>CP106724.1:137301341-138501625 GCA_025506655.1 Gossypium rotundifolium
TTAAGTAAGTGTTTAAAATTGGTTTATTATGATAAGGTTATTATTAAATTGAGACTAAATAAATTTTTTTAAAAATGTAAACAAACATTTAAATGTTTTGACATATAAACAACACCGTTTCCAATCTGAACCCAACACAAATCAAATGTTCTTCAAAACCATCCATATTTTCCAAATCAACAAACAAGATTTGAAAAGTTTTTACTCAAGGAACATACCAGATCCGGTCAAGGGTCGTGGGCCGGGTTTGGGGTGTTTCAATTTTGGTATCAGAGCCCAGTTTTAAACTCTCGGCCTTGGGTTTTAAAGCCCATAACGTTTTCAAAATCAAGCCCAAATGAATTTTGTGAAAATTTTTGTGAAATAAGTAGGTTTTCTAGCATGGCACCTAAGTCTCCGGCCAAGTCCACCAGGTAAGTACTCCTAACTCTTTTGTGATTTGTATGTGGGACTTATAGGGATGTAGATTAGTAAATTAGGAATTAAACCCTAGGATTAGCCTACTTCAACACCAAGTTACATAAAACTTAAAGTCTAACCAAACAAACCTGTGTCTGGGTCGCCGAGTTAAGGGTGTGGCAACCGTTGTGCGCATGTCTATGATTGGATTCAGTGGGAGCTTGGTATTTAGGTAGTCCTAGTGACTCACCTCCTCACCGCTCGAATCCTACCTGGTGCGTAGTGACGGTTCACCCTAATCAAGAGGACTCAGTCGCAGGCTAAACTCAATAACTAAAACTCGAAAGGGACCCGTCACCTTCTTTTGTGAAATTCTAAAGACAAACCGTGATTTTAAAACTCCAAAAGTACCCTCATTTTTTTTAAAAAATGACCAAAATACCCTTGATTTATAAATTGACTAAATTACCCCTAACCTGTACAAATGACCAAAATACCCTCAGTGTGGAAAGTGACCAAAGTATCCTCAAAATTAAAATTTTTAAAATACCCTTATTTTGAAAGTCACCAGGAACCATATTTTGCAAAAAATTATCAAAATGCCCCTAATTTGAAAAAATTACAAAAATACCCTCAGTTTATAAAATTACCATTTTACCATTGAAATTTTCTTACCAAGTAATTAAATTTTGTAAAAATACCAAAAATCTCTACTTTGTGAAATTTTCAAATACCCTAATTCAAAAATTACCAAAATACCCCTATAGGATAAAAATTTCGAAAATACCCCTGGTAGTGGAAAACAACAAAAATAACAACTACAACACTTTTCTGTAATGAATGCAAGTTCATGATTGACTGAATGAATTTGAGACTGTGTGTGTATGAATTTGAAAGAACTACTCCTTAAAACTATTACACATAAGACTGTTCGTGATAAATCAATGGAATAAAACTAATTCATAAAATTCTTAAATCAGATAAACGCGATTCGGGAGCATGAATTCTAGGGGACGTGGTCATAACGTGCGTGGCCGTGGTAGAGGCCGAATGACCGTGTCGGAGCCCGTTAAGTCCGGACAAGGGTCCAAAATGAAATGCCACCACCACCACCACCGATGTGGAATATCGAGGATCGACAGGGATGATGCAAGATATCACAGCGATCTTTGCGAGTCCCGGAAAGGGTGGTGGAGTAGGTGGAGGCATGGGAGCTCAAAAGTCGATGACTGGTGACTTGAGCCAATGGAGATGAGTTTTTCGTGGAGTATCTGGTGTGGCGCCTAATACTACCGAGTATTGGTTAGAGGCGACAGAACAAATTATGGACGATTTGGACTGACTGAGGAGAAACCGAAAGGGTAGTGTCGCTACTCGTGATGAGTCATACCAATGGTGGCTCACGCCGGGATGGTCTTTGCCGATGATCTTACTTGGGAATATTTTAAGGCGGTATATCAGAAGAAGTACATTGGAACTAGTTATGTTGATGCGCAGAGGAAGGCTTTTTTGAGGCTGGTCTTGGGAAATAAGTCCGTAACAGAGTATGAGGCAGAATTTCTAAGGTTGAGCAGATATGCTCGAGGTATAGTGGCTACGGAACATGAGCGATGTGTCCAATTTGAGGACAGACTGAGGGATGACCTGAGGTTGTTAATAGCTCCACAGCAGGAGCGAGAGTTTGCCGTGTTGGTGGAGAAGGCTAAGGTAGCCGAAGGGATTAAGGACTCTGTGAGACAGAATATGGACCGGAATAGGCAAAAGAGAGGTTTTGGATCAGCAAGGTCTTTTGGGAATGTGCAAAAGAGGCCTAGAGTTGATGGGCTACGAGGTCAGCAGGCTGCTACCGGAGGGCAGTATTGTACTTGTGCTCATTGTAGAAGGATGCATCTAGGAGAGTGTTGGAAGAAGATAGGAGGATGTTTTAAGTGTGGGTCCAAGGACCACATGATTAAGGACTGTTCTATGAGAACAGAAGGGGGCCAACCAGTAAGTCAGGGTCCTAATCAGGCTGGAAGAGGAAGACAACAGCCACCGCGGGGTCGTGGTTCGACTGGCATAGGTAATGGTTCTGGTAGAGGACGAGAAACGCCGGGCAGAGGTGATAGTAACACGGAGGCGAGGCAGCCGGGTCTGGTATATGCGGTTCATCGGAGGGAAGATAGTGACGCACCGGACGTCATAATCGGTACGTTCCTTATAGCTGACAAGCCTTACTTTGCTCTAATTGATGTTGGCTCTACCCACTCTTATATTGTATGTAAAGTAGTTGAAACACTAGGCATAGCTTTTGAACTGTCTAATAGGGAGATGACTGTAGTGAGCCCATTAGGACAAACTGTAGTGGTGAATAAGATATTTTGGAGTATACCTCTAGAGCTTCAGGGAGTGGTATTTCCTGCCAATTTGATGGAGCTACCCTTCGAGAAATTGATCTCATCCTTGGCATGGATTGGCTAGTGGAACATCGAGCTGTATTAGATTGCGCAGCTAAGCGAATGGAGTTAAGGACGTCGGAGGATAAGGCGATAATTATGATAGGAGAAAGAAAAAACTACTTGTCTAATGTAGTTTCTGCTTTAAAGGCTAATAAGATGATTCGGAAGGGGTGCAAGGCATTTTTGACCTTTGTTAGTTTGTTGAATGCAAAAGAAGGGGGAGTTAGTGGAGTTAGAACCGTAAGAGAATTTGTGGATGTCTTTCCGGAGGAATTACCTAGAATACCCCCGACAGGGAGGTGGAGTTCGAATTGACTTGCTGCCGGGTACAACTCCTGTGTCAATTGCCCCGTACAGAATGGCACCAAAGGAGTTGGTTGAGCTCAAGGCTCAGATCCAAGAGTTACTTGACCGTGGGTTTATCCGACCTAGTGTGTCTTCATGGGGAGCACCAGTCTTGTTTGTGAAGAAGAAGGACGGAACTATGTGCATGTGCATAGATTATCGTCAGTTGAATAAGCTGACCATCAAGAACAAGTACCCTTTGCCAAGAATAGTCGACTTATTCGATCAGCTTAAGGGGGCCGCAGTATTTTCGAATATAGATCTAAGGTCTGATTATCATCAGCTTAAGGTGAAGGAGGCTGATATCCATAAGACAGCTTTTCGGACAAGGTACGGGCATTATGAGTTCTTGGTAATGCCATTCGGATTGATAAACGCCCCAGCCGCGTTCATGGACATGATGAACCGGGTTTTTCAACCCTATTTGGACCAGTTCGTTGTTGTGTTCATAGACGATATTTTGGTGTATTCAAAGTCTGAGGAAGAACATGATGAGCACCTCCGAGTTGTGTTGCAAGTGTAAAGGGAGGAAAAGCTATTTGCCAAGTTCAGCAAGTGTGAATTTTGGCTGAAGGAAGTTACATTCTTAGGACATGTGGTGTCTGCAGAAGGGATAAGGGTGGATCCTCGGAAGATTAAGGCAGTGTTAGATTGGAAACCACCTAAGTCTGTGGTGGAAGTTCGCAGTTTCTTGGGTTTAGCAGGCTATTATAGAAGGTTCGTAGAAGGGTTCTCATCAATAGCCACTCCTTTGATGAAGTTGCTAACGAAGGAGGTACCTTTTGTATGGTCAGATAAGCAACAAGAGAGCTTTGAAAAGCTTAAGAGGGTTATAACGGAAGCTCTAGTTCTGATTCAACCTGAGGCAGGGAAAGAATTCATGGTGTATTGTGACGCTTTTCACACAGGTTTGGGATGCGTATTGATGCAAGACGAGAAGGTAGTTGCTTATGCGTCTCGACAATTAAGGCCACGCGAGGTTAACTACCCGACGAATGATTTGGAGTTGGCGGCAGTGGTCTTTTCTCTTAAGGTATGGAGGCATTATCTTTATGGAGAGAAGTCAGTGATCTACACAGACCACAAAAGCCTTAATTATCTACTGACTCAAAAAGAGTTGAGCTTGAGACAGCGAAGGTGGGTGGAATTATTGAAGGACTACGATTGTTGCATAGAGTATCACCCGGGAAAGGCGAATGTTGTGGCAGATGCCCTAAGTCAGAAAGTAGTGTCAGATCTGAGGGCGATGTTTGCACATCTTAGCTTGTATGACGATGAAAGCTTATTGGCAGAATTGCACGTTAAGCCGACATGGCTGAATGAGGTGAAAGAGGGTCAGTTGGCAGATGATGATCTAAGTGCTAAGCTTCAGCAAGTGCAGAGCGGGGAGTTGAAGGATTATAGTATTAATGGCAATGGAGTATTGTGTTTCAAGGGTAAGGTCTGTATGCCAAAGAACGAGGAGTTAAGGCAGAGAATTCTTCGAGAATCGCATAATAGCCCTTGCTATGTATCCTGAAGGTAGTAAGTTGTACAAAGATCTAAGGGAACAATTTTGGTGGCCTGGTCTTAAGCGGGAAGTTACCGAATTTGTAGGAAGTGTCAGCAAGTTAAGGCTGAACACCAAGTTTCGTCAGGGTTACTTCAGCCAATACAGATTTTGCAGTGGAAGTGGGAGAGAATTACCATGGACTTCGTTAGTGGGCTTCCCCTTACGCCTACTAAGAAGGACTCGGTATGGGTGATAGTGGACCGATTGACAAAGTCCTCACATTTCATTCCCGTGCGGGTTGACTATTCCCTACAAAAATTGGCAAGGTTATATGTAGCTAAGATTGTGAGGTTGCACGGAGTGCCGGTGTCGATTATCTCGAATAGGGATCCGAGGTTCACATCTCGATTTTGGAAGGCGCTACATCAAGCTTTAGGCACCAGATTGGACTTCAGTACGGCTTTTCATCCACAGTCAGATGGGTAGTCTGAACGAGTGATCCAAGTGTTGGAGGATATGTTGAGGGGCTGTGTGATAGACTTCAGAGAAAGTTGGGAAGAAAATTTACCTTTAGCAGAATTTGCGTACAACAACAGCTATCAGGTAAGTATTCGGATGGCACCGTACGAAGCACTGTATAGACGGAAGTGTCACACTCCCACATGTTGGACGGAATTGAGAGAACGTCATATTTTTGGTCCACAAATTGTGGCAGAATCGGAGGAAAAGGTTAGGGTAATTCGGACACGGTTGAAAGAGGCATCTGACAGGAAAAAGTCGTATGCAGATCTCAAACGGAAGGACATAGAATTTGCTGTGGGAGATCAAGTGATTCTCAAAGTTTCACCTTGGAAAAACGTGATGGGATTTGGTCGCAAAGGGAAGTTAAGCCCAAGGTTTATAGGACCTTATCGGGTATTAAAGCGAGTTGGACCAGTGGCATACCAGTTAGAGTTGCCACCAGAGTTGAAACAGATACACGACGTGTTCCATGTTTCTATGCTACGTCGCTACCGATCGGATCTAACTTATATAATACCGGTTGAGGGGGTGGAGCTGAGACCAGATCTGTCCTATGAGGAAGAGCCGATTCAGATTCTGGAATGAGATGTGAAGGTGCTTCGGAGGAAGTCGGTCCCTCTGGTCAAAGTGTTGCGGCGTAACCATGGATCGAAAGAAGCTTCTTGGAAGCCAGAAGAAGCAATGTGACAGCAATACCCCCACCTATTCTAGCCAGGTAATTTCGAGGTTGAAATTATTTTAATGGGGTAGAACTGTAATATCCAGATTTATGGCTTATGCATTAATACTAAATTGTATGAAGTAGCATGCCTATGTGTGTTCTGATTGTGTTGTACGAATTTTGTGAACTTCAGAGTGTAGATAAATGCTTTAGAAATTATTTAATTTTAAGTTTCAAAGAGGGAGCTAAGCCTAAGAGGCTTTAAGAAAATTAGTAGGGGAAATATGAAACAAAAATGAGCTTGTTTAGGTGGTTTGGAGGCGCCACTTAGGGACTCAGTATGTGACGCCACAAACAGGGTGCAAGGGCCTAGGTTTGAGCAATGTGGGAAGCAAATAAAAGAGTTTTATTTTGCTGCAAGGTTAAGCAGTAATGGACGGCAATGGGGCACTAAGGGATGAGTTTAAGATGTGGTCTAATCCTTTTAAAATTTTGGCTAAAGTAAAGGATAATTGATGATTTATTTGAATTAATTGTAAATGAGTAAAGAGGAGAGAAAATAGGGGATTGGATAGGGGAAGGAGAGTTGGCCGATTGGGGGGGCTCTTTTGGTGGTATTTTCGGTGAAGGAAGGAGAGTAAGACCATTATTCTTTCTTTTGTACCTCTGCCGAATTCTCTAGCAAATATCCTCTCTTCTCTTTTACTTTGTCAAAGCCGAAATACCCTGTGTTCTAGCTGAATCTCCATCATCAACCTTCTTCTTCTTTTGCAAACTCAATCAAGAGCCGAATATACCAATAACCCCTAGCCAATTGTCCATTAAACCCCAAAAGCCAAAAAAATGTTGATCAACATCTAGCTATAGCCGGATCGCTTAAGTGGTGTCAGGCAGGAGTACAGTCGAGTACGGTATTAAGGGTAAGATTAGTTGTTATTCGATTCTCACTTCTTTTAGCCGAAACTTAAGGACTAATCCATTGTGGTTCTTGGTCAAAACATGGAAAGATCTTTCGGGATTTCCATAGTAGCCGACTTCTAGGGAGATCATTCGGGATTTCAGACCTAAGGTAAGTAAGGTGAAAGATTAGGCCGAAGGCCATGTATTCAAATGTTGGAATTTGATCTGACATAGTGCTTGCAGGGATTTCGACAGAGACCAAGGACAAGTGATATTTCGGGATTTAGATCCACAAGGTAAGTGCATGTGATATTCGGCCAAGGCTATGTTTAGTGACTTAGATCTATTTCTTATTTCGTTCAAAAGCTGAACTAACAGGTTAAGTGATTTAGTAGTTGGCCGATTACAAGAGGGAACATCACAAAGTTTCGGGATTTGATTAGTAATCAAATCGATAGCAAGGTAAGGATTTTGGTTGCAATAATCCTTCGGGATTTGATTATTTAGCTGAAAGGCTTTTTGCTAAAACACTAAGTGATTGGCCGAATGTAGGAACTAAGGATCTAAAGCATTAGATCGGGATTTTCGGGATTTCAGTGAACTCGTTAAGTAAATCAGGTGTGTAGCCCTAACCCTAAGTCTTAATAGATTTATGGTAATGTTTTAATAAATGTGTTAATAAGAATATGTAAAATGTGGCTAAGGGTACCATGTAATGGTACAAAGTACTCAGGTACATTAACCTACTACTACTGTGGTTATAATATTATGAATATCTGTTATGGCACACATGTGAAACTGTAACAAATGTGAATAAGGCATAAGATAAGCTATTGGCATGATTTGTATGACATAGGGCATATGGGTGATATGAAAAGGGGAAGTGATCTGGTGGTTTATACCATAATATCTGAATGTGGTGACTCATGTCAAGAAATCTAAATGTGGTGACTTACATCACAAAATATTATCTGGTGGCTATGCCATGAATTTATAAGGGCGATGTGCAAGTCGTCTGCAGCGACTGCCTTCGATGATGTGTAGCGGATGGAGGGTCGACTTAGTAGTCCCCACGGTGTAATGGTTGGTACGGGTGATGTGTAGCGGATGGTTATATAAGTTTGGGTTCGGGATTGCATCATTACCTATATTTCTGCTATATGTACATGTATGAACTGATATGCCTAAACTGTTGGGACTTAGTGATGGTGGTTATACATTGAGTCCGTTTGACTCACCCTGTTGTGGGATATGTTTCAAGTGACACTCAGTAATGGACCGGGTCGGCAGGAGCTTAGTGGTGGCCATGCTCAGCTCATCGTTTATTTTATTTTGGACTTTCTATACTTAAGTATTTCAGATTTATTCGGGATTTGTTTTTGGTGTAATTATGGCCATTATTATTAATTGTTTTAAGTAAGTGTTTAAAATTGGTTTATTATGATAATGTTATTATTAAATTGAGACTAAATAAATTTTCTTAAAAATGTAAACAAACATTTAAATGTTTTGACACATAACAACACCGTTTCCAATCTGAACCCAACACAAATCAAATGTTCTTGAAAACCATCCATATTTTCCAAATCAACAAACAAGATTTGAAAAGTTTTTACTCAAGGAACATACCAGATCCGATCAAGGCTCGTGGGTCGGGTTTGGGGTGTTTCAATTTTGGTATCAGAGCCCAATTTTAAACCCTCGGCCTTGGGTTTTAAAGCCCATAACGTTTTTAAAATCAAGCCCAAATGAATTTTGTGAAAATTTTTGTGAAATAAGCAGGTTTTCTGGCATGGCACCTAAGTCTCCGGCCCGAAGTCCACTAGGTAAGTACTCTTAACTCTTTTGTGATTTGTATGTGGGACTTATAGGGACGTAGATTAGTAAATTAGGAAATAAACCCTAGGATTAGCCTACTATAACACCAAGTTACATCAAACTTAAAGTCTAACCAAACAACCACATGTCTGGTCGCACGAGTTAAAGGTGTGGTCAGCGATGTCAGGATTAAAGGTGTGGTATTTATAATCTAGTGACTCACCTCCTCACCGCAATCCTACCGGTGCATAGTGACGGTTCATAATTTGAAAATTACCAAAATACCCTATAGGATAAAAATTTCAAAATACCCGGTAGTGGAAAACCACAAAATAACAACTACAACACTTTTACAGAATGAGCACAAGTTCATGATTGATGAATGAATTTGAGATACGTGTGTGTGTATGAAGTCGAAAGAACTACTCCTTAGAACTATTACACATAAGACCGCTCGTGATAAATCAAAGGAACAAAACTAATTCATAAAATTCTTAAATCGAGATAAACACAATTGAAAGCATGAATTCTAGGGGCGTGGTCGTAACGTGCGTGGTCGTGGTAAAGGTGAATGATTGTGTCGAGCCGTTAGGTCCGGACAAGGTCCGAAAATGAAATGCCACTACCACCACCACCGATGTGGAATATCGAGGATCGACGGGGATGATGCAAGATCCACAGCGATCTTCATCGAGTCCCGGAAAGGGTGGTGGGAGGTGGAGCATGGGAGCTCGAAAGTCAGACCACGACTTGAGCCAATGGAGCCGTTATGGCTCATGACTGGATTGGTGCTACCGTGATGATCTTACTTGGGAATATTCTAAGGCGGCATATCAGAAGAAGTACATTGGGACTAGTTATGTTGATGCGCAGAGGAAGGCATTTTTGAGGCTGGTCTAGGGAAATAAGCCCGTAGCAGTCTGAGATGAATTTCTAAGGTTGAGCAGATATGCTCGAGGTTTAGTGGCTACGGAACATGGGCGATGTGTCCGGTTTGAGGACGGACTGAGGGATGACCCGAGGTTGTTAATAGCTCCACAAAGCAGGAGCGAGAGTTTACCGTGTTGGTGGAGAAGGCTAAGGTAGCCAAGAAGGATTAAGGACTCGTGAGACGAGAATATGGACCTAAGCAGGGCAAAAGAGAGGTTTTGGATCGTGAGGTCTTACGGAAATGTGCAAAGAGGCCTAGAGTTGATGGGCCACGAGGTCGATGAGTCGCTACTGGGGGCGATGTCGTACTTGTGCTCATTGTGGAAGGATGCATCTAGGAGAGTGTTGGAAGAAGACAGGAGGATGTTTTAAGTGTAGGTCCAAGGACCACATGATTAAGGACTGTCCCATGAGAATGAAGGGGCCACCAAAGCAAGTCGTGGTCCTAATCAGTGGAAGGGAGGACAGAGCCTACTTGGGTCGTGGTTCGACTGGCAGAGGTAATGGTTCTGGTAGAGGACGGGGAACGCCGGGCAGAGGTGATAGTAACACGGAGGCGAGGCAGTCGGGTCTGGTATATGCGATTCGTCGAAGGGAAAATGGTGACGCACCGGACATCATAACCGGTATATTCCTTATAGCTGACAAGCCTTACTTTGCTCTAATTAATGTTGGCTCTACCCACTCTTATGTTGCATGTGGAGTAGTTGAAACTCTAGGCATAGCCCTTGAATTGTCTAATAGGGAGATGACTGTAGTGAGCCCATTAGGGCAAACTGTAGTGGTGAATAAGATATTTTGGAGTATACCTCTAGAGCTTCAGGGAGTGGTATTTCCTGCCGATTTGATGGAGCTACCCTTCGGAGAATTTAATCTCATCCTTGGCATGGACTGGCTAGCGGAACATCGAGCTGTATTGGATTGCACAGCTAAGCGAATGGAGTTAAGGATGTCGGAAGATAAGGCAATAATTATGATAGGAGAAAGAAGAAACTACTTGTCTAATATAGTTTCTGCTTTAAAGGCTGATAAGATGATTCGAAAGGGGTGCAAGGCATTCTTGACCTTTGTTAGTTCGTTGAATGCAAAAAAAGGGGGGAGTTAGTGGAGTTAGAACCGTAAGAGAATTTGTGGATGTCTTTCCGGAGGAATTACCTGGAATACCCTCGGACAGGGAGGTAGAGTTTGGAATTGACTTGCTGCCGGGTACAGCTCCTGTGTCAATTGCCCCATATAGAATTGCACCAAAGGAGTTGTTTGAGCTCAAGGCTCAGATATAAGAGTTGCTTAACCATGGGTTTATCTGACCCAGTGTGTCTCCATGGGGAGCACTGGTCTTGTTTGTGAAGAAGAAGGATGAAACTATGCGCATGTACATAAATTATCGTCAGTTGAATAAGCTGACCATCAAGAACAAGTACCCTTTGCCAAGAATAGATGACTTGTTCGATCAGCTTAAGGGGGCCGCAGTATTTTCGAAGATAGATCTAAGGTCTGGTTATCATCAGCTTAAGGTGAAGGAGGCTGATATCCATAAGACAGCTTTCCGGACAAGGTACGGGCATTATGAGTTCTTGGTAATGCCGTTCGGATTGACAAACGCCCCAGCCGCATTCATGGACATGATGAACCGAGTTTTTCAACCCTATCTGGACCGGTTCGTTGTTGTGTTCATAGACGATATTTTGGTGTATTCGAAGTCTGAGGAAGAACATGATGAGCACCTCTGAGTTATGTTGCAAGTGTTAAGGGAGGAAAAGCTATATGCCAAGTTCAACAAATGCGAATTTTGGTTGAAGGAAGTTACATTCTTAGGACATGTGGTATCTGCAGAAGGGATAAGGGTGGATCCTCGGAAGATTGAGGCAGTGTTGGATTGGAAACCACCTAAGTCTGTAGTGGATGTTCGGAGCTTCTTGGGTTTAGCAGGCTATTACAGAAGGTTCGTAGAAGGGTTCTCATCAATAGCCGCTCCTTTGACGAAGTTGCTAAGGAAGGAGGTACCTTTCATATGGTCAGATAAGCAACAAGAGAGCTTTGAAAAGCTTAAGAGGGTTTTGACGGAAGCTCTAGTTTTGATTCAGCCTGAGGCAGGGAAAGAATTCATGGTGTGTTGTGACGCTTCTCACACAGGTTTGGGATGCGTATTGATGCAAGACGTGAAGGTAGTTACTTATGCGTCTCGACAATTAAGGCCACGCGAGGTTAACTACCCGACGCACGATTTAGAGTTGGTGGCAGTGGTCTTTGCTCTTAAGGTATAGAGGCATTGTCTTTATGGAGAGAAGCCAGTGATCTACACAGACCACAAAAGCCTTAAGTATCTACTGACTCAGAAAGAGTTGAACCTGAGACAGCGAAGGTGGGTGGAATTATTGAAGGACTATGATTGTTCCATAGAGTATCACGGACAAGGTGAATGTTGTGGCGGATGCCCCAAGTCGAAAAGTAGTGTCGGATCGAGGCGATGTTTGCACATCTTAGCTTGTATGACGACTCAAGCTTATTGGCGAGAATTGCAAGTTAAGCGAGCATGGTGAATGAGGTGAAAGAGGTCGGTTGGCGGATGATGATCTAAGTGCTAAGCTTTAGCAAGTGCAGAGCTGAGAGTTGAAGAATTATAGTATTAATGGCGATGGAGTATTGTGTTTCAAGGGTAAGGTCTGTATACCAAAGAACGAGGAGTTAAGGCGGAGAATTCTTCGGGAATCGCATAGTAGCCCTTATGCTATGCATCCCGGAGGTAGTAAGTTGTATAAAAATCTAAGGGAACAGTTTTGGTGGCTTTGGTCTTAAGCGAGGAAGTTACCGAATTTGTAGGAAAGTACTTAGCGTGTCGACAAGTTAAAATTTGAACACCAAGTTTCGTCAGGGTTGCTTCACCAATCTGATTCCGCAGTGGAAGTGGGAGAGAATTACCATGGACTTCATTAGTGGGCTTCCCCTTACGCCTACTAAGAAGGACTCGGTATGGGTGATAGTGGATCGATTGACAAAGTTCGCACATTTCATTCCCGTGCGGGTTGACTATTCCCAACAAAAATTGGCAAGGTTATATGTAGCTGAGATTGTGAGGTTGCACGGAGTGCCGGTGTCGATTATCTCGGATAGGGATCCAAGGTTCACATCTCGGTTTTGGAAGGCGCTACATCAAGTTTTAGGCACAGTTGGACTTGATGCGGCTTTTCATCCACAAATGACGGCGATCGAACGAGTGATCCAAGTGTTGGAGGATATGTTGAGGGGCTGTATGATAGACTTCAGAGGAAGTTGGGAAGAATATTTACCTTTAGCAGAATTTGTGTACAACAACAGCTATTAGGCAAGTATTCGAATGGCACCGTACGAAGCACTGTATGGACGGAAGTGTCGCACTCCCATATGTTGGACGGAATTGGGAGAACGTCAGATTTTTGGTCCAAAAATTATGGCAGAATCAGAGGAAAAGGTTAGGGTAATTCGGACACGGTTGAAGGAGGCATATGACAGGCAGAAGTCATATGCAGATCCCAAATGGAAGGACATAGAATTTGCTATTGGAGATCAAGTGTTTCTCAAAGTTTCACCTTGGAAGAAGGTGATGAGATTTGGTCGCAAAAGGAAGTTAAGCCCAAGGTTTATGGGACCTTATCGGGTATTAAAGTGAGTTGGACCAGTGGCATACCAGTTAGAGTTGCCACCAGAGTTGAAGCAGATGCACGACGTGTTCCATGTTTCTATGCTACGTTGCTACCGATCGGATCCAACTCATATAATACTGGTTGAGGAGGTGGAGTTGAGACCAGATCTGTCCTATGAGGAAGAGCCAATTTAGATTCTGAAACGAGATGTAAAGGTGCTTCGGAGGAAGTCGCTCCCTCTGGTCAAAGTGTTGTGGCGTTACCATGGATTGGAAGAAGCTTCTTGGGAGCCGAAAGAAGCAATGTGATAGCAATACCCCCACCTATTCTAGCCAGGTAATTTTGAGGTCGAAATTATTTTAAGGGGGTAGAACTGTAATATCTGAATTTATGGCTTATGCATTAATGCTAAATTGTATGAAGTAGCATGCCTATGTGTGTTCTGATTGTGTTGGACGAATTTTGTGAACTTCAGAGTATAGATAAATACTTTAGAAATTATTTAATTTTAAGTTTCAAAGAGGGAGCTAAGCCTAAGAGGCCTTAAGAAAATTAGTAGGGGAAATATGACAAAAAAATGGGCTTGTTTAAGTGGCTTGGAGGCGCCACTTAGGGACTCGATATGTGGCGCCACAAGCGGGTGCAAGGGCCTAGGTTTGAGCAACGTGGGAAGCAAATAAAAGAGTTTTATTTTCTTTGCAAGGTTGAGCGATGAGTGGGCGACAATGGGGCACTAAGGAATGAGTTTAAGATGTGGTCTAATCCTTTTAAAATTTCAGCTAAAGTAAAGGATAATTGATGATTTATTTGAATTAATTGTAAATGAGTAAAGAGGAGAGAAAATAGGGGATTAGATAGGGGAAGGAGAGTTGGTCGATTGGGAGGGGCTCTTTTGGTGGTATTTTCGGCCAAGGAAGGAGAGTAAGACCATTATTCTTTCTTTTGTACTTACATCAATTCTCTAGCAAATATCCTCTCTTCTCTTTTACTTTGTCAAAGTGAAATACCACAATGTTCTAGTGAATCTCCATCATCAACCTTCTTCTTCTTTTGCAAACTCAATCAAGAGCGAGAATATACCAATAACCCCTAGCCGATTGTCCATTAAACCCCAAAAGCCAAAAATTGTTGATCAACATCTAGCTATAGCCAATCTCTCAAGTGGTGTCCGTGAGAATACGATCGACTACAAAGTTAAGGGTAAGATTAGTTGTTATTCGATTCTCACTTCTTTTAGCCGAAACTTAAGGACTAATCCATTGTGGTTCTTGGCCGAAACATGGAAAGATCTTTCGAGATTTCCATAGTAGCCGACTTCTAGGGAGATCATTCGGGATTTCAGACCTAAGGTAAGTAAGGTAAAAGATTAGGCCGAAGGCCATGTATTCAAATGTTGGAATTGGATCTGACATAGTGCTTGTAGGGATTTCGACAGAGACCAAGGACAAGTGATATTTCGGGATTTAGATCCACAAGGTAAGTGCTTGTGATATTCGGCCAAGGCTATATTTAGTGACTTAGATCTGTTTCTTATTTCGTTCAAAAGCCGAACTAACCGGTTAAGTGATTTAGTAGTTGGCCGATTGCAAGAGAGAACCTCACAAAGTTTCGGGATTTGATTAGTAATCAAATCGGCAGCAAGGTAAGGATTTTGGTTACAATAATCCTTCGGGATTTGATTATTTAGCCGAAAGGCTTTTTGCTAAAACACTAAATGATTGGTCGAATGTAGGAACTAAGGATCTAAAGCATTAGATCGGGATTTTCGGATTTCAGTGAACTCGTTAAGTAAATCAGGTGTGTAGCCCTAACCGTAAGTCTTAATAGATTTATGGTAATGTTTTAATAAATGTGTTAATAAGAATATGTAAAATGTGGCTAAGGGTACCATGCAATGGTACAAAGTATTCGAGTACGTTAACCTACTACTCTTGTGGTTATAATATTATGAATATCTCATTATGGCACACATGTGAAACTCAGAATTAATGTGAATAAGGCATAAGATAAGCTATTGGCATGATTTGTATGACATGGGGCATATGGGTGATATGAAAAGCGGAAGTGATCTGGTGGTTTATACCACAATATATGAATGTGGTGACTCATGTCACAAAATCTAAATGTGGTGACTTACGTCACAAAATATTATCTGGTGGCTATGCCACGAATTTATAAGGGCGATGTGCAAGTCGTCTGCAGTGACTGCCTTCGATGATGTGTAGCGGATGGAGGGTCGACTTAGTAGTCCCCACGGTGTGATGGTTGGTACGGGTGATGTGTAGCGGATGGTTATATAGGTTTGGGTTCGGGATTGCATCATTACCTATATTTCTGCTATATGTACATGTATGAACTGATATGCCTAAACTGTTGGGACTTAGTGATGGTGGTTATACACCGAGTCCATTTGACTCACCCCGCTCGGGATATGTTTGGTGACACTCAAGAATGGACCGGGTCGGCGGGAGCTTAGTGGTGGCCATGCTCATTTCAAAGTTTATTTTATTTTGGACTTTCTATACTTAAGTATTTCGGATTTATTCGGGATTTATTTTTGGTGTAATTATGGCCATTATTATTAACTGTTTTAAGTAAGTGTTTAAAATTGGTTTATTATGATAAGGTTATTATTAAATTGAGACTAAATAAATTTTCTTAAAAATGTAAACAAACATTTAAATGTTTTGACACATAAACAACACCGTTTCCAATCTGAACCCAACACAAATCAAATGTTCTTCAAAACCATCCATATTTTCCAAATCAACAAACAAGATTTGAAAAGTTTTTACTCAAGGAACATACCAAATCCGGTCAAGGCTCGTGGGCCGGGTTTGGGGTGTTTCACCAAACCTCTTAGATTTGAATCACATTGCATTACTGGGTGTACCTACGAGGAACCACACAAACCATCAATCTTTTTATTTAACATCTCTACTTGATTTGATAGCATGGTGACTGCGTCGAGGTTGAAAACTCCGGTTGGTTTTGTTGGCCTTATCCTTGTAACTTGCCACTGATACTTGTTCAGTGACATCTCCTCTATAAACTCATAGGCCGCCTCAGGAGTTTTGTTATTCAGGGTTCTGCCGGCTACTGAATCAATCGGTTGTCTCGTAGAAGGGTTCACACCGTTATAGAAGGTTTGGACCTGTAGCCACAAGGGTAATCCATGGTGTGGGCACCTTCTCAATAGATCTTTGTATCTCTCCTAAGCATCGTATAGTGTTTCTAAATCCATCTGTACAAAAAAAGAGATATCATTCCTTAATTTGGCCGTTTTGGCCGACGAAAAATATTTTAATAAAATTTTTGGTCATTTGATCCTATGTAGTGATTGATCTTCATGGAAGAGAATTTAGCCACAGTTTAGCTTTATTCCTCAAAGAGAAGGGAAATAACTGAAGACGGATGGCATCATCAGAAATGCCATTCATTTTGAAAGTATCGTAAAATTCTAGGAAATTTGCCAAGTGATTATTTGGGTCTTCATCCTGCAAACCATCAAACTGAACAAATTGCTGTATCATTTGTATCGTGTTAGGTTTGAGTTCAAAATTATTAGCAGCTATAGCAGGTCTAACAATACTTGACTCAGTTCCTATTAAATTAGGTTTAGCATAATCATACATAGTTCGAGGAGCATGATTTTCGGCCACCTCTAGAGGTAGCGGATTATTCTCAGCCATCTCTTTGGTAGTATTAATTTCGTTCTCTTGCTCTTCTTGTATATAGTTTAAGCTTCGCCTTATTTCTTTACGATTTCTGCGAACCGTACCTTCGATATCACTGTTGTAAATCAAGGGTCCTGTCGGGTTCCTTCTACTCATAAACTAGAGGTACCTACCAGGAAAAGAAAAAGAAAAAGAAAATTAGAAAAGTAAAAATAAAATTTAATTGCAAAATATAATATAAAATAAAATACGGCTAAAGTGATAAAAATTGAGCTTTCTTAATATTTCAGTTCCCCAGCAATGGCGCCAAAAACTTGATCGTGTGTCAGAGTCTTAAAAATTTATAATATGAATGATCTAGCCTAAAAACTAACTGTGACAATGACTTAAGGCAAGCACACCTATTGAACAACAGTATAGTTTAGTGGCAAGACCGGATTGTCGAGCCCAAAGGAACCAAAAGTACTAATACTAACATTCTTTTTATTATTTAACCTAAGAATTAAAGGACTTGTTGTTTAACCTAAAATTAACTAACTACTAAGCTAAAGATGCTAAGACAAAGAGAATGAATTGGGGAAATACTTGTGGGAAAAACCAATTGATTAAGACAATACCCGAGGAAAAATCCACCTAGGCTTCACTTGTTATCTAACTCTGAACCAGATGATTTATTCACTTGACTTGATCCTTAGGATTCCCTAATTTATATTAATACCTCTCTCGAGGCTACTAACGTCTAACCCTAGGTTGATTAATTGAAATTTATTTCTAATTAAAACCCCTAGAATTGCATTAACTCGATCTATGGACTCCATATTAGGTTTGACCCTAATCATGATTTTAAATCATCCTATCTCTAGGGTTGCGATCAACTCCGCTTAACTATGCTAGATCTACTCTTAGATAGGGTCTATTCCTCCTCTGCCTAAGAGCATAAATGCTTGAATCAATATCCTGAAATATCAAAACAAGAATTAAGAACACATAGTTAAGAACAAATCAAGTATTTATCATACAACTCAGAAAATAATAACAAGATCCGTCTTAGGTTTCATCCCCCTCAGGTATCTGAGGAGTTTAGTTCATAATCATAAAAGAATACATCTCAGAAGAAAATATAAAAGAAAACATAGGAAAAACCCTAAAACCCTTTGAAGGAATTGAAGAAGAGATCCTCAGTCTTAAGTATGATTCCGGCTTCTTGAGATGAATCAACTGGCTTTCTTCGAGTGAATCTCACAATTTGGCCCCTCTAGCTTGGCTCTTTAGCCTAGCTAAACGCCCCCTTTATGGTTGGCCTCTACGGTGTTTATATAGGCTTTTGGAATGTCTTTTTTGCCTCTAAGTACCTTAATCTGAATGAAACTCTTCTTTGTTGCGTCAGGGACACGCCTATGTGGCACGCCCGTGTAAGTCGAGGCCAGGCCAAGTTCGGGTTTGTCAATGAGGCACACTCGTGTGGTCTTGGTCCCAGGCTATGCCGATTTTGTAATTTAGCCCATTTACTCCATTTTCGGCCCATTTCTCATTCTTTTCATCCGCTGTTGTTCTCCTGAGCATAAAACATGAAAAAAAGGATTAGGAGCACCTATTTCCGTAATTGAAGGGATAAATCATCCAAAAGTATGCTAAATATGGGATTAAAATATGTGTATATTATGGTTTATCAATTATCAAGAGTGCAAGAACTCAAGGGACAAAGTCGTCTCACCTCTCTTTTCATCTGACATTTCACAAGCTAAATGACATGTATGACCTTGAATAGTCACAGTCGTGAAGTTAGAAATTGATGGGCTCGACAAGCTAGGTCATTTAACTAGAGAAGTCAAGCAACCACAAGTGGGCAATTCAAGGATAAGTATGTGGAGGTCAGAAAATTCTATGATAAATTACGTGGCTTATTAATTCTATGGAATCATCCATAGGTAAATCTTTTCTTTTTCTCCCAACCATTAAAGATGTTTAGGAAGTTGTGAAAGACACCTATTCAAATTTAGAAAAAGCTTCATAGGTCTTTGAGTTAAAAATAAAACTCTAGAAGGCTAGGCAAGGAGAAAAGGAGATTATTTTTTATTATAACGAGATGATGTCTCTGTAACAGTCTGATTTTAGTTAAATTGAAAAAGTGGTTTCAAAACCACAAATCCAATGTTGGAAACTTATTTTAGTATTATTTTCGATATTTACAGCATGTTATTTGATATGTGTGAAAATTTCGTGAGCTAATATCGAATGGTTGGTTAATTTGATAAAAAGGATTAAATCATGTAAAATGCAAAAGTTGCATTCTACTTGTTAAAGGTGTTTAATTGCTATGATTTAATAAATCAAAGGTCCTTATAATGTTATTAGTCTATGTTATTAGCCTATGATTAGTGTAAGTGGACAATTATGGCCATCCATTATATGTTTTTATATGTTTATACAAAGGTTATTATGGTAAATTAGTAATTAAGTTAAAATTTAATAAAACAAATCCAAAATTCATTTCATTCATCTTTTTAGCAACCAGAAGTAGAAAAGAAAAAAAAGGGGTTTGAAGCTTTCTAAGGTTCAACACACTCCTAGCTTGATTAAGGTACAGTTTAGCGCGTTTTTTGATGATTTCTATGTTTTTGTAATCATTGCAGCTCAATCTAGCTAGCCCGTACCTTTAATTTTGAAACTGTTAAAGATTTTAAGAGTTTCCATTGTTGAACTATGTGTTCTTTGATGTTTAATGTTGAAATATGAAAGCTTGATGATAGTTTTACATGTTTTGTTAAGTAATTTTTGATGAAAATGCATAATAGGGATTAAATTGTGAAATGTGTAAATTGTGTGGTTGAAATGTGAAATGAATGAAAGTTTTGGACTGCTAGAGACCTATATATAATTCGGCCAAGCATGGGTTTTGTTGAATTGTGTGAATTTTGTGTATTTGTGAAATATGGACTAAATTGATTAAATGTGAAAGTTTAGGGGCTAATGTGTAAAAATGCCCAAATATGTATTTTTGGATTAATTGAATGAGTAGATGAATAAATAAGTTATTCACATACGAGCTTACTAAGCTATGAAGCTTACTTCGTGTTATTTTTCTATGTTTTATAGTGAATCAAGGCTAGCTCGAATACGGGAGTCGTCGGGAACATCATTGCACTATCAAACATCTAAGTTAGTACTTTTGAATTATACATTTATGGTATATGGCATGCTTAGGTTAGATGTGGTATTTTGGTTGTGATTATAGCTATGAGATATGGCCTGTAAATGTAAATGTTTTGGTTTGTATATATAGCATGAGTGATGGCTTATTTTGGTATGTTTGGTATGAATGTGGTCATGGTTTTATAGTTGCTCAAATGGTTAATTGATTTGTGGAGTATAAATGCTTGAGAAATGCCTTGATGAGGTATGATTTTAAATGTTCTGTTGGTTATTTATACGGTAAGTTATGTATGTGTGAATTATGATAAATGAACCATATTGTTTGATATTGTTTTGGCATGTATTTGACTAAGTAAATGGTAATTATTTGAGAATTGGAATAGATGAAATTACAATCGTATGAATTGTGCATTTGATTAATGATTTTGGCTGCCTAATTGTATGATGAAATGGTACCATTTTGCCTTGTGTAGGTACATTGAAGTTGGGGTGGCAAATTGGCCTTGCAAATGGCCTATTTTTGTCCACTCGGGCAGAGACACGGGCGTGTGTCTCAGCTGTGTGTGACACACAGTCATGTTACACGGCTGTGTGTCCCTTGGTGTTGAAATTGAATTGAAATCAGTATGCTCCACACGGTCTCACACACAGGCGTGTGACTGGCCGTGTGGTACAAGTCAGTATACCCCCTAATTGGCACACGGCTTAGCACGCGGGCATGTGACTTGGCCATGTTACATAAGTCAGTATACCCTATAAGTTTGGCACGGCCTGGCACACAGGCGTGTGTGGCCACTTCGAAGGGCACACGGGCTAGACACACGGGCGTGTGGTTGCCCGTGTGACCCAAGTCAATATGTATGCCCTATTTCAAGATTTTACCAAGACACGGCGTGTGCTGAGCTAAGTGAGGCACACGGTCTGTTCACACGGGCGTGTGACCCTTGTATGGTTGAAATTTTTCTACTTTTTCAAAAATATTAGTATGTTATTGGCTTAGTCTCGAACCATTTCTAAAGCATGTTTATGGCCTCGTAGGCCCTTATAAGGGACAATGTAATTGTGTTGAATGATTTATGATAATGAATGCTTTGTGTTTGATAAATTTATGTTATATGTTGAGAATTGATCGATAATACCTTGTAATCCTACTCTGGAGATGGATACGGGTTAGGGGTGTTACAGTCTCTTTGACAAGAACTAGATCAATGTTTTAATGATGAATGAGAGTGTCTTGAAGATAGTGTAAAAGCTATGAAAAATGAAGAGAATGAGCGAGCTTATTTATTTCTGGCTAGTTTAAATAGAGAATTTGATGATGTGAGATCTCAGATCCTAATGAAGAAATCACTTCCAACACTCTATGAGAATCTTTTCTAAGGTTAGGAGAGAGGAGACTAGGAGAAAAATAATGTTAAGGCTAGGATTTGAAGCTAACGATAAGAATTCTGCTCTTGTAACTGTTAAAAATGATGATGACGGTGAAAAAAATGAAGAAACCTTGGTGCAACCATTGCAAAAAATATTGGCACACTAGAGAAACGTGTTGGAAGCTCCATGAAAAATTGATGAATAGGAGAAAGAAGAGTGGAAATGGTTGTGGATCACAATTTGGAGATAGCATAGCTTTCTTAATGACTAATGAAAATTTTGAACAACAAAGTTCTCTAGAAGAGTCTCCATTCATTAAAGAACAACTATAACATCTGCACAAGTTTTTTCAATTACTATAAGTTTAGATGAATTTTTCTATTCCTAACTCATCCAATAGTCCTTCTTGCTCTTTTGCCCAATCTAGTACTTATTCTTCTATTTTTTCAGTGTCAAGCTTTGTAAAACAAACACATGGATCGTTGATTCTGGAGCTAGTGATCACATGACTAGTAATCATTTTCTTTTCTCAACTTACACACATTGTGAAAGAAACAAAAAGATCAAAGTAGTAGATGGGTTGTTCTCAACAATAGCCAGGAAAGGAACTATTAAAATTTCACCTTCCTTGGTTTTACATGATGTTTTACATGTGCCAAATCTAGCTTGTAATCTCATATCAGTCAGTAAATTATTCTGGTCCTCGAATTGTCGTGTTATATTTGACTCCTTTATGTGTAAATTTTAGGACATGGTCTCGAGGAGGATGATTGGTAGTGCTAAAGAATCTGGTGGATTTTACTTTCTTGATGATGACCATCTAAGTCAACCAGCAACTACTCTATGTTTGAACTCATATTCTAGTTTTGATAAGGTTATGATTTGGCATTATAGGCTTCGACACCCTAATTTTTACTATTTAAGACATTTGTTACCTGATCTATTTAAGACTAAGAGTCCTTCTTATCACTGTAAATTTTTTGAATTGGCTAAACATCATCGGTCATTCTTTCCACCTCAAAATAATAAAGTTTCCAAACCTTTTTTGTTCATTCATAGTGATGTTTGGGGACCTTCGAGAGTCTCAACTTTTTCAAGAAAACATTGGTTTATTGCATTTATTGATGATCATTCTCGCATTTTTTGGGTTTTTTTTATTAAAATATAAATTTGAAGTTAAAAATGTGTAACAACCCGTTTTTCAATGGTGTTGAAAAGAGTGGTTTCAGAACTACAAATCTGACGAGTAAGCCCGTATTATTATTTAATATTTATGAGTCAATTACAATATTATATTGAATTCTAATTTAATAATTTTATAAATTGAATGAATAAATAAGTAAAAGTAGTTTAATCTAAAAGTCAAGTGGCTATTGAAAATGAGGTATTGGGACCTTGTTTCCATAATTTAAGGTCGAAAATATTTTTATTAAATATTTACAGAGTCATATTATAGGTGAATTGAAGTTTTGCCCGATAATTTTGCGATTGATTGCTTAACTAAAGAAAAAGGATTAAATTGTAAAAGAGGTAAAAGTTACTCATATTAGATTTTAAAATACCAAAGGGATTAACATGGCAGTTAGACCACTGGCAAAAGTCCAATCGGTGGTGGATGTCAGTCATTCACTAACCTTTGGGTTATTTATTCATTAGGTCCTAGTACTTTAAGGTTAAATTGAAATAAAGTTTAATTAATTAATAATTAAAAATAACTGAAGGACTAATTGTGTAATTGGACCTTCTTTAAATGGCCAAACGATAGAAATGATGTGAAATTCTCTAGTTTTGTGGTTACTTGCTATTGGATCATTATTAGAAATTAAAGGAAAAATGACTAAATTGTAAAAATTGAAAAATTTAGTTGCTATTAGTTTAAAGGGGTTAACAGAGGGTTTTAAAGGGCAATTAGATCTTGTGATTCATGTTGGACGGCTTGGGACTTGAAATTGTTGAAATTTGAGTGAAATTAAAGAAGGGTAATTTAGTAAATTAAGAAATAAGTAATTTATTAACAAAACAAACTAAGGAAACATTTTCATCATTTTTGTTTCATCTTTGTTCACCAGAATAACCTAGAAGAAACTAGAGAAAGCTTCGTTCAAGTTTTGGTTATTCAATTTGGTGAGTAAACTTTGTCTGTTTTTAGTGATTTTTATGTTTTCGAACTCGTATTAGCTTAATCTAGCTAACTCGGAGTCTAATTTATAAAAATTTTAACTGTTATGGTTTATGCCATTGATAAGTTTGGATTGTTCTTGAAGTCCTATGGTAGAATATTTGTAACATCCTAAAAATTGAGTATCGATATGTTGCATGTTTTTGGTGCTTAGCTTGTGAATGATTCAATTTGTGTGCTTAATATAGTCTTGAAAAGGCTCGAGATTTAGTCAGAATTAGAATAAATTTTAGTAATGAGTACTTTATTGAAGTGGATCAAGTGACCTTGATGTTTAAGGAAATTAAGTGTCAAAAACTAGCATAAGATGAGCTAGTAGTAAAGTGGAGTTGGCGCTATAAGTGTTGCTTGAGGGAAGAGGTTTGAATCTTTAGGAATGCATTTTGTGACATTTATTTTTTCTCTTTCCTAGCAAGTGTCGGCCAAGCATCAAATTTTTGGTAAGTTAGACTTTTATTTTTATGGTAAGGTGGCTAAGAGAAAAGGCAAGTACAAACTTAAGGTAGGGAATCATGAGAATATGGCATGTAGGGGGACACAAGGCATATCTTAAGGGTTATGTTTTGGAAACTTAGAATGGCTAACTTGTCTACGAACTTGGACGGCTTTGTGGACTAAAGGGGAGCTGAATTTTGGTGGTAAGCTTTGGGTAAGGATGGTAGCTAGATAGAATCACATTTGGTCATTTTTGCTCTCCCAAAACACCTTCTTCCTCTCATCCTTTTCTCTCTTAGCCGAATGTGCCATATGCTTGGAGAAAACAACTTTGTTTTGTTTCATTTGGTCATTTTTGCCAACCTCTCAAGTGCTTCATTTTGTGCTTCTCTCCTAGTGCCGAAATCATCAAACACAAAAAGACCATTTCTTTTTCTTATTTATTCCCCATTGCCTAATGCACATTGTTCCAAACCTTACTTTTTGCTCTTTTCTCACCCTTGAAAACCGAATCATAAACATCTCATCTCTATTCTCCTTTTTTTTCCATTTTACTCATCTTTCAAACACATTTTTTTCCTACTTATTTCTTCTATGGCCGAATGTTAGAGACCACCTACATAGCCGAAATTATTTTTCCATTACCATTAAATCATAGCCAAATCTTCTTTTCCTCATAGACTTTATTCTCGATCATTTCTTCTATTCAACTTTGGACAACCAGTAAGAATCATCTTCCTTGTTTTCTTTTGCTATTTGGTCACCTTGGCCGAATCTTTAGGTTGGCTTAAAAGAGCCTTTAAATCGATAATCGTTCATCCTCTTAGACGATTTCCTTTTGTTTTTTTTAGTGATATAGTGGAGGGTCGAATCACCATCTCGTCAAAAGTTATCTTGAAGTTATTCAAGTTCGGATCATCTATCAAGGTAAAAAAAAAAGGGTACTCTTCATGGATTTCATGATCACCCTCGATTTTATCAATGATTTTCAATTGGGTTTGTTATAACCGAAAGTTTTGTATAGGGATCCTTTGGAAATCACTCGAAACTTTAAGGCAAACAAGATAGGGTCGAAAAGAGTGATGAATAGTGATCGGAAGAGGGGCGGTTTCGCTATTCCCTCTAGATTCAAACGAAGGGCTGTTTTAGCAATCCGAGACTTTCCACCGGGTTGTGGACCCTCATCCGAGGAGAATCAATTATTCAAAGTTGTTCATAGTTCGGAGCCATTATGAAACACCCCAAACCCGGCCCACAAGCCTTGACCGGATCTGGTATGTTCCCCGGTGTAAACCGTTTCAAATTCTTTTGTTACTTAGGAAAAACTTGTGTGTTTTGAAAGAAAGATTGTTTTTGGTTGGGCTTGAGTTGGAAACAAGTTTATTTCATTATTAAAATCCTTTACTTTAGGTGACAAAACGTTTAGGCTTTGTTTTAAAATAAATTTACTTAATCCTTTAATAAATAAAAGTTTGTAAGCTTAATAAATAAAAGCAAAGTAAAGTAGTTCTACTATGGCCTTATTACATCAAATAATTCCCAAAAAAAATAAATTCAAAGTACTTAATGAAATAAAAATCCAAATTAAATAAATTCCTTACTGTGCATGGCCACCTTTAAGCTCCTGCCGGCCCGGTCCATTACTCATCGTCACCTGAAAAAGGTTCCCACAACGGGGTGAGTCAAACAGACTCAATGTGTACAACCGACACCAAACTCAAATAAATTCAGGCATATCAAATCATACATAATCATATAGCATTAAATAGAATGATGCAATCCCAACCCAAGCCCGATTATCCATCCGCTACACGTCACCCGTACCAACCATCACACCGTGGGGACTACTAAGTCAACCTCCATCCGCTACACACCATCGAAGGATTCTTTGTCGCAATGACGTGCTCATCGCCTTATAAAATTCGTGGCATAGCCACCGATCCATACTTTGTGTCATGAGACACCATATTCAGATATCGTGGTCTTAGGTCACCACATTCAGATATCGTGGTCTTAGGTCACCACATTCACTTCCCCTTTACATATCACCCATATGCCCCATGTCATACAAATATGCATTAACTATATCATATTCCTTATTCACATTCTTATAATTTCATGTATATGCCATAGCAAAACTTATCATACTCATAGTAGGAGTAGGAAAACGTACCTGAGTACTTAGTACCATTACATGGTACCTTAACCATAATCTTACTCTTTTATATTAGCACATATAATAAATTAAAGCCGTAAATCTATCGAGATTTAGTGTGGGGTACACACCTGATTCGCTTAACAAATTTGCTGAAATCCCAAAAAGCTTGATCTAATGCCTTAATTCTTAAATCTCTACATTTAATCAATCATTTAATACTTAGTAAAGAGCCATTCGGCCATAAATCCAAATCCTAGTAGGATTAGTACACTTAAATCCTTACCTTGCTGCCGATTGATGTCTAATCAAATGCCGAAAACTTTGTATCCTTCTTTCTTGAAATCGGCAATCACTAGATTACTTGAATAGATTAGTTTCAGCTTTTAAATATTAATGAAACACATCTATTTACTCAACATGGCCTTGGCCGAATGCTATAGATACTTACCTTGTGGATTTTAAATCCCAAAACTCACCGAATAACTAGGGAACACGCGACCTATGGTGTACCTTCGGGAAAAGAATTTCTCCTTCCTTGTAGTCGACACTTAGTAAATCTCGAAAGATCTCTTCAAAGTTTCGGCAATAAGATATTAATGGGGTTAGTCCTAGATTTCGACAAATCTTAAAAGAAAAAGGATGAAACTGAATAAGATCTTACCCTTACTTTAGAGATCGGCAATCCTTGCTTGAACCTTTAGCAATATTCGGCTATGTAGGCTAGAAGGATCTTGATTTCGGCTTTTGATTGGTATAAAGAAATCGGCTAATGATTGTATCTTGAGGAGTTTATGGATTCGGTTTTAATGGAGATCACAAAAGCTATGAAGAATTGACTAGGCTTACTTTAGTTTTCGGCTTTGGCTAACAAAAGAAGAAGAAGAGATGCTCTAGGAAATTCGCAGAGAGAAGAGTTGAAAGAAGATATGATGAATGTCTCTCTTTTCCTTTAGTAGCCAAATTACTAACTTAAAATCCTTTACTTGGCCATCACTCCTATTTTGATAACTTTATCACTTTAATTATCACCCATTCAATTTAATAAAACTTAATCCAATATTTATCTCTTATCTCTTAATAAAATAATAATAATAATAGTCCATCATTGATCCACCTATTTAGCCGAATTTTAAAGAGAATTAAACTCTTCCCTAAGTGCCTTGGTGTCGTCCAACTCCCTTGTTCCTTGCAGCAAAATAAAACTCTTTTATTTGCTTCCCACGTGACTCGAACCTAGGCTCCTTCCCCCTTGATTGTGGCATCACTTACTGGGCTTTAAGTGGTGCCTTCTAGCCACTACTCCAAGCCCGTTCTTGTGTTAAATCCCTCTACTAATTTTCTTAAGGCCACCTTGTTTTAGTTTCCTCTTTTAAACTTAACATTTCTAAAACATTTCTTTACATTTCCAAGTTTCCAAAAATGTTCACTTTCCTCTTTTCACTTAAAATTCCAATATTTTTCCGATGCATTTTCCCCATCTCCTAAGGTTCTCCAAACCCCTTAAACACACTCACCCACACACTGAGCCTATTAATTCATGAATTATGCGCCAAATGCATAACCCCTAATCTGGGATATTACACATTAGCTGTTCGGGATTTTCCATCGGGTTGTGAACCGTCAACCGGGAAAAAATGATAAATAGTTGTTGTTCGAGATTCTGAGGGTAAAGATCTAGATTGCTTATCTTTAGTATAGATTTATATTAAGTATTAGTGTTCTAATCAAGCGTGACACGTATTTAGGTATCGACGAGCGTGAAAGTATAGTTCTCATCGTAATCAGGTGTGTAATTTCACATTTATCACATGGGTTAGATGTTATACCATAAGCATTAGAATAAAAATTGTAAAGTTGGTAAAATCAAAAATACGGTATATTAACACTTTTTGTGTAAATGCATGAAATCGGTATTAAAGTCGTGGAATACAAAATCGCCCTCGATGGGCTAATTTGATAAAAAGTAATTTTTGGGCCTCATGTGCTTAATGGGTCGAATTGTTAGATTACTTAATGGGCCAATTTGCTAGATTGATTAATTGGCCGAATTGCTAGATCGCCTAATGGGCCGAATTGCTAGATTGCTTAAGGAGGCGATTTGATAAATTACCATATGGGCCAAAATGAGAAATGGGCCAACTTGTAGTATGGGCCTTATGTTGAAATTATCATATGAATATTGTTATGCCATGTATATGTATACATGATTGCATGGGTTGGGATAAAATTGAAGAGAAGTTCTGGTGGCTCTGCCGCAATCTAGTTCGGGTGGCTCAGCCACAAACATTTTAAATGGCTTTATGCTGCGATTGGTGTGTTGGCGGGGTGGGTTGACTTGATCCCCACAGTGTGTCTTTGGTTGGTACGGTGGTGTGTAGCGGATGGAAATTTAGGCTTGGTTGGGAATTGCATTTCACTTGCATTTTTTTAATTACTATATTGTTAAATTAGTAAATGGGCTCAAGCCCAATAAAATGCTTTGATGATTTGGCCCATGGACTTGGTAAATGGGTTACACATCGAGTTCTAAGTAACTCACCCCGCTTTTCTTACCCTTTTCGTAATGATAATTGATAGAGGCTTGGTAGGGATGACTTCATGGGGCCATACTTCAAATGATGGTTTTGATGAACTTTGAATTACTCTTTAAGTATTTTTACTTAATTAATTTTTCGGTTGTGATGTAATAAGGCCTTTCTTTGTTATTTTTATAGATTTTACTGTGGATGGCTTTTAATATGTTTTAGATACTAAAAGGAGACTATTTTAACTTTATAAATGTTTTCTTTAATTTACATATAATTAAAGGGTTTCTCTTAAAATCACTAACTCGTAAGAATTTCGTGAAAACTCTTTTATGAATTCTTTTTCAAATTCCTTTTGAAATCTTTTAAACTTCTTATAAAATTTAATCAATTAATTCTCTGAGATCAAATTATAAACTCCTATGTTTTAAAATTCATAGATTTCAAATTGACCTCAGTTTTTGATAAACTCCATCTCCAAAATAGTTTTTGAAGACCTGTTTTCCTTAAATCATTAGATGACTAGATGTATGTACGATTTGTGTGGCATACCAAGTCTGGTCTTAACGCATAGACCGGGTTTGGGGTGTTACAATATTAAGCTTGGTTTTTAAATAGGACTAATTTGTAAAGTAGTTTTTGATGATTTTAATGTTTAAGGACTAAAATCTTAAAGTGATAAAATTACAAGGACTTGATGTGAAATAACGAGTATGGGCTGTAGAGAAATATATTGTAATTTGGTTGAACTTATTTTTTCTAGAAAATGGTTAAATCGCTAGTTTTGGACTTAAGAACTAAATTGCATAAAAGTAAAATGTTGGGGACAATTTTGTAAAAATGCCTAAATGGACTTAATAGCATAAAATGAGTTAATTTTGCTGTTGGAATTAGTTAATTGAATGAAATTATTATCTTAGATCAAGAACGAGTTAAAAATCGAGGAAAAGAGAAAAAAATTGTTGAATAGTCCCCGAACCTTCGTCATTGCTGCAAATTAATCTGTTAAGTTCGTTCAGTTTAATTTTAATACATATTACACCTTTACTGGAAGGACATTTAATTGTTGAATGTTGGTTAATATATATTTGATGCTATGTAAATGAGAACTGAAATAATGAATTGTTTCTAGCACTTATTATTGATGATATCTCCTCAGCTAGATGAACGTAGGATAGAGTATGATTGGCATACCAATAGGTTATAATGCGCGCGGTACGGGATTTGGTATGAGATGTACTGATGATTCTTATATATCTTCTATTCCCTGAATATACTAGGTCTTGCATTTGTTGTAGACTATCGTGTTATATTATAATGTTATTCCGGTGTGTTACGGTGGAAGATGTTAGCTTACAAGCTAGGCACTTAGTGTTAGTATGTTATCTGTTGGATTGGCTCGTATGAGCATTTGGTCTATTCTGGATGGTTAACCGTGTATTCATATCCGTATATATTTCATTGGGCAATGTTTTATTAATCATTGAATGTTATTAAAATATGGAAAATTGATTTGCACTATTGTTTGAGTATTACTCACCTGCTGTGAACTATGATTAACAGGAACTCTGTTTATTAATCTTGTTCATGGAATTATTAGATTTGATTTGGTCAGTTTTATTGTTTAATCGACGAACTTACTGAGTTTTATGGAAGCTTACTCGTGTCCTCGTTTCTTTCTTTGTAGATTACGTTTTGTGGAAATTGGGAGATCGAATCAACTTGAAGAATCACACTATCCGAGGACCATTGGTATATTTTGAAACAACTTTGCTTATATGTCATGTAATAGGAGGGTTTGAATATGTTTTGTAATGGTTTACAAGTACTTGTGTTCTATAATGGATGTGCATATGATGTTGTGGTTGAGTATTTACTTAAATGAGCATACTAGTTCAAGGTTGAAGTATAAATGGAAGTAATGGGATAAGCATGAAATGGTAAGTTTGGCTTAAATTAGGCATGTCATTTTGGGATTGAATGTAAGTCATTTTGAATGTGCTTGTGGCTTGTATATTTAGTTAAGAAAATGAAATATGCAAGTTTTTGTGTTGTGGTGTCATGGATGACACATTGGTTAGAGATTAGATTGAATGTTTTGCCATGTTTTGAAGTCCTTGATTGCATTCTTAGAGCTTGTGTAATATCCTGGATTATGGCTTATGCATTATTGCTAAATTGTGTGAAATAGCATGCTTATGAATATTCTGAATGTGTTCTATGAATTCTGTGAACCTTAGTGTGTAGGTGAATGCCTTAGAAATTATTTAATTTTAAGTCTAAAAGAGGGAGTTAAGCCTGATAGGCCTTAAGAAAATAAATGGGGAAATTAGACACAAAGATGGGCTTGTCTAAGTGGCTTGGAGGTGCCACTTAGGGCCTCTGTAAATGACGCCACCAACAGGTGTAAATGGGCCAAGGTTCGAGTCGCATGGGAAGCTAAATAAAGCTTTTATTTTTGCGGCAACAAAAGGAAGTAATGGACGGCATGGGGAGTCTATGAGAGGAGTTTAAAATGAGGTCTAATTCTTTTGGAAATATCGGCTAAGGTAGGAGATAAGTGATGACTTATTTTTAAATTATTTTTGAAAGGTAAGGGAGAGAAAAACAAGGGATTTGATAGTGAGAGGAAGAATTGGCCGAATAAGGGACACTAGGTGTAGCAGTTTCAGCAAAAAGGGAAGAGTGAGGCCATTCTCCATTATTTTCTTTTCTCTTTAGTTTTCTACCGAAATCTCTAAGCAAATACCCTCTCTTCTCTTTTATTTTCAAAGCCGAAATACCTTGTATTCTAACCGAAATTGAGTAGCAAAGTATTCATCTTTTTGCTTTCTTTTCCATCTCTTTCTCTAGTAAATTTCCACTTCTCTTTCCTCAAAGTCTTCTTTTCTTTTATTTGTTCTAAGTCAAACCTCCTTCTCCCTAGTTCACCATTGCCAAAACCCCTAAAAGCTTCACACCCTTCCTCTTCACTCTTGGTAAAGCCGATTCCTTCACTTAATCAAAAGTCAAAATTTGTGTGCTCAACATCTAGCCATAGCCGAACCTCTGTGGGTTCAACAAGGAGCAGTCAACTACAGTATTAAGGGTAAGATCCATCGTGATTTGATCTTCAATCTTTTTCCTCTAGCCGAAAGCTAAGGACTAATCCCATTAATTTGTTTGTCAAAAGTTGGAAGGTGAATTTCGGGATTTCCATAGTAGCCGACTTCTAAGGAAACCATTCGGGATTTCAGATCTAAGGTAAGCAAGGTATAAGATTAGGGCGAAGGCCATTTATTTGAATGTTAGAATTGGATCTAACATATATCCTGTAGGATTTCGACATTTTCTTAGCCAATAGACTACTTTCGGGATCTAAAATCGCAAGTGAGTGACTATGTATATTCGGCCAAGGTCATATTGGTGTCTTAGATCTATTTCTTACTTTGTTTAAAAAGTCGAAACTAACTAGTTTAGTGGTTCAGCATCTAGCCGATTGCAAGAAGAGTTATCACAAGGTTTTCGGGATTTGATTAGTAGAGAAATCGGCATCCAGGTAAGATTTTCCTTCGGGATTTAGCTAGATAGTCGAATGGCTCTTTGCTAACATGTGTAGGGTTGGCCGAATGTAGGAATTAAGGATCTAGGACGATAGATCTGGTTTTCGGGATTTTCAGTAAACTCACTAAGTGAATCAGGTGTGTACCCCGCACTAAATCTTGATAGATTTACGGCTTTAATTTACTATATGTGTTAATATAAAAGTGTAAGATTATGGCTAAGGAACCATGTAATGGTACGAAGTACTCAGGTACGTTTTCCTACTTCTACTATGAGTATATTGTGATAAATATCTGTAATGGCACATAAGTGCAACTATAAGAATGTGAATAAAGCATAAGGCATAATATTTGCATGTTTTGTATGACATGGGGCATATGGGTGATATGTAAAGGGGAAGTGAATTGGTGGTTTTATACCCCAATATCTCGAATGTGGTGACTTATGTCATGTAATTTGAATGTGGTGACTTATGTCACGAAATCGAATGTGGTGACTTATGTCATGAAATAATTATCTGGTGGCTATGCCACGAATTTTATCTGGTGATGAGCACGTCATTGCGATGATGCCTTCGATGGTGTGTAGCGGATGGAGGTTGACTTAGTAGTCCCCACGGTGGGATGGTGATGCACGGTGATGTGTAGCGGATGGCATCTAGGTTTGGGTTCGAGATTGCATCATTTTATTTAAATGCTATATGAATATGTATGATTTGATATGCCATACATTGGGACTTAGTGTTGGTTGTACACATTGAGTCTATTTGACTCACCTCGTTGTGGGAATATTATTCAGTGGCGCCAAGAATGGACCAGGACTGGCGGGAGCTTAGTGGTGACCATGCTCAGCACGAATTTTATTAGTTGGACATTTTATTTTATTTAAGTACTTGAAATTTTATTTTGGGTTTATTTTTGATGTAATAAAGCTATAGTATGAACTGTTCATGCATGCACTTAAATTATTTTATTATGGCACGATACTTATCAAATTAAAGTAAGCAAATTTTCTTAATAATAAATGAAAAATGTTTTGACATCTAAAATACAAATGATTTTCAATTTAATTAACAAACTTTAAAGACTCGACTTTTACCGGTAACTCATGGTTTTGAAATATAACCACGAACTTTTAACAAAATGAAATCTTTGAAAATTTTTCTATGTTTTCAACTTGAACCCTAATCAACTGTTTTCAAAAACACGAAAAATTTTAGCAAAGATTCAAATAAGATTCGAATGGTTTTTCCCGGAAGCATGCTAGATTTGGTCAGGGCTTGTGGGTCGGGTTTGGGGTGTTTTAGTTTGGTATCAGAGCCCGATTCAAAACTCGGCCTTGAGGGCTTTTTGGGCCCAAAATGTTTTCTTTCTTTTGAAATTGGACTTTTCTAAGAAATAAGCAGGGTTTCTGGCATGGCACCTGAGTCTCCGGCCCGAAGTCCACTAGGTAAGTACTCCTAACTTCTCTGTGATTTGTAGGTGGGAATATATAGGGACGTAGATTAGTGAACTAGGAATTAAACCCTAGGACTAGTTTACCCCAACATGAGAATTACACAAAACTTTAATGCCCAATTAAACAAACCTGTGTCTAAGTCGCCGAGTTAGGGTGTGGCAACCATCGTGCGCATGTCTAGGATTGGTTTCGGTGGGAGCCTGATATTTAAGCAGTCCTAGTGACTCACCTCCTCTCCACTCGAATCCTACCTGGTGCGTAGTGACGGTTCACCTTAACCAAGAGGACTCAGCCACATGCTAAACCCAATAACTAAAACCCGAAAGGGACTAGCCATATCTTTAAAAAAACCCTAGTCTGAAAATCACCAAATTACCCCTTTAAGGTGTAGGAAAACTATTTTGAAAAAAAAATTTTCCAAAATATTCTCAATTTACTAAAATGACCTAAATACCCCTGGTTGGAAAAATTACTAAAATGCCCTTAGTTCATAAAATTTCCATACTACCCACAGTTTTTATCAAGATTCTCTTACTTTAAAAATATCCAAAAACCCTATTTTTACAAATATTAAGATATCCTGACTTGGAAAATTTACGAAAATTACCCCTGATTTGCAAAATGACCAAATTACCCCTAACCTATACAAATGACCAAAATACCTTCAGAGAGGATAATTACCGAAGTACCCTCAAATTAGAAATCTTTAAAAATACCCTTGTTTTGAAAAGTCATCAGGAACCATGTTTTGCGAAAAATTATCGAAATGACCTTGGCTTGTAAAATTACAAAAATACCCCTAATGTATAAAATTACCATTTCACTCTTGAAATTTTTCCAGCAAGTATTTTAATTTTGTGAAACATCAACAATCTCTATTTTGCAACATTTTGAAATACCTTAATTTGGAAAAAAAGGAGAAATTACCAAAATACCCTTATAGGATAGAATTACGAAAATACCCATGGGTAGTGGAAAATAACAAACAACGACAACTACAACATTTCTCTGTAATGAACGCGAGTTCATGTATGTGATTGAATGAATGATCTAAGACTGTATGTGAATGAATTCGAAAGAACTACCCCTTTAAAAAATATTGAACATAAGACTGTACGTGATAAATCAGTGGAACAAAACTAATCTATAAAATTCTTTAATAAGATAAATGCAAATTGGAAGTATGAATTCAAGGGGACGTGGTCGTAACGTGCAAGGTCATGGTAGAGGCCGAATGACTGTGTCAGAACCCATTAGATCGGGTCAAGGATCAGAAAATGAAATGCCACGACCACCACCAGCCGCTGATGTGGAATATCGAGATCGACGGGATGATGCGATGTCACAAAGCGATCTCATGGGTCTTAGAAAGGGTGGCTCGAGCAGGTGGAGGCATGAGAGCTCGGAAGTCGGTACCTGAGCAACTCCGAGCCAATAGAGCTGAGGTGTTCTGTGGTGTATCTGGTGTGGCACCCAGTACAGCTATGTAATATCCTGGATTTTGGCTTATGCACTATTGCTAAATTGTATGTGATAGCATGCCTTTGTGTATTATAAGTATGTTTTATGAATATCGTGAACTTTAGAAAATAGGAGGAAGCCTTAGAAATTAATAGATTTTAAGTTAAAAGAGAAGCTAGCGAATAGGGCCTTAAGAGAAATTGTAGAGAAAATATGACATAAAGATCACTTGTTTAAGTGGCATGGAGGCGCCACTTAAAGCCTTATTAGGTGACGCCACAAGCATGTGTACAAGGCTAAGGTTCGAAAGACAAAAGGAGCACTCTTGAGAGTGTTTTTAAGTCAAATAGCAAGGAATTAGGCTTGTAGTCCAAATTTTAGTAATGCTAAAATGGGAAAGAGGATGGCGTCACTTAGAAGGAGGAATTGGACCTTGTTGGCATAAGGGCCCAAGTTAAGGAATTAAAAATTCGGCACTCCTAGGGTAAGGGGGGATGGACGGCAAGTAAGCTACAATTTAGGAGCTAAATTCTTTTGATTTTAAGAGATAAATGGGGATAATTAATCAAAGTAAGGATTTATGGAAAAGATGATAGGATAATTAAAAGATAAAGTTATCAAGATATGGAGAGTTGGCCGATTGAGGGGCTCCTTGGATGGTATTTTCGGCTAAGGAAAGGAGTAAGGCCATTCTTCATACTTTCTTTTCTTTTGAAGCCTCTGCCGAATTCTCTAGCCACTCTTCCCTTTCTCTCCTATTTTGACAAAAAGCCAAAAATTCTCAGTATTCTAGCCGAAACTCCTTCCAAATCTCATTGGTGCCGATCCTTTCTAAGCCTCATATCCCTCTCTTTTCATCTTTGTTGAAGCGAAACCAAGTGACCACCATCTAAGCCAAAGCGAATCTTACGTGGTGTCGGACAAAGGAGTCGTTGATTTCATCTATAGGGGTAAGATCAAGTTCGATTTTCATTCTATTCTTTTAGGCTGTCGAGATTCAGGAACTAATCCCTCATATTGTTTTATGGCCGAAACTATGAAGGGTCATTCGGGATTTTGGCCTATTGTCGATTTGGTGGAGGAAGATTTTCAGGATTTCAAGGATTTAAGGTGAGTCATGTATTCGGCCAAAAGGTCATTGATCATGTTTAAGTGATTGGAATCGGATCTAACCTATGTGTATAGGGATTTCGACATCTCCATAATCAAGTGGTGTTTTCAGGATTTGAGAATCGTAAGGTAAGTGCACTTTCACATTCGGCCAAGGCCCTATCTTAGTGCTTAGATCTATTTCTTACTTATTCAAAAGCCGAAAATTAACTAGTTAAGGGTTTTAGTGGCTAGCCGATTGCAAGGAGGGCTAACACAAAGTTTTCGAGATTTGTTGGTAACCCAATCGGCAACAAGGTAAGAATTTAAGTGTAATAATCCTATTGGGATTTGGAATTATGGCCAAATGGCCTTTAGCTAAAATATTACATGTGGGCCGAATGTAGGGACTAAGGATCTAAGGCTTTAGATTGGGCTTTTCAGAATTTCAGTGAATTCGCTAAGTTAATCAGGTGTGTACCCCACACTAGATCTTAATAAATTACGGTTTTAATTTAATGCATGTGCTGTTAAGAATGTGAAAAATATGGCTAAGGTACCATGCAATGGTACAAAGTACTCAGGTACGTTTTCCTACTCCTACTAGGATTATAACACGATTTGTAATGGCACATATGTGAACCTATAAGAATGTGAATAGAGAACTTGGCATGGTAATGCATAATTTGTATGACATGGGCATTTGGGGTGGTTATGAAAGGGGAAGTGAATGTGGTGACTTCGGTCACATTATCTGAATGTGGTGACTTCGGTCACATTATCTGAATGTGGTGTCTCATGACACAAAATAACTATCTGGTGGCTATGCCACAAATTATAAGGGCGATGAGCACGTCGACTGCAGTGACTGCCTTTGATGGTGTGTAGCGGATGGAGGGTTGACTTAGTAGTCCCCACGGTGTGCAGGTTGGTACGGGTGATGTGTAACGGATGATAACTAGGCTTGGGTTCGGGATTGCATCACAATTTATGTTATTTTAATTGTATGATGATTTTGTATGCCATAATCTGTTGGGCCTTAGTGTTGTGGTTACACATTGAATCTGCTTGACTCACCCCGTTGTGGAAACATTTTCGGTGACACATAAATGGACCGGCCGCGAGAACTTAGTGGTGGCCATGCTCAACAAGGAATTTATTTTTATTTGGACTTTTATTTTAAGTACTTTGAATTTAATTTGGGTTTTATTTGATGTAATAAGGCCATAGGTGTTTAATTGTTTTTTTTGCATACTTTTAAATTACTTAGTACGACACGATTAACATCAAATTAAAGTTAAAAGTTAATTTTTCTTAAATAAAAATAATACGTGTTTTAACACCTAAATTCAAGAGATTTTCAATTTAAACAATGAACTCTAAGAACTTGGCAACGTTTTTAACTTTTTGTTTTGATAATAAAGTTTTATTAAAATCTAGACTTTAAAAAAAAAAATAAATAACTTTACAACTCGAACACAACACAAGCCCAATTTTCTCTAAAAATTACTCAAAGTTTTCCAAAGAACAAATGATTCTCAATCATTTTTACTCGAGGAGCATGCCAGATCCGGTCAAGGCTCGTGGGCTGGGTTTGGGGTGTTTCAATTTGGTATCAGAACCCAGTTTTTAAACTTTCGGCCTTGGGTTTAAGGCCCACAACGTTTTCAAAATTAAGCCCAAAAGAACTTTGCAAAAAATTTTGAGAAAATAAGCAGGTTGTCTGGCATGGCACCTAAGTCTCCGACCCGAAGTCCACCAGGTAAGTACCCCTATCTCTTGTGTGATTTATGATATGAATTGTAAAAGGGTAGAAATGGAACGTAGATTAGCATAATAAGTACTTGAACCCTAGGACTAGGTTACCCCAACAATTACATAAATTTTAAATGCCTAATTAAACAAACACGTGGTTAAGTCGCGAGTTAGGTGTGGCAACCATTGTGCGCATGTCTAGGATTGGTTTCAATGGGAGCTTGGTATTTAGCAGGATCTAGTGACTCACCTCCTACCCACTTGAATCCTACCTAGTGCGTGTGGTGGTTCACCCTAACCAAGAAGACTCGACCACAGGCTAAACCCAATAACTAAAACCCAAAAGGGGCTAGCCGTATTTTCATAAAACACTCTAGTTTTAAAATCACTAAATTACCCTTTCGATTTGTAAAGACTATTTTTATAAATTTTTTTCTGCAATATTTTCGATTTATAAAATTACTAAAATACCCCTAATGGTAAAATTACTAAAAATGCCCTTAGTTTTAAAATTACCATATCACCCTCGATTTCAATAAAAATTTTCTTACTTTGTAAAAGTATCCAAAAACCCTATTTTGCGGAAGTCCAGAATACCTTGATTTGGAAAATTTATGAAATTACCCCCGATTTACCAAAATTACTAAAATGACCCTACCTACCGAAATTTTGACCATACCTTTGATTTGGAAAATCTTTCTTTCAAAATACCCATGAGTTTGGAAAATTTCGAAATGACTTTTGTAATTTTCAAATTGACCCCGATTTATTACCAAAGTACCCCTGTAGGACTAATTACGAACATACCTCTTGGATAGGAACGGCCAAAAATGTTCGAAGAGTGAATGTGTATGGGAGATAATATGGAATGGATGAGTTTTCTTTGAATTAGGATAGAAGACTTGAAACTTTGATTGATTGAAAGAATCCCTAATAGACTTCCTTCTATAAAACTTCTTCGCGAATAATCAGTGGAATAAAGGCTAATTCATAAAATTTCTTAAACCAGATTAAAGCGCGATGGTAGAAATTAGCTCTAGGGGACATGGTCACAATGTACGAGGACGCGGTCGAGGCAGAATGACTGCATTGGAACTCGTTAGATCGGGTCAAGGATCTGACAATGAGGTACCACCGCCACCACCACCCCCAACTGTTGGTGTTGATCGGCAAGATCAGACAGGGGATGATGCTGTATCGCAGTCAGTCTTTGTGAATTCGGAAATGGTGGTGGAGCGGTGGAAATATGAGAGCTCGAAAGTCTGCACTGAGCGACTCGAGCTAATCTGAGCCGAGGTGTTAAAGTGGAGTATCTGGTGTGGCACCCAGTACAGCTGAATATTGGTTGGAGGCGACAGAACGAATTATGGATGAGTTGGATTTGACTCCTGAGGAGAAACTAAAAGGAATGGTGGCACTGCTACGTGATAAAGCGTATCAATGGTGGCTCACAGTTCGGGATGGTGCCACTGCTGAGGATCTAACCTGGGAGTATGTGAAGGCGGCATATCAGAAGAAGTATGTGGGAACCAGATATATTGATGAGCAGAGGAAGGCATTTTTGGGCCGGTCAAGGAATAAGTCATGCGCAGTATGAAGTCAATTTACGAGGCTAAGCCGATATGCTCGAGGAGTAGTGGCTACGGAACATGAGCGATGTGTCCGGTTTGAGGACGGACTAAGGGATGACTTGAGGTTGTTAATCGCTCCACATCAGGAGCGGGAGTTTTCGGCATTAGTAGAGAAGGCTAAGGTAGCCGAAGGAATTAAGGACTCTGCAAGGCAGAACTCTGATCGGAATAGAAATAAGAGAGGTTTTGGGTCGTCTCAATCACCGGGAGTGTTCGAAGAGGCCTAGAGTTGATGGGTCATGAGGTCGACAAGTCGCCACCGGAGGGCAATATCGTACTTGTGATCGGTGGGAAAAAGCACTTGGCGAATCTTTGGAAGAAGACAGGGGATGTTTCAAGTGTGGGTCAAAGGACCATATGATTAAGGATCGTCCAATGAGACCAGATGGGAATCGACCAAGAGCTCGTAATGTTAATCAGTTTGGTAAAGGCGAACAATGACCTCGGTGGGTCGTGGTCCGAATAATGAGAGAAATGGTACTGGCAGAGGGCGTGGAACACCGGGCCGAGGTGTTGCTAATACTGAGGCAAGGTAGCTGGGTTTGATTTATGTGATTCGCCGGAGGGAGGATAGAGACACACCGGACGTTATAACCGGTATGTTCCTTATTTATGGCAAGCCTTATGTTGCTTTAATTGATGTGGGCTCGACCCATTCTTATGTTGCATGTAAAGTAGTTGAAACTCTAGACATAGCCTCTGAACTTTCTGATAGGGAGATGACTGTAGTAAGCCCACTAGGTCAAACTGTAGTGGTGAATAAGATCTTTCGGAGTATACCTTTAGAAATTCAAGGCGTAGTATTTTTTGCCGACTTGATGGAACTTTCCTTCAGAGAATTCGATTTCATACTTGGTGTGGACTGGCTAGTGGAACATCGGGCTGTGGTGGACTGTGCAGCTAAGTGAATGGAGTTAAGGACCCCAGAGAATGAGGTGGCCATTATGATAGGAGAAAGAAGAAACTACTTGTCTAATGTAGTTTCAGCACTTAAGGTGGAGAAGATGGTTCGAAAAAGGTGCAAGGCGTTTTTGACCTTTATTAGTGCGATGGATGGAAAAAAAGGGGGAGTTAGTGGAGTAAGAGCTGTAAAGGATTTTGCGGATGTCTTTCCGGAGGAATTACCTGGAATACCCCCAGACAGGGAGGTTGAGTTTGGAATTGACTTGTTGTCGGGAATAGCTCCTGTGTCAATTGCCCCGTACAGAATGGCACCAAAGGAGTTGGTTGAGCTTAAGGCACAAATCCAGGAGTTACTTGATCGTGGGTTTATTCGACCCAGTGTGTCTCCATGGGGAGCACCGGTTCTGTTTGTGAAAAAGAAGAATAGAACTATGCGTATGTGCATAGATTACCGTCAGTTGAATAAACTAACTATCAAGAACAAGTACCCGTTGCCAAGGATAAACGACTTGTTCGATCAGCTTAAGGGGGTCGCAGTTTTCTCAAAGATCGACTTAAGGTCAGGATATCATCAGTTGAAGGTGAATGAGGTAGATATCCATAAGACGGCTTTCTGGACAAGGTATGGGCATTTTGAATTTGTAGTAATGCTGTTCGATTTGACAAATACCCCAGTCACGTTTATGGACATGATGAATCGAGTCTTCAACCCTATCTGGATCGGTTCATTATTGTGTTCATAGACCACATTCTTGTATACTCCAAGTCTGAAGAAGAACATGATGAGCACCTCCGAATAGTATTGCAAGTGTTGAGGGAGAAGAAGCTCTACGCCAAATTCAGCAAGTGTGAATTTTGGCTTAAGGAGGTGACGTTTCTAGGACATGTAATATCTGCTGAAGGAATAAGGGTGGATCCTCGAAAGATTGAGGCAGTGTTAGATTGGAAACCACTTAAGTTTGTAGCTGAGATTCGCAGTTTATTAGGATTGGCAGGCTATTATAGAAGGTTTGTGGAAGGGTTCTCATCAATAGCCGCACCTTTGACGAAGTTACTGACAAAGGAAGTACCTTTTGTTTGGTCAGATAGGCAACAGGAGAGCTTTGAGAAGCTTAAAAGGGTTTTGACTGAGGCTTCAGTCTTGATTCAGTCGGAGGCCGGAAAGGATTTCGTGGTGTATTGTGACGCTTCCCATACAGGATTGGGATGCATATTGATGCAAGATGGGAAAGTAGTCGCGTATGCGTCTCGACAGTTAAGGCCTCATGAGGTTAACTACCCGACGCTTACGACTTGGAATTGGCGTGATGATCTTTGCTCTTAAAGTGTGAAGGCACTACTTATATGGAGAAAAGTCGGTGATCTACGGACCACAAGAGCTGAAGTATTCTTGACTCGAAAGAGTGAACTGAGACAATGAAGATGGGTAGAATTATTGAAGGACTACGATTGCTCTATAGAGTATCACTCGGGCAAGGCGAATGTGGTTGCAGATGCCCTAAGTCAAAAAGTAGTGACGAAGTTAAGGGCGATGTTCGCACATCTGAGCTTGTATGATGATGGAAGTCTGTTGACGAGTACGCAAGTTAAATAGCGTGGTTGAATGAGGTGAAAGAGGATAGTTGGTTGATGAGGATCTGAGTGTTAAGTTGCGACAAGTGCAGAATGGAGAGTTAGAGGGTTATGGTGTTAATGACGAGGGAGTATTGTGCTTCAAGGGTAAGATTTGTATGCCGAAGGATGAGGAGCTTAGGCAAAGGATTCTTCAGGAATTGCATAATAACCCTTATGCTATGCATCCTGGAGGCACTAAGTTGTCTGAGAGATCTAAGGGAGCAGTTTTGGTGGCACAGTGCGAAGAAAGAAGTTCTGAAATTTGTCGGTAAGTGTTTGGCGTGTCGACAAGTTAAAATTTGAACACCAAGTTCTCGTCGGATTACTTCAACCGATAATGATTCCGAGATGGAAGTGGGAGCGAATTACCATGGACTTCGTTGGTGGGCTTCCCCTTACGCCTACTAAGAAGGACTCGGTATGGGTAATAGTGGATCGGTTGACTAAGTCTGCGCACTTCATTCCAGTGAGAGTTGACTATTCTCTGCAAAAGTTGGCGAAATTGTATGTGGCTGAAATTGTAAGGTTGCATGGAATTCCACTATCGATTATTTCAGATAGGGACCCAAGGTTTACTTCTCGATTTTGGAAAGCTCTACATCAGGCTTTAGGCACCAAATTGGATTTCACTACGGCATTTCATCCACAGTCTGACGGGCAATCTGAACGGGTAATCCAAGTGTTAGAGGACATGTTGAGGGGGTGTGTGATAGACTTCAGAGGAAGTTGGGAAGACTATTTGCCTTTAGCGAAATTTGCGTACAACAACAGCTATCAAGCCAGTATTCGAATGGCACCGTATGAAGCACTGTATGGACGGAAGTGTTGAACACCTACGTGTTGGACGAAATTAGGGGAATGCCGAGTTTTGGGTTCAGAGTTAGTGGCAGAATCCGAAAAAATGTTGAGATAATTTGGGCACGGTTAAAGGAAGCATCTGATAGACAGAAGTCGTATGTAAATCTCAAAAGGAAAGAAATAGAATTTGATGTGGGAGACCAAGTGTTTCTTAAAGTTTCACCTTGGAAAAAGGTAATGAGATTTGGTCGGAAAGGGAAGTTAAGTCCAAGGTTTATAGGACCTTAGAAGGTTTTGAAGCAAATTGGACCAGTGGCATATCAGTTGGAGTTACCACCGGAGCTGAAGTAGATGCACGACGTAGTCCATGTTTCCATGCTACGTCATTATCGGACGGATCCATCTCATATAGTACCGGTTGAAGAGGTGGAGATAAGGCCAAATTTATCCTACGAGGAGGAGCCGATTCAGATTTTAGAACGAGATGTAAAAGTGTTACAGAGGAAATCAGTTCCTGTAATATCCCGGATCTAGGGGTTATGCATTTTGTGCATAATTCAAGTGCTAGTAGGTTATGGGTATGCTTGGAGATATTTTAGAGGTTCCTAAAATTCTAGGATGGAAGGGAAAGCTTTGGGAAAATTTTTAGACTTAAAGTCTAAAGAGGGGAAGCTTGGTAAAGGAGGCTTTAAAGGAAATTCCGTGTGAAGCATGACACAAGGAACCATGTGGTAAAGTGGCACGAAGGCGCAAGGGTGCAAGGGGAGAAGGTTGCGTCAAAGGGAGTACCAAGGGGGAGGAGGTTCGAGCAACGTGGGAAGCATTGGAGACTTTTATTTTTAGCATTAAAAAAGGAATTGGGCTAAAGAGGGCTTAAGGAAGTTATAAGCGCTTTTGGACATAAAGGCACCTTGGTAAAGTGGTATAATGCGCCATTTAAGGGCCCGAAATGACGCCTTTGAGAAGGGCCTTGGTTCGAGTCTTGTTGGCGCAGGAAGGCGTGTTATTTTGCTTTTGGCATTAAGACAAGGGGAGCTAGGAAGGAGCTCTTAAAAGAATTGTTGGAAGTTTATGACACAAAGAAGATAGCGGTGAAGTGGTCAGTAGCGTGTGGTGTTTCCAGCAGTCTTATGTTCAAACTTCTGGAAGCGGGGGAAGTTTTATTTTTTTGCGTCAAGGAGAAGAGCTAGTGGTCTCGCATATGGACTCTCAAATAGATGAGGATAAGCTTGATGTTTCTTTTAAATTAATTTGGAGAGAAGAATAATTATGGTATTATTTTATTTATTTGAATAGGTGATTAAGAGATAAGATAGAAGATAAATCTGAATTTTTTATTTATTTCAAATGGGTGATAAAGAAATTAAATAAGAGATTATTATGGGATTGGATTAGAGGAAAGGTGGTGGCGCCAAGGGTTCTTTAGGGAGCAAATAAGTGCTTAATTTTACTTAAGGAGGTGTCCATCTTTTTGATTTTTTTAGTCTCCTTCTTTGAATCTCTTTGTATTTTCTTCCTATTCTCTTTTTTTCTTAAAACCTTATTTTCTACTAATTTTCTTATATAGTGAATCCTCTAAAAGCCACTTAGTTTCGACTTGCTTATCCCTTCAAGTGTTGACCGAAACTCCAAGTGTTTCAAGGCCATTTATGTTCCTTTCTTCTTCTCTACTTGTTTCTTAGCCGAACCTTATAAACCTTATTTCCTTTTCTTCTCCATCATTATTTTGAGCCATAGCCGCATGTGCAGATACCTTTGAAGCCATTGTCGAATCTCCTAGGGTGGTGTTGTCGATCTCTTGCTCTTAGTTTCGTCTCAAGTGTAGTGGTAAGTATTTTTCTTTAAACAATCGGTTTTGGGTTCTTATATTGAAACCAAGTATTTGGTCTTGGTTTTTATAACATGGCCGAATGTCATAGTGCCATTAAGTATGTTCTTTTGTGTGTGTAACCGAAAGAAGAAAGCATTGAGGAAGTCTCTTGGATTCGATTATCTAAGGTAAGTGTTAGGTACTATTCGGCCAAGGGCCATGATTATGGATTTATGCTTAAAATCGATACTAACAAGTGATTAGTAGGGATTTCGACTATTAAAGGTGCAAGTGTGTGATTTCGGGATTTGGAAGAAATATGTAAGTGGGTTTGTGCTATTCGGCCATAGGCCATATTTGGTAATAAGGTTAGCCGATTCTAACTTTGATGATTTAGGACCAAATCGACAGTAAGGAAGGAGGAAAACCACATTCTAAGATCCAGTTAGATTCAAATAGTTCGGGATTTTGCTAAATAGTCAGGTGCGTAGTTATCGCACTGTCTCTTGAATGTTTAAGTGTGTTATTATATGTATGTGTATAACATGAATGATAGCTGAAATAAAGGCTAAGATGGTGGATACCCATAATGGGTAATCGATTTATCAGGTCAGTATTTTATGACGTTGATTTACATTTGATATATATAAGAAATGTGATGGCATGTGATGTATAATTGTTCAAGTGATATATTGCCATGATATATATGTATGCATGGGACTTGGGATGTGACTATCGAAGGAAAGGGTGTACTTTATATACGTGGTCTAATGTTAGCCTTGTGCTACATTAGCGCTTGATGTTGGCTATGTGCCTCATCAAGGGAGGTGTTGGCTAGGTGCCACATCTCGGCGGATGATAGCTGTGTGCATCACCGTGGACTGATTGATATGTGGGATCACTTATGTGATCGGTGGCTCAGCCACGGCCTTGTGCAGTGCAGTGCGCCAAGGTAAGTTATATGGATCACTTGGTTGATCGATTGGATTAGCCACGGCCTTGGGCAGCGGGTCTGCCAAGGTAGGTGTAACGGATGGACACTAGGTTGGGTTGGGTTACATGTTGCATATTTATGTAAGTGGACTGTGTGGATATGGGCCAAGCCCGTATGTGGAGACTTGTGAAATAACTATGCACTGAGTCTATTTGACTCACCCAAATTTTCCCAACATCGCAGGTGATGCATAAAGCTTGGACCGGGTTGGAGTGGATACGAGGTGGCCCATACAGAAGAAGTTTTACTTGTTTTAAGTTATTTTATAATTCAGTACTTGGAATATTTAATTATTGTGATAAGGCCACTATAAGTGTTTAATTTTTATTATTATGTTTTAAGGTGGATTGATGATTAAGTTAATATTCGGGAATGTTTCTTTTAAAGAGTAAATTTATACTTTGATAAATTATTTTAAAGCTTTAAATTTAATAACTTAATTTTATTTTGGAATTTTACACACCCAATATTTTATTAAAGGCATACAAAATTTTATGTTTTACTTTAAGTCAATATATTTTTCAAACATTTTCATGATGGTATTTCAAATTCGATTAAGTAGTGAATGGGATGGGTTTGGGGTGTTACTGATTTGGTATCGAGCAGGTTCAAAACTCGACTTTGAGGATTTGGGCCCAAAACATTTTTCAAAATGGGCTTTTAAAAATATGAATTTTATGAAATTCCGTGTTATTCGGCATGGCACCAGATCTCAGGCCAAGTCCAAAAGGTAAGTCCTCGACTCTTCAAGTGAATTGAATATGTGAATTTGATGGGCTTTTAAGGGAACGTAGATTAGTGAACTAGGATCTGTTGAACCCTAGGACTAGTCTACTCAAACACAAGTGCGTAAGACTTAAGGACCATTAAACAAACCTGTGGCTAAGTCACCGAGCTAGGGTATGGCAACTATTGTGCGCATGTCTAGGAATGGATTCAGTAAGAGCTTGGTATTTAAGCAGTCCTAGCGACTCACCTCCTCTTTACTCGAATCCCATCTGGTGCGTAGTAACCGTTTACCCTAACCAAGAGGACTTAGTCATCAGCTAAACCAATGATTAAAACCCGAAAGGGACTAGCCATGCAGTTTTATAAAAACCCTAGTTTTAAAATCCCTAAATTACCCCTTCGATTTGTAACAAAATCTATTTTGAAAATTTCTCGAAAAATTTTTCGGTTTGCCAAATTACAAAAAAATGCCCTTGGTTAAAAAAAATCACATTACCCTCAACTTTTGCTAAAATATTCTTACTTTACAAAAATACCAAAAAATTTATTTTGTGAAATACTGAACTACCCTGATTTGAAAATTTACTAAAATACCCCTGACTTACGAAACTACCAAAATAACCCCAATTTCTGAAATTTCTGCGACACTTTTAATTTGGAAATTTTCAAAATACCTTTAAGTTTTGAAAATTTTGAAATGCCTCTGGTTTGTGAAGATTTTCAAATTGACCCCGATTTATTACCAAAATACTCCTATAGGACAAATGACGAAATTACCCTTGGGTGGGGAAATGGACAGAAATGCCCATAAAAGTGAAGTGAGTGCTGTGGATCAATGAATGTGTCTTTATGGGTGAATGTGAATGTGATTCTCTGAATTAGAATAGTAAACTTGAACTGAAACTTTGGTTGATCGAAAGAACTACTTCTAAATACTTCATTTCATAAAACTGTTCGCGGGATAACAAGTGGAACAAAAGTACTAATACATAAAACCTTTTAATCAGATTAAATCGCGACGTTAGAAATGAGCTCTAGGGGACGCGGTCGTCGTGGACGTGGTCGAGGCAAGATGGCTGTATCGGAACCCGTTAGATCGGGTCAAGGGTCTGAGAATGAGGTACCACCGCCACCACCACCACCAGCTTTCGGTGTTGAGCAGCAAGACCAGACGGGGGATGATGCAGTGTCGCAGGTGGTACTGCAAGTCCTTGAGATGGTGGCTAGAGCAGGTGGAAATATAAGAGCTAAGAAGTCTGTACCCGAGCGACTCCGAGCTAATGGAGCTAAAGTGTTTCGGGGCGTATCTGAGGTGGCACCCAGTACGGCTGAGTATTGGTTGGAGGCAACCGAGCGAATTATGGATGAGCTCGATTTAACCCCTGAAGAAAAGCTGAAAGGAATGGTGGCACTGCTCCGCGACGAGGCGTACACCAGTGGTGGCTCACAGTATGGGATAGTGCTACGGCTGAGGATCTCACCTGGAGTTATGTTAAGGCGGCATACCAGAAGAAGTATGTTGGTACTCATTACATTGATGCGCAGAGGAAAGCATTTCTGGGGCTGGTTCATGGGAACAAGTCCATAGCGAAATACGAGGCTGAATTCCTAAGGTTAAGCCGATATGCTCGAGGAGTAGTTGCGATGGAGCATGAACGATGTGTCCGATTTGAGGACGGATTAAGGGACGATCTGAGATTATTGATAGCTCCACATCAGGAGCGGGAGTTTGCTGTGTTGGTGGAGAAGGCTAAGGTAGCTGAGGGGATTAAGGACTCTGTGAGGCAGAACAAAGATAAGGATAGGAACCGAGATAAGAGGAGTTTTGGACCGTCAGAATCGTCTGAGAACTTTCAGAAAAGACCGAGGGTTGAGAATTTTGTTCATGTTTCTAAGCCAGCTACTGGAAATCCGGACCGTCTGTGTGCTCGATGTGGAAGGTATCATGTTGGCGAGTGCTGGAATCGAGATCGAGAATGTTTTAGGTGTAAGTCTAAGTCCCATCTGATTAAAGACTGTCCTCAGGATTCGAATATATGTGCAGCCAGGCAGGAATGGTCAGCAAGCGACGAGGGGCCGTGGTCTGAACCATGGAGGGAATGGTTTCGGCCAAGGTCGTGGAACACCAAATAGAGGTGCTGAAGGTGCAGATGCGAGGCAACCAAGGCTGGTTTACGCAGCCAGACGTCGTGAGGAGGAAGATGTGCCAGAGGTGACAATGGGTATGTTCCTTATTCTTGAAATACCCTTTATTTTCATGTTCGTAGTAGGGTTAGCTTTCTTATATTGCTAATGAAATGTACGAAATCTTGAATGTGAAGTGTGAAATCGTATTTAGTTCTTTAAAGCGATCAACGGTAGTAGACAAGCTTTGTAAGTAAGTGCCTTAAGAGGTTCGAGGAATAGCAGCTCCTTGCTTAGTTTAGCCAAGTAATTTCGAGGACGAAATTATTTTTAAGGAGGGTAGAACTGTAATATCCGGATCTAGGGGTTATGCATTTTGTGCATAATTCAAGTGCTAGTAGGTTATGGGTATGCTTGGAGATATTTTAGGGGTTCCTAAAATTCTAGGATGGAAGGGAAAGCTTTGGGAAAATTTTTAGAATTTAAGTCTAAAGAGGGGAAGCTTGGTAAAGGAGGCTTTAAAGGAAATTCCGTGTGAAGCATGACACAAGGAACCATGTGGTAAAGTGGCACGAAGGCGCAAGGGTGCAAGGGGAGAAGGTTGCGTCAAAGGGAGTACCAAGGGGGAGGAGGTTCGAGTAACGTGGGAAGCATTGGAGACTTTTATTTTAGCGTTAAGAAGGGAATTGGGCTAAAGAGGGCTTAAGGGAAGTTATAAGCGCTTTTGGACACAAAGAGCGCCTTGGTAAAGTGGCTGTAATGCGCCATTTAAGGGCCTGGAAATGACGCCTGGGAAGGGCCTTTGTTCGAGTCTTGTTGGTAGCAGGAAGGCGTGTTATTTTTGCTTTTGGCGTTAAGACAAGGGGGAGCTAGGGAAGGAGCTCTTAAAAAGAATTGTTGGAAGTTTATGACACAAATAAGATAGCAGCGAAGTGGCTGGTAGCGTGTGGTGTTTCCAGCAGGTCTTATGTTCGAAACTTGCGGGAAGCAGGGGGGAAGTTTTATTTTTTTTGCGTCAAGGAGAGGAGCTAGTGGTCTGCACATGGACTTTCAAATAGATGAGGATAAGCTTGATGTTTCTTTTTAAATTCTGCTGGAAGAGAAGAATAATTATGGTTTTATGTTGTTTATTTGAATATGTGATTAAGAGATAAGATAGAAGATAAGTGCTGAATTTTTTTATTTATTTCAAATGGGTGATAAAGAAATTAAATAAGAGATTATTATGGGATTGGATTAGAGGAAAGTTGGTGGCCGGCCAAGGGGTTCTTTAGGGAGCAAATAAGTGCTGAATTTTGCTTAAGGAGGGTGTCCATCTTTTTGATTTTTTTTTAGTCTCCTTGCTGAATCTCTTTGTATTTTTCTTCCTATTCTCTTTCTTTTCTTAAAACCTTATTTTCTACTAATTTTCTTGTATAGCCGAATTCTCTAAAAGCCACTTAGTTTCGGCTTGCTCATCCCTTCAAGTGTTGACCGAAACTCCAAGTGTTTTAAGGCCATTTATGTTCCTTTCTTCTTCTCTACTTGTTTCTTAGCCGAACCTTATAAGCCTTATTTCTTTTTCTTCTCCATCATTATTTTGAGCTATAGCCGCATGTGCAGATACCTTTGAAGCTATTACCGAATCTCCTAGGGTGGTGTTGTCGATCTCTTGCTCTTAGTTTCGTCTCAAGTGTAGTGGTAAGTATTTTTCTTTAAACAATCGGTTTTGGGTTCTTATATTGAAACCAAGTATTTGGTCTTGGTTTTTATAACATGGCCGGATGTCATAGTGCCGTTAAGTATGTTCTTTTGTGTGTGTAGTCGAAAGAAGGAAGCATTGAGGAAGTCTCTTGGATTCGATTATCTAAGGTAAGTGTTAGGTACTATTCGGCCAAGGGCCATGATTATGGATTTATGCTTAAAATCGATACTAACAAGTGATTAGTAGGGATTTCGACTATTAAAGGTGCAAGTGTGTGATTTCGGGATTTGGAAGAAATAGGTAAGTGGGTTTGTGCTATTCGGCCATAGGCCATATTTGGTAATAAGGTTAGCCGATTCTAGCTTTGATGATTTAGGACCAAATTGGCAGTAAGGAAGGAGGAAAACCACGTTCCAAGATCCGGTTAGATTCAAATAGTTCGGGATTTCGCTAAATAGTCAGGTGCGTAGTTATCGCACTGTCTCTTGAATGCTTAAGTGTGTTATTATATGTATGTGTATAACATGAATGATAGCTGAAATAAAGGCTAAGATGGTGGATACCCATAATGGGTAATCGATTTATCAGGTCAGTATTTTATGACGTTGATTTACATTTGATATATGTAAGAAATGTGGTGGCATGTGATGTATAATTGTTCATGTGATATATTGCCATGATATATATGTATGCATGGGACTTGGGATGTGACTATCGAAGAAAGGGTGTCCTTTATGTATGTGGTCTAATGTTAGCCTTGTGCTACATTGGCGCTTGATGTTGGCTATGTGCCTCATCAAGGGAGGTGTTGGCTAGGTGCCACATCTCGGCGGATGATAGCTGTGTGCATCACCGTGGACTGATTGATATGTGGGATCACTTATGTGATTGGTGGCTCAGCCACGGCCTTGTGCAGCAGGTCTGCCAAGGTAAGTTATATGGATCACTTGGTTGATCGGTGGATTAGCCACGGCCTTGGGCAGCGGGTCTGCCAAGGTAGGTGTAACGGATGGACACTAGGTTGGGTTGGGTTACATGTTGCATATTTATGTAAGTGGACTGTGTGGATATGGGCCAAGCCCGTATGTGGAGACTTGTGAAATAATTATGTACTGAGTCTGTTTGACTCACCCAAATTTTTCCAACATCGCAGTGATGCATAAAGCTTGGACCGAGTTGGAGTGGATATGAGGTGGCCCATACAGAAGAAGTTTTACTTGTTTTAAGTTATTTTATAATTCAGTACTTGGAATATTTAATTATTGTGATAAGGCCACTATAAGTGTTTAATTTTTATTATTATGTTTTAAGGTGGATTGATGATTAAGTTAATATTCGGGAATGTTTCTTTTAAAGAGTAAATTTATACTTTGATAAATTATTTTAAAGCTTTAAATTTAATAACTTAATTTTATTTTGGAACTTTACATACCCAATATTTTATTAAAGGCATACAAAATTTTATGTTTTACTTTAAGTCAATATATTTTTCAAACGTTTTTCGCAGTGGCATTTCAAATTCGGTCGTAGTGAATGGGCCGGGTTTGGGGTGTTACAGTTCCTCTAGTCAAAGTGTTATGGCGTAATCATGGATTGGAGGAAGCTTCATGGGAGCCAGAAGAGGCAATGCGACAGCAATACCCTCACTTGTTTTAGCCAGGTAATTTCGATGACGAAATTATTTTTAAGGGGGTAGAACTGTAATATCCTAGATTTTGGCTTATGCGCTATTGCTAAATTGTATGTGATAGCATGCCTTTGTGTATTATAAGTATGTTTTATGAATATCGTGAATTTTAGAAAATAGGAGGAAGCCTTATAAATTAATAGATTTTTAAGTTAAAAGAGAAGCTGCGAATAGGGCCTTAAGAGAAATTGTAGAGAAAATATGACACAAAGATCGACTTGTTTAAGTGGCATGGAGGCGCCACTTAAAGCCTTATTAGGTGACGCCACAAGCATGTGTACAAGGCTAAGGTTCGAAAGCGAAGAGGAGCACTCTTGAGAGTGTTTTTAATCAAATAGCAAGGAATTGGGCTTGTAGTCCAAATTTTAGTAATGCTAAAATGCTAAAGAGGATGGCGTCACTTAGAAGGAGGAATTGGACCTTGTTGGCCGCAAGGGGCCCAAGTTAAGGAATTAAAAATTCGGCACTCCTAGGGTAAGGGGGGATGGACGGCAAGTAAGCTACAATTTAGGAGCTAAATTCTTTTGATTTTAAGAGATAAATGGGGATAATTAATCAAAGTAAGGATTTATGGAAAAGATGATAGGATAATTAAAAGATAAAGTTATCAAGATATGGAGAGTTGGCCGATTGAGGGGCTCCTTGGATGGTATTTTCGGCTAAGGAAAGGAGTAAGTCCATTCTTCATACTTTCTTTTCTTTTGAAGCCTCTGCCGAATTCTCTAGCCACTCTTCCATTTCTCTCCTATTTTGACAAAAAGCCGAAAATTCTCAGTATTCTAGCCGAAACTCCTTCCAAATATCATTGGTGCCGATCCTTTCTAGGCCTCATATCCCTCTCTTTTCATCTTTGTTGAAGCCGAAACCAAGTGACCACCATCTAAGCCAAAGCCGAATCTTCTGTGGTGTCAGACAAAAGAGCTGTCGATTTCATCTATAGGGGTAAGATCAAGTTTGATTTTCATTCTATTCTTTTAGGCTATCGAGATTCAAGAACTAATCCCTCATATTGTTTTATGGCCGAAACTATGAAGGGTCATTCAGGATTTTGGCCTATTGTCGATTTGGTGGAGGGAGATTGTCAGGATTTCAAGGATTTAAGGTGAGTCATGTATTCGGCCAAAAGGTCATTGATCATGTTTAAGTGATTGGAATCGGATCTAACCTATGTGTACAGGGATTTCGACATCTCCATCGTCAAGTGGTGTTTTCAGGATTTGAGAATCGTAAGGTAAGTGCACTTACACATTCGGCCAAGGCCCTATCTTAGTACTTACATCTATTTCTTACTTATTCAAAAGCCGAAAATTAACTGGTTAAGGGTTTTAGTGGCTAGCCGATTGCAAGGAGGGCTAACACAAAGTTTTCGGGATTTGTTGGTAACCCAATCGGCAACAAGGTAAGAATTTAAGTGTAATAATCCTATTGGGATTTGGTTTTATGGCCGAATGGCCTTTAGCTAAAATATTACATGTGGGCCGAATGTAGGGACTAAGGATCTAAGGCTTTAGATCGGGCTTTTCAGAATTTTAGTGAATTCACTAAGTTAATCAGGTGTGTACCCCACACTAGATCTTAATAAATTACGGTTTTAATTTAATGCATGTCCTGTTAAGAATGTGAAAAATATGGCTAAGGTACCATGCAATGGTACAAAGTACTCAGGTACGTTTTCCTACTCCTACTAGGATTATAACACGATTTGTAATGGCACATATGTGAACCTATAAGAATGTGAATAGAGAACTTGGCATGGTAATGCATGATTTGTATGACATGGGCATTTGGGGTGGTTATGAAAGGGGAAGTGAATGTGGTGACTTCGGTCACATTATCTGAATGTGGTGACTTCGGTCACATTATTTGAATGTGGTGTCTCATGACACAAAATAACTATCTGGTGGCTATGCCACAAATTATAAGGGCGATGAGCACGTCGACTGCAGCGACTGCCTTCAATGGTGTGTAGCGGATGGAGGGTTGACTTAGTAGTCCCTACGGTGTGTAGGTTGGTACGGGTGATGTGTAGCGGATGGTAACTAGGCTTGGGTTCGGGATTGCATCATAATTTATGTTATTTTAATTGTATGTATGATTTTGTATGCCATAATCTGTTGGGCCTTAGCGTTGTGGTTACACATTGAGTCTGCTTGACTCACCCCGTTGTGGGAACATTTTTCAGGTGACGCACAGTAATGGACCGGGCCGGCAGGAGCTTAGTGGTGGCCATGCTCAGCAAGGAATTTATTTTTATTTGGACTTTTTATTTTAAGTACTTTGAATTTAATTTGGGTTTTATTTGATGTAATAAGGCCATAGGTGTTTAATTATTTTTTTTTGCATACTTTTAAATTACTTAGTACGACACGATTAACATCGAATTAAAGTTAAAAGTTAATTTTTCTTAAATAAAAATAATACATGTTTTAACACCTAAATTCAAGAGATTTTTAATTTAAACAGTGAACTCTAAGAACTTGGCAACGTTTTTAACTTTTTGTTTTGATAATAAAGTTTTATTAAAATCTAGACTTTAAAAAAATAAATAAATAACTTTACAAGTCGAACACAACAGAAACCCAATTTTCTCTAAAAATTACTCAAAGTTTTTCAAAGAACAAATGATTCTGAATCGTTTTTACTCGAGGAGCATGCCAGATCCGGTCAAGGCTCGTGGGCCAGGTTTGGGGTGTTTCACACTGAGTATTGGTTGGAGGCGACTGAGCGGATTATGGATGAGCTCGATTTAACTGCCGATGAAAAATTGAAAGGAATGGTGTAGCTTCTCCGCGATGAGTCATATCAATGGTGGCTCACGGTTCGGGATAGTGCTACAGCTGAGGAACTCACTTGGGATTATACTAAGGCAGCATACCAGAAGAAGTATGTTGGTACTCATTACATTAATGCGCAGAAGAAGGCATTTCTAGGGTCGGTTCAAGGGAACAAGTCCGTGGCAGAGTACGAAGCTGAATTCCTAAGGTTGAGCCGTTACGCTCGAAGCATAGTGTCAACTGAGCATGAGCGGTGTGTCCGGTTTGAGGACGGGCCGAGGATGACTTGAGATCGTTGATAGCTCCACAAAGAAGAGCGGAGTTTGCTGTGTTGGTGGAGAAGGCCAAGGTAGCCGAGGGTATCAAGGATTCTGTAAGGCAGAACACCGATCGGAATAGGCAGAAGAGAGGCTTTAGATCTTCAGGTCTTCTAGGAATGAGCAAAAGAGGCCTAGAGTTGATGGGTCATGAGGTCGCTAAGTCGCTTCTTGGAGGCGATGTCGTGCTTGTGATCGGTGTGGGAAGATGCATTTAGGAGAATGTTGGAAGAAGACGGGAGGATGTTTTAAGTGTGGGTCCAAGGACCACATGATTAAGGATTGTCCTATGAGAACCGAAGGGGGACAACCAGTAAGTCAAGGTTCTAACCAGGCTGGAAGATAGGGACAGCAGCCTCAACGGGGCCGTGGTTCGAATGGTAGAGGTAACGGTGCTGGTAGAGGACGAGGAACACCAGGCCGAGGTGTTGGTAATACGGGGGCCAGGCAGCCGGGTTTAGTGTATGCAGTTCATCGGAAGGAGGACGGAGACGCACCAGACGTCATAACCGGTACGTTCCTTATTTTTGGCAAGCCTTATGTTGCTTTGATTGATGTGGGCTCGACCCATTCTTATGTTGCATGTAGAGTAGTTGAAACTCTAGGAATAGCCTCTGAACTATCTAGTAGGGAGATGACTGTAGTAAGCCCACTAGGTCAAACTGTAGTAGTGAATAAGATGCTTTGGAGAGTACCTTTGGAGCTTCAAGGAGCGGTATTTCCTGCCGACTTAATGGAATTACCCTTCAGGGAATTTGATCTTATACTTGGCATGGATTGGCTAGTGGAGTATCGGGCTGTATTGGATTGTGCAGCTAAGCGAATGGAGTTAAGGACCCCAGAGAATGAGGCGATAATTATGATAGGAGAAAGAAGGAACTACTTGTCCAACGTAGTTTCTGCTTTGAAGGCTGATAAGATGGTACGGAAAGGGTGCAAGGCATTTTTGGCCTTCATTAGTGCTTTGGATGAAAAAAGAAGGGGAAGTTAGTAGAGTTAGAACTGTAAGGGAGTTCGTGGATGTCTTTCCGGAGGAATTACTAGGAATACCCCCAGACAGGGAGGTGGAGTTTGGAATTGACTTACTACCGGGTACAGCACCTGTGTCAATTGCCCCCTATAGAATGGCACCAAAGGAGTTGGTTGACTCAAGGCTCAAATCCAAGAGTTACTTGATCGTGGGTTTATCCGACCCAGTGTGTCTCCGTGGGGAGCACCGGTCTTGTTTGTGAAGAAGAAGGACGGAACTATGCACATGTGCATAGATTATCGTCAGTTGAATAAGCTGACCATCAAGAACAAGTACCCTTTGCCAAGGATTGACGACTTGTTTGATCAACTTAAAGGGGCCGCAGTATTCTCAAAGATAGATCTAAGGTCTGGTTATCATCAGCTTAAGGTGAAGGAGGCTGATATCCATAAGACAGCTTTCCGCACAAGGTACGGGCATTATGAGTTCTTGGTAATGCCGTTCGAATTGACAAATGCCCCAGCCGCATTTATGGACATGATGAACCGGCTTTCCAACCCTATCTGGACCGGTTTGTTGTTGTGTTCATAGACGATATCTTGGTGTATTCAAAGTCTGAGAAAGAACACGATGAGCACCTCTGAGTTGTGTTGCAAGTGTTAAGGGAAAAGAAGCTCTACGCCAAATTCAGCAAGTGTGAATTTTGGCTTAAGGAGGTTACGTTTCTAGGACATGTGGTATCTGCTGAGGGAATAAGGGTGGATCCTCGGAAGATTGAGGCAGTTTTGGATTGGAAACCCCCTAAGTCTGTGGTAGAAGTTTGGAGTTTCTTAGGACTAGCAGGCTATTACCGAAGGTTTGTGGAAGGGTTCTCATCGATAGCCGCACCTCTGACAAAGTTATTGAGAAAGGAAGTACCTTTTGTATGGACCGATAAGCAATAGGAGAGCTTTGAGAAGCTTAAGAGGGTCTTGACCGAAGCTCCAGTTTTGATTCAGCCTGAGGCAGGGAAGGATTTTGTAGTGTACTGTGATGCTTCCCATACAGGATTGGGAGGTGTCCTTATGCAAGATGGGAAAGTAGTCACTTATGCGTCTCGTCAACTAAGGCCACACGAGGTTAACTACCCGACTCATGACTTGGAATTGGCGGCAGTGGTCTTTGCTCTTAAAGTGTGGAGGCATTACTTATATAGAGAAAAGTCAGTAATTTACACGGACCACAAAGCTTGAAGTATCTGCTAACTCAGAAGGAGTTGGATCTGGGACAGCGAAGGTGGGTGGAATTATTGAAAGACTACGATTGTTCAATAGAATATCACCCGGGCAAGGCGAATGTGGTGGTAGATGCCCTAAGTCAAAAAGTTGTATCGGATCTGAGGGCGATGTTCGCACATCTGAGCTTGTATGACGATGGAAGTCTGCTGGCAGAATTGCAAGTCAAACCGACATGGTTGAGTGAGGTGAAGGAAAGTCAGTTAATGGATGAAGATCTAAGGGTTAAGTTACTGTAAGTACAGAATGAAGAGTTGGAAGATTATGGTATTAATGACGAGGGAGTATTGTGCTTCAAGGGTAGGATCTGTATACCGAAGAACGAGGAGTTAAGGCAGAGAATTCTTCAGGAATCGCATAGTAGTCCTTATACTATGCATCCTGGAGGCAGTAAAATGTATAGAGATCTAAGGGAACAATTTTGGTGGCCTAGTCTTAAGCGGGAAGTTACCGAATTTGTAGGGAAGTGCTTGACATGTCAGCAAGTTAAAGCGGAACACCAAGTTTCGTCAGGGTTGCTTCAGCCAATACAAATTCCACAGTGGAAGTGGGAGAGAATTACCATGGACTTCGTTAGTGGGCTTCCCCTTACGCCTACTAAGAAGGACTCGGTATGGGTGATAGTGGATCGGCTGACGAAGTCTGGGCATTTCATTCCAGTACGGATTAACTATTCTCTCCAGAAGCTAGCAAAGTTGTATGTAGCGAAGATTGTAAGGTTACACGGAGTGCCGATGTTGATTATCTCGGATAGTGATCCAATGTTCACGTCTCGGTTTTGGAAGGCACTACATCAAGCTTTAGGCACTAAATTGGATTTCAGCACGGCTTTTCACCCACAGTCTGACGGGCAGTCTAAAAGAGTAATACAAGTGTTGGAGGATATACTGAGGGGCTGTGTGATAGACTTCAGAGGAAGTTGGGAAGAGTATTTGCCTTTAGCAAAATTTGCGTACAACAATAGCTATCAAGCCAGCATTCGGATGGCACCATATGAAGCATTGTATGGACAGAAGTGTCGCACTCCTACGTGTTGGACAGAATTAGGGGAACGTCGAGTTTTGGGTCTAGAGATGGTGGCAGAGTCTGAAGAAAAGGTGGAGGTAATCCGGGCACAGTTGAAGGAGGCATCTGACAAGCAAAAGTCATACGCAGATCTCAAACAGAAAGAAATAGAATTCGATGTAGGAGATCAAGTGTTTCTCAAAGTTTCACCTTGGAAGAAGGTAATGAGATTTGGTCGCAAAGGGAAATTAAGTCCAAGGTTTATCGGACCTTATCGGGTATTAAGGCGAGTTGGACCAGTGGCATACCAGTTGGAGTTGCCTCCGAAATTGAAGCAGATACACGACGTATTTCATGTTTCCATGCTACGTCGATATCGATCGGATCCATCTCACGTAGTTCCGGTTGAAGAGGTGGAGCTGAGACCAGATTTGTCTTATGAGGAAGAGCCGATTCAGATTCTAGAGCGAGATGTGAAGGTGCTTCGGAGGAAGTCAGTTCCGCTAGTCAAGGTTTTATGGCGTAATCATGGGCAGAAGAAACTTCGTGGGAGCCGGAAGAAGCAATGCGATAGCAATACCCTCACTTATTTCAGCCAGGTAATTTCGAGGATGAAATTATTTTAAGGGGGTAGAACTGTAATATCCTGGATTATGGCTTAAGCATTATTGCTAAATTGTGTGAAATAGCATGCTTATGAATATTCTGAATGTGTTCTATGAATTCTGTGAACCTTAGTATGTAGGTGAATGCCTTAGAAATTATTTAATTTTAAGTCTAAAAGAGGGAGTTAAGCCTGATAGGCCTTAAGAAAATAAATGGGGGAAATTAGACACAAAGATGGGCTTGTCTAAGTGGCTTGGAGGCACCATTTAGGGCCTCTGTAAATGACTCCACCAACAGGTGTAAATGGGCCAAGGTTCAAGTCGCATGGGAAGCTAAATAAAGCTTTTATTTTTGTGGCAACAAAGGGAAGTAATGGACGGCATGGGGAGTCTATGGGAGGAGATTAAGATGAGGTCTAATTCTTTTGGAAATTTCGGCTAAGGTAGGAGATAAGTGATGACTTATTTTTAAATTATTTTTGAAAGGGTAAGGGAGAGAAAAACAAGGGATTTGATAGTGAGAGGAAGAATTGGCCGAAAAAGGGACACTAGGTGTAGCAGTTTCGGCAAAAAGGGAAGAGTGAGGCCATTCTCCATTATTTTCTTTTCTCTTTAGTTTTCTGCCGAAATCTCTAAGCAAATACCCTCTCTTCTCTTTTATTTTCAAAGCCGAAATACTTTATGTTCTAACCGAAATTGAGTAGCAAAGTATTCATCTTTTTTCTTTCTTTTCCATCTCTTTCTCTAGCCGAATTTTCACTTCTCATTTCCTCAAAGTCTTCCTTTTCTTTTATGTGTTCTAAGCCGAAACCTCCTTCTCCCTAGTTCAGCATTGCCGAAACCCCTAAAAGCTTCATACCCTTTCTCTTCACTCTTGGTAAAGCCGATTCCTTCACTTAATCAAAAGCCAAATTTGTGTGCTCAACATCTAGCCATAGCCGAATCTTTGTGGGTTCAACAAGGAGCAGTCAACTACAGTATTAAGGGTAAGATCCATCGTGATTTGATCTTCAATCTTTTTCCTCTAGCTGAAAGCCAAGGACTAACCCCATTAATTTGTTTGTCGAAAGTTGGAAGGTGAATTTCGGGATTTCCATAGTACCCGACTTCTAAGGAAACCATTCGGGATTTCAGATCTAAGGTAAGCAAGGTATAAGATTAGGCCGAAGGCCATTTATTTGAATGTTAGAATTGGATCCAACATATATCCTGTAGGATTTCGACATCTTCTGAGCCAAGAGACTACTTTCGGGATCTAAAATCGCAAGGTGAGTGACTATGTATATTCGGCCAAGGTCATATTGGTGTCTTAGATCTATTTCTTACTTTGTTTAAAAGTCAAACTAACTAGTTCAAAGGTTCAACATCTAGCCGATTGCAAGAAGAGTTATCACAAGGTTTTCGGGATTTGATTAGTAGAGAAATCGGCATCCAGGTAAGATTTTCCTTCGGGATTTAGCTAGATAGCCGAATGGCTCTTTGGTAACATGTGTAGGGCTGGCCGAATGTAGGAATTAAGGATCTAGGACGATAGATCGGGTTTTCGGGATTTTCAGTAAACTCACTAAATGAATCAGGTGTGTACCCCGCACTAAATCTTGATAGATTTACGGCTTTAATTTACTATATATGTTAATATAAAAGTGTAAGATTATGGCTAAGGTACCATGTAATGGTACGAAGTACTCAGGTACGTTTTCCTACTTCTACTATGAGTATATTGTGATAAATATCTGTTATGGCACATAAGTGCAACTATAAGAATGTGAATAAAGCATAAGGCATAATATTTGCATGTTTTGTATGACATGGGGCATAAGGGTGATATGTAAAGGGGAAGTGAATTGGTGGTTTTATACCCCAATATCTGAATGTGGTGACTTATGTCACGTAATTTGAATGTGGTGACTTATGTCACGAAATCTGAATGTGGTGACTTATGTCACAAAATAATTATCTGGTGGCTATGCCATGAATTTTATAAGGGCGATGAGCACGTCGACTGCAGCGACTGCCTTCGATGGTGTGTAGCGGATGGAGGGTTGCCTTAGTAGTCTCCACGGTGTGATGGCTGGTACGGGTGATGTGTAGTGGATGTCATCTAGGTTTGGGTTCGAGATTGCATCATTTTATTTAAATGCTATATGAATATGTATGATTTGATATTTCATACCTGTTGGGACTTAGTGTTGGTTGTACACATTGAGTCTGTTTGACTCACCCCGTTGTGGGGATATTTTTCGTGACGCCAAGAATGGACCGGTCGGCGGGAGCTTAGTGGTGACCATGCTCAAGATTTAATTTTATTAGTTGGACATTTTATTTTATTTAAGTACTTTAAATTTTATTTTGGGTTTATTTTGATGTAATAAGACTATAGTATGAACAGTTCATGCATGTACTTAAATTATTTTATTATGGCACGATACTTATCAAATTAAAGTAAGCAAATTTTCTTAATAATAAATGAAAAATGTTTTGACATCTAAAATACAAATGATTTTCAATTTAATTAACAAACTTTAAAGACTCGACTTTTACCAATAACTCATGGTTTTGAAATATAACCACGAACTTTTAACAAAACGAAATCTTTGAAAATTTTTCTATGTTTTCAACTTGAACCCTAATCAACTGTTTTCAAAAACACGAAAAATTTTAGCAAAGATTCAAATAAGATTCGAATGGTTTTTCCCAGAAGCATGCTAGATCCGGTTAGGGCTTGTGGGCTGGGTTTGGGGTGTTTCAGCTTGTTTGCCGGTACTTTTGTTAGGTGTAGGCACCTAAGAATTTGGATGAGAAATAAACATGTTTTGGGTCATTTTTGGACACACACAACCTGGGACATGGGTTGTCACATAGCCATGCGTCACACATGGGCAACCCACACGGGCGTGTGCCCCAAACGTGTTAGGTACAGGGTTCACACGGGCTGGCACGCGGCCGTGTGACCCAAGTCAGTGAGTTACACAGGCGAGCACATGGGCATGTGGAGTAGCCACACGGGCATGTGGGATAGTCGCACAGCCATGTCTGGAGCCACACGGTCAGGGCTCTGTCACACGGCCTAGATACACGGCTGTGTGATCCCTATTTTGAAGATTTTTATTTTTTCCTAAATCTTCTGATTTGTTTCAATTTGGTCCCTGATTCTTCCTAAACTAATTTTAAGGCCTCATAGGTTCGATTTAAGGCTCATAAATGTATGTTTTACTTCAATCTAAATTATTTATAAATTTGTTAATTCGTTTGGTAAACTTGATGCAATTTTTTATTAATTGTTCTGAACTGTACGAAAATAATTCGTAACATTAATCTGGGGACTGATACGGGTTTGGGTGTTACAAAATGTGTTTCAATCTTTTTATGCTATGGTGAAAACACAATTTGGTGTGAAAGTAAAAATATTTCGGAGTGACAAGTGTGGGGAATTTTTTAGTGACCAATTAGGCATTTTTTAACCAAACATGGAATAGTCCACCAAAGCTCTTGTACAAATACACCACAATAAAATGGGATTGCGGAAAGAAAAAACTGTCATTTTTTGGAAGTAACTAGAGCCTTGATGTTCACTAGTCAGGTACCACGTTATCTTTGGGGAGAGGTCTTGTTAACGACTACATATCTTATTAATAGAATGCCCATTAAACTCTAAACTATAAAACTCTTTTTAGTATTTTTTTAAAGATAGTTTTCCTAACTTTAAATTGATCACAGATTTACCCCTCCAAGTTTTTGGGTGTAGTGTTTTTGTTCATCTTCATAACTAAGGTAAACTAGATCCTAGAGCAAAAAAATGTTTCTTCGTTGGGTATGCTTCTAATAAAAAGGGTTACAAATGTTATGATTCGAATGATAGGAAGATTATTGTTACCATAGATGTCACATTTGTTGAAATACAATCTTACTTTGATTCTAATCTTCAGAGAGGGAATTATAGCAAGGAAGATTAAATAATTGATTAAGAAAATACTAAGGATATACAACATAGAGATTCTAATAATGGGGAAGGCAAATTTATGATCAACATAGAAATTAATTATGTTAATGTTGTTAATAAAAAGGACTTAAATGATTTAATATTGTTAATAAAAAGGAGTATGAATGTGTAGAGTTTGATCATGAGAATAGAGAACAACAAAGGAGTTGATGGTTTACTCAAAAGAAATCAAAATCAAGAAAGCGGAATCCACCAGATTCATCACCAAGAATCCAACCCACAGGATCTTGTCAAAAGTCTAGGTAAAACTCGTAATCTAACCAATGAATTTTCTTATCTAGATATTCCAATTGCTAAAAGAAAAGGTGTTAGAAATGTTGTCAAATATCACATGACTAATTTGTGTACTATAAAGCCTTGTCTTTGACATTCCCAGTCTTTTTTTTGTGTTTTGATACTGTGGAAATACCCAAAAATAAGAAAGATGATTTACAAGTTCCTGAATGAAAGGAAACTATTTTAGAGGAGATGTGTGCTCTTGAAAAAAAGGTACATGGGAAACAGTGGAATTACCTGTAAGAAAAAAATTAGTGGGCTGTAAATGGGGTGTTCACAACCAAATTTAGACCGGATGGATCTTTAGAGAGATGCAATTTTGGAAAAAAATCCAGTTTGAAAACTATTTTCTTGTAGAGCGAAAAATTAAAATTTTGAAAACCAATTCGGTTTGTGATATTTATTGCAATAAACATTAATTGAATTTGTGCCTGTGTTTTCAGCTTAGCAGACATTTGTTGTTCTGGGCTTTCAACCAAACGATCTTCTCTCGTACCACAAACTACTTCAAGTGTGGGCTTGAACCAATTGAATCGAAACATAGAACTACAAAAATTTTCTCCCATTTTGATGTAAAAAGGAAATTTCTCTCTTCTTAATAGAAACCGATATAATTGTTATTCCGGAAAAATATATGTAATAGTTAAGAATAAATTCTCTCTATTTTTTGGCAAAATAACGATCTCTCAAATTTGTGTTAATAGCTCTACCAGTGCCATCTATTTATAGGAAGAGAAGGTTTGTTGAGTTGTAGTGATTTATTTCAAATAGAAAAATAACATCCTACTTAGAATAGAACTAGGGTGGATGGCACACCCTAGTATTCCTACTAGGATTATCACCCCTTCATGTCTATGAGGCATTTTCGGGTCTCTCTCGCATCGAGTCCAATTACAAGTACTTCCTAGGTCTTTTTGATTTAGTACTGTAATGTTATCCAACCCGATTCAATTTTTCTATTTCCCAAAATAAACTTTAATATTTATATATAAATCAAATTTCTCATCTCTATTTTACCCCAAACAAAATTTTGATGATTTTGCCTCGATAATTTTTTGAGAAAATATGTTCAATATTCACAACTCAACATGTTCACTATAATCAAATGGCTTATTTTCATTTTTGGGCTTCAAAACAGTCCAAAAACATAAACTCATTCTTCCAATAATTTTCTAACTATTCCATATAGGACTGCAAATGAATCATTTTCGCTTCCATTTTCATTTCTATTTTGGAAACCTATATTCATTTCCAAATGATTTTATTTCTCTATTTCATAGAAAACCATCATCATTCCTGAATGTTTCCTATTTCTCTTTTTCTATTCATTATGTTCATTTCTATTCAAACACACAATTCATTTCTGGTTTCAACGAGCTAGTGGAGGGACCGATTGGACAATCGTAGTTGATGCTCAAATGATTTATAATTAAGTCTCGGTTGTTCACCTTTTAATTATAAACTCATTTAGCCACGAAGTCATTTCATTATAGTATTGTGACTTAGCTCTCATCAATGACATACCATTACAAAAGCAACTATTCAATGCTCGACCAATGGCCTTGATCTCTTTGGGATAGTATTTGTTCTCCAAATATGTTCCTATTTTATCTCATGGTAACCATTACATCTTCCTTCATGAAAGGTTAGTCACTATCAAATAATGATCAAGTCATTTATCACAAAGACGGACGACCCGTGGCCACATTTACTTTTCATCAACCATGTAATGCCAATGAGAGGATATCATTTACCCATGCTTTGGGCTATGAATTTCACTGTTGTGAATGATGCTACATACTATAGAAGTCATACACCCAACGCACCAGTTTTCGGTTCCTTATCTATTTGAACTCAGGCTTTTACTTACATCAAAGTGTACAAGTCATGCATATATAGTCCAACATCCACACAAGATTTAGGTATGTCACACTATGAACTTCACAAGTGAATAAATCCATAAATGGATCTAGGATCTGTTCTGCTTAGGTCTTGTCCGATGTACTGTCAACCAAGTCAGCCACATCTATGTCTATCTTCTAGTAGTTGTAACACCCCAAACTCGGCCCATGCGTTTTATTTGGATCTGGCGTGTCACGGCTTGTACATTGAAAACTTTTTCCTTGTTGGTTTTGGAAGTCGTAAGTTAATTAGACATTATTAGAGTAAATAAGTGACATTTTAAAAATAAAATCTTATTTTAGTATTATTAAGTATAAATAAACCTTGACATAAAATTTATAAGTTGCATAACATTGAAAACTTCTTAGTTGAATAAAAACTAGGGCCTTAAAAAAATCCCAAATAAAAATAAAATAAACTTAAAGAAATCCCAAATAATTTGTAGAAATAAAACTTGATGGCCCCTCGAGTCCGCTTCGCTCCCATGTTCACGATCTATCGCTCACCTGAAATGTTGGGGAAAATAAAAGGTTGAGTCACCAAGACTCGCAGTGCAAATCCCGAGAACACATAAAAGGCTTGACGCCCACAAACACATTATGAGCCTTGACCCGATACAAGGGTAACAAATATGCAACATGGCCCATCCCAAACCTATGAGTCCATCCTCTACACACCCCGCACTCAACCATCACACCGTGGGATTTCTACAATCAACCTCCATCCGCTATACACATATCGACAATTTGTCTTCATTATAAAGACCGATCACTATGTGACCTATGTGGCGAAGCCACCGACATTGCATCGACCTTAATAATATATCGACAAACTATGTTGTCATTATAAAGACCGATCACTATGTGACCTATGTAGCAAAGCCACCGATCACCTCATGACCGCCTCCCTTTCAGAATCAATCAATCCCATCCCATGCATACGTGCAAGAGTCGTAACATTAAACTATCTAAACAGATCACATATTTTACATACTTCGATACACATAGAGAAGTTTCTATGATTACGCACTGCATCCCTTGCCTACCCTTTTCGGGTAATACATGCTCATACTGACCTTATTTTTCGACTTTTAGCCCATAACATACATATATTTCAGATTAACTAGTGTAATAGAGATCTACACACCTTTTTCGCTACTTTTAGCCCATAACATACATATAATATAACAAAGCTTATGTGTCAAGAATCTACACACCTAATTACCGATAAAACGAGGCTTTCTATATCGACGCTTATCCTTAGTCAACACAACTGCTATCCGCCTAAGGTGTTGTTCGAGCGGTCCACAACCAATTGGCTAATCTCAAACAAATAGATCATCGCTAGTTTCTTAAACTTAGGATTCTTTCTTTTGCACGATACATATTTAATTCCATCATAAATCCTTATCGAGTTACTATAATAATATTTAATCGTTAATCCTCCTTATAAAGTTAAAATCTTGTATATAATGATGAAATCTAATAGAAATCTAGGAAAATCTTCTTACCTTAAAAATCCCAAAATTGGAGATTTATGAATTTCACTTTTAGATCTAGTCGACTAGGCTTCCTTCAAATCCCAACTTGCGCCCATCAAAACCATTAAACTATTAACTTTTGGTTTTGCCTTTTCAAAAATCGGGAATAGATTATGAGAACTAATCAAAAATCTACTCTTACCTTAACTTAGGAGATTCGGCTAGTACTAGAGAGAGAATTCGACAATGTCAATAGAGGATTTAAATGCCAGAAGTATAGAACAATTTCTCAAATAGGATGAATAAAATAAAAACTATAGAGATTTCAGCTTTTTAGAGAAGGAAGAGAATAATTGAGTTTTCAGCTTTTAGAAGAAAGAAGAGAATAATGGAGTTTTCGGCTTTTAGGAGAAAGAAGAGAATAATGGAATTTTGGCTTTTAGAAGAAAGAAGAGAATAATGGAGTTTTCGGCTTTTAGAGAAATTGAGAAAGAAATTTGGAGAAAAGAAGCTAAGGAGTTTTAACAAAAGGGAGAGGATTTAATGTCGTAAACAAGGAGCTAGCCCCTATTTATAGGAAATTTGCAACCCTTTGCCATGTAGTAGTCGGTTTCTTTACTCCTCTCAAAGATGGATTCTTGGCCATCACTCTCTTTGTAGATAAATTCCTAACTTTTCTCCTTTATCTTAATCTACTAGCTTATCTAAAAGAGACTTAATTATCTCTAACTCCTCCTCCTTTACTAGCATATTATCCACATATTTTAATCATTAAAATCCCTAAATCTTAGCCTTTATTTACTTATTATCCACATAAAATAAATTCCTAAATAATAGCCTTTATCTGCTTATTATCCACATATTTTAAACATTAAAACCCCTAAATTTTAGCCTTGTTGCCATCCACTCTACATAATCCTAATGCCCAAAATTTAGCTAACTTAAATTAAAAGAATTGGGCTCCATGAAACTTAAATTTGGGCCCTTTACTCCCTTGTGTGGCGTCACCTCCTAAGATTGGGCCACAAGCCCACTTTGGTATTTTAAACATAGATACTACCTTTTAAACCCTATAATGCCCAAACAGATAATTTTAATCAAGGCCTCTGCCTAATCCTGAGCCCAATTTGGACCCCTAACACTTAAATTAACTCATTCCACATATTCACCCATTAAACACATAGGCCCAAAAATTTAGGATGTTACAGTAGTCATCCGCTCTAATCCCAAGATAAGGCATCTCCCTAATTGGACTTGATAGATGACATATTAGTCTTTTAATCGATTCACTCATTTGCGATTAGACTAAGGACATATTTATGTTCGCTCTACTAATACAAGTTGTCTTTAGTATTAGTTAAAGATTTAGACAACCAATGGGAAACATTTTCTTCCATTTTGCTTTGCGTGCAAAAACCATGTGAGGTTAATTATACAAAGTATATTAATGTAACCAATAAATTTGTTTTATTAACCAACCTGTTTGAAACAACTACAAGTGTACTTAGACAAAAAACTACACTTAGACACCAAATCAAACATACAAAACTCGACTGGTGGCTAAAGTGTACACTCAAATGTATGGGATAGACTATCTTGAGACATTTACTCCAGTAGCTAAGTTAAATTTTGTTAGAGTTCTTTTATCCATTATTGTTAATCTTGATTAGTCTTTACAGCAGCTAGATGTGAAGAATGATTTCCTAAATGAGAAACTTGAAGTTTACATAGATCCCCTTCAGGGTTTTGAAGAAAAATTTGGATCTCAAGTATGTAAGCTCAGGAAATATTTATATGGTCTAAAGCAGTCTCCTCAAGCTTGGTTCGAATGGTTCACTCAAGTTGTTAAAAAACAAGGTTACTGATAAGGGCAAGTTGCTCATACAATGTTCTACCAACACTCACAAAGAGGTAGAATGTAACAATCCATTTTTCAGTGGTATTAGAAGTAGTAGTTTTAAGACCACGAATCCAATGTGTCGGTTAGTAAATATTAATTATTTAATACTTACGAGATCCTTAGTATCGTATTAAATTTTGGTTAAGAAATTATATCCTTTGGATAGTTAATAAGTAAAAAGGTTGAATTGTAAAAGCTGCAAAAGTTGAGTTTATAAATTAAAGGGACCAAATGAATAATTTAACCCATGGGAATTAAATTAGTGGATTTAAATGATGACATACACATGTGGTTAAGTTTAATTAGACCTAATAATGTTAATTAAGAATTAATAATGTTAATTAGACCTACGTATATAAAATAAATTAAAGTATAATAAATATGGTAATTGCTTCATTTTACTCATCTTCTCTACAGAACACAAGAGAAACTAGGGTTTCCATAGTTTTCAACTTTGAATGTTTGATTTGTAAGTGAATCCTAGCCCATTTTTAGTAATTTTTGTGTTTTTTGACTCGTATTAGCTTATCTAGCTAACCCGATGATCAATTTGTGAAATTGTTAAATGTTTTAGATTGTGTCATTGTTGAGTTAGAGTTATTCTTTAAATTTTATGGAGGATTATTAAGCTTTGACGTTATATTTGGTTATTTAGTAAAGTAATTTTTAATGAATTTAATGTTTAGGGATTAAATTGCTGAAGTATTATAAATCCAAGGACTTGATGTGAAATTATTACAAAAGTGGGTTGTAATGGGAGCTATTGATGTTTGGTTAGATTGGGTTTTCAATAAAATGGATAATTTGCATCATTAAGGCCTAGGGACTAAATTGAATAAAAATGAAAAGTTGAGGGTAATTTTGTAAAATAGTAAAAAGGACTTAATTACATAAAATGAGTTAATTTTACTGTTGTATTTAGTTAATTAAATGAAACTATTGTTTTAGATCATGAACGTGTGGAGGACCAAGGAAAAGACAAGGTAGCGGAGTAGTCCCTATACTTTGGCTATTACTGTGAATCAGCCGGTAAGTTCGTATTTTCTAATTCTTATAATTAGTGTTTCTTCCCATAAAATTTATGAATATCCAAGTTGGAGAATTGCTATGCTTATTGGATCAAAAAGAAAGATGGAAAAACGAATAGTTAAGGTGATTAGGCCTTCAGTCAGGACGTAAAGTGATAAAAGGATTACGTAATTATGTTTTGATGATATGGACTAATTCGATGACTGAGGATCCTACTTAAGTTGCAGATTCTCGATAGCTTGTGTGAGCAGCATCGAGATTTAGTGAAACGACTAAATGGTCTATTCTAATGAATGGACCGTAGAAATGGCTGAGGTCCTACATACATTGCGAATCTTCTACAGCTTGTGTGAGCAGCATTACGAAATAGTCAATAATCTGGTACCTAGCTGAATGAATGATACTCTGCATTTTTGAAATATCGAGCTATGATATCTAATCAAACTGATTTAATGAAATGAGTGGCTCTTATATGTAGTAGATTGCGAACATCAGAGAATTATCCTAGTTGTTATTCAGTTGTGTTGTTAGGATAACTTGTCGTAAGCTCTATCGTTAATTTTTACGAACTTATTAAGCTTTAACTAATCTTACATCTTTTTGTTCTTTGTTTGTAGATTTCGTTTTGCAGTTGAGAGATCGGATCAAGCTTGAAGAAACACACTATCCCAAGGACTAATTTGGTAGATTTTGGATATTTTGGTTATATGACATGTATAGGACCTTGAATAGTAATAGTTCTTGAATGTGTTATGATCATCTTGGCAAAAATATGATTTTGAACTTGAGTCTTGTTTGATGGATTTTAAATGCTTTGATAAGTTTAAGTCTTTTAGTCATTTTAAGCACTTAGAATATAAGCCTTATATGGTATGCTTGAAGTAAAAATGTGAATGGTTAAGTTGATTGTTATGTGGTGGTAGTTAGAAGGACTAAGTTTGTTCTTGAAATGTAGCTAAATTCCTTTGCTTTGGTCAGAAATGTTTTGATGAAATGTGGTGCCTTTTAATAACATATTGGTTAGTTTGAATTAGGATATTGAAATGGAATTTTCATGTATGTTTGGGTCATGTTTAGGTTCCTTTAAAGTGTGCTTAAATGGTTTGAAAGAATTTACATGAAATGGTTTAAAATGGCTTGATTTTAGGTAACTTTGGGTTCACACAGGTGTGTGACTCAACCGTGTGAAGCACACGACCTGGCAATATGGCCGTGTGTCATCCGAGGATTTCAAAAGGTTCAAGTCAGTGAGTTACACGGCCTAGCACATGAGCATGTGGGGTAACTCAGAGAGTTACATGATATGGCACATGGGCTTGTGGCACAACCGTGTAACCATACTCAATGAGTTACATTAGTAAGGACACGGGCTGGAACACGGCTGTGTGTCCTGTGTTCGAAAGTTACGCGGCTTGGAGTGATTCCACATTATCGTGTGACGCCTGTTTCTAATTTTTGAACCTTTTTCTTAAACTTTCTATTTTGTTTCAAATTAGACCCAAAATGTTCTTAAGCTATTTTTAGGGCATTGGAGGCTCAATTTAAGAAAAGTATGCATGTGAATGAATGGTTTATGATGTTAATAGTATGTTGAATAATATGATGTAAAATGTTTTTGATTATCCAATAATGCTCTATAACCCTAATTTGGAAATAGAGACGGTTAGGGGTGTTATATTTAGTGGTATCAAAGCTATAGTTTAGTCGATTCTTAGACTGAACGTAGTACAAGCTTAGAATTACATGCCATATAAACCTGTGATAGTGTGAAATTTGATTGATCCGATCTAACCCTTGTTTTTCTTGTAGATTATACATATGGCTGATAACAATTGAGCTGAAACAAATGAAGCGAATAGTAATATTTCGACTACTGATTCGGATGTGAGTCAAAGTATGTCGATTTCATAGATGACTGAAAATAAAGTTAAAAAAATGTTCTTTGGCTTAATGGGGCATTGGTTTTCTGAATTCATGAGAAATAACCCAATGGTTCAACAACCTCCACATCCTATTGCACATTCTGCTGTACCCTTAGCAGTACCTCGACCTCCAGTTGTACGTCCTGTTGTATCCCCACCTCCTCCGATGGTTGAACCCAGTCGACGTATTCTTACTGATAAGGTGAAAAAATATGGGGCTGAAGAGTTTCGAGGCAGATCTGAAGATGACCCATCCAGAGCTGAATAGTGCTTAAAAAATCCTAAGAGTTTTTGATGAAATGGCTTGTCCACCGGAAGATTATCTGAGATGTGCAGTATCGATGATAAAAGATGAAGCTTATAGTTGGTGGTCTACGTTGATGGTAGTCATACCCAGAGACAACATTAATTGGGAATTTTTCCAAACAGAGTTTCAAAAGAAGTACATCAGTAAGAGGTATCTAAACCGTAAAAAGAAATAATTTTTGAAACTAAGACAAGGAAACAAGTCAGTAGCTAAGTATGAAAGAGGTTTGTATATCTCAACAAGTATGCCCGGGAGATTGTACTAACAGAGGATGATATGAGTATCCTTTTGAAGATGGGTTGAATGATGAGATTAAAATTATGATTGGTGGCACATAGATACGATAGTTTGTAGTTCTAACTAATTGGGCACAAAAAATAGAAGAAATTTACAACCACAAGAGAGAGAAAAGAGAGCCCGAGAATTTAACAAAAGAAATCCTTCCAAAACATTTTCTGCACCTCCACTGAAGAAAATAAAAGAAAAAGATAATCGTTTTATAGAATCATTTGGGTATCCAAGTAGAAGTAGATTTCATCAGCCTTAGTCAAAATTTCAAAATCGGCCTGCTAATAGTGTGGCCAGTGTTCGAAATGCCCCAAAACAAACGTGTGGTCACTGTGGCAGATTTCATCTAGGTGAGTGTAGACTTAAGGCTGGTACATGTTTTAAGTGCACGACGACTGATCATTTTGTGTGAAATTGTCAGAAAGTACTGAAAAAAGGATGATCGAAGTGTAAAAGCCTCGACCACACCACAAAAAGGTAGACGCCCTAGTCAGAGTAGTAAAGCAGGAGGAAATAAAGGGGACACTAGGGATGGAACAACTAGGTCTGAAGTTGGAGCACCTGCATGGACGTATGCTATCCGAGCTAGAGAAGAGGTTACTGGTATATTCTATCTATTTTATGTTACTGTATATGCTTTAATTGATCCAAGTTTGACTCATTCCTACATTTGCACTGCATTAGCAACTAATAAAAATTTACTTGTTGAATCAACTGAGTTTGATGTTCAAGTCACCAACCCACTAGGTTATAGTGTGATAGTAAATTTAGTATGTGTAAGTGTCCACTGAAAGTATAGGGTTGTGAGTTTCCCGCAGACCAGATGCTGTTACCTTTCTATGAATTTGATGTAATACTAAGTATGGATTGATTATCTTTACATGATGCAGTGATTAACTGTAGGCAGAAACAAATTAATTTGAGATGTCTATCAGGTGAAATGATTACAGTTGAGTCTGGCAGACTGAGTAGTGCCACCAAGTTGTTTCAACCATGTCTCTGCAGAAGATGATAGGTAAGGGCTGCGAGGCACTTTTAGCTTACATACTGGATAATCGAGATTCTGGATCAAAGTTAGAATAGGTGCCTATTGTAAATGAATTCAAAGATCTATTTCTTGAAGAATTACCGGGTTTACCAGCAAATAAGGAAGTGGAATTTGACATTGATTTGATACTTGGGACTACACCGGTATCGATTCCACCATATAGAATAGCTCCTACTAAGCTAAAAGACCTTGAAGCACAATTGCAAGAATTATAAGATAGAGGTTTCATCTGAATGAGTGTTTCTCCTTGCGGCGTACTAGTTCTGTTTGTGAAAAAGAATTATGGTTTGTTGAGATTGTGTGTAACACCCCATACCCGAATCCGAGGCTAGGACCGGATACGAGACATTACTATGCTTGAACTTTCTTAAACATGTACTTACAAGCTGTAAAAATTTTGTTCCGAATTAAAAACTCCATTTTCTTAGTCAAATCATACGTTTCATGGGTCTACGAGGCCTCAGACTTACGTCCTATAACTTTCAGAACACATCTAGAAATTTTCCCTCGAAATAGGGGTCGCTCGCCCATGTGACTTGGGACACACCCGTGTACCATTATTACATGCCTGTGCCTACCACCCGTGGTCGACACTGGCTAAACACACACGGCCTTGACACGCCCGTGGACTCAAACTGTGTGCTATACCCTGATATACTGACTTGTTCATGTGGCTTGTTGCACATGCCTGTATTCTAGCCGTGTCTCACCCACGGTCTACACAAACGACCGCGAATTTTGCCTGTGGTCTATCCTGACTTAAAACACTAAGGTGCAGGGTACGCACGGCCTACACACATGCTCGTGTGTCTACCCGTGGTCGCATGAAGGCTATTTTCCAAGCCAATTATCACTAGAATTTGCATACATTCGTTCATCATCACATAACTTCTAGTGATATCAATAGAATTTTTGATTTAAAGACATTTACTCATAAGGGAAATAAAGTCTTCAACCCATACACTAAGGGAACTAATTCCCATATAATTACAACTAACTTAAGCCATCATTTATGGCTATAAACAACCAAACTCTAAGTTCTCTTAGGCCAACACAATTTGGCTACATCAATTAGAACTCAATCAACTTTAAAAAGAATTCCTATACATGCCATGACTCATAAGAACTTGAAACACCTTACCAAGCGATTATGCGATAGTGTGAAAACATCTCTGGCAGCTTCCAACCTGAGCTAGTTAAAAACAACCTATACGAGATGGGAAAAGAAAAGGAGTAAGCAATATGCTTAGTAAGTTCATCTATATATAACTGACAATTTCTAATATTCATTAAATATCCATGAATACAAGGTATTATAATGAATTTTCTCATAAACTCATGGTTACTTACTCAACCACTTTTGAAGCTTACACATTCTATCTCTTACCACATTCTTACCATGCCACAAGCCAATTGCTCATTTAATTAGCATACATTCCTGTACTGATCACCACATGATCATATAAAACAACATATCAAGAATTTTCAATGAGTCACTCATACTACTAATTTCTTAGTAGTTCCGCACTTAGCCCACTATTGAATCTCTATTAGAGTGGTATCGCACACAGCCCACCAATCATTTATAAGCGATGGTATCGTACACAGCCCATCGATCACTAATTAATCAGGTCATAACGCACTTAGCCCATCGATAATGATATAATTGATGGTATCACACTTAGCCCATCATTAACATCAATAAGGTGATATCGCACATAGCTCACCGTTATTTTATATTCATGGATAGTAATCCACATGTATATCTCTATTTCAAATGTTCAACCGAGAACATCCTCACACATTTCTATTTTTACTTAACTTTCTATGATTCTCGTTCGTATTCACACAATGCATTAACAAATCTATCTCATACAACTAAGGTGTATCGATTACACATAATCCACTAGAGGTTCATCATATGCTGAATTCATCTCGAATTGTTAAATAACACTATTGAATCTCATACACATAGTATCACATTGACATCATACCCTAATAGGGTCTTACTTACATTAACATATCGATGCCATGTCCTTGAAATGGTCTTATTTAATATCTCTCACTGAGGCCATATTCCAATATGGTCTTACACGGAACCTTAACTATCATCATTCCACACTATTTACATTTCCCATTACTCTTAGAATCAAAATTCTCTTGACATCTCATCAAAAGATAATTCATGCATTCATAGAGTAATTATACATTCCATGCAGCATTAGAATATTAAATTAACTCATACGTAATTGCAACATTTGCACATGAACTTACCTCGATGACGAAAAGGCCGAAAAAGACTTTTTTCCCACATTTCTCTTTTCACTCGTTCTAGGTCCGAAACTCATTTCTTTAATCTAGAACAATGGAATATAGTTATTTAATCACTTATGAATAATAATATATCATAATCTACACTCTTGGTAAAAATGACTATTTTGTCCCTACACTTTGGCAAAATTAAGATTTTGCCCCTAGGCTCGTAAATAAATTTTTTATCACATTTTCTTATTAAAAAAGCCTAGCTGATCCTTTAATCCTCGTATAACAATCCACAATTCCAACTATTTCATGCCTTAATGAACAATTTACAACTTTTGCATTTTAGCCCAAATTAGGTGTTTTCATGACAACACCTTTCACAAAAGATGTTTCTCATTATCCTATCATTCGTTTTCTTCCATAAAAATTCAGCAACCAGCATAAACTCTCTCATGACAAGTCCCTAGACTCTCACCCATGTTACAAATTAGTCCCCTCATTAGCTAGCTTAAGCTTTGGGGACTCCAAAAGTACAAAAATTATCAAGAAAGATGATCAAAATCACTTACTTGCGAGGAGGAATGCTTGCTAAAATTTTGAGCTTCAAAAACCCCTCCCATGGATGATATTTTTGGTTGGAGAAGAAAGATAAATAAAAAGATGATAACTTTTTCTTATATCATCTTATTTTATTTATTTTTTTCCAACTAATATCACCAACTATTCATCATAATAAATGCTCTTGTCCCCTTTGTGTTTTACGACCAGTCAACCCACTCAAACAAGGCCAATTTGCAACATTGAGACCTCTAATTTATAATCCATAGCTATTTGGCACTTCTAGGAAATAAAATAGAACTTTTGCATTTTATGCGATTTAGTCCTTTTTCACAATTTAGCTAGAAATTGCTAAAATTAAGGCACCAAAATTTTCATGTATCCTTATAAACATGTTATAACACATAAAATAACATGAAAATAATTTTCTCTATCCTCGGTTTAGTGATTTCAAGATCACTGTTCCAACTAGCCCCTAAATCGGGCTGTTACAATTCTCCCCCTTAGGGATTTTTGTCCCCAAAAATCTTACTAGGAGGAGTTGCTACCAATATACTTAAAACGTTTCCATCCACTCTTACCAATAACTCTTAAGCCGTAATACACAAGGTCGAAACGTAACTTGAGACCCAGGTTATTCTTCCTCTAGGGCATATACTATATCCAGTAATCCACCAACTTGGAACTTCGTGCATGTCTAAATGATCATTCGGATCTTTACTGACTGATTCACTACAATTCAAATGTCATCCCCCTCCTTGGGAATTTTGTCAAACCAAATTTGAAATCTATAGTATTTTACCACACTTTCTTACTAGGATATCCACCGACTGTAATAGTCTTGACCTGTGAGCTATGGAAACTCAGCTTTTAGTGGTCGACTACTTCTAACCATAAACTCAATCATATCGTGAATTGTATTCTATCATCAAAACATTTATGCACATAACTGTACTTCCTGATTCTTGCATTAGTACTTATGCTACTACTAATTCTCATACCAAATCTTTTGTACAAGTCCTGGATTCATCATCATTCAATTTCTATCTCAAGGAAGCATCAATCAACAGAAATCTTATCCAACATGGACCTTTCATCCAGACATCTGTATTATGTCTACTATCTGAAAAGTATTTCACCAATTATACCCACCATTATAATAGTTCAAGCAGTTTCCACTATTTCATTTTCAAAATCTTTTACAGCATAAGATACTCACTCAACAAAATTTTAGAAAATACACATTGACTTTTCTACGGACCATTTCATAACATCTAACTCACAACACTGACACAAAAGTGATCATCTCGAGATCACCAACCTGTCAACTCTTTTTCTCGATTCAGACTGAACTTAATACTAGAACATTCAATTAATATCTCCTTCTATAGCTTTCAACTCAACCATCATGGTTTGAACATTTCGATGAGCATATCTTTATAACATGCTCCCTATTCAAATACACACAGAATTTTATTCTCTTTACTGATTCATGCGTAAATATACACAGAACTTGAATCATATCTCAATACATTAATCTGCTCTTTTCTCCATACTGAAAACATATTTTAATCACACTCGCATCTGAGTTTCTCTTGCTATGCTAATTTAAAACCTTCACTATCTTCATATCTCACGACAGCAGGGACATCTTGATTGAATTCATTAACTCTATTTGGAAATGTAACACCCCTTACCCGAGTCTAACACCGAGACTAGATACAGGGCATTACCATGCTTAACCTTACTCAATACTTCGAAACGGGCTAAAAATTTCATTTAAGCATATCTTTTACTCAAACGCGGCCGACAAAGCCTTAAACATACTTCTGAGGGATATCAGAATCTTTCCAAAAACTTCTACGAGTTCGAGAAACTTTTTAACAAAGTAGGGACCACACGCCCGTGTAGGCCTAGGGACACGCCTATGTAGGCCTAGGGACACGCCCGTGTGCCCCCAAGGCATGCCCAAAAACCCATCGCACAACATGAAACTTGTGATTTCACTTCTTATACTACAATCATTCCCAACTTCCTCCTCAAAGTACCCGAATAGGGTTACGAGGAAATAAAGAAATGTCAATTCCAATTAATACATCAACAACCGCTTAGTCTAATTTCTCAACCAGCTAACATTCTCACACAATCACAATTTCCTGAAAAGAACATCGCATCACCCTTGAAGGGAAATAAGTATTAATACATAATATCCAAGGGAATCATTATAATCTATTCATGGTATTAATTAACCATGCACAGGTCACAGCCTTCAAGCTAATTTACTCATAGTTTCCCTTTTTAATCACATACCATGCCACACATCATATTCGTTTCTTCACGATTCATTTACAAGTACCTGTTCTCACTCATCCACATAACTTTAATACTGATTTCATTTCTACCTTTAACTCATCTACTTATCCCATTTATTGCTAGGGATAGTCAAAAACACATATTCATCGTCATTCATGTAAGTACGAAACCAATTCCACATCCCCGAGGTGGTCTTATATGGAGTCACCTCTAGCCGCCAATGCCATATCCCAAATAAGGTCTTGTATGGACTTCCACATCAAGTATCAATGCCATATTTCAAATATGGTCTTATACGATTTTCATATTCCTTACCGAAGCCATGTCCCGGATATGGTCTTATACGGGATCTCAACTCGATGCCGAGGCCATGTCCTGGACGTGGTCTTATACGGGATCTCAACTCGGTGCCAAGGCCATGTCCTGGACGTGGTCTTATACAGGACCTTATCTATTTCATATCTCAATGACCACCTTTTTTATTATAGTCCCCTAGGACTTCAATCTCCTGTCCAACAATAATTTTTCTATTTAGTAGAGTATCATGTACCAATGTGATACAAAGCATTCTCAAATATGCTAACATAATTGTTGCATTAATCAAATATAAACTTACTCAACTTAACTCTCATAACATCTCATTATAATTCAATGGTGGTAAGGGGGTGAAGTCGTAGCGCCCCATAACTTGACTCTCGTGACCACATACATATGATTTAGCATTCATCATCAATGAAATATCATCATAGTCACACAACTCACTCCAATTGAGTTTTCACATTTTTTTTCATGCTACAATTGTTTCTATCACTCATACTTTCGAATAGTGATTTTACTTACTCAAGTTCCACATTAATATCTACTTGAGTACTCAACATTTGACTCTACTTTCACTTACTATGGCTTATCAATTTAGAGAATGTCTTATGGATTTGAGTACGTTGTTTACTTGAGTGCCATAGTCCAACTATGGTCTTACTAGAAATCTCATATCAATACTAATGCCATATCCCCGATATGGTCTTACATGGAACTCATGTCGATGTCGATGACATATCATAGATATGGTCTTATACGGGATCTTATATCAACATTGATGCCATATCCCAGATATGGTCTTACACAATTTCATACCGAAGCCAGGTCCCAGACGTGGTCTTACACGGAATCACTATTTGATGTCAATGCCATATCCCAGATATGGTCTTATACGAGATCTTTCTTTTGTGCCGAAGTCATGTCCCAGACATGGTCTTCCACTAACACACGTATCAACGCCGATGCCATGTTCCAAACATGGTCTTATATGGGATCACATGTACCGCCATGGTCCAACCATAGTCTTATCCATCATTTTATCGCTACACGATCGTACTCATCTCCTGCATTCTACTTAGTTAAGCTTATCAATTTAACTCCCACACTATAATCTGTGCGACTTCATAACAGTCATAAAACAAAACATTATACATTTTCTACTTCAACATTCACATGTAATATTTAACCATGTGGACATATTTATCATAAACAATAGCATCACAAATCTCAATTGCTTACTTACTCTTACTAATTTGTACATACCTCATGGTACTTACTAGTCTCATGCTTGTAAGGTAAACAAGATACCTACATTACTTGATCACATAGATCAGCATTGTAACAGCCCGATTTAGGGCCTAGTCAGGATAGTGGTACGAGGCCACAAACCCGAGGTGAAATTATGAGTTTTTCAAGTTTATGCCATGTTTGCACGTTAGTATGAAAGTTTTGTAAAGCAATTTTATTAAGTTGAGATCAATTGGTCCAAAAAGGACTAAATTGCAAAAGTTACAATATTTGAGTTTCTAGAAGCTTTTTGCATGAAATAGCTTTAGAATAATAATTATGAGCCCTTAAATAGCAATTTGCCCAACATTTAATTTTTGGACAAAATTTTCCTTAAGAGACTATTATGAAAATTTTTAAGAGGAAGGGCATTTTGGTCATTTCACCTAATTAGTAATTAAAATAGGATAAAGATGAGAAAAATTCACTCATCTTCTTCCTTGTTGCTACTGAAAATTTGGAGACACCATAGCTAGGGTTCTTCATTTTTTCAAGCTCATAGTAAGTTCATCTTAGCCTCGTTTTTAATATTCTTCATATTTTTGAAGTTCAGATATTTAATTAGCTAATTTTAGCTATAAAATGAGCTAAGATGCATGTTCAAAAATCTACCCTTGAATGACATGCTTGTTAAATTATGTTTTATGGAAGTTTAAGAGAGTTCGATGTTAGATAAACATCTTTTCCTTAATGAATTTCATGAAAAATAGTAGTAGGGACCATTTTGTAACAGTTATAAAATTGGTCATACCTACTAGAAATAGTGAGAATTGATGATTTTTATAGAAGATAAAATGATTCTGTTGAGCATGAAGTTTAAGAAAGTTACATGAAAATCATTTTACGAGAATTGAGGCAAAAGTGCAAATATTAGAAAGTATAGGGGCAAAATAATAATTTTTCCAAAGTATGAGTTATGAGTCAATTTAGTTAATATGGTTTTTAAATAATCTATTTATGATTATAGATCAAGAAAAATAAAGCCCGGATCGAAATCGAGGCAAGAACAAAGTCGAGGACTAAATTGCACATCTACATACATTTTGTATATTGAGGTAAGTTTGTATGATTTTTAAGCTTTATGATTATTATCATTAGGTTGCTTAATTTAATGTACAATAATTGTATGAAATGATTATGTTATGTTCAAGCAAGTTATCATGTAAGTCCAAGGCAAGCTTGGCATTGATCAAGATATCATGTAAGACCAAGGCAAGCTTGGCATTGATCAAGTTAGCAAGCAAGTTATCATGTAAGTCCAAGGCAAGCTTGGCATTGATCAAGATATCATGTAAGTCTAAGGAAAGCTTGGCATTGATCAAGTTAGCAAGCAAGTTATCATGTAAGTCCAAGGCAAGCTTGACATTGATCAAGATATCATGTAAGTCCAAGGCAAGCTTGGCATTGAACAAGTTAGCAAGCAAGTTATCATGTAAGTCCAAGGACTCAAGCTTGACATTGAGTATTTTATCAAGAGTAAAACTTTATATAAGTCCATGCCAAGACATGGCCTTGAAACCAAGATGAGATAACCCATGTAAGACCATGTCTAGGATATGGCTTTGGCATCATATTATGTGGGAAGAGATTTAGTATTCTTAGTTATTCACAGAAATTCATCGGGCAAATGAGTAAGCTATAAAAAGATAGCAAGAAAGCTAAGAAAGTAAAGTTAGTATCAAGATGAAGTTAGATGAAGTTGAGTATTATTCATGTTGTGAATGAGAAAGTAGATATCATGATTATTGTTATTATAGTATACTGATCAATGTGGTCAAGTGATACAAGTATCATGGTTACCTTACAAGTATGATAATAGTAAGTGTCATGAGACATGTAATAATCTATATGAGTAAGTAAGCTCTTTAGCTAAAATTCATGATACCATTGTTTATGTGAAATGGTTTATATTAAGAAATGATGATGCTATGATTTGTTACATGCAAACTTACTAAGTTATATGCTTACGTTATGATTCTTTCTTTCTATGCAGTCCCGCCAAGCTAACTCGTGGATCATTAAAGTTGGAGCTTGCAACACACTATCAACTCTTATTTTGGTATAGCCAATTTACTTTACTAAGTATGGCATGTATAGGAAACATTCATTTTGTGGACATGTTTAAGAAGGGCCTTTGTAAAGGCTATCAAGTTTATTATTCTTTTGTATATGGCTAAGTGATTGGCCAAATTTGACTAAGCATGTATGTTTATTGAGATCAATGAAACATGTAGTATTATTCATAAAATTGGGTTGTTATTGCATCGTTGAATTGTGTATGGATATGATCTTCATTTCAGGGTGGCTAGCGGCTTGGTAAATAGCTTGTAAGTGCCCACACGGTTTGACACACGGGCGTGTGTCAAGATCGTGTTAACCCTACACCTTAGTATTATTAATCAGAATAGGCCACGGGCAAATCCCACGGCCGTGCCTGTGTGCTGTGTATGACACACGGTTTGGACATGGGCGTGTTCCCAGACCGTGCTGATTTAGTCAGTATATCAAGGATTAGCACACGGTCTAAGCCCACGGGCGTGTCATGGCCATGTGAAATTAGTCAGTAACCTCCCACGGTTGGTAGATACGGGCGTGTCTAAGCCGTGTGGAAATAGTCAGTAGCCCTACACGGTTTGAGGGCATAGGTGTGCTTAAGAGTACACGGGCGTGTTCCAAGTCACACGGGCATGTGAACCCTGCTTTAAAAATGAGTTATTTGATTTTAATTCCGAAAGTTTTCTGACATGAGTTAAAGGCCTCGTAGGCCCCTGTTATATGTGTTGACTAAGAAAGTGAAGTTATTAAGTTGGATCAAAATTTTATAGCCCGTAAGTACATGTTTCAATGAGTTTAAGCATAGTAATGTCTCGTATCCAGACCCAGTATCGGTCTTAGATGTGGGGTATTACATAGTGGTATTAGAGCTACAGTTTAGTCGGTTCTAGGACTAACGTAGCACGAGCATGAGTCTAGCTATACATGCCATACATAAGAATGTTTTTATAATGATAGTGTGACGACTCCTGACGACTTAAATTATGTTTATACATATAGGAAATGGATCCCAAAAGAGCTAAGGCGGATGATGTAGAAAGTAACGCATCAGCCCCTCCAAAGGGACGGTCTTAGTATGAGAATGAGAATAGACCCACTACGGTGAGTTAAGAAGGAGGAGAAGAGGCTAGAGAAGCCTTCCTCCATATGATGGATGCCTGGTATACGGAGTTCGTTCGAGCGAACCCAAATGCACAACCCCCTCCACCCCCGTCTGTTCCACAACCTACTCCAGTAGCCCCTCAAGTAGTAGAGGTGGTAAGAGGAGATAAACCTCCAATTGATAGGATCAAGAAGCATGGGGTAGAAGAATTCCGAGCTAGAAAAGATAATGATCCAGAAAGAGCTGAGTTTCGGTTAGAAAATACCATCAGAGTATTTAACGAACTGTCCTACACTCCTGATGAATGCATGAAGTGTGTAGTCTCTCTCTTAAGAGATTCTGCTTACCAATGGTGGAACACCCTTGTGTCGGTGGTACCAAGGGAAAGGATCTCATGGGAATTCTTTCAAGAAGAGTTTAATAAAAAGTATATCAGCCAGAGGTTTGTAGACCAGAAGAGGAAAGAATTTATAGAGCAGAAGCAAGGCAAGATGTCAGTAACTGATAATGAGCGAGAGTTCATACGACTCAGCAAGTATGCTCACGAATGTGTGTCCACTGAGGCCATTATGAGTAAAAGGTTTGAAGATGGTTTAAACGAGGACATTAAGCTGGTTGTTGCTGTCCTCGAATTAAAAGAATTCGTTCTGCTAGCAAAAAGGGCTTGCAAAGCCGAAGAACTAGTAAAAGAGAAGAAAAATTTGAAATAGAGTCTCGTGATTCTAGAAAGAGACAGTGGAACAAGTCATTCCAATCGTCATCCAGAAGTCAAGAGATTTCTCTCTCGAACAACTACTTCCACTGGATTTTCAAGAAAAGACAAGAGTAAGCAGTATTTGGGAAATAAAGCACAGACGACTTTAGTTGCAAGTGTTGGGAATTTTAAACCTGACAGACCAGAATGTCCACAATGTGGTAGACGCCATTTGGGAGAATGCCGAGCACATGAAAATGCATGTTTTAGATGTGGTTCCCAAGACCATTTCATAAAGGATTGTCCAGAGATGACTAAAGAAGAGAGAACTCAGAACCCGAGATCCAGGATTATGGTCAGAGGGAGACCGTAGAGGAACCTGAGAAGTGGGGCAAGTGGAAGAGGTAACCCTAGAGAGCAGGCCGCGAGACCCGAGGGCAGAGCGCCTGCAAGGACTTATGCCATTCGCACTCACGAAGAAGCATCTTCCCCTGATGTTATTATGGGTACCTTTTCTCTTTACAATACCAAAGTTATTGCTTTAATAGACCCCGGATCCACACACTCTTATATTTGCATGAAATTAGTACCCGGTTTGGGTGTGGCTATAGATACCACAGAATTTGTGATTAAGGTGTCTAATCCTTTAGGCAAGAGTATGTTAGTTGATAAAGTTTGTAAAGATTGTCCATTAATGATTAGAGGTCATTGCTTTAAAGTAAATCTTATGTTGTTACCATTTGATGAATTCGACCTCATTCTTGGTATGGACTGGTTGACTACTCATAATGTAATTGTAAATTGTGGGAAGAAATACATTGAGATGAGAGAATGGGGATACTCTTCATATAGAATCAGATGAGCAAGGTAGATCGTCAGTAATAATTTCTCATATGATGGCGTAGAGATATCTAAGAAAAGGGTATGAGGCATTTTTGGCCTTTGTATTGAATGATAAAGAGACAGAGCTAAGGATTGAATCAGTGTCGATAGTATGTGAGTATGTGGATGTTTTTCCTGAAGAATTACTAGGATTACCACCAGTTAGAGAAGTTGACTTTGGCATTGAGCTAGCTCCCGATATTGTACCAATATCCATTACTCCTTATAGAATGGCTCCAACAGAGTTGAAAGAGTTGAAGTTACAGTTGCAAGAGTTGACAGACAAAGGCTTTGTAAGATCAAGTTGTTCACCATGGGGCACTCCAATTTTGTTTGTGAAAAAGAAAGATGGCACCATGAGATTATGCATTGATTACCGTCAGCTTAATAAAGTGACAGTAAAGAACAAGTACCCATTGCCTAGGATCGACGATTTGTTTGATCAATTTAAAGGAGCGACTGTGTTCTCCAAAATAGACTTGAGATCAGGGTACTACTAGCTGAGAGTGAAAGATTCAGATGTATCCAAGACTGCCTTTCGAACGAGGTATGGGCATTATGAATTTTTAGTCATGCCCTTTGGGTTGACCAATTCTCCTACGGTATTTATGGACTTAATGAACCGCATTTTCAGACCATACATTGACAAGTTTGTAGTCATTTTTATTGACGACATACTGATTTATTCCCGAGACGAGAATGAACATGCTGATCATCTACGGATAGTTTTACAGACTCTTCGAGAAAATCAGTTGTATGTCAAATTCAGTAAAAGTGAGTTTTGGCTCAAGGAAGTGGGATTCCTAGGACATATTGTCTCGAGAGATGAAGTTCGAGTAGATCCAAGTAAGATCTCAGCTATAATAGACTAGAAACTACCGAAGAACATCACGAAGATTAGAAGTTTTCTGGGCCTAGCCGACTACTATAGACGATTTGTCAAGGGGTTTTCTATGATTGCAACCCCGATGACTAGATTGTTACAGAAGAATGTGAAGTTTGAGTGGTCAAAAAAATGCCAACAAAGTTTTGAGAAGTTGAAAGCAATGCTGGCAGAAGCTCCAGTTTTAGTACAACCTGAGGCAGGGAAAGAATTCATAATTTATAGCGATGCATCCTTAAATGGATTAGGCTGTGTACTCATGCAAGAAGGAAAGGTAATTGCTTATGCCTCCAGACAGTTGAAGCCTCATGAGAAAAATTATCCGACACATGATCTTGAATTGGCTGCCATAGTCTTCGCTTTAAAGATTTGGAGACACCATTTATATGGTAAACGATGTCGATTTTTACCGATCACAAAAGTTTGAAATACTTGATGACGCAGAAAGAGTTGAACTTAAGACAACGAAGATGGTTAGAGTTGATAAAAGACTATGAGTTGGTCATCGACTACCATCCAAGAAAGGCGAATGTAGTCGCCAATGCTTTGAGCAGGAAGTCTCTATTTATTTTAAGAGTATTGAATTCAAGGATATCCTTATCCGATGATGGTTCTATTTTAGTTGAGTTGAGAGCAAGACCAATGTTCCTTCAAGAGATCTTGGAGGCTTAGAAAGAAGATAGTGAATTGCAAGTTAAGAGAGCTCAGTGCGAGTCAGGTGCTGAATCTGACTTTCAGATTAATTCTGATGGATATCTAATGTTTAGAGATAGAGTTTGTGTGCCAAGAAAAGAGGAGCTTATTCAGAAAATTTTGCACGAGGCACATAACGGATGTTTATCTGTACATCCAGGTAGCACCAAGGTGTATAATAATCTAAAGCAACAGTATTGGTGGCCAAAAATGAAGAAAGACATTTCAGAATTTGTTACCAAGTGCATGATTTGTCAGCAAGTAAAGGCTAAACACCAAGTACCTTCGAGTTTATTTCAACCTATCATAATTCCCGAGTGGAAATGGGACCGTATCACCATGGATTTTGTAATGGGTTTACCGTTGTCTCCGAGTAAGAAAGATGCTGTTTGGGTAGTGGTTGATAGACTCACGAAGTCAGTCCACTTTATACCTGTACGAGTGGATTGCTCCCTAGACAAGTTGGCAAACTTGTATGTTTCAGAAATAGTAAGACTTCACGGAGTTCCCTTATCGATCATATCAGATAGAGATCCAAGATTCACATCTAAATTCTGGAAGAAGCTGCAAGAAGCTTTGGGTACAAAATTCAGTTTTTGCACAGCTTTTCACCCTCAGACTGACGGTCAGTCAGAAAGGTTAATTCAAGTACTCGAGGACATGCTTAGATGTTGTGTTTTGGAATTCCAAGGCAATTGGGAAAAGTTTCTCCCATTGGTAGAATTCGCCTATAATAATAGCTTTCAGTCGAGCTTAAAGATGGCGCCTTATGAGGCCCTATATGGACTGAACTCAAGGAGAACCAAATTCACGGGGTTGATTTGGTTAAATAAGCTGAAGAGAAAGTGAAAGTAATTCGAGAATGTTTAAAAGTCGCCTCGATGCATGTAAATCCTATTCAATTTAAAGAGAAAGAGATCGAGTACCAAGTTGGGGATAAAGTCTTTTTGAAAGTATCACCATGGAGAAAAGTTCTCAGATTTGGCCATAAAGGCAAGTTAAGTCCACGTTTCATTGGACCTTATGAGGTTACGGAGAGAATTGGGCCGATAGTTTACCGTTTGGCTTTGCCATCAGAATTAGAGAAGATACATGATGTGTTTCACGTGTCAATGTTACGACGCTATAGATCAGACCCTTCGCATGTAATTACCCCTTCGAAAATAGAGATTCGTCCCGACATGACTTATGGTGAAGAACCAGTCAAGATTTTGGCTCGAAAAGTTAAGCAACTAAGAAATAAGAGTATTGCCTTAGTAAAGGTATTATGGCAAAGGCACGGAATCGAAGAAGCTACATGGGAATCAGAAGAGAGTATGAGAAATCAAGATCAAACCTTTTTCGGGTAAGATTTTCGAGGACAAAATCCTAAGCGGGAGAATTGTAATGACCGATTTAGGGCCTAGTCGGGATAGTGGTGCGAGGCCACTAACTCGAGGTGAAATTATGAGTTTTTCAAGTTTATGCCATGTTTGCACGTTAGTATGAAAGTTTTGTAAAGCAATTTTATTAAGTTGAGGTCAATTGGTCCAAAAAGGACTAAATTGCAAAAGTTGCAATATATGAGTTTCTAGAAGCTTTTTACATGAAATAGCTTTAGAATAATAATTATGAGCCCTTATATTGCAATTTGCCCAAAATTTAATTTTTGGACAAAATTTGCCTTAAGAGACTATTATGAAAATTTTTAAGAGGAAGGGCATTTTGGTCATTTCGCCTAATTAGTGATTAAAATAGGATAAAGATGAGAAAAATTAACTCATCTTCTTCCTTGTTGCTGCCGAAAATTTGGAGACACCATAGCTAGGGTTCTTCATTTTTTTCAAGCTCATAGTAAGTTCATCTTAGCCCCGTTTTTAAAATTCTTCATATTTTTGAAGTTCATGTATTATGAATTAGCTAATTTTAGCTATAAAATGAGCTAAGATGCATGTTCAAAAATCTCCCCTTGAATGACATGCTTGTTAAATGATGTTTTATGGAAGTTTAAGAGAGTTTGATGTTAGATAAACATCTTTTCCTTAATGAATTTCATGAAAAAATGGTAGTAGGGACCATTTTGTAACAGTTATAAAATTGGTCATACCTACTAGAAATAGTGAGAATTGATGATTGTTATAGAATAGAAAATGATTCAGTTGAGCATGAAGTTTAAGAAAGTTGCATGAAAATCATTTTATAAGAATTGGGGCAAAAGTGCAAATATTAAAAATTATAGGGGCAAAATAATAATTTTTCCAAAGTATGAGTTATGAGTCAATTTAGTCAATATGGTTTTTAAATAATCTATTTATGATTATAGATTAAGAAAAACGAAGCCTGGATCGAAACTGAGGCAAGAACAAAGTCGAGGACTAAATTGCACATCTACATACATTTTGTATATTGAGGTAAGTTTGTATGATTTTTAAGCTTTATGATTATTACCATTAGATTGCTTAATATAATGTACAATAATTGTATGAAATGATTATGTTATGTTCAAGCAAGTTATCATGTAAGTCCAAGGCAAGTTTGGCATTGATCAAGATATCATGTAAGTCCAAGGCAAGCTTGGCATTGATCAAGTTAGCGAGCAAGTTATCATGTAAGTCTAAGGCAAGCTTGGCATTTATAAAGTTAGCGAGCAAGTTATCATGTAAGTCCAAGGCAAGCTTGGCATTGATCAAGATATCATGTAAGTCCAAGGCAAGCTTGGCATTGATCAAGTTAGCAAGCAAGTTATCATGTAAGTCCAAGGCAAGCTTGGCATTGATCAAGATATCATGTAAGTCCAAGGCAAGCTTGGCATTGAACAAGTTAGCAAGCAAGTTATCATGCAAGTCCAAGGACTCAAGCTTGGCATTTAGTATGTTATCAAGAGCAAAACTTCATATAAGTCCATGTCAAGACATGGCCTTGAAACTAAGATGAGATAACCCATGTAAGACCATGTCTAGGATATGGCTTTGGTATCATATTATGTGGGAAGAGATTTAGTATTCTCGGTTATTCACAGAAATTCATCGGGCAAATGAGTAAGCTAAAAAAAGGTAGCAAGAAAGCTAAGAAAGTAAAGTTAGTATCAAGATGAAGTTAGATGAAGTTGAGTATTATTCATGTTGTGAATGAGAAAGTAGATATCATGATTATTGTTATTATAGTATACTGATCAATGTGATCAAGTGATACAAGTATCATGGTTACCTTACAAGTATGATAATAGTAAGTGTCATGAGACATGTAAGAATCTATATGAGTCAGTAAGCTCTTTAGCTGAAATTCATGATACCATTGTTTATGTGAAATGGTTTATATTTAGAAATGATGATGCTATGAGTTGTTACATGCAAACTTACTAAGCTATATGCTTGCGTTATGATTCTTTCTTTCTATGCAGTCCCGCCAAGCTAACTCGTGGATCATTAAAGTCGGAGCTCGCAACACACTATCAACTCTTATTTTGGTATAGCCAATTTACTTTACTAAGTATGGCATGTATAGGAAACATTCATTTTGTGGAAATGTTTAAGAAGGGCCTTTGTAAAGGCTATCAAGTTTATTATTCTTTTGTATATGGCTAAGTGATTGGCCAAATTTGACTAAGCATGTATGTTTATTGAGATCAATGAAGCATGTAGTATTATTCATAAAATTGGGTTGTTATTGCATCGTTGAATTGTGTATGGATATGATCTTCATTTCAGGGTGGCTAGCGGCTTGGTAAATAGCTTGTAAGTGCCCACACGGTTTGACACACGGGTGTGTGTCAAGACCGTGTTAACCCTGCACCTTAGTATTATTAATCAGAATAGGCCACGGGCAAATCCCATGGTCGTGCGTGTGTACCGCGTATGACACACGGTTTGGACATGGGCGTGTTCCCAGACCGTGCTGATTTAGTCACTATATCAAGGATTGGCACACGGTCTAACCCCACGGGCGTGTCATGGCCATGTGAAATTAGTTAGTAACGTCCCACGGTTGGTGGACACAGGCGTGTCTAAGCTGTGTGGAAATAGTCAGTAGCCCTACACGGTTTGAGGGCATAGGCATGCTTAAGAGTACACGGGCGTGTTCCAAGTCACATGGGTGTGTGAACCCTGCTTCAAAAATGAGTTATTTGATTTTAATTCTGAAAGTTTTCTGACATGAGTTAAAGGCCTCGTAGGCCCCTGTTATATGTGTTGACTAAGAAAGTGAAGTTATTAAATTGGATCGAAATTTTATAGCCCGTAAGTACATGTTTCAGTGAGTTCAAGCATAGTAATGTCTCGTATCCAGACCCAATATCGGTCTTGGGTGCGGGGTGTTACAAGCATACTTTGCTATGATAAGCATAATCTCAACATCATCATTCATAACATGAATAATACTCTAAGTCAACTTTAACTAGCATAACCTTATAACAACTTTGCTCGTTTGCCCACTGAATTACTATGAATGACCGAGGATACTGAATCTCAATACATATGTGTCTCGATGCCAATGCCATATCCTAGATATGGTCTTACATGATATCTCAATCTCATGATAAATTTTCAATGCCAAGACTTGTCTTGGACTTACATGATAACTTTGCTTGATTGCTGATGCCATGCCTTAGCCTGGTCTTACACGGACTTTCTCGTTTCATGTGATAGATCGAGAATCCTAGGTAATTCAATTTCAATCGGGACTTTCCTATGCTTGATCTTAGTAATTTCTTTGTTTAATATAACAATTAAACATTTTCATGGGGATAATATGCATATAACCACATCACAAGCAATTTGATGAAAATATTCATGAAGCTTGAAAATCATAAAAACTTGCTGAAATTAGCTTGGTTGTGGATCATCTATGTCTTAACAAAACAATTTCGTTAGAGCCGGTAGATATCACACTATCATGGTCCACATATGGCATGTATAGCAAGACTCTTACTCATGCTAGGTTAGTCCAAGAACCGACTGAACCATAGCTCTGATACCACTAAATATAACACCCCATACCCAAATCTGAGGGTAGGACTAGATAAGAGACATTACTATGCTTGAACTTTCTTAAACATGTACTTACGAGTTGTAAAAATTTTGTTCCAATTAAAAACTTCTTTTTATTAGTCAGGTCATACATTTCATGGGCCTACGAGGCCTCAGACTTACGTCCTGAAACTTTCAGAACTCATCTGGAAACTTTCCCTCGAAATAGGGGCCACATGCCCATGTGACTTGGGACACGCCCATGTACCATTATTACATGCCCGTGCCTACCACCCGTGGTCGACACTGACTAAACACACATGGCCTTGACACGCCCGTGGACTCAGACCGTGTGTTGTACCCTGATATACTGACTTGTTCACACGGCTTGGGACATACACCCGTATTCTAGCTGTGTCTCACCCACGGTCTACACAAACGACCGTGGATTTTGCCCGTGGTCTATCCTGACTTAAAACACTTAAGTGCAGGGTATGCACGGCCTAGACACACGCCCGTGTGTCTACCCGTGTGGTCGCATGAAGGTTATTTTCCAAGCCAATTATCATTATAATTTGCATACATTCGTTCATCATCAGATAACTTCTAGTAATATCAATAAAATTTTTGATTTAAAGACATTTACTCATAAGGGAAATAAAGTTTTCAACCCATACACTAAGGGAACTAATTCCCATATAATTACAACTAACTTAAGCCATCATTTATGGCTATATACAACCAAACTCTAAGTTCTCTTAGGCCAACACAATTTGGCTACATCAATTAGAACTTTAAAAAGAATCCCTATACATGCCATGACTCATAAGAACTTGAAACACCTTACCAAGCGATTATGCGATAGTGTGAAAACATCTCCGGTAGCCTCCAACCCGAGCTAGTTAAAAACAACCTATAAGAGATGGGAAAAGAAAAGGAGTAAGCAATATGCTTAGTAAGTTCATCTATATATAACTGACAATTTCTAATATTCATTGAATATCCATGACTACAAGGTATTATAATGAATTTTCTCATAAACTCATGGTTACTTACTCAACCACTTTTGAAGCTTACTCATTCTATCTTTTACCACATTCTTAGCATGCCACAAGCCAATTGCTCATTTAATTAGCATACATTCCTGTACTGATCACCACATGATCATATAAAACAACATATCAAGAATTTTCAATGAGTCACTCATACTACTAAATTCTTAGTAGTTCCGCACTTAGCCCACTATTGAATCTCTATTAGGGTGGTATCGCACACAGCCCACCAATCATTTATAAGCGATGGTATCGTACACAGCCCATCGATCACTAATTAATCAGGTCGTAACGCACTTAGCCCATCGATAATGATATAATTGATGGTATCGCACTTAGATCATCATTAACATCAATAAGGTGATATCGCACATAGCTCATCGTTATTTTACATTCATGGATAGTAATCCACATGTATATCTCTATTTCAAATGTTCAACCGAGAACATCCTCACACATTTCTATTTTTACTTAACTTTCTACGATTCTCGTTCGCATTCACACAATACATTAATAAATCTATTAATAAATCTATCTCATACAACTAAGGTGTATCAGTTACACATAATCCACTAGAGGTTCATCATTTATTGAATTCATCTCGAATTGTTAAATAACACTATTGAATCTCATACACATAGTGTCACATTGACATCATACCCTAATAAGGTCTTACTTATATTAACATATCGATGCCATGTCCTTGACATAGTCTTATACGAATTCTTACATCGTTGCCATGTCCTTGACATGGTCTTATTTAATATCTCTCACCAAAGCCATATTCCAATATGGTCTTACACGGAACCTTAACTATCATCATTTCACACTATTTACATTTCCCAGTACTCTTAGATTCAAAATTCTCTTGACATCTCATCAAAAGATAATTCATGCATTCATAGAGTAATTATACATTCCATACAACATTAGAATATTAAATTAACTCATACTTAATTGCAACATTTTCACATGAACTTACCTCGAAGATGAAAAGGCCGAAAAGGACTTTTTGCCCACATTTTTCTTTTCACCCGTTCTAGGTCCAAAACTCATTTTCTTTGATCTCGAACAATGGAATTTAGTGATTTAATCACTTATGAATCATAATATATCATAATCTACACTCTTGGCAAAAATGACTATTTTGTCCCTACACTTTGGCAAAATTACGATTTTGCCCCTAGGCTTGTAAATAAATTTTTATCACATTTTCTTATTAAACAAGCCTAGCTGATCCTTTAATCCTCTTATAAAAATCCACAATTCCAACTATTTCATGCCTTAATGAACAATTTACAACTTTTGCATTTTAGCCCAAATTAGGTGTTTTCATGACAACACCTTTCACCAAAGTTGTTTCTCATTATCCTATCATTCGTTTTCCTCCATAAAAATTCAAAAACCAGCATAAAATCTCTCATTGCAAGTCCCTAGACTCTCAACCATGTTACAAATTAGTCCCCTCATTAGCTAGCTTAAGCTTTGGGGACTCCAAATGTACAAAAATTATCAAGAAAGATCATCAAAATCACTTACTTGCGAGGAGGAATGCTTGCTGAAATTTTGAGCTTCAAAAACCCCTCCCATGGCTGATATTTTCGGTTGGAGAAGAAAGATAAATAAAAAGATGATAACTTTTTCTTATATCATCTTATTTTATTTATTTTTTTCCAACTAATATCACCAATTATTCATCATAATAAATGCTCTTGTCCCCTTTGTGTTTTATGACCGATCAACCCACTCAAACAAGGCCAATTTGCAGCTTTGGGACCTCTAATTTATAATCTATAGCTATTAGGCATTTCTAGGAAATAAAATAGAACTTTCGCACTTTATGCGATTTAGTCCTTTTTCACAATTTAGCTAGAAATTGCTAAAATTAAGGCACCAAAATTTTCATGCACCCTTATAAACATGTTATAACACATAAAATAACATGAAAATAATTTTCTCTATCCTCGGTTTAGTGATTTCGAGATCACTATCCCAGCTATCCCCTAAATCGGGCTATTATAATTATGTATAGACTATAGATAGCTGAACAAGGTAACAATAAAGAATAAATACCCATTACCTCATATTGATGAATTGTCCGATCAGTTGAAAGATGCAACTATATTTTCAAATATAGATCTTAGATCTGGATACTATCAGATATTGGTAAAGGATTGTGATGTACCAAAGACTACCTTCTGGACTCGATATAAACATTCTGATTTTTGGTATTGCCTTTTGGGTTGACTAACGCCCCAACGACATTTAAGGATTTGATGAACAAGGTTTTTTAGCCTCAGTTGGATAGATTTGTAGGTGTGTTTATTGATGATATACTGATCTACTCCAAAAAGGAGATTGAACTTACTCAACATTTGAGGATAGTACTACAAACCTTGCGCAAGAAATAGTTATATGCAAAATTCAGTAAATGTGAGTTTTGGCAGCGAGAAGTTGGATTTCTGGGACATGTAGTTTTCGTAAATGGTATATGTGTTGATTCGAGTAAGATACTGCCATAATTAATTGGAATGCTCCGAAAAATGTTTCTGAAGTATGTAGTTTTCTAGGACTGGCCGATTATTACTGACGTTTTGTTAAAAAAAATTTCTATTATAGCTTTGCCGATGACCAAATTACTATAAAAAATGTTTCGTTTGTTTGGTTAGATGAGTGCCAACAGAGTTTTGATCAGTTAAAAAGAATGTTGATAGAAGCCCCAGTTTTAACACAACCTAAGTCAGGAAAAAAATTTGTTGTTTACAGTGATGCTTCATTGAGTGGATTGGGATGCATACCAATGCAAGCTAGAAAAGTAATAGCTTATGCTTCTCATCAAGTGAAACCTCATGAAAGGAATTATCCGATGCATGATTTAGAGTTGGTTGCCATTGCTTTTGCTCTGAAAATTGGCACCATTACCTCTACGGTGAAAAGTGTCACATATTCATAGATCACAAGAGTCTGAAGTACTTGATAATGTAGAATGAACTAAATCTGAGACAGTGACGGTGGTTAGAGCTATTGAAAGATTATGACCTTGTAATTAATTACCATCTTGGAAAGGCTAATGTTGTTGTGGATGCTTTGAGTCGAAAATCATTATTTGCTTTAAGGTCAATGAATACACGTTTGACTCTTGGAGGCAATGGTTTTGTTATAACTGACCTTAAAGCTGGGCCATTATTTCTTCAGTAGATTCGAGAGTTGCAAAAGGATGACTCGAAGTCATTGGCCAAACAAGAACTGATCCAGAGTAATTCAACTACAAGATTCACTGTAAGTGAAAATGGTATAATGTATTTTCATAATTGGTTGTGCGTTCCAGATAATCCTGAGTTAAAACGTGATATTTTATCAGAAGCTCATAGCAGTACATATTCCATTCATTTAGGTAGCATGAAGATGTACGATGACCTAAAGAAAATGTATTGGTGACCAGGTATGAAATGGGAGATTTTTGAATTTGTGACTAAATGTCTTATTTGCTAGCAGGAACATGAAGTATCATCAGGATTATTACATCTTATCACTATTTATAAATAGAAATGGGAATGAGTTACGATGGACTTTGTATTGGGGTTGTCGGTAACACCGAGGAAAAAGGATTCGATCTGGGTTATAGTTGACAGACTAATGAAATTAGCTCATTTCATTCCAGTATGTACTTATTTTTCACTTGAAAAGTTAGTGGATTTGTATGTATCTGAGATTGTTAGATTGCACGGAGTACCATTATCTATTATTTTTGACAAAGATCTAAGATTCACCTCAAGATTTTGGGGTAAGCTTCACGAAGCTTTGGGTACTAAACTTAATTTCAGCACTGCATATCATCCGCAGACAGATGGGCAGTCTAAACGAGTGATACAAATTCTGGAATACATGTTACGATGTTGAACACTTGAGTTCGAGAGTAGCTGGGAAAAATATTTGTTGTTGGTAGAATTTGCATACAATAACAGTTATCAATCCGGTATTAGAATAGCACCATTCAAGGCTCTGTACGGAAGGAAATGTAGAACGTCGCTCTATTGGTCTGAGTTGAATGAATTCAAGTTAATTGGAACTGATTTGATACGCGAGACAGAAGATAAAGTTTGGATAATTCAAGATTGTTTGAAAAGCAGTGTCTGGTTGTTAGAAATCATATGTTGATCTAAAAAGAAAGGATATAGAGTTTTTCATTGGCAATCGAGTGTTTATGAAAGTTTCACCATGGAAAAAGGTACTTCGTTTTGGCCGAAAGGGAAAATTGAGTCCAAGATTTATCGGGCCATATGAGATTACAGAGTGTATTGGTCCTGTCGCTTACAGATTAGCTTTACCCCCAGAACTTGAAAACATTCACACTGTTTTCCATGTTTCGATGTTGAGGTGGAACAGGTTAGACCCTTCACATGTAATTACTCCTTGTGAGGTTGAGATTTAGCCTGATTTGTCGTATTTGGAAGAACAAATTAGAATTTTAGTAATTGAAACAAATAAACTTCGAAATAAAAGAGTGTCGTTGGTGAAAATCTTATGGAATCGTCATGGAGTGGAAGAGGCTACATGGGAAGCAGAGGATTTGATGAGAATGCAGTATCCGAACCTATTTGCTGGTAAGAAATTTCAAGGATGAAATTTCCTAATGGGGAAGTTGTAACAGCCTATTTTTCAGTGGTGTTAGAAATAGTGCTTTTGGGACCACGAATCCAATGTTTCAGTTAGTAAATATTAATTATTTAATATTTACGATATCTTTAGTATCGTATTAGATTTTGGTTAAGAAATTATATCATTTGGATAGTTAAAAAAGGCTGAATTATAAAAGCTACAAAAGTTGAGTTTATCAATTAAAGGAACCAAATGAATAATTTAACCCATAGGAGTTAAATTAGTGGATTTAAATAATGATACATGCATGTGGATAAGTTTAGTTAGGCCAAATAGTAGTTAATTAAGAATTAATTATGAAATTAGAAATATGTACGAAAAAAACCTAAGTACATAAAATAAATTGAAGTAAAATAAATATGGTAATTGTTTCATTTTACTCATGTTCTCCACAACACACAAGGGAAATAGGGCTTCCATAGTTGAAAACTTTGAAGCTTTGATTTGTAAGTGAATCCTAGCCCGTTTTTAGTATTTTTGTGTTTTTGGGTTCGTATTAGCTTAATCTAGCTAACTCGAGGATCAGTTTAAATGTTTTAGATTGTTCCATTGTTGAGTTTGAGTTATTCTTTAATTTTTATGAAGGATTATTAAGCTTTGACATTATATGTGGTTATATAGTAAAGTAATTTTTAATGAATTTAATGTTTAAGAATTAAATTGCTAAAGTATTATAAATTCAATGACTTGATGTAAAATTATTACAAAAGTGGGTTGCAATGGGAGCTATTGATGTTCGGTTAGATTGGGGTTTCAATAAAAAATGGATAATTTACATCATTAAGGCCTAAGGACTAAATTGAATAAAAATGAAAAGTTGAGGGTCATAAAATAGTAAAAAGGACTTGATCGTGATCTTGATAAGTCTTAATATTTATAAATTGAATGATCGAACCTAGAAACTAACTATCACCACGATTGCGGCAAGCGCACCTATCGAACAGTAGTATATCTTAGTGGCAAGACCGGAATGTCAAACCCAAAGGAACCAAAAGTTCTAGTACTGACTCTCTTTTTATTATCTAACCTAAAATAAAGGTGATTAATATTTATTTAACTAATTATTAAGCTAAGGATGCCAAGACACAAAGAATGAATAGCTAAAATACTTTTGGGAAAAATCAATTGATCAAGACAATACCTGAGGAAGAATCTACCTAGAATTCACTTGTTATTTAACTCTGAACTAGACGATTTATTCACTTGACTTAATCCGTAGGATTCCCTGATTTATATTAATACCTCTTTCAAGGCTACTAACATCTAACCCTAAGTTGATTAATTGAAATCCCTTTCTAATTAAAACCCCTAGAGTTGCATTAACTCAATCTATGGATTCCCATATTAGGTTTGACCCTAATCCGGCAGATTTTCGTCGTCTTATTTTTAGGAGTACGATCAACTCCGCTTAACTATGCTAGATCTACTCTTAAATATGGACTTTTGCTCCACTGCCTAAGCACATCAATACTTGAATCAATATCCTAGAATATCAAAACAAGAATAAAGGACACATAATTAAGAACAAATCAAATATTTATCATATAGTTCAGAAAACAATAACAAGATTCGTCTTATGTTTCATCCCCCTCAGGTATTTGAGGGGTTTAGTTCATGCTTATAAAAGAATACATCTCAGAAGAAAAATAACAAAACATAAAGGAAACCTTAAAACCCCCTAAAAGAATTGAAGGAGAAATCCTCAGTCTTGAGTGTGCTTCCAGCTTCTGAGATGGATCAACTGGCTTTCTTTGAATAATTCCCTATATTCAGCCTTCTCTGGCTGCCTCAGGCTACCTCTTCTTTCAGGATACACTTAGGGTGTTTATATAGGCTTTCAAAACGTCTTTCTTTGCCTCTAAGTATCCTTTTCTGAGAAGAATTAAAATAGGTCACGGCAGGGACACGCCCGTGTAGCACGCCCGTGTGATTCGAGACCAGGCTTGTGTTCGAGCCTGCTAAAGAAGCACGACTGTGTGATGAACTTCAGGTCGTGTTAATTCCTTAATTTGGCCTATTTCGTCCGTTTTGGGCCCGTTTCTCGTTCTTTTCATCCTCCTATGCTCTCTTGAGTATAAATCGAGAAAACAAAGGATTAGGAGCATCAAATTCGCAATTAAAGGGATAAATCATCCACAAGTATGCTAAATGCGGGTTTAAAATATGTATATATTACGGTTTATTAAATACCCCCACACTTAAGCTTTTGCTTGTCCTCAAGCAAAAATCTCAACTCACAAGTAAAATTAACTTCCCTCGATTCATGTTTCTCATCAACAATGCCTCATCATAATTTATAGATAATTTATACATGGATAATTTAAATCAAAAAGTCCTAAAGATTCAAACAATCTAAGTCACAAGTTTGTAGCACAAAAACATAGTTGTTTCCTCTCATCCGAATAATTACCTTTGATCTAAAACTGACAAGGATTGACATCCTCACTAAGGATTCACTCAAACCACTCAAAGTGTTTAAGGTTCAAGATAAGCATTCGAAAGTCAAATATGAAAATTAATCCCATAGGCTTGCCTGAAAATCAAATCTCCACCACTATAATATGAGATGATACACAAATTAAAAGGTCTTTAAAAGGGTTGTAATGGGGCTTGGGTTAAAGGTGTCGATAAAGGCTAAATTAGAGGGTTAAAATCAAAACTAAATTGACAAATTACCTAACTAGAAACACTGAACTGATTAATGAATAATTACATCAAATAACACGAGATTCTTCTAAAGATGTTAACTTAACTGTTTAAGCTCATAGAACATAGAACTAATGATGAATAGATTTTGTAATGTTTTTTTAAGAACAAATCACAAAAATAGAATTTTAAAAATTGAAATAAAGAATGTAGGTAGGCAACTGATCAAATCAATTCTCAATATAAGGGTAGTTAAGAGAGATGGTGATAACAAATACAAGATGGGTTTTAGGTTAATATTAATAGGTCAGTCAAGAAACGGTTTGTTAGGCTTAACATGGGTCACTAAGGGTTAATTACGAAGGTGGAATGAGTGGTTTAAATCCTAAGTGCCTTTATCATCTCTATATATCAAATCAACGGTGTGGTCTCAACATGTATAATCGAAGCAAGTTCTAGAATAACCAATCAATGTTGACACACTCATAATCAAAACGAGTGAGCACAGAAAATGTATGCTCTTAAGGCTCAAATCTTACAAAAAAATATGGTTTTTGATGACAACCTTGCAAATTTCAAACTTCAAGGTAATATTCAAATTTAGGTCAACAACCTAGAAATTTTTTTATTCTGAAAAATAGACTTATCATGCTTGATTCTCTAGTATCTTAAAGTTTAAATCATCAATGCACAATTAACTATGACTTAATCCAAAACATATCAATGAAAATCATAAATTAAAAGAAGTTTCATTCTAATTAGTGATATGAGAAAATTACTTAAGACAAGATATCATTCAGAGATTTGAGAATAATGTAAAAAGTTAGGACCTTTTCTAAATAAACTTCACCCCCCACACTTAAGATGTACATTGCCCTCAATGTACAAAGATAGATAATAATCATATAGTAAGAAAATCAAAAGATAGGGAGAGAAGTGAAACTTCTTGGATTTTGGTTGGAATCCTTGAGTTGGGAGTGTGGAAGCTTGATTCGGAGGTAAAAGATGTTGGAAGAGGTATGGCATGTTTTCCTCAGTATAGATGGTTATTCCAGAGTGCTATTTTAGGGTTTTTAACTGCGAGAAAATCATTAGGTTCTCCAAAATAGAATGATTACTCAAATTTTTTCGAAAGATGCAAATTGGGCAATAGTTAATATGGAGCCTAAAAATAATCGTAATAAAGATAAGTCAAAATAAAAAATAAAGATAAAGATAAAAGTACAACTAAAATAAGTCTTTTAGAAAAAATAATATAAACATATGGGGAGAAAAGGACTTAGAAGTCCTCATCGCCAGATGGCTCACGAGGTGGGGGCGGCGATGAAATGTGAAGGTGCTAACATATTTGATGGAGAGTGGCATCGATGTGATCGAAGCGCTGGAAGCAGTGCTGCTCGAATTGTGTTAGGTACTCAGATATGTCTAAAAGAGAAGCTACCGTATGAACTGGGCGATGACTCGGTAGTGGCCTCTCGTGTGGTGGGGGGACACCATCAGGAATGTCCTTAGGATCCTCCTCCTCGGTGGTATGGGCTAGAAGGTATTGGGGAGGGTCGGTCCCATGGCGACGCTTGATCATCCGTATGTTTATCATCGTCGAGATGCCCTATGGAGACAATTGGTCTATCAAGGTAAGCGAGGCTGATTGTGCTACGGTGTTGAGGAGACCAAAGTGTCTCGCTATGCGTGTCACATAAGGTCCCATGAAAATGACCCCCTTACGATGCCGCTTGGCCTGATGCTGGATGGCGAGAGCGATGAAGTAGGAAAGGTCAAAGACGTGCCCGTTCGCCATGCACCATAGGAAGTAGGCGTCATGAGTGTTAAATGCCCCGGTGTTTTCTCGCCTTCCTGTCAATGTATGAGCTAAGATGGCGTGTAAGTACCGCAAGGATGGGGCGAGAGCTATCGCCTTAGAGCGACTAGTGTTATAGGTGGCCGAGGCAGGGGCTATATTATTCCAACATCTTGTTAGGGAGTTATGGATATGGCGATGGAGGTTTTCGAGATCATATTCCCTCATGAAATCGTCTGTGTAGAGTCCCAGAGCAACTCCAAATTCAGAGACACTCATTTCGCGAACCAAACCTCCTAGGCGGAATTGGATGGTGCCTGGGTCATCGTGGTTCATCATTACCACCTGCAAATGAAAAGTAGAGCACAGCTCTAATGTTAGTTTGAGGTATGTGGGCTCGACAATGTTGAAGAATCGCTCCCAAGGGTCTGTGGTCAGTAGGGCCCGAACATCATCAACAAGTTGTACTTGTTCCAAGGCGGCCCAGTCGATACATCTGCCTTGATTGAGAGTTCGTGCTCGTATGATTTGAAACAGTTCATCTTGAGATCCTGAGGAAACCGTAAGAATGGGTGTCTCACTTCGGTCGAGGCACTTGCCGATGATGAGCCGGGCCCTTTTCATTTTTTTGAGGCAAGGACTGCGATTTTCTTGCCGTAGAAAGACGGCATTATGTTCCTTAAGATAGATTGAATAACATCATCCCATATTTTGCCATAAGATTTATAAAACTGAATCCAACATTATTATCTCATGGTATTAGCAATGAAGATCTTTCCTAAGTATTCTCCTAATACTAGGGGTGAAAGAATCAAAGTATCTATAACACTTAAGTAAATATTAATATTGAATAATATTATAAAAAATAAATACAAAAAATGTAACGGGATAAATCTAAGGTCTTAAAGAAAATAAACATGGAGTAAATAATATTAGCAATAAAGTAGGGAGAAAGGGAAAAGAGGGAATCGATGGAGGTGTGATGGCGGTGCACGGTCATGGAGGTTGGCACGGGTGTGGTGACTTTGCACGGGCATGTACTATGTGTGCTGTGTATGGTTGAGAAAGAGAAAGAGAGAGAAGGGAGAAGGGAATAAAGGGAAGAGAGGAAAGAGGGTGCCGGTGGTCGGAATGGGGAAGAGGGTGGTTTGCTTTAAGAGGAATGGCTAGGGTTTGGGGGGAATTTTTCTTGGGGAAGACAAGCTTGGGCTGCTTTAAATAGGGGGCAGGGAACACGGTTAGACGCCACACCCATGTTCCCTTTATTTGGCCCGTGTGTTTCAAGAACTTCAAACTTAGGCGCATTTGAGGTGTACCCCACGCCCGTGTTCTTTGGGCGTGTTGAGACACACGGCCATATCACACGGCCATGTCCTACCTTGTTCGCTTCTCCCACGTCCGTAGAGGGTCCTACGCCCGTGTTCATTAATCAGTGTCGACCACGGCCTTGAGGTACGGGCGTGGCTCACGCCCGTGTCATTTACTCAGAATCGACCATAATTTGGAGGTACGGGCGTGTCTCACATCCGTGTTATCTACTCAGTGTCGACCACGGCTGCATCGTACGGCCGTGGTCCTTTTATCGTGAACCCGTGTTGGGAAAATTTTTTCATCCTTGTCTTGCACGGCTACCACCACGCCTGTGTCTCTTCCCATGGCGTCCACACGGCCACGGACACACCTGTGTTCTAAGCCGCGTAGGAAGGAAATCCTACGGTTATAAATAGTTAGTTATTAATTATATGCTGATATATATAATATGTGAATATAAATGCGGTTAGTGCTCGGGTGTCCTCCCGAGAAGCGCTCATTTAAGGTCTTAAGCTACACTTTCCCTATTTTTGTTTCTAAATGAAGGGTCACGGAGCTGAAGCTCCTCTCTCACTGTAATAGCTCGGTTTAGACCCTAGTCAAAATAGTGGTTTCGAGACCACAAATTTGAGGTTGAAATATTATTTTAATGTTATCTTTGGTGTTGATTCTATGTGACATAGTCTGTGTGAAAATTCTGTGTGATAATTTTATTGACTGTGTGTCAAATTGTGAGAAAGGATTTAATTGCATAAAGTGAAAAATGTTGTGTGCTGATTGTTAAGTGTTCAACTATTGATGTCTTTATAATGTGGAGTCCCTAAAGGGCAATTAGCCCATTTTATAGGTTAGTGGGCGGCAATGGTCTAAAATTACCTTAAAACATATGTTAAGTAATTTAATTTAGATGGGTATATTAGTAAAATAATTATAACTAATATTATATGTTAGAATAACATAAAACAAATCCATTTTCTCCATCTTTTATTAATAGACGAATGCAAGCTTAAGAAGAAGAAAGAAAACCTAGGAAAGTTTCGGCCATTTTAAGCCTGATTCAAGGTATATTTGAGTTCGATTTTTGATAATTTCTACGTTTTTGTAATCGTTTCTTAGTGATTTAGCTAACCCATGTTGTAATTTTGTGAATTGATGATGTTTTTTGATGAGTCATTGATGAACATTTGAGCTATGTGTTAGTTGATAGTGAAATATGGAAACTTGGTGTTGGATTAACATAGTTTGTATTGGGATTTTTAGTGAAATTGAGTATTTTGGACTTAATTGAGAAAATGAGAAATTGAAGGGTTAAAATATGAAATAAATGAAATGTATGAGATTGTATTAGAATGGGAAGAATTCGGCTAGCATATGTGTTTTAAATTTTGTGTATTTGATGATTTTGTGAAATAAGGACTAAAGTGTCGAAATGTGAAAATGTGAGGGTTATTTTGTAAAATGCCCTAAATGTGTGTGTGGACTAAATTGAATGAATTAGTGATTGAATGGACTGAATTTTAATGTGTATAGACCAAGAGAGGAGAGGTTCGAATCGAGATCGAGGAAAAGACAAAGTGCTCGATTAATCGACCGTTTCGATAGTTCGACGTCCGAGGTAAGTTCGGATATAGTACATATTCTTAATTTATGTTCTATGTGATGTGATTTGAATACATATCTATATAACTATGAGCTGAGAAACGCTATGTGTGGAATTGAATTAGAAAGCACTAAGTGTGCGAAATAAGAAACAGGATAGAAATGTTTGGCACTGTGTGTGCGAGATGATAGAAGCTTCGGCTTATTGAGTTGGCACTGTGTGTGTGATACCGATATAAGTTCGGTTTAGCATAATGGCACTAAGTGTGCGATGACAAGTATGTAAAGTTTACAATCGGCACTAAGTGTGTGAGATAAGCAAGAAAATAACAAAGAATGATCGAATGTTAAAGTCGAATGATTTTGTAGCATGGTTGGTGAGTTACTAGGTGTTGGCAAAGGTATGTAATATATCTATGTGTTGGATGAAAGTTGAAACTATTTGAGTGGAACTCTATGTGAGTATTGGATAGGTTGAATTTGTGTATTATTGGTAAATTATCTATGTGATGGTTGCATATATATATTGATTTGATTCATTGAGTTAATAGTATTATATTTCGAACTTACTAAGCTTTGGAAAGCTTATTGTGTGATTTATTTCTCTGCTTTGCATGTCAGTAAAGCTAGCTAGGATCCAGGAATCGTCAGCATCTCAATTACACTATCGGCAATCTATTTTGGGTACTTTTGAAAAAAAAATGTACATAGATGAAATATGACATATATAGGCTAGTTATTTGAATAAGTATGAGATGTGAATTTAGCCATGTGATTTGGCTAGTTATGTGTTAGTTATATACTTTTGTGATTATGATATATGTGGTGTATGTTTTGGTATGATTGGATGGTATATGAAATGGTTGATATTTGATAAGTATATAGATGTATTTATGCTTGTGTTTATATAAGATTTAGTCTTGTAAATTTGGTATGAATGGAATTGGTTTTGAATGTTGAGATTTGATAGTTATTTTGGCATGTTGATTGTATTGATTATTGGCTTGTAAGTTTGACCCTAGGTGGGTGGCAATTTGGCTTTGTAAATGGCCTATTTTGTCACACGATTGTGGCACACGAGCGTGCCTAGTGACCGTGGGGCTAAGTCAGTAGCTAGCTTAAGGATACACGGCCATGGTACACGGGCGTGCCTAGTAGTCATGTGAATAAGTCAGTATATGGCCTATGAGTACACGGCCTTAGCACACGGGGGTGCTTGGTAACCGTGGAGTTAAGTTAGGTTCGACCACGGGGAGGACACACGGGTGTGTCTAGCAGCCGTGGGAGGCACACGGTTTGCCCACATCGGCGTGTAACCCCTGAAACTTAGAAAAGTTTAAAATTTTTGAGAATTTATGTCTGTGTTCGGTTTAGTCCCGACCCTTCTCTTGCATGTGTTTAAGGTCTTGTAGGCCTCAATAAGGGACTATTTGATTATGTTTTGATGTGTTATGATGATAATTGACTTTGTGTCATAAATGGGATGTGAAATGATTTAATTTTTCGATAATGCCTCTTAACCCTATTCCGGCGATGGATTCGGGTTAGGGGTGTTACATTTTATTAGTATCAGAGCTACGCTTTAGTCGATTCTCAGACTAACGTAGCGCGTGTGAATCTAGCTATACATGCCATATATGAAATTGCGATAGTGTGATGAATTCTGACAGTTGAAAATGTGTTTCCATATAGTAATGGATCCCGATTGAGCGATTCTTGACGACGAGAAAGTAACGTACTGCGCCTCCTCAAAGGGCGTACCGGCCGCATCTAGGTAGAATGATAGTAGTGAGGGAGGAGAGACTAAGCAAGCCTTCTTCTGTATGATGAGTGAATGGTTTTCAGAGTTCGTTCGAACAAATCCTGCTGCTCCACATCCTCCACCCCCACAAGTACCTGTTGTGCAACAAGTTACAGATTTGATTAGATTGAATAAACCTCCTGTGGACAAGATTCAGAAGTACAGGGCCGAAGAGTTTAGGGCCACATCTGATGACGATGTTGAGCGAGCCGAGTTTTGGCTTGAGAACACCCTTCGAGTATTTGATGAAATGTCGTTGACTCGGACGAATGTAAAATGTGATGTTTTGTTGTTGAGGGATATGGCTTATAATTGGTGGAAGACGTTGATATCTGTGGTTTCGAGAGAGAGAATCACCTGGGATTTCTTTCAAGTTGAGTTTAGAAAGAGGTATATCAGTCAACGCTTCATTGATCAGAAACGTAAAGAGTTTTTAGAGCTAAAATAGGGTCGTTTGTCCGTTACTGAGTATGAATGGGAATTTGTGAGATTGAGTCAATATGCGAGAGAATATGTTTCAACCAAAGCTACTATGTTCAAATGCTTCATAGAGGGATTGAATGAAGACATTAAATTATTGGTTAGGATACTTGATATAAATGAATTTGTTGTGCTAGTTGAAAGCATGCAAAGCCGAGGAGCTCAGTAAAGAAAAGAAGAAAGCTAATTCTGAAGCTCGTGATGGAAAAAAGAGATCGATGAGTAAGTTTTCTCAACCTTCTAAAAAGAGATTTAGAGATGCAAGCAATCGTTCAAATGCTTCTTTTGGACATCCAAGTAAAGATCGTTTGAGACAAAGTGCTGGTCCACGAACTCAAGCTCCGATGGAATCAAGTGTTGGCAGCGTTAAGAGTAACAAACTTGAGTGCAGAAAGTGTGGAAGACGACATATGGGAGAATGCTGGGGCAAGTACAACAATAGAGTCTATTATAAATGTAGATCCCGAGAACATTTTATTCGAGATTGCCCAAAGATGGTCGAAGAGAAAAATGTTCAGAATGTGAGATCAAGTAATGAATCGACTAGGGGTAGACCACCCAGAAATGAAGGAATGTGAGTGAAAGTCAAAGAGGGACTACTGACACAGCTGTGAGGTTAGAGGCGAGAGCATCTGCCCAAGCTTATGCTATACGTGTACGAGAGGAAGCATCATCTCCAAACCTTATCACCGAAATTTTCACTTTATTTGATACTGATGTTATTGCATTGATAGATCCAGGATCTATTCATTCATATGTATGTGTGAATCTAGTATCACGTAAGACTCTACCTGTTGAGTCTACTGAATTTGTGGTTAGAGTTTGAACCCCTTAGACAAGTGTGTCTTGGTGGATAAGGTGTGCAAGAACTGGCCATTGATGTTTCGAGATGCTTGTTTTTTTGGCTAATTTGATGTTGCTACCATTCGATGAGTTTGACATAATTTTGGGTATGGATTGGCTTACTCTGCATAATGCTATCGTGAATTGTCAAAGAAAGAGTTTTGAGTTGAAAAGTTAGAATGGTAAGATTGTTCGAATTGAATCCTATGATATGAAAGGATTACCAGCTATTGTATCTGCAATGAAAGCTATGAACTATGTGAGAAAGGGTTGTGAAGCCTATTTGATGTACATGATTGATACAAAAGTGTCGGAAAAGAAAGTTGAATCTGTGCATGTGGTATGTGAGTTTCCAGATGTGTTTCCTGAAGAGTTACCTGGATTACCTCTGATTCGAGAAGTTGAATTTGGTATTGAATTAATGCCGGGGATCACTCCCATTTCGATAGCACCATATAGAATGGCACCAACCGAATTGAAAGAGTTGAAATCTCAGTTGCAAGAGTTGACTGACAGAGGATTTGCACGATTGAGTTTCTCACCCTAGGAGCTCATGTGTTATTTGTGAAAAAGAAAGATGGGACTATGAGGATGTGTATTGATTATCGACAGTTGAACAAAGTAACGATAAAGAACAAAATATCCGTTGCCTCGTATTGATGATTTGTTTGATCAGCTGAAAAGAGCTACAGTGTTTTCTAAGATAAACTTGAGATTAGGCTACTATCAGTTAAGAGTTAAAGAATCTGATGTGCTAAAAACTGCTTTCAGAATGAGGTACGGACATTACGAATTCTTAGTGATTCTTTTCGAATAACAAATGCTCCTGCAGTGTTTATGGACCTGATGAATCGGATATTCAGACCGTATTTGGATCGTTTTGTTGTGGTGTTCATTGATGATATTTTGATCTATTCGTGTGATAAGACGTAGCATGCCGAGCATTTGAGAACTGTGCTACAAACCCTACGTGAGAAACAATTGTATGCCAAGTTTAGCAAATATGAATTTTGGTTACGTGATGTTGGTTTTCTCGGGCATTTGTATCAGCTGCGGGAATAAGGGTTGATCCGAGTAAAATCTCTGCTATTTTGGATTGAAAGCCTCCGAGAAATGTGTCTGAAGTCCGTAGTTTTCTGGGATTAGTGGGATATTATAGACGATTTGTGAAAGGTTTCTCGACAATTGCTACTCCGTTGACAAAATTGCTACAGAAAGATGTTAAGTTTGAGTGGTCAGAAAAGAGCCAGTAGAGTTTTAAACAGTTGAAAGTGTTGTTGACAGAGGCGCCAGTGTTAGTTCAACCTAAATCGGGAAAAGAATTTATAGTTTATAGTGATGTATCATTGAATGTTTTGGGCTATGTGCTGATGCAAAAAGGTAAAGTCATCGCTTATGCTTCGAGATAGTTAAAACCGCACGAAAAGAATTATCCGACGTATGACCTTGAGTTAGCTGTGATTGTGTTCACGTTAAAGATTTGGCGTCACTACTTATTCAGTGAGAAATGTCATATTTATACTACTCATAAGAGTTTGAAGTATTTAATGACTTAGAAAGAATTGAATTTGAGATAGAGGAGATGGTTAGAATTATTGAAAGACTACAAACTTGTGATAGATTACCACTCGGGTAAAACTAATATTGTAGCTGATGCTTTGAGTCAAAAATCGTTATGTGCTTTGCGAGCTATGAGTACTCAGATAGATCTGTGTGAAGGTAATGCGGTTATAGTTGAGTTGAAAGTAAAATCGATGTTTGTACGTTAGATTTGTGATGCTCAGAAAAATGATGTTGAAATGATGGCTAAACGAACTCAATGTGAATCGAATGCTGAATCAGAATTTCGAGTAGATAGTGATGATTGTTTGAGATTTAGAGATTGGATTTGTGTTCCGTGAAATTCAGAGTTGATCTCGATGATTTTGAATGAAGCTCACAATAATCATTTGATTGTACATCCGAGGAGTACGAAAATGTATAATGATCTGAAATGGTTCTATTGGTGGCATGGTATGAAAAGAGACATTTCTGAATTTGTGTCGAAGTGTTTAGTTTGTTAGCAAGTTAAAGCTGAACATCAAGTTCCATCCGATTTGTTACAACCGATTATGATTCCTGAGTGGAAATGGGAGATGATCACGATGGACTTTGTGTCGGGTTTGCCCTTATCCCCGAGTAAGAAAGATGTGATCTGGGTGATAGTTGATAGATTGACGAAATCAGCTCATTTCATTCCAGTAAGAACAGATTATTCACTAGATAGATTGGCTGGATTGTATATTGCTGAGATTGTGAGGTTGCACTGAGCACCACTATCTATAGTGTCTGATAGAGATTCGAGGTTTACCTCGCGATTTTGGAGGAAATTACAAGATGTTTTAGGCACAAAATTGCATTTCAGTACTGCATTTCATCTGCAAACGGATGGTCAATCTGAGCGAATCATTCAGATTCTCGAAGACATGCTGAGGTGTTGCATACTTGAGTTTGAGAATATGTGGGAAAAACATTTGCCGTTAATTGAATTCGCGTACAACAATAGTTTTCAATCTAGTATAAAAATGGCACCATATAAAGCTCTTTAAGGTCGAAAGTGTCGAACTCCATTGTATTGGACTGAGCTAAGTGAAAACTAAATTCACGGGGTTGATCTTATAAAAGAAAATGAGCAGAAAGTGAAAGTAATTCGTGACAATTTTAAAGCAGCCTTAGATCGTCAGAAGTCTTATGTAAATTTGAAACGAAAAGATATTAAATTTGAGGTTGGTGATAAGGTGTTTTAAAAGTATCTCCATTGAAGAAAATACTTCGATTTGGCTGGAAGGGCTAGCTGAGTCTAAGGTTCATCGGATCGTATGAGATTATTGAACGAGTTGGGCTGGTTGCTTACAGATTGATGTTACCACCTGAGTTAGAAAAGATTTATAATGTGTTTCATGTGTCGATGCTTCGGCGGTACTGATCTGATCCATCTCATGTGATTGCACCTACTGAGGTTGATATTCAGCTAGATTTTTCGTATAATGAAGAACTGATTTGAATTTTGGCACGAGAGACCAAAGAGTTGAGAAACAAGAAAATCTCTTTAATGAAAGTATTATGGCATAAACACGGAATTGAAAAGGCTACTTGGGAGCCTGAGAACATTATGAGAGAGTAATATCCACAACTATTCACTGGTAAGATTTTCGGGGACGAAAATCCCTAGAGGGAGAGTTTTAACAGCCCGATTTAGACCCTGTCAGAACAGTGGTATCGAGACCACAAATTCGAGGTCAAAATATTATTTTAATGTTATCTTTGGTGTTGATTCTATGTGACGTAGTTTGTGTGAAAATTCTGTGTGATTATTTTATTGACTGTGTGTCAAATTGTGAGAAAGGATTTAATTGCATAAGGTGTAAAATGTTGTGTGCTGATTGTTAAGTGTTCAATTGTTGATGTCTTTATAATGTGGAGTCCCTAAAGGGCAATTAGCCCATTCTATAGGTTAGTGGGCAGCAATGATCTAAAATTACCTTAAAACATATGTTAAGTAATTTAATTTAGATGGGTATATTAGTAAACTAATTATAACTAATATTATATGTTTGAATAACATAAAACAAATCCATTTTCTCCATCTTTTATTGATAGCCGAATGTAAGCTTAAGAAGAAAAAACAAAACCTAAGAAAGTTTCTGCCATTTTAAGTTTGATTCAAGGTATGTTTGAGCTCGGTTTTTGATAATTTATACGTTTTCGTAATCATTGCTTAGTGCTTCAGCTAACCCATGTTGTAATTTTATGGATTGATGATTTTTTTGTAATGAGTCATTGATGAACATTTGAGCTATGTGTTAGTTGATAGTGAAATATGAAAACTTGGTGTTGGATTAACATAGTTTGTATTGGGATTTTTAGTGAAATTGAGTATTTTGGACTTAATTGAGAAAATGAAAAATTGAAGGGTTAAAATGTGAAATAAATGAAATGTATGAGATTGTATTAGCATGGGAAGAATCCGGCTAGCATATGTGTTTTAAAATTTTGTGTATTTGATGATTTTGTGAAATAAAGACTAAAGTGTCGAAATGTGAAAATGTGAGGGTTATTTTGTAAAATGCCCTAAATGTGTGTATGGACTAAATTGAATGAATTAGTGATTGAATGGAATGAATTTGAATGTGTATAGACCAAGAGAGGAGAGGTTGGGATTGAGATCGAGGAAAAGATCAAGTGCTCGATTAATCGACCGTTTCGATAGTTCGAAGTCCGAGATAAGTTCGAATATAGTACATGTTCTTAATTTATGTTCTATGTGATGTGATGAATACATATATATATATATATATATATAACTATGAGCTAAGAAACGCTATGTGTGGAATTGAATTAGAAAGCACTAAGTATGCGAAATAAGAAACATGATAGAAATGTTTGGCACTGTGTGTGCAAGATGATAGAAGCTTCAGCTTATTGAGTTGGCACTGTGTGTGCGATACCGATATAAGTTTGATTTAGCATAATGGAACTAAGTGTGTGATGACAAGTATGTAAAGTTTACAATCGACACTAAGTGTGTGAGATAAGCAAGAAAATAGCAAAGAATGATTGAATGGTAAAGTCGAATGATTTTGTAGCATGGTTGGTGAGTTACTAGGTGTTGGCAAAGGTATGTAATATATCTATGTGTTGGATGAAAGTTAAAACTATTTGAGTGGAATTCTATGTGAGTATTGGATAGGTTGAATTTGTGTATTATAGGTAAATTATCTATGTGATGGTTGCATATATATATTGATTTGATTCATTTAGTTAATAGTATTATATTTCGAACTTACTAAGCTTTGGAAAGCTTATTGTGCGATTTGTTTCTCTACTTTGCAGTGTCAGTAAAGCTAGCTCGGATCCGGGAATCGTCAGCATCTCAATTACACTATCGGCAATCCATTTTGGGTACTTTTGAAAAAAAATGTACATAGATGAAATATGGCATGTATAGGCTAGTTATTTGAAAAAGTATGAGATGTGAATTTAGCCATGTGATTTGGCTAGTTATGTGTTAGTTATATACTTTTGTGATTATGATATATGTGGTGTATGTTTTGGTATGATTGGTAGTATATGAAATGATTGATATTTGATAAGTATATGGATGTATTTATGCTTGTGTTTATATAAGATTTAGTCTTGTAAATTTGGTATGAATGGAATTGGTTTTGAATGTAGAGATTTGGTAATTATTTTGGCATGTTGATTGTATTGATTATTGGCTTGTAAGTTTGACCCTAGGTGGGTGGCAATTTGGCTTTATAAATGGCCTATTTTGTCACACAGCTGTGGCACACGAGCGTGCCTAGTGACCGTGGGGCTAAGTCAGTAGCTAGCTTAAGGACACACGGCCATGGTACACGGGCGTGCCTGCTAGTCATGTGAATAAGTCAGTATATGGCCTATTAGTACACGGACTTAGCACACGGGGGTTGTAACATCCTGAAAATGGGCCTGTGCATTTCGAATTTAATTATACTAAATGGCATGTCTTATGTATTATGAATGTTTTTTGGAAACTTGGAAATGTTAAGTTAAAATAGGAAAGTGAACATTTTGGAAACTTGGAAATATTAAGTTAAAAGAGGAAAGTGAACATTTTGGAAACTTGGAAATGTTAAGTTAAAAGAGGAAAGTGAACATTTTTGGAAACCTAAAATGTAAGGAAATGTTTTAGAAATGTTAAATTGAAAAGAGGAAACTAAAACAAGGTGGCCTTAAGAAAATTAATAGAAGAAGTTTGACACAAACATAGGCTTGTTTAAGTGGCTTGGAGGCACCACTTAAAGCCCAGTAGGTGACGCCACAATCAAGGGGAAGGAGCCTAGGTTCGAGTCACTTGGGGAGCAAACAAAGGGATTTTATTTTGGTGCAAGGAACAAGAGAGTTGGACGGCATTAAGGCACTTGAAAGAGGAGTTTTATTCTCTTTAAAATTTCAGATAAATAGTAGATAAATGGTGATTTAATTATTTTAAGGATAAAAGAAGAGATAATTGGATTATTTGTTTATGAAGAGATAAAGAGAAAAGTTAGGAATGGAAGAGATGGCCGAATGGGGGACTCTTGGGGTAATAGTTTCGGAAAATAGGAGAAAACAAGGCCATTCTTCACACTTTTCTTCCCTCCTATTCTCTGCCGAATTCCCTAAGCAACATTCTCTCTTCTCTTTTTCTTTTGTCAAGCCGAAATCTACTTCTTCTTTATCCCCCATTGCTGATTCTTTAAGCCTCAAGAATCAAAAGTGTTGACACACCTCTAGGCCATAGTCGACTAGTTTTCAAGACTCCATAGCCGAATCTTTGAGGAGCTCCAAGTATAGGTGCTGTCAATTTCTTCAAGTAAGGGTAAGATCAAAAATTTGGTTTCCATTCTTCTACTTTTAGTATTGTCGAAATCAAGGTATTAATCCTATTACTGATCTTTGGACAAAACTTGAAGGTTCTCCGGGATCTCTGCTATTGTCGACATCTCCCTAGTCAAATAGTGCTTCCGGGATTTCAAGGATCTAAGGTGAGTAACACTTTGACATTCGGCCAAAGGCCATTTAATAGTGATTAAGTGTTAAAAACTGATCTAACATATGATTATAGGGATTTCGACAGGAACCTAAGACAAAAGATCATTTCCGGGATTTAAGATTTGGAAGGTAAGCACATAGGTATATTCGGCCAAGGCCTATTTTGGATATCTAGATCTATCTGTTACTTTGTTTAAAAAAAAACCGAAACTAACCTATGTAGAGATCCAGTGTTTGGCCGAATACAAGGAGGAGAATAGCAAAGTTTTCGGGATTTGAGTGATAAGCAAATCGGCATTAAGGTAAGTTTTAGTGCACAAATCCTACTAGGATTTGGTTTTATGGCCGAATGAGTTTTTTATTAAATCCTTAATATGGGCCGAATGTAGGGAGTTAAAGATCTAATATCGGAATTCGGGATTTCAGTGGAATTGTTAAGCGAATCAGGTGTGTACCCCACACTACTTTTAATAAGATTTATGGCAATAATTAATATGTGTATGTTTATAAGAATGTGAATATGGCTAAGGTACCATGTTATGGTACAAAAGTACTCAGGTATGTTTCCTACTCCTACTAGGATTATGAACATATGTCATTTTTAACATGTGAAAACTGGTAAGAATGTGACTTAATGCATGAAATTGCATAATGTGTATGAAATATGGGGCATATGGGTTATATGAAAAGGGGAAGTTAATGTGGTGACCTAAGACCACGAAATCTGAATGTGGTGACCTAAGACCACGTAAAATTGAATGTGGTGACCTAAGACCACGATATCTGAATATGGTGACCCAAGACCACGATATCTGAATGTGGTGACCTAAGACCACGAATTTTATAAGGGCGATGAGCACATCGATTGCAGCGACTGCCTTCGATGGTGTGTAGCGGATGGAGGGTTGACTTAGTAGTCCCCACGGTGTGCAGGTTGGTACGAGGGACGTGTAGCGGATGGCTATCTAGGTTTGGGTTCGGGTTGCATCATTATTTTTATTTATTTATGAACATGTATGATAATTATGCCTGAATTATTAAATTTTAGTGTTGGTTACACATTGAGTCTGTTGACTCACCCCTTGTGGGATTATTTTTCAGGTGACGATCAGTGATGGACCGAGCCGGCAGATGCTTAGTGGAGGCCATGTGAAGTTCAGATTTCTTTTATTTGGACTATTTTACTTTAAGTATTTTGAATTTAAATTTTGGGAATTATTTGATGTAATAAGGCCTTAGTAGAAATATTTTATTCTGTTTTTATTTGTTAAGCTTACAAACCTTTATTTATAAAAAGATTAAGTAAATCAATTTTTTTTTAAAAAAACAAAGCCCAAACGTTTTGTCACCTAAAGTAAAGGATTTTTAACAATGAATTAAACTTGTTTTCAACTCAAGCCCAACCCAAAACAATTTATCTTTCAAAACACACAAGTTTTTCCTAAGTAACAAAAGAATTTGAAACAGTTTACACGGGAACATACCAGATCGAGTCAAGGCTCGTGGGCGGGTTTGGGGTATTTCAGTTTGGTATCGAGCCCGCTTTTAAACTCTCGGCCTTGGGTTTAAGGCCCAAAACGTTTTCAAAGTTAAGCCCAAAAGGGATTTTGTGAATTAAGCGTTTTTTACGGCATGGCCCACTAAGTCTCCGAATTCAAGTCCACCGTAAGTACCCGATCTTACGTGTGATTTATATTATGATTTGTAGAAGGGTAGAAATGGAACGAGAATAGAGATTTAGTACTTGAACCCTAGGGCTAGTTACCCCAACAATTACATAAGACTTAAATGCCTAATTGAATAAACCTGTGGTTAAGTCGCCGAGTTAGGGTGTGGCAACCATGGTACGCATGTCTAGGATTGGTTTCGGTGGGAGCTTGGCATTTGAGCAGTCCGCGTGACTCACCTCCTCTCCACTCAAATCCTACCTGGTGCGTAGCCTCGGTTCACTCTAACCAAGAGGACTCAGTCACAGGCTAAACGCACTAATTAAAACCCGAAAGGGAACTAGCCGTATTTTTTTTAAAAAAAACCCTAGTTTTAAAACTCTTAAAATCACCCTTTTAATTTGTGAAAACTATTTTTACAAAATTTTATGAAAAATTTCTGATTTATAAAATTACAAAGATACCCCTAGTGGTAAAATTACAAAAATGCCCTTGGTTTATGAAATTTTCAAAATACCCACAACTCTTATCAAAATTTCATTACTTAATAAAATGTTCAAAAACCCTAATTTGTAAAATATCAAAATACCTTGATTTTGGAAAATTACAAAATTACCCCTACCCTATAAATTACCGAAATACCCCCGAGTTACAAAATTACAAGAACGACCCCCGATCTTCAAAAATTTCTGCAACAACACTGATTTGGAAAACAAATTCTTAGAAACAACCTTCAAGTTTTGTAAATTCCAAAATATCCTTGATTTATTAAGATTTATAAATTTACCCTGGTTTATTACTGAAATACCCCTGTAATTTTAAAACTTTTGAAATACCCCCGGGATTTCAAAAAATTACCAAAATACCCTTATTGACAAAATCACCAAGGAACCTTATTTTGACAAATTATGAAAATACCCCTTTAGGGCAAATTACGAAAACACCCCTAGGTAATGGAAAAACAACAACAATGAAAACTACAACATTTCTCTGAATGAACGAAAGTTCATAATTGATTGATGGATGTATGAATGTAAAGACTGTGTGCATGTATGAATACGAAAGAACCACTCCTAAAATTCTTTTCATAAAACTTCTTCACGGTTAATCAGTGGAATAAAGGTTAATTCATAAAATTTCTTAATCAGATTAAAGTGCATCGTTCGATATGAGTTCTAGAGGATGCGGTCGTCATGGACGTGGTAGAGCAAGAATGACTGTGTCAGAACCCATTAGATCAGGTCAAGGGTCTGACAATGAGTTACCACCGCCATCATCACCCTCAGCTGTTGGTGTCGAGCGAAAGCTCGAGACGGGGATGATCTTTGTATCGCGAGCTATCTGCGAGTTCTTGAAATGGTGGCTGGTCTTTGGAGGGAATGTGGAGCTCAAAAATCAGACCGAGCGACTCGAGCCAACTGAGTCAAGTATTCCGTGGAGTATCTGGTGTGGCACCCAGTACAGCTGAATACTGGTTGGAAGTGACCAAGCGCATTATGGATGAGCTCGATCTAACCCCTGAGGAGAAGTTGAAAGGAATGGTGGCGCTGCTACGCGATGATGCGTATCAATGGTGGCTCACGATGCAGGATGGTGCTACAGTTGAGGAACTCACATGGGAGTATGCTAAAGTAGCATACCAGAAGAAGTATGTTGGCACTCATTATATTAATGCCCAGAGAAAGGCTTTTCTAGGACTGGTTCAAGGGAACAAGTCCGTAGCTGAGTACAAAGCTGAATTCCTAAGGCTGAGTCGTTATGCTCGAGGGGTGGTGGCAACGGAGCATGAACGATGTGTCCGTTTTGAGGACGATTTAAGGGATGACCTCAGGTTATTGATAGCTCCACATCAGGAGCGGGAGTTTTTCGCGTTAGTAGAAAAGGCTAAGGTAGCTGAGGCAATCAAGGACTCGGTTAAGCAGAGCTCTGATAGGAATAGACCCAAGAGGGATTATGAGTCGTCAGGATCGACGAGAAATGTGCAAAAAAGGCCCAGAGCTGATGGGTCGCGGGGTCAGCAAGTTGGTACAGGAGGGCAGTATCGTCCTTGTGATCAGTGTGGAAAGAAGCACTTAGGAGAGTGCTGGAAAAAGACGGGAGGATGTTTTAAGTGTGGGTCAAAGGACCATATGATTAAGGACTGTCTGATGAGACCAGATGAGAATCAACCAGTAGCTCAGAATGTTAATCAGGCTGGTAGAGGTGGACAGCAGCCTCAGCGAGGTCGTGGTCTGAACCATGGAGGAAATGGTTCCGGCCGTGGTCGTGGAGCACCAAGTAGAAGTGCTGAAGGGTCAGATGCAAGGCAGCCAAGGTTGGTTTATGCAGTCGGTCGTCGCAAGGAGAGTGATGTGCCAGATGTGACAACGGGTAAGTTTCTTATTTCCGGAATGCCTTTATTGCCTTGTTTATTATAGAGCTAGTTCATTATTGTATTGCTAGTGAATTGTATGAAACCTTGGATGTGAACTTTGGAATTGTGCATAAGAAATGTGTTAGTTTTATTAAGATCAGAGTGCACAGCAATAGCGTAGTGTGGTGAGTTAGATTGTACGATTGTTCGTTAGTAAGTAATTTCGAGGATGAAATTATTTTTAAGGGGGTAGAACTGTAACATCCTGAAAATGGGCCTATGCATTTCAGATTTAATTATACTAAATGGCATGTCTTATGTATTATGAATGTATGGTGAACATTTTTGGAAACTTGGAAATGTTAAGTTAAAATAGGAAAGTGAACATTTTGGAAACTTGGAAATGTTAAGTTAAAAGAGGAAAGTGAACATTTTGGAAACTTGGAAATGTTAAGTTAAAAGAGGAAAGTGAACATTTTTGGAAACCTAAAAATGTAAGGAAATGTTTTAGAAATGTTAAGTTTAAAAGAGGAAACTAAAACAAGGTGGCCTTAAGAAAATTAATAGAAGAAGTTTGACACAAACATAGGCTTGTTTAAGTGGCTTGGAGGCACCACTTAAAGCCCAGTAGGTGAAGCCACAGTCAAGGGGAAGGAGCCTAGGTTCGAGTCACTTGGGGAGCAAACAAAGGAATTTTATTTTGGTGCAAGGAATAAGAGAGTTGGACGGCATTAAGGCACTTGAAAGAGGAGTTTTATTCTCTTTAAAATTTTGGATAAATAGTAGATAAATGGTGATTTAATTATTTTAAGGATAAAAGAAGAGATAATTGGATTATTTGTTTATGAAGAGATAAAGAGAAAAGTTAGGAATGGAAGAGATGGTCGAATGGGGGACTCTTAGGGTAATAGTTTCGGCAAATAGGAGAAAACAAGGCCATTCTTCACACTTTTCTTCCCTCCTATTCTCTGCCGAATTCCCTAAGCAACATTCTCTCTTCTCTTTTTCTTTTGTCAAGCTGAAATCTACTTCTTCTTTATCCCCCATTGCTGATTCTTTAAGCCTCAAGAATCAAAAGTGTTGACACACCTCTAGGCCATAGTCGACTAGTCTTCAAGACTCCATAGCCAAATCTTTGAGGAGCTCCAAGCATAGGTGCTGTCGATTTCTTCAAGTAAGGGTAAGATCAAAAATTCAGTTTCCATTCTTCTACTTTTAGTATTGTCAAAATCAAGGTATTAATCCTATTAGTGATCTTTGGACGAAACTTGAAGGTTCTCCGGGATCTCTGCTATTGTTGACATCTCCCTAGTCAAATAGTGCTTTCGGGATTTCAAGGATCTAAGGTGAGTAACACTTTGATATTCGGCCAAAGGCCATTTAATAGTGATTAAGTGTTAAAAATCGATCTAACATATGATTATAGGGATTTCAACAGGCACCTAAGACAAAAGATCATTTTCGGGATTTAAGATTTGGAAGGTAAGCACATAGGTATATTCGGCCAAGGCCTATTTTGGATATCTAGATCTATCTCTTACTTTGTTTAAAAAAAATCGAAACTAACCTATGTAGAGATCCAATGTTTGGCCGAATACAAGGAGGAGAATAGCAAAGTTTTCGAGATTTGAGTTATAAGCAAATCGGCATTAAGGTAAGTTTTAGTGCACAAATCCTACTAGGATTTGGTTTTATGGCCGAATGAGTTTTTCATTAAATCCTTAATATGGGCCGAATGTAGGGAGTTAAAGATCTAAGATCGAAATTTGGGATTTCAATGGAATTGTTAAGTGAATCAAGTGTGTACCCCACACTACTTTTAATAAGATTTATGGCAATAATTAATATGTGTATGTTTATAAGAATGTGAATATGGCTAAGGTACCATGTTATGGTACAAAAGTACTCAGGTACGTTTCCTACTCCTACTAGGATTATGAACATATGTTATTTTTAACATGTGAAAACTGGTAAGAATGTGAATTGAAGCATGAAATTGCATAATGTGTATGAAATATGGGGCATATGGGTTATATGACAAGGGGAAGTTAATGTGGTGACCTAAGACCACGAAATCTGAATATGGTGACCTAAGACCACGTAAAACTGAATGTGGTGACCTAAGACCACGATATCTGAATGTGGTGACCTAAGACCACGAATTTTATAAAGGCGATGAGCACGCCGACTGCAGCGACTGCCTTCGATGGTGTGTAGCGGATGGAGGGTTGACTTAGTAGTCCCCACGGTGTGCAGGTTGGTACGGGGGACGTGTAGCAGATGGCTATCTAGGTTTGGGTTTGGGTTGCATCATTATTTTTATTTGTTTATGAACATGTATGATAATGTATGCCTGAATTATTAAATTTTAGTGTTGGTTACACATTGAGTCTGTTGACTCACACCTTGTGGGATTATTTTTCAAGTGACGATCAGTGATGGACCGGGCCGGCAGATGCTTAGTGGAGGCCATGTGAAGTTCAGATTTCTTTTATTTGGACTATTTTACTTTAAGTATTTTGAATTTAAATTTTGGGAATTATTTGATGTAATAAGGCCTTAGTAGAAATATTTTATTCTGTTTTTATTTGTTAAGCTTACAAACCTTTATTTATTAAAAGATTAAGTAAATCAATTTTTTTTTTATAACAAAGCCCAAACGTTTTGTCACCTAAAGTAAAGGATTTTTAACAATGAATTAAACTTGTTTTCAACTCAAGCCCAACCCAAACAATTTATCTTTCAAAACACACAAGTTTTTCCTAAGTAACAAAAGAATTTGAAACAGTTTACACCGGGGAACATACCAGATTCGGTCAAGGCTCGTGGGCGGGTTTGGGGTGTTTCAGGGGTGCTTCGATAACCGTGGAGTTAAGTCAGGTTCGACCATGGGGAGGACACACGGGTGTGTCTAGCAGTGTGGGAGGCACACAGTTTGCCCACACCGGCGTGTAACCCTTGAAACTTAGAAATGTTTAAAATTTTTTAGAATTTCTATATGTGTTCCAATTTAGTCCCGACCCTTCTCTTGCATGTGTTTAAGGTCTTGTAGGCCTCAATAAGGGACTATTTGATAATGTTTTAATGTGTTATGATGATGATTGACTTTGTGTCATAAATGGGATGTAAAATGATTCGATTGTTCGGTAATGCCTCTTAACCCTATTCCAGCGATGGATTCGGGTTAGGGGTATTACACTCACATCCCTAAAATCCTCTCCATTATAAATTTTCAATCATTGCCCATTTACCTTGAATGTGCCATAATTCGGATGAGTTACTTCAACTGTGTCATAGGGAAAGATAGTTTTGATTGCGAAAGGGCCTGACCATCTTGATTTCAGTTTTCCAGGAAACTATTTGAGCCTTGAATTGTATAATAGAACTAGATCTCCTATTTTGAATTACTTTGGTTGCTTTAAGCGAGCATCATGGCGTCACTTTGTTGCCTCCTTATATGAATGTGAGTTCTCGTAGGCATTAACTCGCCACTCATCTAGCTCATTCAACTGCATCATTCTTTTCTTACTTGCAAGTTTAAGATCGTAATTCAAAAATTTTATAGCCCAGAAGGCTTTGTGCTTTAATTCGAATGGTAGGTGACAACTTTTTCCATAGACAAGTCTGTATGGGGATGTTCCTATGGGAGTTTTAAAAGCTGTTCTATAGGCCCAAAAGGCATCGTCTACTTTTAATGCCCAATCTTTCCTGTTTGATTCTACTGTTTTCTCTAGAATACGCTTAAGTTCTCGATTTGCTACTTCCACTTGTCCACTGGTTTGAGGATGATAAGGGGTAGCTGTCCTGTGGTGTACTCCATATTTCTTTAAGACTCTATCAAATTAAGTATTACAAAAGTGAGTACACCTATCACTAATAATTTCTCTGGGTGTTCCAAATCGAGAGAAGAGTTTCTTAAGAAATCTCACTACTACTCTAGCATCGTTAGTGGGTAAAGCTTGAGCTTCCACCCATTTTGACATGTAATCCACTGCTACTAAGATGTATTTATTCCCAAATGAGCTAGGAAATGGACCTATAAAATCAATAGCCCATACATCGAATATTTCACATGATAACATATATGTTTGAGGCATTTCATCGATTTTAGAGATGTTACCTATTCTTTGGAATCGATCACATGAAGTAACATACCTATTAGAATCTTTGAACATACTGGGCCAATAAAAACCTGATTCGAGCGTTTTATGTGTAGTCCTAATCCAGCCATAATGTCCTCTTGAAGGTCCTGAATGGCAATGTTCTAGGATTTTGCTTACTTCTACTTTTGTAACACATCTCTAAATTACTTGATTTGCACATATACGGAAAAGAAAAGGGTCATCCCAAAAATAGTTTTTCGCATCAGCAAAGAATCGCTTCTTTTGATGATGGGTTAACTTTTTTGGTAGGATGTTAGCAGCTAAATAATTCGCAATATCTGCAAACGAAGGTACCTCAGAGTTGGTTATAACAAAGAGTTGTTCTTCAGGAAACAAGTCATTTATCTCGCTCTCATCGAGTTTTTTGATATGTTGATTTTCAAGCCTAGAAAGATGGTCTACCGCGAGATTTTCAGCTCCCTTCTTATCCTGAATTTCTAAATCAAATTCCTGTAAGAGTAAAATCTATCTTATGAGTCTGGGTTTTGCATCAGATTTAGTTAAAAGATAACGAAGAGCTAGATGGTTAGTGTAAATGACAACTTTAGATAATATCAAATACTGTCTAAATTTATCGAATGCAAAAACCACGGCTAGCAATTCTTTTTAAGTGGTGGTATAATTTTCTTGTGTGGCAGTCAGCGTTTTGCTAGCATAATAATTCGACTGAAAGTGCTTGTCTTTTCTTTGTCCCAAAACTGCACCTACTGCAAAATCACTCACATCACACATTAGTTCAAAAGGTAAATTCCAATCAGGTGCAATTATAATTGGGGCATTTATCAATTTATTTTTTAGGGTATTAAATGCATCTAAACATTCCTAATCAAAATCGAAGGGCACATCTTTCTCTAATAGGTTTGTTAAAGGCTTAGCTATTTTAGAAAAATCCTTAATAAATCTTCTATAAAATCCAGCATGTTCTAAAAAGCTTCGAATAGCCTTAACTGAACTAGGAGGAGGTAATTTTTCTATGGTTTCAACTTTTTCTTTATCAACCTCAATTCCTTTACTAGAAATTTTGTGTCCTAATACAATCCCCTCTCGAACCATAAAGTGACACTTTTCCCAATTAAGCACAAGGTTCGTTTCCTCACATCTCATTAGAACTCATTTTAAATTTTTAAGACAAAGATAGAAGGAATCACCAAATACCTAAAAATGTCCATAAAGACCTCCCCAATATCTTCTACGAGTTCATCAAAGATGGCTAGCATGCAGCGCTAAAAAGTAGCAGGAGATTACATAATCCAAAAGGCATTCTACGATAAGCAAACGTACCGTATGGACACGTAAATGTTGTCTTTTCTTGATCCTCGGGAGCTATTGGGATTTGGAAGTAGCCAGAGAGTCCATCTAGGAAGCAGTAATACAAATGCCCAGATAATCTTTCTAACATCTGATCAATAAAGGGCAAAGGGAAGTGATCTTTTCTCGTGGCGTCATTCAACTTCCTATATTCAATACAGACTCTCCAACCTGTAATTGTTCTTATAGGAATCAATTTATTCTTTTCGTTAGCTACAACAGTATTGCCTCCTTTCTTTGGAACAACCTGCACAGGACTCACCCAAATACTGTCAGAAATAGGATAAATTATTCTAGCATCTAAAAGTTTAATTACCTCGGCTTTAACCACTTCTTTCATGTTGGGATTCAATCTTCTTTGGGGTTGCACACATGGTTTATACTCATCTTCCATTAAAATTTTGTGGGTGCAAAACGATGGACTTGTTTCTTTAATATCAGAAATTTTCCAAGCTATGGCTCTTTTATGTTCCTTTAGTACCTGCAACAACTCGTCTTTCTTTTTGGGTTCTAGTTCTAAAGAGATGATTACTGGTAGTGTAGAATTATCCCCGAGGAATGCATATTCTAAGTGATTTGATAACTGTTTCCATTCCAATTTAGGTGGTTCTTCAATAGAGGGTTTCTATTTAAATTCATCGTTTATTTCGATGCCCTAATCTTTATTTTGTCTAGGAGAAGATGTATTAGAATTCAATTCATCGGTATCACCATCTACCCCCTCACCTTGGGTAAGACATAGTCCCATCGTGTCGTCATTTATGATTTCCTACAAAGAATCTTGAATAAAATGATCAATGGTATTAATAAAATAACAAGAATCATCTTGCTCTTTAGAATATCACATAGCATCATAAATTTGAAACATAATTTCCTCATCGCCTACCCTTAGCACAAGTTTACCATCACCTACATCAATAACAGCCAGAGCAATATCTAAAAAGGGGCATCCCAAAATTAAAGGTACCTCAACGTCCTCATCCATGTCAAGCACAACAAAATCAACAGGGAATATAAATTTATCAACTTTTACTAGAATATCTTCAATAATTCCTCTAGGGTATTTAATAGATCTATCAGCTAGTTGAATACTCATCCTAATGGGCTTTGGTTCCCCAAGACCAAGCTGCTTAAACAATTTAGAAGGCATTAAATGAATACTGGCACCTAAATCAGCTAGTGCTTTCTCAATGTTTAAACCACCAATTAAATAGGGAATAGTGAAACTTCCTGGATCTTTCAATTTGGTTGGTAGTTTATTTTGGAGGATGGCTGAACATTCTTCATTAAGTTCCACGGTTGATATCTCTTCAAACTTCTTTTTATTTGTTAGAAGCTCTTTTAGGAATTTTGCGTACGTCGGCATCTGCGAAATAGCTTCAAAAAAAGGTAAGTTAATATGTAACTATTTAAAAAGTTCAAGAAATTTAGCATATTGTGCGTCTAAACGATCTTTCTTCAACTTTGCCGAATATGGGATCGGTGGCTTATATTCTTCACGTACTAGTGTTACATCATTGATTTCCTCACTTTTTCTTTTATTAGTCTCTTGTGGCAATTTCTTTTCTATTTCAACCAATACCTTCAGTCCTTGATGTTACTGCTTTCACTTGCTCTTGTGGTTTAGGTTGGATATTATTAAGTAAACGACCTAGTTGCCTTTTAGAAACTAACTTGGTTAATTATCCTAATTGATTTTAAGCCCTTGAATTAATGTTTGCTGATTATTCAATATCGTTTCGGTATTTTGGAAACAGGTTTCTGACACCTTTATAAATTCTGCTAGCATCTCTTCAAGATTTGGCTTCTTTTCTTATGGGTAGGGTTGTTGCCTTTGATTTCCTTGACCACCCTATGAGAAATTGGGATGGTTCCTCTAACCTAGATTGTAAGTACTATTATAAGGGTTATTTTGAGGTCTGAAATTGTTACCCATATAGTGAACTTGCTCGTTTTCAGCGCTTGGGTTGTAAGCCGGATATTTTGTGTTCTTCATCCATCCTCCATTCGTATTTCACTGCATAACTGAATGTACTTGCAAAGAACCACATAAACCATCAATCTTTTTATTTAATAGTTTTACCTGATTTGATAGCATGGTTACTGCATCGAGGTTGAAAACACTGGCGGCTTTCATTTGTTTTATTCTCATAACTTGCCACTGATAGTTATTTAGTGATATCTCTTCAATGAATTCGTAAGCAGCCTCAGGTGTTTTGTTATTCAGGGTTCCACCGGTGGCTGAATCAATCAACTGCCTAGTCGAGAGGTTCACACCGTTGTAGAAGGTTTGAACCTGAACCCACAAAGGTAACCCATGGTGAGGGCACCATCTCAACAAATCCTTGTATCTCTCACATGCACCATATAGTGTTTCTAGATCCATCTGCACAAAAGAAGAGATATCATTCCTCAACTTGGCCATTTTAACTGGTGGAAAATACTTTATCAAAAATTTTTCAGTCATTTGTTCCCATGTAGTGATTGATCCTTGTGAAAGAGAATTCAACCACTATTTGGCTTTATTCCTCAAAGAGAAGGGAAATAGTCGAAAATGAATGGTATCATCAGAAACGTCATTTATTTTGAAGGTATCACAGAATTTTAGAAAATTTACTAAATGAGTATTTGGGTCTTCATCCTGCAAACCATCAAATTGAACAAATTATTGAATCATTTGAATAGTGTTAGGTTTCAGTTCAAAATTATTAGCAGCAATGTAGGCCAACAATACTCGATTCAGCTCCTGTTAAATTAGGTTTAGCATAATTATACATAGTACGAGGAGCAGGATTTTAATTCACCAGGTTTGGCAACTACAGGAGGTAGCGAATTGTTATCAGGCATCTATTAGGTAGTATTGGTTTCGTCTTCTTGCTATTCTTCTTTGTAATTTAAGCTTCGCCTTATTTCACTACAATTTCTGCGAACAGTACCTTCAATATCACTGTCATAAATTAAGGGTCCTGTCGAGTTCCTTCTAGTCATAAACTAGAGGTACCTGCTAGGAACAAATAAAAGAAAAATTAGCAAAGTTAAATTTAAAATAAAAATAAATGTAAATTACAAAAATAAAAAATGGGTAAAGTAATAAAAAATTATTATTCCTAATATTTCAGTTCCCCGACAACGGCGCCAAAAACTTGATCGTGATCTTGATAAGTCTTAATATTTATAAAATGAATGATCGAAATTAGAACTAACTATCACCATGATTGAGGCAAGCGCACCTATCGAACAGTAGTATAGCTTAGTGGCAAGACCGGAATGTCGAACCCAAAGGAACCAAAAGTACTAGTACTAACTCTCTTTTTATTATCTAGCCTAAAATAAATGTGATTAATATTTATTTAACTAATTATTAAGCTAAGGATGCCAAGACACATAGAATGAATAGAGAAAATACTTTGTGGAAAAATCAATTGATCAAGACAATACCCGAGGAAGAATCGACCTAGACTTCACTTGTTATTTAACTCTGAACCAGACGATTTATTCACTTGACTTGATCCGTAGGATTCCCTGATTTATACCTCTTTCGAGGCTACTAACGTCTAACCCTAAGTTGATTAATTGAAATCTCTTTCTAATTAAAACCCCTAGAGTTTTATTAACTCAATCTATAAGTTCCCATATTAGGTTTGACCCTAATCCGGCAAATTTTTGTCGTCCTATTTCTAGGAGTGCGATTAACTCCACTTAACTATGATAGATCTACTCTTAAACAGGGACTTTTGCTCCACTGCCTAAGCACATCAATACTTGAATCAATATCCTGGAATATCAAAATAAGAATAAAGAATACATAATTAAGAACAAATCAAATATTTATCATATAGTTCAGAAAACAATAACAAGATTCGTCTTAGGTTTCATCGCCCTCAGGTATTTGAGGGGTTTAGTTCATGCTTATAAAAGAATACATCTCAGAAGAAAAATAACAAAACATAAAGAAAACCCTAAAACACCCTGAATGAATTGAAGGAGAAATCCTCAGTCTTGAGTGTGCTTCCGGCTTCTGAGATGGATCAACTAACTTTCTTTGAGTAATTCCCTGTATTCAGCCCTCTCTGGCTGCCTCAAGCTACCTCTTCTTTCAGGATACACTTAGGGTCTTTATATAGGCTTTCAGAAGGTCTTTCTTTACCTTTAAGTATCCTTTTTCGAGTAGAATTAAAACAAGTCATGGCAGGGACACGCCCGTGTAGCACACTCGTGTGATTGGAGACCAAGCCCGTGTTTGAGCCTACTAAAGAGGCACGGTCGTGTGATGAACTCCAGGCCGTGTTGATTCCTTAATTTGGCCTATTTCCTCCATTTTTGGCCCGTTTCTCGTTCTTTTCATCCTCCTATGCTCTCCTAAGTATAAAACGTGAAAACAAAGGATTAGGAGCATCAAATTCCACAATTAAAGGGATAAATCATCCACAAGTATGCTAAATGCAGGTTTAAAATATGTATATTTACGGTTTATCAGGACTTAATTGCATAAAATGAGTTAATTTTACTATTGGATTTTGTTAATTAAATGAATCTATTATTTTAGATCACGAATGTGTGGAGGACCGAGGAAAAGACAAGGTAGCGAAGTAGTCCTTATACTTTGGCTATTACTGCGAATCAACCAGTAAGTTCATATTTTTAATTATTATAATTAGTGTTTCTTCCCATAAATTTTATGAATATCCACGTTGGAGAATTGCTAAGCTTATTGGATCAAAATGAGAGATGGTACAACGAATAGTTAAAGTGATTAGGCCTTGGGCTAGGATGTGAAGTCACGAAAGGATTATGTAATTATGTTCTGACAATATGGACTAATCTGATGGCTGAGAATCATGCTTAAGTTGTGGATTCTCGATAGCTTGCGTGAGTAGCATTGAGATTTAGTGAAATGACTAAATGCTCTGTTCTAATGAATGGACCGTAGTAATGGTTGAGGTCTTGCATACATTGCAGATCTTCTACTGCTTGTGTAAGAAGTATTGTAAAATGGACAATAATATAGGATCTAGCTGAATGAATGATACTCTGCATTTCTAAAATGTTGAGCTATGATATTTGATCAAACTAGTTTAATGAAATGAGTGGCTCTTATCTATGGTAGATTGCAAACGTCAGAGAATTATCCTAGTAGTTATTCAGTTATGTTGTTAGGATAACTTGTGGTAAGCTCTATCATTAATTTAAACAAACCTATTAAGCATCAAGTAAGCTTACCCCTGTTTGTTCTTTTTAGTATATTTCATTTTACGGTTAGGGGATCGGATCAAGCTCGAAGAAACACACTATCCCAAGGACTAATTTGGTAGATTTTGGGTATTTTGTTTATATGGAATGTATAGGACCTTGAATAGTAATAGTTCTTGAATGTGTTACAATCATCTTGGCACAAATATGTTTTTGAACCTGAGTCTTGTTTGATGGATTTTAAATGCTTTGATAAGTTTAAGTCTTTTAGTCATTTTAAGCACTTGGAATATAAGCCTTATATGGTATGTTTGAAGTAAAAATGTGAATGGTTAAGTTGATTGTTATGTGGTGGTAGTTAGAAGGACTAAGTTTGTGCTTGAAATGTAGCTAAATTGCTTTGCTTTGGTTAGAAATGTTTTGATGAAATGTGGTGCCTTTGAATGGCATATTGCTTAGTTTGAATTAGGATACTAAAATGGCATTTTGTTGTGTGTTTGGCTAATGTTTAGGTTCCTTTAAAGTGTGCTTAAATAGGTTAAAAGGTTATGCATGAAATGGTTTAAAATAGCTTGATTTTAGGTAAATTTGGGTTCACATGGCCTGACACATGGGCGTGTGACTCAGTCATGTGAGGCATACGATCGTGTGTCATCTGAGGATTTCAAAAGGTTCAAGTTAGGGAGTTACACGGCCTAGCACATGGCCTGGCACACAGGCGTGTGGGGTAGCTCAGAGAGTTACACGGTCTGGAACACAAGCGTGTGACCCTACTCAATGAGTTACATAAGTGAGGACACGGGCTGGGACACGGTTGTGTGTCCCCTTTTCGAAAGTTATATGGCCTGGAGTGATTCCATATAGCTTGGTCACACTGTCGTGTGACCACTGTTTCCAATTTTTGCAACTTTTTCTTAAACCTTTTATTTTGTTTCAAATTAGTCCCTTATATGTTCTTAAGCTATTTTTAGGGTCTCGATGGCTTGATTTAATGACAGTATGCATGTGAATGAATGATTTATGATGTTAATAATATGTTGAATGATATGATGTTTAAATGTTTTTGATTGTCCGATAATGCTTCGTAACCCTAATCTGACGACAGAGACGGGTTAAGGGTGTTACATAGAATAATAGTTATTTTATTTTATGTCAAAGATATCATTATTACAATAGATGATGTGAATGAAATAAGGCGTCTTAAGGAGCATCTAGCATTGGAGTTTGAGATAAAAGACTTGGGTCCTTTAAAATACTTCTTTGGAATGGAAGTGGTTCGATCAAAGAAGGGTCTTGTGGTCTCTCAGAAAAAATATGTGATTGATCTTTTAAAGGAGACTGAGATGAGTGGTTTCCGCCCAGCTGATACACCAATTGATCCAAATGTAGCATTCGAAAATAAAGAAAAAAGATCAGTTGATAAAGGGAAATACCAGATATTAGTTGGTAAGTTAATCTACTTATCACATACAAGGCCAGACAGCTTTTGTTGTAAGCTTAGTGAGTCAATTTATGCACTCCCTAATGGAGGAACATGAAAAATCAGTGTTTTAGATTTTGAGATACTTGAAGAGTTCACCTACAAATAGCTTATTCTTCAAGAAATTCGAACAAAGAGGAATTGAAGCTTATACAGATGCAGAATGGGCAGGCTAAGTAATGTTGGACAAAAACACGTTAGCGAACAAAATAATTCAATATAAATAACCTCATATAAAATAAATATAAATAGAATGATTTATATTTAATTTTTTAAATACGAAAACAATCAAAACCGTAACAAAAGTTGAAATCAAAAGGAAGAATAGAGATTTTCCTAAACATTGAGGCCTGTTGAAAAATAATTTCCTTAAGCCAGATTCGGTCACTCTTACGATACTTGGAGAAACGTTGGTCGAATGTCTCCCAAGATACAACAACACAATGATCAAAACAGCAGCACCTCTACAGCGATCAACGAACAAACGTTGCCTTTTTTATCACCGAAACGTTTGAAAAATTCAGAGAAGAAAAGAAGAGTTTTGAAAGCAATAGAAAATCAGTGTGAAAGAGTGGAAATTAGCCAAAAATTCAGAAGAAGTCTTATCCTTTTATAGGCATTCAAAGTGGAGGAATTTTGGAAATATCCATGTATAAGGAGACAAAATCTACATTAAAGGGGCAATTGAATCAATTTGATTAAAATCAAATCAAATTGATTAGAACCAAATAATTTAGGAGATATATCCTTTTATATCAGATTTTTTATATATTTGTTGAGGAAAAAATAAATTTCGTGTTGGGCTAAAATATCCGCAAGCCTACTTTGGGCCCGACCGGTACAAACATTTTGCGTTGCCCACGTCGTGCGAGTGTGCCCCAACCTAGTCGAGTTTGGACTTGTACCCCCTGCGCACGAGGAAGGGTTCCAAGCTTAGTCATTTAATCACCCTTCAAGAGGGTTCCTATATATAAACACATCTCACACTTAGTATTTAACCAATGTGGGATCTAAGCTTTTCTTTTCCTCAACAAATATTTCCTAGTAGCTTACTTTGAACATCAATTTCTCATTCATCACTCAACTAATTTGAGCATATGATATACCATTGTAAAAGTCTCATGGAGTAGAATAAGAAATCATAATTTTATGATTCATCTCTCCACATTTACCTATTGAGAATATGCCTCAAAGTTCCCATAAAAATACAATTCTTTCCAATAATCCCCCACATGAAAGAAAATTGATAGTTTTATCAAAAAACATTGACTCAATGCGGTGATAGAATCTACGATCGATAGATGCATAAGATAGGTAGGTATCCACCCTTGAACCTTCCCTTATGAAAGTATATTTACTTTACTAGCTGACCAGTAGACATGATGTCCTTGAACTATTCTGCCTTTTTGTAAACAATGATATACCTTACACAACTACCTCCCTAGCAAGGTTTTAGTTCTCATGAGTATGTTCATATAGTCGTGAACATCTCCTGGTTTTGCAAGATTTTGAGAGAACTATGCCCCAATAGTCTCCTTAAAGCAGCCCCATTTCACTCTCACATAGGTGACTTATGTTGTTAGGCTCACCGAAACACACAAAGGTCATTAAAAGCATTTCTTAACCTATCCCATTTTGAATAACTGTTTACATCATAAGAACAGACTTGGGATAAGTACCCCCGCAATGACCTCACAAGGTCTATGCAATTAGGTTGTCCCTTTGAACCTAGATCTTGGGATCTCCAGTCAACTAGGTAAGGTTTTCCTTCACATAGTGCCTTTTATTTTCGTGGGCTTTAGTCACATTCCTTTTGATGTTATAACAACATGATCTCATTTTAAGCCTTTAGTTAGCAAATCCACAATGTTATCTTTTGATTTTACAAAAATCAATATAAATAACTCCCTGTGAGATCAATTGTTTAACGGTATTGTGTCGATGACGCATATGTCTCGCCTTACCATTATACTTTACACTAGCAAGACACCCTCCACAATTTCAAGTGGTTGTAGGATGGTTTTCTACCTTTCCATAACTCATATGATGTCTTGTCCCTTTTCTTGTGGGGCACCTTTATTTAAAGGTAATTAACTCATAGAAACGCTCCCCCACATTTCTTGTTATAACCCAGGGCTTTTTGGCAGCTCATTCATCTTTTCCTTTAGAATCTGATTTTTCTACTCAACTACTCTATTTGAGGAAAGTATGGTGGTGCTATTAAGTTGTGTACAATATTCAAATGATTCAACATATCCACCACCACGGTCACTTAATCATTTTATTAAGTTGGTTTTTCAACTTTTTGCTTATATAGCTTCGTTTTTACTCTTAAGCAAATATACGTAGCAATGAAGGTAACAAAAATATTTATTTTTTCCTCTCATTTGACCAAGCTTTACAAGCATTGCTATGTATTAGATCAAGTGGTTTGACCTTGTTAATTTGTCATCAACACATGTTTCACATTTATAATTATAATTATTGTGAAACGAAAAAATGTGCTCTAAGTTAATTAATGTACGTAAAGTATCATAATTAACATGTCCGAGCCTACGATGTCATAAATTAAATAACTTAAGCATATAAATGGAAAAAGAAGCAACATTCTTATCCATAGTTTTGCTTTTATAGAGATAGCGTTTAGTTTAATACATATCCCCTTCCCACAAACATTCCCCCTTTAGAAAGAACATTCTTCTTCATAGTTCTTGCGTATGTTAGGCACATAAGTCCATATCGGACACTTCCTTGGAAACTTCTTTCATAGTATTGGCCTCGTTAGCTTTAACTTTCTTTGGATTCTACAGTCGGTTGACCTGTGCCCCATCTTGTTGCTATTGAAGCATTTTCCTTGAAATTTTTGCTTCTTGGAAATGCCACCTTTTGGTCCCAGTTTAGACCCATTCTGCGGTTGTTTTCCCTTCTTGAAGTCTTTCTTGACTTCTACGACGCTTGCCCTAGCAACATTGTCATTTGTTGGTTTATTGAACCTTTTTCTCGTACCTCTATTGTCTTCTTCAATCCAAAGTCTGACAATTAGGTCTTCCACTGACATTTTCTTTCTTTTCTGCTTTAGGTAATTCTTGAAGCCAGTCCAAACAAGAGGCAGCTTCTCAATAATGCCATTTGGAAGTATTCACTTATTATCATCCCTTCAGCAAGAATTCCATGAATGATCAGTTGAAGTTCCTGCACTTGATTCACAACTAATTTAGAATCAATCATTACAAAATTCAAGAATTTGGCAACTAAAAACTTTTTTGTTCCAGCATCTTCGGCTTTGTATTTATGGTCCAACGATGTCCATAATTCCTTATTTGTTTTCTTAACATTATACACTTCATACAGTGCATCCAACAATCCATTCAAGATGTAGTTTCAGCATTGGAAATTAGAATGTTTCCAAGCTTCAACAGCAATGAACGCAATAACTTCATCTACCTCGCCCTCTTTAACAGTAGGAGGGTCATCTTTCAAAATTTTGGCCAAGTTCAACATGGTCAAATAAAACAGCATTTTCTATTGCCAAGTCTTGAAATTCTGTCCCGAGAATTTTGCAGGTTTTTCGTTGTGGCTTATAGCAGCTGCCACTGGGAATACTGAGTTTTAGATCGAAGATTGCGTTTAAACCAAAGCTTCAGATTGCGAATTGATTGAATTAGTGGGAGTATCTATTTTTCTGTTAAGAAACAAAACTAAAATTAGAAAACTTATCAACTTTTGTTAGACGGCAGAAATCTAATAAAACTTGAAACAAAAGTTTATACAGTCTAATAAAAAATATAATAAAACAATGACCAGGTAGGTAACCCTAAAAGAGAGGTGATGCAATCTGCACGCTTAAATACCAAGTCTTTCAAAGAACCAATTCTAGACATGCATTCTCATATTGTCTTTTTTAATTCACCGTTTGATAATATTTTTTTTAATTCACAATTTAAAGCCATAATTAAGGCCACCATAAACAGAAAAATTTCCCTTTAATTTGTTAAACGGCAGAATAAAAATTCTGAAACAAAATCAAAAATAAATTTGTTAAACAACAAAATTAAATCCCGAAACAAAATTATATCAAAATAAAATCTATTAAACGACGGGAATAAATCCCAAAACAGAATTATTTGATTACATTTTTGTTTGGAAACAAAAAAATATCGAATAAAATCTTGTTAAACCGCGGGAATAATTCTCGAAACAGATTTTATTTAATTTAATTCTAATTTGGAAACAAAATAAAATCCAATAATATCTTGTTAAATCTATGAATATATCTTGAAATAGATTTTATTTAATTTAATTCTAATTTGGAAACAAAATAAAATCAAATAAAATCTTGTTAAACGGCAGGAATAAATCCCGAAACATATTTTATTTAATTTTAATTTCTCGTTTTTGAAAACAAAATAAAATCAAATAAAATCTTGTTAAACGGCAGGAATAAATCTCAGAACAGATTTTATTTAATTTTAATTTCTCGTTCTTGGTAACAAAATCAAAATGTAATAAATCCGTTAAACGGCGGGAAATAAATCCCGAAATAGATTTTATTTTTATTTTTATACTCGTTTTCGGAAATAAAATCAAAATTAGAATAAAATTCGTTGAACGGCGAGAATAAATCTTGAAACAAATTTTATTTTAATTTTAATACTCATTTTTGGAAATAAAATCAAAATTGGAATAAAATCTACTGAATAGCGGGAATAAATCCAAAAAAAAGATTTTATTTAACTTTAATTTCCCATTTGGAAATAAAAAAATAGAATAAAATCCGTTGAACGGCGGGAATAAATCTTGAAATGGATTTTATTTACTTTTAATTTGGAAACAAAATCGAATAAAATTTTTTAAACGGCGGGAATAAATCCCCAAACAGATTTTATTTAATTTTAATATTCGTTTGGAAATAAAAAAATAAAGAAAAAAAATTTGTTAAACAGCGGGAAAAATCCCAAAATAGATTTTTTTAATTAAAAAATTTATTTCCGAAAAAATATTTTTTTTGCCTTGGTTTCTCGCTTGTCTCGTATTAGAGAATTGCAAAAATAATCATATTTGTCTTAAGATTGTTGGACAAAAACACATTAGCAAACAAAATAATTAAATATAAATAACCACATATAAAATAAAATATAAATAAAATGATTTATATTTAATTTGTTAAATATGAAAACAATCAAAACCGTAACAAAAGTTGAAATCGAAAGGAAGAATAGAATTTTACTAAACGTTGAGGCCTGTTGAAAAACAGTTTCCTTAAGACAGATTTGGTCGCTCCTACGATACTTGGAGAAATGTTGGTTGAATGTCTCCCAGGATTGGAGAAACGTTGGTTGAATGTCTCTTAGGATACAACAACAACAATGATCAAAACAGTAGTGTAAGTACCTAATTTTGCCCGGCCTTTGAAATAAACCAGAAAATAAAAAATAAAAAATGCCTTTTACAGTCCTTTACAAAACCCAAAACCAATAAAACTACCATGGCCTAGCTACACCCTAGCCTAATAACCCATTACCAACAGACTACCCAATACCTATGATAAGGCCTAATTAGCCCAAGGCTAAACCCAACATTAGACCCAACTTACGGAGCCCAAAAGGCCCAATCCAAATCAGAAACCAGGGGTTTTTGAAACCTTAGTCTCTCATCGCTCCACAGCCACCTTCAGTCACGCCGTTTTCAATGCATGACAGCCCCACATCATCGTCGCAAGATCTTCGCCTCTACTGCACAAAAAAGGAAATAACAGTAGCAGATCATGATAGAAAACTGGACAAAATCTTTTATTCCCTTTTTATTTTTTATTTTCGAAGGTATAAAAACCCATTAAATCTGTAAACAGTGGGGGGTACAAAAAAATATAGGGAGAGAAATAAAAGAGGAAAAACAATTTAAACAGAGGATTTTCGTTCTTTCTGTGTGTTCTTATTTTTTATGGATTTATGCATATATTGTACATAAAATAGTATTAAAATAGAAAAGGTGAGAAAATACCTTCGAAACAGGACCATTTGTTCGGTGGTCGATTGCGGCGGCGCGTGTGATGGTCCATCATCGGAGCCCTGGCCGAAGGCCAAAGGCCAGAGAACATTTGAGAAAAGGGGGTTTCTGTTTTTTTTTTCTTTCAGTGTTTAAAATGATTTTTTTTAGTTTTTTTTTTTTTTTTTTGCTTTTATAGATCGAAGGAACGACGCTGTTTTAGGATGGTCAGTCAATGACTAAAACGACACCGTTTTCAAGCGGACGACTCGCGCGCTGACCCGACCCGCATAGAGGATCCGCGTGTTTTCTTTAAATGGCTTAATTGCCATTTCAGTCCTCACGCATTTTTATTATTTTTAATTCCGTTTAATTTAATTTTTTTATTTTTAATTTGGCCCCAAATTTCATATTATATTTCAATTGAATCCTCAGACAGTTTAAAGGCCAAAATCGGAACAACGCCGTTTTGAAAAGGAAGCATAATTTCCATATTAGTCCCTGGGGATTTACGCATGTTTTAATTTAGTCCTTTTATATCTATGTTAATTGTTATCTAACCCCTTCTCTTTGTTTTTCTTTATCCTTTTATTTTATATTATATTTAATTATTTTATCATATTAAATATTAAATATTATTTCCTTATATTTATTAATTCTTTAATAGTATGAAACCCATATATATATTTTATATATATCATCTTTATATACATTTAATTATCATTATATATTATTTTACTTAGTTTAATAATTTATATTTTATTTTAATATTTATATATTATTTATTATATTATATTTTTAAGTATTATATTATATTATATATTAGTTTTAAATGTTATTTTATATAAAGTCTATTATAATATATAACCTATTTTATTTATTTATTACATATATAATTTTTACGATTAGTATATTATGTATATATATGTTTTTTATTATATATATATTATTTACTAATTATTTTTATCATGTCTAATCCTATATTATTATTAGTTATTTTATATTATTCTATTATATATTATAATGTCTTATTTAAACCATTTTTTGTATTAAAATACCCTTTTATACATCTTATTCAAATAGTTTTTAAACAATACGATGATATGTGACATTTAGGAACTTGAGAAGAATTGTGCCCTAACTTACTGGGTTTCAATTTTTTCTTGTACAATCTAAAATATTAAATGCCTCTTTTCTTTTAAAATAGAAATTTATAAATTTTAAATAAAAAAAACCTATTCTTGAGAATTCAAAACATTATTTCCTAACTTATTGAATATGATATCTTGTGTCTCGATATAGGAATTTTTCAAATTAAAAGCGAGCCAAGTTTCAAAGTCATGAGGTGTTATTTCCTAACTTACTGGATATAACATTTTATTTCTTTGAAATAGCTAAGTCTTGGTTTTCTAATAAAATGATCACATTTTAAATTTTTTATTTTCAACATTCGGACATGATTTTATTGATTAGGTACCAAATTTTGGGCGTTACGAGGGTGCTAATCCTTCCTCGTACGTAACTGACTCCAGAACCCGTTTTCTGATATTTCGTAGACCAAAAACAATGTTTTGAAATAAAACGTTTTATAAGGTGATCCAATCACACCAAAGTAAAAAGGGATTGGTGGCGACTCCCGTTTTTATTTTTAAAGTTGATTCCACGTTTTCAAAACGCGATTTAAAAATGGTTTCGACAAGTAGCACCTCTACAACAATCAACAAACAAACATTGTCTTTTTTCTATCACCAGAACATTTGAAAAATTCGGAGAAGAAAAGAAGAGTTTTGAAAGCAACAGAAAATTAGTGTGAGAGAGTGCAAAATTAGCCAAGAATTTAGAAGAAGTCTTAGCCTTTTATAGGCATTCAAAGTGGAGGAATTTTTGGAAATATCCATGGATAAGGAGACAAAATCTGCATTAAATGGGCAATTGAATCAATTTGATTAAAATCAAATCAAATTGATTAGAATCAAATAATTCAGGATATATATCCTTTTATATCAGATTTTGTATATATTTGCTAAGGAAAAAATAAATTTCATGTTGGGCTAAAATATCTGCAGGCCCAAAGCCCGTCGGGTTTGGACCTACACCCCTACGCATGAGGTAAGGTTCTAAGCTTAGTCATTCAATTACGCTTCAAGAGGGTCCCCATATATAAACATATCTCACACTTGGTATTTAACCAATGTGGGATCTAAGCTTTCCTTTTCCTCAACAAATATTTCCTAGAAGCTTACTTTGAGCATCATCATTCATCACTCAACCATTTTGAACATATGATATACCGTTGTAAAGGTCTCATGGAGTAGAATAAGAAGCCATAATTTTATGATCCAACTCTCCACCTTTACCTATTAAGAATATGCCTCAAATGAAACACCCCAAACCCAGCCCACAAGCCCTGACCGGATCTGGCATGCTTCTAAGGAAAAATCATTCGAAACTTATTTGAAGTTTTGCCAAAATTTTGTGTGTTTTTGAAAAATAGTTGATTTGTGTTGATTAGGTGTCAAAACATTTAATTTTTGTTCTTAAGAAAAATTACTTGAACTTTAAAATTGATAAAAATCAAATCGTACCATACTAAAAATAATTAAAATGCATGCATAATCAGTTTAATACTTATAGCCTTATTACATCAAAACAAATCCCAAAATAGCCCAAAATACTTAAGTATTGAAAGTCCAAAACAAAATAATTTCTGAGCTGAGCATGGCCACCATAAAGCTCCTGCCGACCCAGTCCATTACTGAGTGTCACCTGAAAAAGATCCCACAACGGGGTGAGTCAAATAGACTCAATGTGTAACCACCAAACACAAACTCTCAATCAATTTAGGCTTGTCAAATCACACATATGAAACACATATAATCAATGATGCAAACCGAACCCAAGCCTAGATAACCATCCGCTACACATCACCTGTACCAACCATCACACCGTGGGGACTACTAAGTCGACCCTCCATCCGCTACACATCATCGAAGGCAGTCGCTGCAGACGACATGCTCATCGCCCTTATATATATTGTGGCATAGCCACTAGATAATTATTTGTGACATAAGTCACCATATTCGGATTTTGTGACATGAGTCACCACATTCAGATATTGTGGTATAAACCACCAGATCACTTCCCCTTTAAAATAATTTCCCATATGCCCCATGTCATACAAATCATGCAACATCATGCCTTATGCCTTATTTCACATTCTTATCAATATTCACATATGTGCCATATTCCAAATATTCCTATCATTTATTAACATAATGTTAAGGTTACGTACCTGAGTACTTTGTACCATTGCATGGTACCTTTGGCCACATTTCACATCATTAAAAACACATATATTAAATTGATGCCGTAAATCTATTAAAAGTTAGTGTGGGGTACACACCTAGTTTTCTTAATGCTTTCACTGAAATCCCGAAAATCCCAATCTAACGCTTTAGATCCTTAGTTCCTACATTCAGTCGACACTTAGTATTTTAGCAAAAGCCTATTCAGCCAAATGATCAGATCCCGAAGGATTATCACAACCAAAATCTTACCTTGTTGTCGATTTGATTACTAATCAAATCCCGAAACTTTGTAGTGTTTCCTCCTTTCAATCGGCTAGCACTAAATCACTTCACAGATTAGTTCTCGGCTTTTGAATAAATAAGAAATAGATCTAAGTCACTAAATAGGCCTTGGCCGAATATCACATGTACTTACCTTGTGAATCCAAATCCCAAAATATCACTTGTACTTGGTCTCTGTCGAAATCCCTAAAAGTACTATGTCAGATCCAATTCCAACATTTGAATACATGGCCTTCGGCCTAACCTCTCACCTTAGATCCGAAAATCCCGAATGATCTCCCTAGTAGTCGGCTACTATGGAAATCTCGAAAGATCTTTCAAAGTTTCGGTCAAGAATAACAATGGATTAGTCCTTAAGTTTTGGCTAAAAGAAAAAGAATTGAAAATCGAATATCAACTAATCTTACCCTTAGTACTGTAGTCGACTACACCTTCACTTGAATCCACAGAGAAATTCGGCTATGGCTAGATCTTAATTAATAGATTTCGGCTTTTGGAACTTACTAAGAAATCGGCTTCAACAAGAGTGAAAAGGAAGGGTATGGGACTCATGAAGAATCGGTAATGGTAATCTTTAGAGAGGGTTTCGGCTAGAACAAGAAAAAGAAGATAATAGTGATGGCTTTGGAGAGAAAAGAGAAAACAAAAGAGAGACTAACTTGTTTAATGAAATTCGGCTATCCCCCTTACAATACTTGGCCTAAAATCACCTTAAAGGAGTCCCTAGGCCGGCCACACTCTTTTTCCCCTATCTAATCCCTTATTTCCCTCTTTATCACTTCATTTAAAATAATAGAAATAAATCCACATTTATCTCTTATCTTAGCCGAATTTTTAAAAAGGATTTAATCACAACTAAAGCTCATCCCTTTAGTGTCTTAGTGCCATCCACTACTGCTCATTCTGGCAGCAAAATAAAATTCCTATTTGCTTCCCTTGTGACTCGAACCCAAGCCCTTTCCCCTTACTTGTGGCATCACACTCTAAGGCCCTAAGTGGCACCTTCATGCCACTTAAACAAGCCCATTTTAGTGGCATATTTCCCCTACAAATTTTCTTAAGGCCTCTTAGGCTTAGCTCCCTCCTTTAAACTTAAAATTAAATAATTTCTAAGGCATTCTCCTACATTCTACTATTCCCGAAATTCATAAAGCACATTCATAATATACACAGGCATACAAGCACATGCAATTGAGCAAAAATGCACAAGCCCTAATTCCCGGATATTACAGTTCTACCCCCTTAAAATAATTTCAACCTCGAAATTACCTGGCTAGAATAGGTAGGGGTATTGCTGTCGCATTGCTTCTTCCGGCTCCCAAGAAGCTTCCTCCGATCCATGGTTACACCATAACACTTTGACCAGAGGGACCGACTTCCTCCGAAGCACCTTCACATCTCGTTCCAGAATCTGAATCGGCTCTTCCTCATAAGACAAATCTGGCCTTAATTCCACCTCCTCAACTGGTACTACATGAGATGGATCCGATCGATAACGACGTAGCATAGAGACATGGAATATGTCCTGCATCTGCTACAACTCCGAAGACAACTCCAACTGGTATGCCACCGGTCCAATTTGCTTCAACACCCAATAAGGTCCTATAAACCTTGGGCTTAGCTTCCCTTTTCGACCAAATCTCATCACCTTCTTCGAAGGCGACACTCTAAGAAACACTTGATCTCCCACATTAAATTCTATTTCCTTCCGTTTGAGATCTGCATACGACTTCTGCCTGTCAGATGCCTCCTTCAATCGTGCTCGAATTACCTTAACCTTTTCCTCGGATTCTGCACAATCTCTGAACCCAAAATCTGACGTTCCCCTAATTCCGTCCAACACGTAGGAGTGCGACACTTCCGTCCATACAATGCCTCGTACGGTGCCATTTTAATACTTGTCTGATAACTGTTGTTGTATGCAAACTTAGCTAAAGGCAAATATTCTTCCTAACTTCCTCTGAAGTCTATCACACATCCCCTTAGCATATCCTCCAACACTTGGATTACTCGTTCAGATTGATGTCTGATTATGGATGGAAACCCGTACTAAAGTCTAATCTGGTGCCTAAAGCCTGATGTAGTGCTTTCCAAAACTGAGACGTAAACCTCGGATCCCTATCCGAGATAATCAACACCGGCACTCCGTGCAGCCTCACAATCTCTGCCACATACAACTTTGCTAGCTTCTGGAGAGAATAGTCAACCCGCACTGGAATGAAATGCACGGACTTTGTCAATCGATCCACTATCACCCATACCGAGTCCTTCTTAGTAGGCGTAAGGGGAAGCCCACTAACAAAGTCCATGGTGATTCTCTCCCACTTCCACTGCGGAATCTGTATCGGTTGAAGCAATCCTGACGGAACTTGGTGTTCAGCCTTAACTTGCTGACACGTTAAGCACTTGCCTACAAATTCGATAACTTCCCGCTTAAGACCAGGCCACCAAAATTGTTTCTTTAAGTCTCTGTACAGCTTACTACCTCCAGGATGCATAGCATAGGGGCTACCATGCGATTCCTAAAGAATCTTCTGCCTTAACTCCTTATTCTTTGGCATACAGACCTCACCCTTAAAACACAATATTCCATCGCCATTAATTCCATAGTCCTTCAACTCTCCACTTTGCACTTGCCGAAACTTAGCACTTAAATCATCATCAGCCAACTATCCCTCTTTCACCTTATTCAGCCATGACGGCTTGACTTGCAATTCTGCCAATAAACTTCCATCATCATAGAGGCGTAAATGTGCGAACATGGCCCTTAACTCTGACACTACCTTCCGACTTAGGGCATCTGCCACTACATTCGCCTTGCCCGGGTGATACTCTATGGAACAATCGTAGTCCTTCAATAATTCCACCCACCTTCGCTGTCTCAGGTTCAACTCTTTCTGAGTCAGCATATACTTAAGGCTTTTGTGGTCTGTGTAGATTACGGACTTCTCTCCATATAAGTAGTGCCTCCACACCTTAAGAGCAAAGACCACTGCCGCCAATTCCAAGTCATGCGTCGGGTAGTTAACCTCGTGTAGCCTTAGTAGTCGATACGCATAAGCAACTACCTTCCCGTCTTGCATAAGGACACCTCCCAATCCTGTATGGAAAGCATCACAGTACACTACAAAACCCTTCTCTGCCTCAGGCTGAATCAACACTGGAGCTTCAGTCAAGACTCTCTTAAGCTTCTTAAAGCTCTCTTGTTGCTTATCAGTCCATATGAAAGGTACCTCATTCCTTAGTAACTTTGTCAAAGGTACGACTATTGACGAGAATCCTTCTACAAACCTTCTGTAGTAGCCTACCAATCCCAAGAAACTACGAACCTCAGCCACCGACCTAGGTGGTTTCCAATCTAGCACTGCCTCAATCTTCCGAGGATCCACCCTTATTCCTTCAGCAGACACCACATATCCTAAAAACGTAACCTCTTTCAGCCAAAATTCGCATTTGCTAAACTTGGCATATAGCTTTTTCTCCCTTAACACTTGCAACACAACTCGAAGGTGATCATCATGTTCTTCCTCTGACTTCGAATGCACCAAAATATCGTCTATGAACACAACAACGAACCGGTCCAGATAGGGTTGGAAAACTCGGTTCATCATGTCCATGAACGGGCTAGGGCGTTTGTCAATCCGAACGGTATTACTAAGAACTCATAATGCCCGTACCTTGTTCGAAAAGCTGTCTTATGGATGTCAGCCTCCTTCACTTTAAGCTAATGATATCCAGACCTTAGATCTATCTTTGAGAATGCTGCCGCCCCCTTAAGCTGATCAAACAAGTCGTCTATCCTTGGTAATGGATACTTGTTCTTGATGGTCAGCTTATTCAACTGACGATAATCTATGCACATGCGCATAGTTCCGTCCTTTTTCTTCACAAACAAGACCGGTGCTCCCCATGGAGACACACTGGGACAAATAAACCCACGGTCAAGCAATCCTTAGATCTGAGCCTTGAGCTCAACCAACTCCTTTGGTGCCATTCTGTATGGGGCAATTGACACAGGAGCTATTCCTGGCAGCAAGTCAATTCCGAACTCTACCTCCTTGTCCGGGGGTATTTTAGGTAACTCCTCTGAAAAGACATCCACAAGCTCCGTTACGGTTCTAACTCCACTAACTCCCCCTTCTTTTGCATCCAACGCACTAACGAAGGCCAAAAATGCCTTGCACCCTTTTCGAACCATTTTATCAGCCTTTAATGCCGAAACTACGTTAGACAAGTAGTTTCTTCTTTCTCCTATCATAATTACCACCTTATCCTCTGGCGACCTTAACTGCATTCGCTTAGCCGCGCAATCCAATATAGCCCGATGTTCCACTAGCCAGTCCATACCAAGTATGAGATCAAATTCTCCGAAGGGTAATTCCATTAAGTCGGCAGGAAATACCGCTCCCTGAAGCTCCAAAAGTACACTCTGAAATATCTTATTCACCACTTCAGTTTGACCTAATGGGCTTACTACAGTCATCTCCCTACCAGAAAGTTTAGAGGCTATTCCTAGAGTTTCAACTACTCTACATGTAACATAAGAGTGGGTAGAGCCAACATCAATCAAAGCAAAGTAAGGCTTGCCAAATATAAGGAACGATGTCGATTATGGCGTCCGGTGCGTCTCCGTCCTCCCTCGACGTCTCAGATAAACCAAACCCACCGCCTTGCCTCAGATATTAACACTTCGCCGGGTTCCTCATCCCTTCAAAGATCATTACCTCTACCAACCAAACCACGGCCTCATGGTGGTCAGCCGTCCTCTTCTTCTTCACTGGTTAGGACCTTGGCTTACTGGTCGACCCCCTTCAGTTCTCATAGGACAATCCTTAATCATGTGGTCCTTGGACCCACACTTAAAGCATCCTCCCATTTTTTTCCAACACTCTCCCAAGTGCATCTTTCCACACTAGGCACAAGTACGACATCGCCTCCAAGAGCGACTTGTCGACCTCATGACCCATCAACTCTAGGCCTCTTTTGCTCATTCCTTGAAGGCCCTGATGATCCAAAGCCTCTCTTTTGCCTACTCTGGTCTATATTCTGCCTCACCGAGTCCTTAATCCCTTTGACTACCTTAGCCTTCTCCACCAACACGGCAAACTCTCGCTACTGCTGTGGAGCTATCAACAATCTTAGATCATCCCTCAGTCTGTCCTCAAACCGGACACACCACTCATGCTCCGTCGACACAATACCTCGAGCGTAACGGCTCAGCCTTAGGAATTCTGCCTCGTATCTACAGACTTATTTCCTTGAACCAGCCTCAGAAATGCCTTCCTCTACGCATCAACATAGCTAGTTCCAATGTACTTCTTCTGATATGCCACCTTAAAATATTCCCAAGTAAGATCATCTGCGGCAGCACCTTCCCGAACTGTGAGCCACCATTGGTATGACTCATCACGAAGTAGCGACACTATCCCTTTCAATTTCTCCTCGACAGTTAGGTCTAAGTCGTCCATAATCCACTCCGTCGCTTCCAACTAATACTCAACCGTATTGGGTGCCACACCGGATACTCCACGGAAAAACTCAGCTCCATTAGCTCGGAGTCGCTCAGGTATCGACTTCGAGCTCCCATGCCTCCGCCTACTCCAGCCACCCTTTCTAAGACTCATGACGATCGCTCGTGATATCGCATCATCCCCATCGATCCTCGATATTCCACATCGGTGGTGGTGGTGGCATCTCATTTTCGGACTCTTGTCCTGACCTAACGGGTTTCGACACGGTCATTCAGCCTCTACCACAGCCACGCACATTACGACCACGTCCCTTAGAGTTCATACTTTCGAATCGCGTTTATCTGATTAAAGAATTTTATAAATTAGTTTTTGTTCCACTGATTTATCACGAACAGTCTTATGTTCAATAGTTCTAAAGAGTAGTTCTTTCGATTTCATACACATACAGTCTCAATTCATTCATTCAATCACATTCATGAACTTGCGTTCATTACAGAAAAATGTTGTGGTTGTCATTGTTGATTGTTTTCCACTACCCAGGGGTATTACCGTAATTTTATCCTATAGGGGTATCTTGGTAATTTTCCAAATTAGGGTATTTGAAAATTTCACAAGGTAGAGATTTTGGCATTTCCACAAAATTGAAATACTTGGTAAGAAAATTTCAAGGGTAAAATGGTAATTTTATAATTTGAGGGTATTTTCGTAATTTTTCAAACCAGGGGCATTTAGGTAAAAAATTTTTTCGCAAAATATGGTTCCTGGTGACTTTTCAAAACAAGGGTATTTTTAGAAATTTTAATTTGAGGGCACTTCGGTAACTTTCCACACGAGGTATTTTGGTCATTTAAACAAAGTTAGGGGTAATTTGGTCAATTGCAAACCGGGGTATTCGGTCTTCTTTAAATCAAGGGCACTTGGAGTTTTAAAACTATGGTTTAACTTTGAAATTTCACAAAACAGGGTGATGGTCCCTTTCGGGTTTTAATTATTGGGTTTAGCACGTGGTTGAGTCCTCTTGGTTAGGGTGAACCATCACTACGCACTGTAGGATTCGAGCGGTGAGGAGGTGAGTCACTAGGATCGCTTAAATACCAAGCTCCCACCGAATCTAATCCTAGACATGCGCACAATAGTTGCCACACCTTTAACTCAAATGACTTAGACACGTGTTTGTTTGGTTAGACATTAAGTTTTATGTAACTTGGTGTTGAAGTAGACTAATCGGGTTTAATATCTCCTAATCTACTAATCTACGTCCCTATGATTTCCCCCATACAAGTCACAGAGGAGTTAGGGTACTTACAGTGGACTTGGTAGGAGACTCAAAGCCATGCTAGAAAACCTGCTTATTTCTTAGAAAAATCCAATTCCAAAAGAAAGAAAATGTTTTGGGCCCAAAAAGCCCTCAAGGCCGAGTTTTGAACCGGGCTCTGATGCCAAACTGAAACACCCCAAACCCGACCCACAAGCCCTGACCGGATCTGGCATGCTTCTAGGGAAAAATCATTCGAAACTTATTTGAAGTTTTGCCAAAATTTTGTGTGTTTTTGAAAAACAGTTGATTTGTGTTGATTAGGTGTCAAAACATTTAATTTTTTTTCTTAAGAAAAATTACTTGAACTTTAAAATTGATAAAAATCAAATCGTACCATACTAAAAATAATTAAAATGCATGCATAATCAGTTTAATACTTATAGCCTTATTACATCAAAACAAATCCCGAAATAGCCCAAAATACTTAAGTATTGAAAGTCCAAAACAAAAAAATTTCTGAGCTGAGCATGGCCACCATAAAGCTCCTGCCGACCCGGTCCATTACTGAGTGTCACCTGAAAAAGATCCCACAACGGGGTGAGTCAAACAGACTCAATGTGTAACCACCAAACACAAACTCTCAATCAATTTAGGCATGTCAAATCACACATATGAAACACATATAATCAATGATGCAAACCCAAACCCAAGCCTAGATAACCATCCGCTACACATCACCCGTACCAACCATCACACCGTGGGGACTACTAAGTCGACCCTCCATCCGCTACACATCATCGAAGGCAGTCGCTGCAAACGACATGCTCATTGCCCTTATATATATTGTGGCATAGCCACCAGATAATTATTTGTGACATAAGTCACCATATTCGGATTTTTGTGACATGAGTCACCACATTCAGATATTGTGGTATAAACCACCAGATCACTTCCCCTTTAAAATAATTTCCCATATGCCCCATGTCATACAAATCATGCAACATCATGCCTTATGCCTTATTTCACATTCTTATCAATATTCACATATGTGCCATATTCCAAATATTCCTATCATTTATTAACATAATGTTAAGGTTACGTACCTGAGTACTTTGTACCATTGCATGGTACCTTTGGCCACATTTCACATCATTAAAAACACATATATTAAATTGATGTCGTAAATCTATTAAAAGTTAGTGTGGGGTACACACCTGGTTTTCTTAATGCTTTCACTGAAATCCCGAAAGTCCCGATCTAACGCTTTAGATCCTTAGTTCCTACATTCTATTGACACTTAGTATTTTAGCAAAAGCCTATTCGCCAAATGATCGATCCCAAGGATTATCGCAACCAAAATCTTACCTTGTTGCCGATTTGATTATTAATCAAATCCCGAAACTTTGTAGTGTTTCCTCCTTTCAATCGGCTAGCACTAAATCACTTCACAGATTAGTTCTCGGCTTTTGAATAAATAAGAAATAGATCTAAGTCACTAAATAGGCCTTGGTCAAATATCACATGTACTTACCTTTTGAATCCAAATCCCAAATATCACTTGTCCTTGGTCTCGTCAAAATCCTACAAGTACTATGTCGATCCAATTCCAACATTTGAATACATGGCCTTCAGCCTAACCTCTCACCTTAGATCTGAAATCCCGAATGATCTCCCTAGTAGTCGGCTACTATGGAAATCCCGAAAAATCTTTCAAAGTTTCGGTCAAGAACAACAATGGATTAGTCCTTAAGTTTTAGCTAAAAGAAAAAGAATTGAAAATCGAATATCAACTAATCTTACCCTTAGTACTGTAGTAGACTGCACCTTCACTTGAATCCACAGAGAAATTCGGCTATGGCTAGATGTTAATTAATAGATTTCGGCTTTTGGAACTTACTAAGAAATCGGCTTCAACAAGAGTGAAAAGGAAGGGTATGGGACTCAGGAAGAATCGGCAATGGTGATCTTTAGAGAGGGTTTCGGCTAGAACAAGAAAAAGAAGATAATAGTGATGGCTTTGGAGAAAAAGAGAGACTAACTTGTTTAATGAAATTCGGCTATCCCCCTTACAATACTTGGCCGAAAATCACCTTAAAGGAGTCCCTAGGTCGGCCACACTCTTCTTCCCCTATCTAATCCCTTATTTCCCTCTTTATCACTTCATTTAAAATAATAGAAATAAATCCACATTTATCTCTTATCTTAGCCGAATTTTTAAAAAGGATTTAATCACAACTAAAGCTCATCCCTTTAGTGTCTTAGTGTCATCCACTACTACTCATTCTGGCAGCAAAATAAAATTCCTATTTGCTTCCCTTGTGACTCGAACCCAAGCCCTTTCCCCTTGCTTGTGGCGTCACACTCTAAGGCCCTAAGTGGCGCCTTCATGCCACTTAAACAAGCCCATTTTAGTGGCATATTTCCCCTACAAATTTTCTTAAGGCCTTTTAGGCTTAACTCCCTCCTTTAAACTTAAAATTAAATAATTTCTAAGGCATTCTCCTACATTCTACTGTTCCCGAAATTCATAAAGCACATTCATAATATACACAGGCATACAAGCACATGCAATTGAGCAAAAATGCACAAGCCCTAATTCCCGAATATTACATCAAAGTTCCCATAAAAATTTAATTTTTCCAACAAGTAACAAATAAAATATCTACATCAAGGTACTGTACATTTGTCTGGGGAAACCTTGTTATTTGGCAAAGCAAAAAACAAAGTATTGTAACAAGAAGTAGTGCAAAGGCTGAGTTTAGATCAATGACTCAAGGAATTTGTGAAATGATTTGGTTAAAAAGAATTATGGAGTTGAGGAAACCAATAACTTCACCAATGAAGTTATACTATGATTAGCATTGCTCACAACCCAGTCCAACATGATAAAACTAAACATGTTGAGATTGATAGACACTTTATTAAGGAGAAGATTGAAGAAGGCAAAGCGTGCATGTCGTTTGTTCCTTCAAAACAACATATTGCTAACATATTCATTAAAGGGCTCTCTAAAACAAGTTTTGATTTTCTTATAAGCAAGTTGGGCACAATTGATATATATGTACCAACTTGCGCAGGGGGTTGAAATACGTTTTGAAGCCCTATATATTTTGAGATATTTTTTAAATTATTTAAGTAGATAAACCTTAGAATAATCAATTGAATTCTTTTAAAAAAATTTTTTGTCTTTTAGTAATTTACTAGAATAAAAGAATTATTTTTTAATTACATTGTAAGCCTTTTTTCTATTTAAATTCAGTTATATTGAATACTCGATAATTTTTTATACAACATCCAGCTTACCAAATATGCACAATTGTTAGTTTGTTGAGTTTTTGGGAAATTGGGGTCTATTATTCATCCGCTTTGGAAATATTCAGAAACATTGATTCTTTCAATTGTCCTTTTCATACTTTGTTTTCTTCCTATTAGTGACTTCACCAACTCTCTCATACCCTAGACATTCTAGAAACAAATGGCAAGCTAGAGGGAACATTGCTGTCAAATAAAGCTATGTTTTGCTTTTAGTTTGCTGCAATGAATGATATGATGTAATGAAAAGTATCATACTTTGTTTTCTTCCTATTAGTTTGCTTTGTTTGCTGTCAAATAAATTTTTTTTTTTGCTGATATGACAATTGACGTGGTAATGCCACGTAAGTAACTGCTGTAGATGAGGAATGCCATGTTAGTACCAGTAACAGCCACGTTAGCAACGTTATGGTCAAACACAGAAAACTTTGATCAAAATGGCTTAATTGATGTGACTTGGGAGTTTGAGGGTTTTTTTTTTTTTGAAAGGATTTAATTGATTTTTTTATTAAATTTTAGGGTTTTTTTTACCCGTTAAGTTAAATTTATCTATTAACTTTTCAAGAAGAGCCAAAACTCTTCTTTTTTAATTAAAATGATGACTAAAACATTATTTTTCTAACCATGTTGGTTTAAAAATCTACATGACAATCCATGTGTACTTCATGCTTACAAGCTACTATTTGTTTTAAATATCATATCAATAATTATTTTAAAATTATAAAATAAATTTTAAAAATGAATTATATACGGATTATCATGTTTAAAAATTTAACATTTTAGTTAATATTTCTATTAAAAACAACAATTTGACACTTTTTAAAAATTGATAGGCATTTTTTTCTTTAAAAGGTTGAGGCTAAATTTATAAAAAAGAAAAAATGATGAAATTGACAAAAAATTATAAATATTAATAATTAAATTTAAGATGATGGCTTTTGATATGTGTTTATAGTTTTGAATAGTATTTTAATGATGAATTTGAAATGAAGTCCGGTAAATTGTATTTCTTAAAATTTCAATCTTATTTGATAATAATATAATTTTAATTGATTTTTTGAAAGATAAAATATAAGGGGTAGTATTTTAGGGTAGAGGAAGAGGCGATGCGAGAGTGACTTGACGGGAGATTTATCTATAGATTATCGATTTCCACTCAATTTGCGAAAGCTTAAAATTAAAATGAAAGATGTGGAGTACAACTAGCATGAGAACCTGACGATTTGATTGTTAAACATTTCCAAAGCCTCTGGGGTGGTGGGTATACTACAGACCCCTTTTATGGAAGCACAGATTAAACATGTTTTTCAGATAATATCTATATTTTTATACTCAAGTGCATTTAAAGAATTTTATATCTTATGACATACTACCTATACTTAAATAACTTTTTAACAACGTTTACAAAAGTTAATATCTCATGACACACTAAATATACTTAACTAATTTTTTTTTCAACAATATTTACACATCTTAATAATATTAATCAATCTGAAACTCAAACTTCCCCCCACAATTTTGGTTTGGAAGCAAACATTCAACGATCTAAAAACTATTCTTGATTGATTAAGGAAACATGAATCTCACTTACCTTCCTTGATTGATTGATTTTGACCCAAAATTGAAGAAAAAATTGAGCCAGAATTTCATGTATATCTTCCGTCACCTATTATAAACCTTGGGTCATATTACCACATAAACCTCTCGTCTATTTTCCTTAACAAAATCTACACCTTAGACTTGTTACCACCCACCCAATTTGACTCTTCTTTCAAACAGTCCATAGCCAAATTTAATAAAATTAATCTCACCCAGTTTTAATAAAAATTCTTGATGAAAATTCATTTCCACGTTATTGTACAAATAATACGATGTTAGTTATCAAGAAACCTCTCGTTTTAAATCCCAGAATATCATGAATTTTAATGCCAAATTTTTGAGAGCTTACAATTCTCTCCTTTTTATAAAAAATTTCATCCTTGAAATTACTTAGATAAAAAAATATTGAGGATGTTAATAACGCATAACTTCCTCAAGTTCTTCACGCAGCCTCTTCAATATTGTGATTTCTCCAGAGAACCTTAGCTAGTGGAATACATTTATTTCTTAACTTTTTGACTTCTTGAGCTAAAATTCTAATATTGGAAAAATCAATTTGAAAACAGTAGAATTATGCATAGGAAGTTTTAAAAAATTCTTTATGACTGACGGATTGTGATATTTATAATGATAAACTCTTTAACACTCGATCTTCTCCAGTAATCTCGACTTCAGTTTGCTAGAGTGTGAGCTCTATTCACAAATCGATAAAAACTTTAGTGAAACTTTCAAGAGCTAGAAAAAAAAGACAAAATATGTCAAAAGATAGAATTTATTTTGAAAATAACTTGATTATATTTTGATAGAACATAATTAAGTGTGTATTTGACCAAGCCCTTAATCTCTATTTATAGAGAAAATAACAAGAGTCTCAGCAAAACAAGATATAATTGAATAATAATATTTTAATAAGAAACACAACTCCCACAAGAAATGTATAGGAAGGGTCGGTGGCAAAATCCTTATGGGACTAGGGTTGGATTGTTTTTTTTTTTCATGCGTAGGTTGGAGATAGTTACAAAAGTTCTTCGTCGAGCCGAGTCATATCACAAAAAAAGTGTAAACATTTTCGAGTTTTTTATACTGCACAAGTTAATTTCAATGAGGCATGTACTTAGGATATTATTGTAACGATCCGAAAGTAAGTGATGTCGAAAAATATAGTTTCAGGATTAATATTTACTAAATATTTATGGAGTTATATTATAGGTGAATTGAATTTTGGATAGATAATTTTGTTAAATTAGTGATTAATTAAGGAATAGGGACTAAATTATAAAAGAGGTAAAAGTTTATTTTTTTCTAAATTTCTTTTAAATTGAAATGAACTAAGGACTAAAGTAACAATTATACCACTTTGGTATTAATAGTGGACGATTAGTAGTAACAAGTGTATAAAATATATGTACGTTATAAAATTATAATTAAATAAAATAAAATTAGTTAATTAAAATTTAAAATGTGTAATAGAACATCAAGTGGGGAGAAAGAGAACATTATTTTCTCTTTACATCTGCTCAACACCGAAACCACAAGGGGAAGAAAGAAACTTTCTTGGCATAAGGGTTTTAAATTTGAATCTTCAATTGGTTAGTTTAATTTAGTCTTCTTCTTTTTTTTTTGTAATTTTTATATTTTTGAGATCATAAGAACTTAAAAGTTAACCCGTGTTTTAATTTGTTAAATTGTTAAAGTTTTAGAAAGTTTTCATTGATGATTTATTGAATTTTTAAGTGTTAAATTGATAGATTTTAAGCTTAGAGGTGAAAAAGGACTAAATTGTGAAGTTAATTGATATTTCTGTACAATAAGGACTAAAGTGCATCAATTGTGAAACTTGTTGTAAAAATAAGAAATAGGATGTCCTAAATCGACTATAGTGAAATCTAATTAAAATTTGCACTTCTAAATTGAAAGTTATGTTAGCCCATTTATAAAAATACATTTATTTCTCAAATATGCACAATTGAGTCTTCATAATCATCAATTGATTCAAATCAGCCCAATTGAACAAGAAATCTCACCTCAAATGCTTACCATGAAAAAAAATCAATATGCAGCAAACTGTAAATTAATTCGGATTATAGAAACACAAACTGTAAACCCTGAGCTATTCGTTGATGACTGTATTTTCCTTTCTTTTTCGAGGGATTCAAGTCGACATTAGTTACGGATTAAAATACGAATTAAAACAAACATAATAAGTTATCAATACATTACCAATTTCACATTCAATTTCTAATTAATGTAACTTTTGCATTTTATTTAAATTAATCCCTTAAACCGTGACTAACATAACTTCCAAATTTAATCTCCAATTTTTATACCATTTACACTCTAGGCCTAAATAACACTCTATTTTACATTTCTACCGTTAATTTCAAAATTTGTGCATTTTAATCTCTATTGTACAAAATCAACAATTGACTTAACAATTAGTCCTTTATCAATTCTAAACTTAAAAGTCTATCTAAATACCATAAAAAACTTCAACTACCTAACAATGATAAAATTCAAAATCTTTAATATTTATAATATGGGGTCTAAGATATTTCTAAAATTATAAAAATTATAAGTAAGTTGAGCTTGAAACTTTCAAACCGTTAAAGGTCGTTTGTCCCCCAAGCTGCTGCTTCTTTATTTCGGTTGAAAAGATGAAGCATTTAACGTTCTATTTCTCTCCACTATCATATTTATCTATGTTATATATTTTATTACTTTAATTTTTAATTTTTCTATTTAATAACCTTATTTTTTGTTTTGTTTATTAATTTCATTACATTTTCTTTTATAAAATCATCCATCACTGTCCACTTTCACTAAACCAATGGTTTAATTACCTTTTGAATCCCTTAGTTATGTTTTACTTTATGATTTAACTATAATTCAATTTTTGACTCTTACACGATTTAGTCCATATACTTAAATTAAACACTAATTCAACGAAATTACCTAAACAGAATTCAATTCGCTTCTTAAATAACTCCATAAATATTTAATAAAAATATTTACAAGTCTAGTTTACAGAAATAGGGTCCTGAAATCACACTTTCCAATACCACTGACTACTGGGTCGTTACATGTTTGCCTCCAAACAGTGATGTAAACAAATCTTCGAAAGGAGAAATACAACTAAGAAGATTCCAATGTATTTTATATTAAAGCTCACTAAGTTCGTATGAACTTATAAATGTTTGTTACATTTCAGGTGTTGATGAAAATGTGTTTGCTAGGGGAGATCAAGTAAGGAATGCGCCATGAAAGTGGCGAGTTAGGATATTATGCATACAAGGAACGTCTTAGGATTTGGCGTATAGTAGGATTACGTTTATTCGTGTTTGTTTTCAGTAAACTGTTCTTTTGTAATTAAATTATGATAAGTATAATATATTATATTATTTTCAAATACTTTTCTTTGTTTCTTTTAAATTAAGTCTTTAAATAAAATAATAAGAATTTTGTGTTCAGTAAGGAGTATCCTTCAACTGTTTGGAAATTTTGTTAAGTGATATGTGTAGTAAAATCTGAGATCTGAATGTCCCACCCTATTTTACTTTAATTTAATTTTTGCTATTTATATTTAATATTTCAATCTATTTTGTAACACTCCTAATCCGTAACCGCCGTCGATTTAGGGTTAAGAGGCATTACCTGACAATCAGAAACTTTTACGGACATTTCACATCTTAGATTGACAAATCACATCAAAGTATCCCTTAAATAGATCTTTGAGACCTTTAACATGCTTTAGAATAAGGTCGGGACTAAATTGAACACATACAGAAATTCTCAGAAATTTAAAAAATTTTCTAAGTTACAGAGGTCACACGCCCGTGTGGGCAGGCCGTGTGTAACACCCCAAACCCGGCCCAAACACTACAACCGGATCTGGTATGTCACTAAGGAAATTTTGTAAAACATGTCGCATTTTCAGAAAAATATTTTGGTAAAGTTTAACCTTTTATTCGGAAAAATTTATAATTTATATTTTTAAATAAAATATGCCTTTATGAATTAAAACCCAAATTTAAATACATGCCTTAGTTCAATTAAAATAAAATTTAAATAACTAAAAGTAATAAAAGCCCGTAATAAAACAAAATATAAACGGTGGCCCATGGCCTTAAGATTTAAAATCCATTAAATAAGAATATAAAATAATAACTAGAGTCTTTTCTTTGGATCCAAATGTTCTTTTGCATGGCCACCTTGCGCTTCTCTCGGCCCGTCGATGCACTAAATGCTACTTGAAATGTTAATTAATTGGTTGAGTCGCGAGACTCGAGATGCAACCCTCATGCACCATTAGATTTGGGCCTTAGCCCCATAAAACTAAAATAATCATAATTAATATACATAATAAAAATAATATGCAAGCCCAACCCAAATCCTAGGTTTCCATCCGCTACACGCCTGCATCACCCATTCACACCGTTGAGATTTCTACAATCAACCCACACCACTTATCGCCATGATGGCGGTCGTCTTGCTCATCATCGATCATGGCCGTAGCCACTACAATGATCACGGCAAAAGCCGCTACAATGATCACGGTAAAACGCTACAACAAATCACGGAAAAACCGCTACAATGATCACGGTGAAAACCGCTACAACATATAACTTCCTCCTTTCATCAAACCCAACCCATGCAATCACATAAAATCAATATACTTATATCGTTTAATCAGAACATTCACTAACTTGATGATTTGTTTTTACCCTCTTTGGGTTCCCTCTATTATGCCCGGATTTCGGCATTTATCAAAACATATAAGACTTATAATCATATATTAATCAAACAGATCTAGATGGTGGGAAAGTGTTACACACCTGATATCGCGAAATCCAATATTCTTAGTCGATATCCTTGTTATCCCGATTTACAACTTTGCTCATAAAGTCGAAAAGATGTGAAAATAGGGCCTCTCCTATATTCGGTCATGGTTAGTGTTCTACCCGATTTCATATATTTATAGATAAACCAATCTCCTTACCTTGAAATCCCAAAAATAACACGACTTGAGTGTTACTGATCTTTGACTTAGAGATCTAAGCGTTGGACTCCTCTTCAGATCTCGAAATGCCGAAAATAAGAAAAACCCTTGATTAGTCACTAAATAGCCATTCTGGCTAGGGACTTTGAAAAGCCGAGAAATATTGAAACTCAAAATTGACACATACCTATTGTTTTCTTGATTCGCACAAGCAGACTTTACGAAAGAAAATTCGGCAGCTTCAAGAGGTGAGGTCTAAGAATTTCAGTTTTTAGAAGATTTAAGAATTGAAGATAAGGCTAAGGGAGATTTGGCCAATGAATATTAAGGAGAAGAATAGAATAATAGAGATGTGATTTTGGCTTTTAGGGATTAGAAGAAAAATAACAATAGAGGTTAAAAGATTCAGCCAACCAGGAAATTTTAGAGAGGAAGAAAGGGTGAAGAAAATGGTGGTTTTCGGCTTTTGAGAGGAAGAAGATGAGAAAAGAAAATAAAAGAAAGGCTTCCAAAATTTTGGCACACCCCCTCTTTATATAGAAAACCGATTCCTCCCTTTAGCAGGGATTGATTTCCAGCCAACACTACCACACATGATAGCTCCTATCCCTTTTCCCTTATCTTAATCTATTATCTCCTCAAAAATAGTCTTTATCTGCTTATTATCCTTAAAGACTAGGTCCCTAAATAATAGCCTTTATCTGCTTATTATCCACATAGAATAAATATAATAAAATTCCCCCCAAAAAAAATAGCCTTGTGCCGTCCACTTCCCTAATCCCTAATGCCAAATTTAACTAACTTAAATTAGAAGATTTGGGCTACTTAAAACTTAAAATTTTGGCCCCTAACACTTAAATTAACTCATTCCACATATTCACCCATTAAATGCATAGGCCCAAAAATTTAGGATGTTCCAGTTCTACCCTCCTTAAAGAAATTTCGTCCTCGAAATTTCCAACTAACTAGAAATCATACTACCTAAGTCTCACCACTATGCTTCCGCTGCGCACTCTAATTCTAAAGCCAAAATAAGCACTTAGTATACTATGGTAGGGTACGCACCATTATTCGCATTTGAAGCGTCTCCGTCCCCTTGGCGATGTGCTGCATAGACCAAAGCTGGCTGCTTTGCCTCAACATAACCTACACCTCTACCTTGTACTTCACGATCGCGACCATAACCATCACCTCCTCTGGCTGGGCCACGACCTCTCTAAGGCAGCTGACCACCTCTCCTATCCTGATCAGAACCTCGTCCAGCTGGCTGTGCCTGATCCACCTGTGGGCAGTCTTTGATCATATGCTCCGTGGATTCACACCTAAATCATCCACCGGTTCTCCATCTGCACTCCCCATAGTGCATCTTCCCACACGAGGGACATGAACGATCCTGACCCGATGGAGCACGAGCTGGCCCATCAAACCTAGGCCTTTTCTAAAACGCTCCGTTGACTCTAACGATCCAATATTCCTCTTATTCCTATCTCTATCCCAATTCCTATCTCTCTCTTGTCTTTCAGTCCGCTTCACCTCCTCAGCTATCTTAGCTTTCTCAACCAACACAGTAAAGTCCCTTTCTCGCTGCGGTGCTATCAATACACTTAACTCATTCCTCAGTCCATCCTCAAACCGCACACAACGTTCATATTCAATCGCTACCATTCCTTTAGCGTAGCGGCTCAAGCGCAGAAACTCTGCTTCATATTCGGCCATAGACTTACTTTCCTGCACCAAAATCAGAAATGCCTTCCTTTGTGCATCCATATAGCTGGTCCCAACATACTTTCCCTGAAATGACTCCTTAAAGAAGTCCCAAACAATGCGGTCTGCGGAAGTACCCTCCTTCACCGTGAGACACCATTGATAGGCCTCGTCTCGAAAAAGAGACACGACCCCTTTCAACTTTTCCTCCACCGTGAAGTCAAGGTCATCCATTATGCGCTCAGTTGCCTCTAACCAATACTCAGCTATGTTAGGGGCTATGCCAGAAACTCCCCTAAACATCTCTGCTCTGTTGGCTCGGAGTCGTTCAGACATAGACTTCCGAGCTTCTGAACCCGTGCCTACTCCAGCCACTCTTTCAAGGACCCGCAGCACCGCCTGAGACACTGCCTCATCTCCACCCGTTTGGTCCTAAAATTCTCCCTCCACAATGGCGGACCTTAAGATCTCATTTTCGACCGTGGTCGACTGCTAGTTCTTCGGACACGGTCATCCTACCCCTACCACGACCACGCGGTGGACGTCCACGACCTCTTGTACTAATTCTTCCGACTTACGTTTATCTGATTAAAAATTTTATGAGTTATTACTTCTTTCCACTGATTATCCACGAACAATCTTATGAAGAATAGCTTTAAGAGTGATTCTTTCGAATTTGAGCCTATCTACAGTTTCAGTTTCAGACTTACCTCCTAGAAACCACATACATTCAACATTCATCAAACAAACAACGTTCATGAACCTACATTCAACGTATAGGGGTATTTTTGTCATTTCACTACTTAAGGATATTTTCATAATTTTCAAAATAAGGTTCTGGGTGATTTGGTGAAATAAGGGTATTTTAGTAATTTTATAACTCAGGGGTATTTCAGTAATTTCACAAATCTGAAGGTATTTCGATAATTTTACAAATCCGGGGTATTTCGATAATTTATAAATCTGGGGTATTTTGCTAATTTTGAAATCTGGGCGTATTTCGATAATTTTGAAATTCGGGGGTATTTCAGTAATTTTAAAATCTGGGGGTATTTCAGTAATTTTGAAATTTGGGGATATTTTAGTAATTTTGTCAATCAGGGGTATTTTGGTCATTTACAAATCAAGGGTAATTTGGTAATTTTACAAATCAGGGATATTTTGATGTTGTTGTTGTTGTTTTTGTTTTCTATGGAAAAATTCTGTTGACTTTGTAAATCGGGGTTTATTTGCAAATCATGTGTATATATTTTTTTTTTCAAAATAAGGATATTTTAGCAATTTTGTGAGAAAAACAGGTGGCTGGTCCCTTTCGGGTTTTAATTATAAGTTTTGGCCTGTCAACACGTCCTCATGATTAGGGTGAACAGTCACTACACACCAGGTAGGATTCCAGTGAAGAGGAGGTGAGTTACTAGGACTGCTTAAATACCAAGCTCTCCCTGTATCCACTCCTAGACATGTGTATGCCTATTGCCACACCCTAACATGGCTTAAGGTGAACAGTCACCACGCACCAGGTAGGATTCCAGTGAAGAGGAGGTGAGTCACTAGGATTGCTTAAATACCAAGCTCTCACTGTATCCACTCCTAGACATGCGTGTGCCTGTTGCCACACCTTAAGTCGGTGAATAGTTCACAAGATTTGTTTCAATAATTAAGTCTTATGTAATTTAAGAAGTTGTTTAAGCTAAGCCTAGAGTGTATCAAGTTCTAAGCTAAATAGTCTATGTCCCATAAAGCCCATAAAGCCCACATATAAGTCACACAATGGTTTAGAGTACTTACAGCGGACTTGGTAGGAGACACAGTGCCATGCCGAGCTAAACTCATTATCTTTTAAAAAAACCACATGTTCCTAAAGCTCATTTTCAGAAAACATTTTGAGCCCAAAAACCCCAAAGTCGAGTTTTGAACCGGGCTCTGATACCAATTTGTAACACCTCAAACTCGGCCCAAACACTACAACCAAATCTGGTATGTCACTAAGGAAATTTTGTAAAACATGTCGCATTTTTAGAAAAACATTTTGGTAAAGTTTAACCTTTTATTCGGGAAAAATTTATAATTTATAGTTTTAAATAAAATATTCCTTTATGAATTAAAACCCAAATTTAAATACATGCCTTAATTCAATTAAAAATAAAAATTTAAATAACTAAAAGTAATAAAAGCCCGTAATAAAACAAAATATAAACCGGTGGCCCATGGCCTTATTACAACGAGATTTAAAATCCATTAAATAAGAATATAAAATAATAACTAGAGTCTTTTTGTTTGGATCCAAATGTTCTTTTGCATGGCCACCTTGCGCTCTCTCCAACCGGTCCGATGCACTAAATGCTACCGAAATGTTAATTAATTAGTTGAGTCATGAGACTCGGTGTAAACCCTCATGCACCATTAGATTTGGGCCTTAGCCCCATAAAACTAAAATAATCATAATTAATATACATAATAAAAATAATATGCAAGCTCAACCCAAATCCTAGGTTTCCATCCGCTACACGCCTGCATCACCATTCACACCATTGGGGATTTCTACAATCAACCCACACCGCTACTGCGCCTTGATGGCGGTCGTCTTGCTCATCATCGATCATGGTCATAGCCACTACAATGATCACGGCAAAAGCCGCTACAACAGATCATGGTAAAATCGCTACAATAGATCACGATAAAACCACTACAATGATCACGGTGAAAATCGCTACAACATATAACTTCCTCCTTTCATCAAACCCAACCCATGCAATCACATAAAATCAATATACTTATATCGTTTAATCGAACATTCACTAACCTAATGATTTGTTTTACCCTCTTTGGGTTTCCTCTATTATGCGGATTTGGCATTTATCAAAACATATAAGACTTATAATCATATATTAATCAAACAGATCTAGATGGTGGGAAAGTGTTACACACCTGATATCGCGAAATCCAATATTCTTAGTCGATATCCTTGTTATCCCGATTTACAACTTTGTTCAGAAAGCCGAAAAGATGTGAAAATAAGGCCTCTCCTATATTCAGTCATGGTTAGTATTCTACCCGATTTCATATATTTATAGATAAACCAATCTCTTTAGCTTGAAATCCCAAAAATAACACGACTTGAGTATTACTGATCTTTGACTTAGAGATCTAAGTGTTGGACTCCTCTTCAGATCCCGAAATGCCGAAAATAAGAAAAACCCTTGATTAGTCACTAAATAGCCATTCGGCTAGGGACTTTGAAAAGCCGAGAAATATTGGAAACTCAAAATTGACACATACCTATTATTTTCTTGATTCGCACAAGGCAGACTTTTATCAAGAAAATTCGCAACTTCGGAGGTGAGATCTAAGAATTTCAGCTTTTAGAAGATTTAAGAATTGAAGAGATGGCTAAGAGAGATTTGGCCAATGAATATTAAGGAGAAGAATAGAATAATAGAGATGTGATTTCGGCTTTTAGGGATTAGAAGAAAAACAACAATAGAGTTTAAAAGAATCGGCCAACCAGGAAATTTTAGAGAGGAAGAAAGGGTGAAGAAAATGGTGGTTTTCGGCTTTTGAGAGGAAGAAGATGAGAAAAGAAAATAAAAGAAAGGCTTCCAAAATTTTGGCACAACCCCTCTTTATATAGAAGATCGATTCCTCCCTTTAGCAGAGATTGATTTTCAGCCAACACTACCACACATGATAGCTCCTATCCCTTTTCCCTTATCTTAATCTATTATCTCCTCAAATATAGTCTTTATCTGCTTATTATCCTTAAAGACTAAATCCCTAAATAATAGCCTTTATCTACTTATTATCCATATAGAATAAATATAATAAAATTCCCCAAAAAAAAAATAGCCTTGTGTCGTCCACTTCCCTAATCCCTAATGCCAAATTTAACTAACTTAAATTAGAAGATTTGGGCTCCTTAAAACTTAAAATTTGGGCCCCTAACACTTAAATTAACTCATTCCACATATTCACCCATTAAACGCATAGGCCCAAAAATTTAGGATGTTACACCGTGTGCCTCCTATGACCTTAGACACGCCCGTGTGTCTAAGTCGTGTCAAAATAGGGCATACATACTGACTTGTCTACACGGTCGTGGACACGCCCATGTGCTTCACTCGTGGTTGCTACTGACTTGCACCACACGGCCATTCACACGCCCGTGTGTCCAGCCCGTGGTCGAGTCTGACTTGTTTTGAAAAACAACCACGAGGGACATAGTCGAGCCACACGCCCGTGTAGTCAACCGTGTGGGCAATTATAGTCCATTTGTAAGGCCAAATTGCCACCCACACATTGGGTCACCCCTACAACCACATTAGGAGCATTTTTTTCATACATCAATGGCAACCAAAAACATACCAAATGATCATCCTTTTCAACTCATTCAAGTACATTTCATCACAACAACTTGTACACCATTTAACTCAACTAAATCACAAGTATATCTAAATAATATTCATCTATAGACTTACCAATTCATTATGGCATCACTCCATCAATAATATACCAACTATATATCATTAAAACATAGCCAATATTACCATATGCTCTATCATTAACAAAACACATCACATAGCTCATCAACTTATTCACAATATATCATTAACTAGCCATATCACATGGCTATTCATATGTTCCCAAATATAACTCAAGTAACTAGCCTATGCATGCCATACTTAGTATTTACACTTCCAAAAGCTACCAAAATAGGATTGAGTAGTGTGATGACGATCCTCGATGATCCCCGAGCCTCTCGTAGCTTTAACAATCTATAAAACAGAATAAACATACACAAAGTAAGCTTTCCAAAAGCTTAGTAAGCTATATACAAATAAACTTAACATATAAGCATTCATTATTCATATCAAATATGAAATTACTAATAATTCATTTGCACATTCATAATTCTTCTTGGCTCATTTGTTTAGCCATTTACTTACCAACATGCACATCACCATTTACTTCATTAGATCATAGCTTATTCATTCATATGTTACATTTTACTTCATCAAAACCATACACATATCTCATCTAGGTAAGTTCATATATATACTTACCTTTTATACACTTACATAGTGTACCTTTCAAACGTACCTAACTCGTTTATACATTTCACATAGTCTTCCATTTCTTGGATTTGCCCGTTGAACCGTTCGGAATCAAATAGGAAGCTCGAAATACTCAGAATGGTCGTACAATGCCAACGTCCCAGACGTGGTCTTACGTGTAACCAGATATCAATGCCACTGTCCCAGACAGGGTCTTACACGAATCAATACGATGTCAATGTTCCAGACATGGTCTTACACGTAAATCTCAAATCGATGCCAACGTCCCAGATGTGGACTTATACGATATCACATATCGGACACCTATGTCATGACATATGTAATCCTATCTATTCCTCGGTTCGTACGGGACTTTTTCGGATGTTGACACCATGTCGATACTATCTCGGATTTCATGTACTCATCATCTCATATACATTCATCATCATAAATTTTCATATGAACATACATATATCAATGTAAATACATTTATTTGTATATCGACTTACCTCAGAACGAACTCGGCTACTCAATTACTTTTGATTTCCCACGATCTAAGTCTGTGTTCTTCGGTTCTTGATCTATGCATATTCAAAGTTAACTAATTTATTTACCAAATCATTCAATTCAATCCAAAAACACATATTTAGGGAAATTTACAAATTGTCCCTCATATTTTTACATTTTAACATTTTAGTCCCTATTTCATAAAATCACAAAATACACATAATTTGCTTGTAGCCATGCTTAGCCGAATGTTTACTATAATCATACAAGTCCATACATTTAATTTAGCTCACAAATTAGTCCCTCAAAGTATTATTTTCTCAATTAAGTCCAAATTACTCAAATTCACTAAATATCCAAAGACAAACTATGTTAATCTATCACATATCTTTCATAATTCATCTTCAAACATCACAAAACTTATGATTTCATCAATGGCACATTTCAAAATCATCATCAATTCACAAAATTGAATCATGGGTTTTGAAGAACACGAAGCAATGATTACAAAAACGTAAAAATTATAAAAAATCGAAGCAGGACATACCTTGAATCAAGCCAAACTCATGGCCGAAAACTAGCTTGTTCTTTTCTTTCCTTTCTTTAATGTTTTCTGTCAAAATGGATGAACAAAAAAAAGCTATTTTCATACTTGTTATTATTATAATGTATATTATTAATCCAATTACTAATTTAACCTTATTATTATACATTTAAACTTATATTATGGTTGGTTATATTTGTCCATTAACCATCCACTTACTGTAGAATGGCTTAATTGCCTCATAATGCCACTACATTTAAGAGTCAGCTCAATTGAGCACATTAACATATAGAATGTCACTTTTACCTTTTATGCGAGTCCTTTTCTCAAATTAAGCACACAAACAGACAAATTAATTCACGGAACTTTAACACATGCTTAAACACATATAGTAGACACAGAAAATAATATTAAAATATTTTTCTAACTCAGACTTATGGTCCCGAAACCACTATTTCGATTAGGGTCTAAACTGGACTATTACAATTCTCTCCCCTTAGGGATTTTCGTCCTCGAAAATCTTACCATTAAATAGGTTCGGATATTGCTGTCTCATAGAATCTTCAGGCTCCCACGTAGCCTCTTCAACTCCATCTCTATGCCACAACACTTTAACTAACGAATTTTCTTATTTCTCAATTCTTTCACCTTACGAGCTAAAATACGGATCGGTTCCTCTTCATAAGTTATATTGGATCAAATTTCTATCTCAGACAGAGTAATCACATTTGATGAATCAGATCTGTATCGACGAAGCCTTGACACGTGAAATACATTATAAATCTTTTCTAGCTCAGATGGCAACAGCAATCTGTATGCAACTGATCCAACACGCTCGATAATCTCATACGGTCCGATGAACCTCGGATTTAATTTGCCTTTACGTCCGAATCTGAGTACTTTCTTCCATGAAGATACTTTCAAAAGACTTTATCACCGATTTCGAATTCAATGTCTTTTCTTTTCAAGTCTGCATAGGACTTCTGACGATCAGACGATGCTTTCAGACTATCACGGATTACTTTCACTTTCTGTTCAGTGTTTTTTATCAAATTGACCCCGTGTATCTTACTTTCACTAAGATCAGTCCAATACAGAGGTGTCCGACATTTACGTCCGTACAAAGCTTCATAAGGTGCCATTTTGATGCTCGACTGAAAACTATTATTATAAGCAAATTCAATCAATGGCAAATATTGTTCCCACGTACCATCAAACTCAAGGATGCAACATCTCAACATATCCTTGAGAATCTGAATAATCCTTTCGGACTAACCATCTGTCTGCGGGTGAAAAGTCGTACTGAAATGCAATTTCGTACCTAAAGCTTCTTGCAATTTCTTCCAAAATCGTGATGTAAATCTTGGATCTCTATCGGACACAATAGACAATGGCACTCCGTGCAATCTCACAATATCATAAATATAAAGCTCAGCTAACTTATCAAGTGAGTAATCAGATCGTACTGAAATAAAATAAGCAGATTTCATCAGTCGATCAACTATGACCCAAATTGCATCTTTCCTTCTCAAAGTCAATGGAAATCCAGAAACAAAGTCCATCGTCACTCTATCCCATTTCCACTCGAGATTCAGAATTGGTAGTAGCAAACCAGATGGCACCTGATGTTTAATTTTAACTTGCTAACAGACTAAACATTTCGACGCAAAATCAGAGATGTCTCTTTTCATTCCAGACCATCAATAGTGTTGCTTCAAATCATGATACATCTTTGTACTAACCGGATGAACAGATAGGCGACTATTATGAGCTTTATTCAAAATTAACTGAATCAGCTCTGGATTCCTCGAACATAGATTCGATCTCGAAATCTCAAGCAATCATCAACATCAACCCGAAATTCAGAATCAAAATTTGAATCGCATTGAGCTCGTTTCGCTATCATTTCATTATCAACTTGCTGAGCATCACATATTTGTTGTAAAAACAACGGTTTCGCTTTCAGTTCAGCTAAAACTGAACCATCATTAGACATGTCCGAATGAGCATACATAGCACACAACGCAAACAGTGATTTCTGGCCCAGTGCATCAGCAACAACATTTACTTTACCCGGATGATAATCTATCACAAGCTCGTGATCTTTCAACAACTCTAACCATCTTCTCTATCGCAGATTCAAGTCTTTCTGAGTCAACAAGTACTTCAAACTTTTATAATCTAAAAACACGTGGCATTTCTCACCGAAAAGATAATGGCGCCAAATCTTTAATGCAAAAATATTGCAGCTAGCTCAAGATCATGTGTCAGATAATTCTTTTCATGCAGCTTTAATTGTCTCGAGGCCTAAGCAATAACTTTGCCTTCCTGCATCAAAATACATCCCAAACCATTTAATGAAGCATCACTATAAATCACGAATTCTTTACCCGATTCTGGCTGTACCAAAATTAGAGCTTTAGTTAAAAGAGCTTTCAACTGATCAAAACTTTTTTGACATTTATCGAACCATTCAAATTTCACATCTTTCTGAAGCAATCTAGTCAACGGAGTAGCTATCATCGAAAATCCTTTTACAAACCGACAATATAACCAGCAAGTCCCAGAAAACTACGGACTTTAGACACATTCTTCGGAGGTTCCCATTCCAGAATTACAGAAATCTTGCTCGGATCAACTCGTATACCAGATGCTGACACAATATGCCCCAGAAAACCAACTTCTCGCACTAAAATTCACATTTACTAAATTTTACATACAATTGCTTATCACGTAGGGTTTGCAACACAATTCTCAAATGTTCAGCATGATCAGTCTTATCACGTGAATAAATCAAAATATCGTCAAGGAATACAACAACAAATCGATCTAAATATGATCTGAAAATTTCGTTCATCAAATCCATAAAAGCAGCAGGAGCATTCGTTAGTTCGAAAGGCATAACTAAAAACTCATAATGCTTGTACCTCGTTCTGAAAGAAGTCTTCGAAATATCAAAATCTTTTACCTAAAACTAGTAGTCTCCCGATCTCAGATCTATCTTTGAAAACACATTGGCTCCTTTAAGCTGATAAAATAAATCATCAATTTTGGGCAGAGGATATTTGTTCTTTATAGTCACCTTGTTCAATTGACGATAATTAATGCACATTCTCATCGTGCCATCTTTCTTTTTCACAAACAGAACAGGAGCACCCCAAGGTGATAAACTCGATCTTGCAAATCCTCTATCAGTCAACTCTTGCAACTGTGACTTTAATTCTTTCAACTCTGTTGGTGCCATTCTATATGGAGCTATTGAAATAGGAGTTGTTCCCGGCAACAATTCAATACCAAATTTAACTTCACGTATCGGATGTAATCCCGATAATTTTTTAGGAAATACATCAGGGAATTCACAAACCACTGGCACTGATTCAACTTTCTTTTCTGAACTTTCAAGTCTATTACAAAAGCAAAATAAGCTTCATGACACTTTCCACATAACTCTGAGCTTTTAACACAGATTTCACAGCAGGTAACCCATTCAAATCATTAGATTCAATCCAAACTATTTCGTCATTGTGACATCTCAAATCAATAGTCTTTCTTTTGCAATTCACAACAGCATCATCCAACGTCAACCAATCCATACCCAGAATTATATCAAACTCATCAAATGGTAGTAACATCATATCAGTCGAAAAATAAAATATCGAAACATTAGCGAAAAGTTCTTGCATACTTTATCGACCAGGAAACATTTACCTAAGGGGTCCGATACTGTAATAACAAACTCAATAGACTCTATAGGCAAAGTCTTACTGGATGCTAGGTTCATACGTACATAAGAATGTGTAGATCCAGGGTCTATCAATGCAATCACAGAAGTATCATAAAGAGTAAATGTACACGTTATAACATCTGAGATGAAGCTTCCTCACGAGCTCGGATGGCATATGCTCTGGCAGGCGCTCTAGCTTCAGATCTTGTAACAGTGTCTTTCGTAGTTCTCTTATTACCACTAACATTTCTCGTATTTTGAGAAGGTCTACCTCTAGCTAAAACATTATCAGATCTCGGATTCTGAACAATCTCTTGCTCAACAGACTCTAGGCAATCTTAGATGAAATGATCTAATGATCTACATCTGAAACAAGCTCGATCATTCAATCTACAACTATCTGGATGTCTTTTACCACAGTGCTTACATTCAGGTCATTCAGATCGGACATTTTTTACACTAGCTATCGATGTAGCTGGAGCTTTAAAATTTAACTGTGATCTAGCTCGATCTCTTGGATTTGAATGTCCCACATTAGTTCTGGAACGACTATGCTCATCTCTAAATTTCTTTAAAGTAGACTGAAATGATTTACTCGAAAATCTCTTTCTCACATCTCTGACTTCAGACTCAGCCTTTCTTTTGTCTTTTCCGAGTGCCTCAGCTTTGCACGCTCGATCAACAAGCATAACGAACTCTTTTATTTCCAAAATCCAAAAAAGCAAACGGATATCTTCATTAAGGCCATCTTCAAATCTTTTTCACATTATTACCTCAGCTGATACACATTTCTGAGCATACTGACTTAATCTCACGAACCCTCTCTCGTATTAGTGACGAACATACGACCCTGTTTCAACTCCATAAATTCCTTTCATTTTTTATCAATAAATCTCTGACTGATATATTTCTTTCGGAACTCAGACTGAAAGAAATCCCATGTGACCCATTCTTTAGGAACAACGGAAATCAAGGTCTTCCACCATTGATAAGCTGCATCTCGTAGCAAATAAACAACACACTATATGCATTCTTCAGGTGTCAATGACATCTCATCAAATACTGGGATAGTGTTCTCTAACCAAAATTTCACTCTCTCAGCATCATCATCACTAGTGGCCCTGAACTCTTCAGCCCCATACCAGTGGATCTTATCAACAGGAGGTTTATTCAACAGATTCAAGTTCATAACCGGAGGCACAACTGAAGTCTGAGGGGGATTAGGTGGGGGCGGAGGTTGTGACACAGCCAAATTATTACTTACAGACTGAGTGAACCACTCGTTCATCATTTGGAAGAAAGCTTGTTTAGCTTCTCCCTCTTAACCGCTAGTAGTCGATCTCAAATCGGATGGCGCTGACCCTTGAGCGGGAGCAGGCGCTGACCCTTGAGCGGGAGTAGGCGCATTACTTTCAACATCATCAGCTACAGCTCTTTTGGGATCCATTACTATACAGAAAACACATTTTACACGTCAGGATTCATCACACTATCACATTTCATATATATGGCATGTACAGCTAAACTCTCACAAGCTACGTTAGTCTGAGAATCGACTAAATCATAGCTCTGATACCAACCAAATGTAACACCCCTAATCCGTAACCATTGTCGATTTAAGGTTAAGAGGCATTACCAGACAATCAAAAACTTTTACGGATATTTCATATCTTAGATTGACAAATCACATCAAAGTGTCCCTTAAATAAGTCTTTGAGACCTTTAACAGGCTTTAGAATAAGGTCGGGACTAAATCGAACACATATAGATATTCTCAAAAGTTTTAAAAATTTTCTAAGTTACAGAGGTCACACGCCCGTGTGGGCAGGTCGTGTGCCTCCCAAGGCCTCAGACACACCCGTGTGTCTAAGCCGTGTTAAAACAGGGCATACATACTGACTTGTCCACATGGCCGTGGACACGCCCATGTGCTTCACCCGTGGTCGCTACTGACTTGCACCACACGGCCAGTCACACGCCCGTGTGTCCACCCCGTGGTTGATCCTGAGTTGTTTTGAAAAAAAACCATGAGGGACACGGCCGAGCCACACATCCGTGTGCTCAACCATGTGGGCAATTATAGGCCATTTGCAAGGCCAAATTTCCACACACACATTGGGTCACCTCTACAACCACATATGAGAATTTTTTTCATACATCAATGGTAACCGAAAACATACCAAATGATCATCCTTTTCAACTTATTCAAGTACATTTCATCATAACAACTTTTACACCATTTAGCTCAACTAAATCACAAGTATATCTAAATAATATTCATCTATAGACTTACCAATTCATTATGGAATCACTCCATCAATAATATACAAACTATATATCATCAAAACATAGCCAACATTACCATATGTTCTATCATTAATAAAACACATCACATAGCTCATCAACTTATTCATAATATATCATTAACTAGCCATATCACATGACTATTCATATGTTCCCAAATATAACTCAAGTAACTAGCCTATACATGCCATACTTAGTATTTATACTTCCAACAGATACCAAAATAGGATTGAGTAGTGTGATGACGATCCTCGATGATCCCCAAGCCTATCGTAGCTTTAACGATCTATAAAACAAAACAAACACACACAAATTAAGCTTTCCAAAAGCTTAGTAAGCCATATAAAAATAAACTTAACATATAAGCATTCATTATTTATATCAAATATGAAATTACTAATAATTCATTTGCACATTCATAATTCTTCTTGGCTTATTTGTTTAGACATTTACTTACCAACATGCACATTACCATTTACTTCATTAGATCATAGCTTATTCATTCATATGTCACATTTTACTTCATCAAAACTATACGCATATCTCATCTAGGTAAGTTCATATATATACTTACCTTTCATATACTTACATAGTATACCTTTCAAACGTACCTGATTCGCTGATACATTTCACATAATCTTCCATTTCTCGAATTTTCCCATTGAACCGTTCGAAATCAAATAGGAAGCTCAAAATACATAGAATGGTCATACAATGCCAATGTCCCAAACGTGGTCTTACATGTAACCAGATATCACATATCGGACATCTATGTCATGACATATGTAATCCTATCTATTCCTAGGTTCGTACGAGACTTTTTCGGATGTTGACATCATGTCAATACTATCTCAGATTTCATGTACTCATCATCTCATATACATTCATCATCATAAATTTTCATATGAACATACATATATTAATGTAAATACATTTATTTGTATATCGACTTACCTTGAATTCGGATAAACAGAAACGAACTCGGCTACTCAATTACTTTTGATTTCCCATGATCTAAGTCCGTGTTCTTCGATTCTTGATCTATACATATTCAAATTTAACTCATTTATTGACCAAATCAGTCAATTCAATCCAAAAACACATATTTAGGGAAATTTACAAACTGGCCATCATATTTTCACATTTTAACATTTTATTCCCTATTTCATAAAATCACAAAATACACATAATTTGCTTGTACCCATGCTTAGTTGAATGTTTACTATAATCATACAAGTCCATACATTTCATTTAGTTCACAAATTAGTCCCTCAAAGTATTATTTTCTCAATTAAGTCTAAATTACTCAAATTCACTAAAAATCCAAAGACAAACTATGTTAATCTATCACATATCTTTCATAATCCATCATCAAACTTCACAAAACTTATGATTTCATCAATGGCACATTTCAAAATCATCATCAATTCACAAAATTGAAGCATGAGTTTTGAAGAACATAAAGCAACGATTACAAAAACGTAGAAATTATCAAAAATCGAAGCAGAACATACCTTAAATCAAGCCAAAATCATGGCCGAAACCTAGCTTGTTCTTTTTTTTTTCCTTTCTTTGATGTTTTCGGTCAAAATGGATGAACAAAAAAATGCTATTTTCATACTTGTTTTTATTATAATGTATATTATTAATCCAATTACTAATTTAACCTTATTATTATACATTTAAACTTATACTATGGTTGGTTATATTTGTCCATTAACCATCCACTTACTATATAATGGCTTAATTTCCTCATAAGGCCACTGCATTTAAGAGTCAACTCAATTGAGCACATTAACATATAGAATGTCACTTTTACCTTTTATGCGATTTAGTCCTTTTCTCACGTTAAGCACACAAACAGACAAATCAATTCACGAAACTTTAACACATGCTTAAACACATATAGTAGACACAAAAAATAGTATTAAAATATTTTTCTAAAAAATAGTATTAAAATATTTTTCTAACTCGGATTTGTGGTCCCCAAACCACTATTCCGACTAGGTCTAAACCGGACTGTTACATTTTTAAATTTAAATAAATATTTAAATATAATTCTTCGAAAAATTTAAACAAGATATATGATTTTTTATATTATAATATTACATTTTTACCCTTTTAATAGTTTATATATACAATAATAAAACAATAATTTTATATAGTGGAGTGAGTTGAGGTTGGGCAAGTAATTACTATAACAGCTCGATACTCAGTATCTAAGAGAAAAAAAAATTCACTCCGCTCCACCCTCGTATCTACTTTTCAAGCAACAAAGTTCGCTCCATTTGAAATCAATCGGGCGGTTCAAATTTTTTCATTTCGAATTGTATCCCTTTCTTTATATTGATGTTGCAATCAACGGCATTGTCATGGTCATTATTGATAATATAGGAGGACATGGGTTTGAATGCGCTGAAGCGCATTATCCTCTTATTTATGGGTTGGGGGCTATGGGTAATTTTAAGCATTGTGTCAAAAAGAGTAGATATAATCAGAACTTACAATGAGATTATTCAAAAAAAAGTTAATTTTTTTTCTTGTCACTAATTTATTGACAATGTATTTTTTATTCTACAAACAGCTTTAAAAATTTGTTATATGCTTTTTTGAATATTTTATTATACTCCTATAGGATACTTAACAACCTTTGACATTTCTTGTGGAGTCTAAAAACTGCACTAACAGTGTACCAAATATTATACTCCTAATAAGAAGATAAATCATTTCAACGCACTCGAACTCATGTACTAGTGCATTTACAACGATACTCATATTAATCAAATTAATACTCAATAGGCTAAACTACAACTTTTATATTTAGGGAAATTATATATTTCTTTTTAGGGATTGAATAAATAATAAACATATTTATCTATATGATATGCCCACGCCCCGAGCACACTCTTGGACCAGCTCCCTAAGCGTTGCTTGCAATCTCTTACGAGCTAAATTAGTTCGATTCCAGCTCGTTGAGGTCAATTCAACTCGTTTTCAGCCCAATGAGCTCGTTTATTTGTTTTGAGTTTATTTTACTTTTATGCTTTCTAAACTTGATGGAATAAATCAATTAGTTTAACTTAGCTAGTTAATTCGATTTGACTCATCTATCTTTTTAGTTCTTATGTTTTATTTGCTGGACTAAAATAAATGTTTTTAGTTAAATTAGTTAATCAACTTCAGCTCATAAATATGTCTTTGGACTTATTAATTTTGTTTATAAATGTGTTAATTTTATTACATGTTTTTAATTTGTCTAGCTACAGTCGAATTTAAGATGTGTCTTAGTTTATTACTTGTGTTTAATATGTCTTAGTTATTACTTTGTTTTAATGTGTCCTAGTTGAATGCATGATTTTAATGTGGTTTGAGCTGTCGAATTAATGTGTCTTAAGATGGATTAACTTGTTGAATTAATTAGGTGCAGGCATATGCATAGACGGCTTAAATGAAGGTGTGCTAATGCTTGAACTCTCCCAAGCACCTATTCAGCCAAAGAGTAGCTGATCACTCATGTTCCCAAGCTGGCCGATTAGCTCCCCAAAGCAGCCTTGAAGTCTTTCACACTAGCCGATTATTCCATTCACACATGAAGGCCTTTTGGTTTTGTGCGTTCACACATAAGTGGTTATTCAAATTCAGCTTTCACACTCAAAATGAATCTTGCAATATTCAAGCTGCTCATTAAGTCTTCAAACTATTTAGCTGAATAAGACACTTCATTTAAGCCTATTTAAGCACTATGGCCGAACCTAGTCAAGGCTAATCAGCTCCCATTCATTCCAATTAATTCCAGCTGCATGAAGACACTCTAGAAGCTATCCAATGACGTTCTCAAAGTTGGAGAAGCTTCATGGAACTTTCATGAATTATTCTGGAATTTTTAGCTCATTAAAACCTGAAATCAAATGTCAATTTAGCTCCTTATTTGTCTATTTGGTTGGCCTTAGGTTTTTCCTATAAATACTATGTTATTTTTTGTTTGGAAGGACTTTTACTAATTTGAATGAACATTGAATTGTTTGTGAGGTTTTCCTCTCTCAAATTTCGTCTGAGACTCAGCTTGACTTATCTACTAGTCAGTGGCATCAACCAGATTCTTCTTTCGAACTTATCACTATCGTAATGTGGCGTTCACCTAATCTTATACCTTTGGTTCTTACCTTGCTAGGTAACGGGTCAAGGTTCCCTATTTTCCATCACCGAACCACCTTAAGTCATATAAGCTCGGGCCAGCACTCTTCTTAATATTGGTTCATCCTTGACACTTAAGATTGATTTCCATCCCATCCAACTATCAATTATCCGTTTTAATTTTCCTTTGTTAGCCGAACCTAAATCCACAAACACTTAGTCAATTCAAGCCTATTCTTCATTCTTATTCACCCTACTTAGCCAATACAAACACATTACGAGTTTGAAACGATACTTCCTCGTTGACGATTGGGCATCCAAAAGAATCAACTCAACACACCGAGGCGAGATCATATCATTTGGTATCAGAGCTTATAAAAATGAGAAGTACGGACGTTTGAAGCTATCCCGAAGTAAGTTCGTGAAGAAAAAATTATTCGTAAAAAAATTTTGTGAAACAAAGTATTTTCATTGTATCCATCATATTGTAATTAAAAAAAAAAGAAAGAGAAAGTAATTCAAAGTTAAAAAAAAAAAGTGTGTTGAAGTTATGTGTTCATCTTCTTGTGTTCCCGATCATCAAGTTCCCTTTCTACTACCTTCATGCCACACTCAAAACTAATTCTTTTCTTTTAGCCCACCTTGCACACACTCATCAATACCCTTGCAAACCATTTAAAGCCGACCCCTAGACTACGATAAAGTCTAAACGAGTCTTTTATGAAATTAAGAGAGAAGAAACAAGCGAAAAAAGGCACGAGAGCAATAGAGAGAAGCAAAAGCCAATTAAAGAGTGCAAACACGAGTGTGAGTGCCATTAACTCTTTCTTCCGAGTAAATGTGAAGCTTTTTGGTGAGGTTTTCTTTTTCTATGTCTAGAAGTCCAGAACACAATATGGCAGAAGGCAGAGGTCATCAACCCATTAGAAATGTAGTTCCCGGAGGAGGTGGAGTACCCGATTTGGGCCAGCAAGCTCTTTTGCGAGAATTCCAACGCAAGCTTCAGAATGAGATGGAATCATTCAACGAGCATTTGGAACTAGTCGAGGAGAGGAGCCAACGTGATAGGACTCCTCAAGGTCTACGGAGAGAACGAGGCTGACCAATGCTCAACGAAGATGATCTTTATAACTCTAGAAATGCTGAAAGTGACCAAGGTCCCAACCAAAATGAACGATAGAGAAGGCCAAGGAATCAAGAACAAAGAGAGCGTAGGTGAGTGGATGATGACTTAAAAAAATATCAAGCTTTCTATTCCACCGTTCCAAGGCAAATCAAATCATGAGGTCTACCTCGAGTGGGAGAAAAAGATTGAGTTAGTATTTGATTGCCACAACTATTCTGAAACCAAAAAGGTCAAGTTGGCAGCTATTGAATTTTATGATTATGCAATGATCTGGTGAGATCAATTAACCACTAGCCGAAGGAGGAACGGGGAATGACCAATCTTAACTTGGGCCAAAATAAAGGTGGTGATGCACCGACGATTTATTCCATCATATTACCACCACGAGCTCTACCAAAAACTCCAAAATCTTACCCAAGGATCGAGGAGTGTTAAAGACTATTTCAAGGAGATGGAAATCGCAATGATTCGTGCGGATGTTCAAGAGGACTGAGAGGCTACAATGGAGCTATTCTTAGACGGTCTCAATCGAGACATCGCCAACATCGTAGAGCTTCAGCACTACGTCGAATTGGTAGACATAGTGCACATGGTCATCAAGGTTGAGAAACAAATAAAAAGAAAAGGGACTGTGCGAGGCTATTCCAACCCTAACACAACTTCAAAATGGGGCCAAGATAATAGCAAGGAAGACGTACCAAATCGTGCAAAGGATCAAGTGGTTCAAGCAAAATCTAACAAGCCCGTTGGCTAAGCTAGTAAAAACAAGATCGAATCAATCTCCAATTGAACGAGGGACATTAAATGTTTTAAGTGCCTCAGGAGGGGGCATATCTCCAATCAATGTCCAAACAAAAACATTATGGTGGTGCAAGCGAACGGTGAAATTAAATCAGAGGAAGAGAATGAAGAAGAGTCTGAGGCACCCACTGACGAGGAAGAAGACTTGGAATACGCGGTTGAAGGTGAAATGCTCGTTGTCAAAAGGAGTTTGAGTATCCAAAGTGCTGAAAGTGAGCAACAATGAGAAAATCTATTTCACACATGGTGCCACATACAAGGCAAAGTGTGTAGCTTGATTATTGATGGCAGGAGTTGCACCAATGTTGCCAGCACATTAATGGTGGAAAAACTAGGCCTTCCAACAACTAAGCACTCGCATCCATATAAACTACAATGGCTCAATGAAGGTGACAAGTTGAAGGGGACCAAGCAAGCCCTAGTCACATTTTCAATCGAAAAATACAACGATGAAGTCCTATGCGACGTGGTACCAATGCATGCCGGACACTTGCTTTTGGGATGGCCATGGCAGTTTGATCGAAAGGTTAAACACGATGGTTTCACAAATCGCTATATCTTCGAGCATCATGGTAAACATGTAACTTTGGCTCCCTTAATGCCAATGTAAGTCTACGAGGATCAAGTTAAGTTGAAAAGTTCTGTGGAAAAATTGAGAGAAAAGAAAAAAGTTTGTGAGAATAAAACGAGTGGAGAAAAAGATAGTGAACTCAAAAATAAAATGAGTGAAAAGGAAAAGAGTGTTTGTACTAATCGACGTGCGAACTACCTTTGTATTGTCTCCTCAATTCAGGTTCCTAAAGATCCATGTGACAAGCTTCAACTTCAATACTTTCCTGATGAGAGGCGGTTCAAGTTGATTAGCAAAGGTAAGGACGTAGATGACCCTAGTCCACCATCGCTTAAAGGTAAGCAAGGTAAGGGATCTATAGCCTTTAAGTCTCAACAACCCCATTCGAATGTTGGTGATAATATTGCTGATGACCTAATCTTTGAAAAGGCTCCGTACCTTAATATGGCTAATTGTCATTATTTTATTAATTTTGATGCTTTCATTTTAAATGATGGCAAGAAGAGCTTTTCTAATGAAAATTATTGCGTTGATAAGTGTGTGGGTAAAGTAATGGTCAACTGGCAAATGTAAAACTTGGACATGTGTGCTAGAGAATTTTTATGTAAGCCTAATTTGTCTGATTGTGATGACAAATTGAGTTCTCTGATTTGTTGCATAAATTCCACATGTTTGTGCAAATTTGTTCGAATGAGATTTAAGTGGTGTGATTGTTTGTACATGTGTATGCTTGAAGTCCCTTCGCTTAGTATGTAGGAGTTATTTGAGGAAAGGAAATTCTTGCTAAATTTTGGTTCGAGTGACTAAACTCGTGTATTCACACCTGAAATCCATTATTCTGGTTCTTCATTGAGAATAATTGAGCATCTTGAATTTTGTGAAATTAAACGAGTGCACAATTTATGCTTACTTGATGTCTGGTCTTTAACTAAGAAATTGAAACTTGTGCATTCTGTTTGCAACTTTAAATTGATTGCTATTCCTTCCATGTTGCTGGACATGAAGTTTTTGATTTATTATGGACATGTACGATCAATTTATATTTCTCGATCCAGCAATGGTTTATGTGCTCTAGTTGGGAATGAGAATTCGGGACGAATCTTGGTGTTTTCAAATCATAGTGGGCCTCAATCTTTCCAATTTCGTGTAGGAGGCACTTCGAATTGGTTCCATCCTAAAGAGGGACGGCATATAAGTGACATGTTTTCTTTTCAAGTTATGTGTAATTTTCTGGCTGTTTGGTGCAAGTCTGTCAAATTCGTCAACCAAGGGGCTTGTGACGAGGAAAGATTTGTCGAGAGCAAGTGGCCTGATTTAAGGACAAATCGAGAGCAAGATGAGCTCGTTTGCTCGTTTTGAGTTTATTTTAATTTTATGCTTTCTAAACTTGCTGGAATAAATCAATTAGTTTAATTTAGCTAGTTAATTCGATTTAACTCATCTATCTTTTTAGTTCTTGCGTTTTATTTGCTGGAATAAAATAAATGTTTTTAGTTAAATTTGTTAATCAACTCCATCTCATAAATATGTCTTAATTTGGACTTATTAATTTTGTTTATAAATGTGTTAATTTTATTAAATGTTTTTAATTTGTCTAGCTACAGCCGAATTTAAGATGTGTCTTAGTTTATTACTTGTGTTTAATATGTCTTAGTTATTACTTGTTTTAATGTATCCTAGCTGAATGCATGATTTTAATGTGGTTTGAGCTGCCGAACTAATGTGTCATAAGATGGATTAACTTGCTGAATTAATTAGGTGCAGGCATATGAATGGACGGCTTAAATGAAGGTGTGCTGATACTTGAACTCTCCCAAGCACCTATTCGGCCAAAGATTAGCTGATCACTCATGTTCCCAAGCTGGACGATTAGCTCCCCAAAGCAGCCATGAAGGCTTTCACACTAGCCGATTATTCCATTCACACATGAAGGTCTTTTGGTTTTGTGCGTTCACACACAAGTGGTTATTCAAATTCATCTTTCACACTCAAAATGACTCTTGCAATATTCAAGCTGCTCATTAAGTCTTCAAACTATTCAACTGAACAAGGCACTTGCATTTAAGCCTATTTAAGCACTATGGCTGAACCTAGCCAAGGCTAATCAGCTCCCATTCATTCCAATTAATTCCAGTTGCATAAAGACACTTGTCCAATGACGTTCTCAAGGATGGAGAAGCTTCATGGAACTTTCATGAATTATTCTGGAATTTTCAGCTCATTAAAAGCTGAAATCAAATGTCAATTTAGCTCCTCATTTGTCTATTAGGCTAGCCTTAGGCTTTTCCTATAAATACTATGTTATTTGTTGTTTGGAAGGACTTTTGCTAATTTGAATGAACATTGAATTGTTTGTGAGGTTTTCCTCTCTCAAATTTCGTCCGAGACTCAGCTTGACTTATCTGCTAGTCAGTGGCGTCAACCTGATTCTTATTTCGAACTTATCACTATCGTAGTGTGGCGTTCACCCAACCTTATACCTTTGGTTCTTACCTTGCTAGGTAACGGGTCAAGGTTCCCTATTTTCCATCATCGAACCACCTTAAGTCATATAAGCTCAGGTCAACACTCTTCTTAGTGTTGGTTCGTCCTTGACACTTAAGATCGATTTCCATCCCATCCAACTATCAACTATCTCTTTTAATTTTCCTTTGTTAGCCGAACCTAAATCCACAAACACTTAGTCAATTCAAGCCTATTCTTCATTCTTATTCACCATACTTAGCCAATGCAAACACATTACGAGTTCGGAATGATACTTCCTCGTTCGACGATCGGGCATCGAAACGACTCAACTCAACACACCGAGGCGAGATCGTATCACTATATATGGTATGAGTTTTTGTATTTACGGGGATAATTAATGTCTTAAACTTCTTCTTAGCATATAAATAATGATATTTTATTGTCACTCAACTATCACCCATATCTGAATAAACTTTTAGTTATTTCTCTTTTCTTTTTCTTTTTTTTTTTTTCTATATTCTTAAGCCTTCTTTCCAATGCAGAAAAGCGAGACAGACAGTAGTCTTGTATGTTATTGAGATTTACTGCGGTGGATTTGGCGAGCTTACAATGGCCTAATATAAGAAAAAAAACAACACTTCCTACCTCTGCACGTTGCGCAGCACTCTTTGTTGGTTCCAACGCGCCTCCTGCTTCTTACATCAGTCCCATGCATTAAACTATAATTAAAATTTAAAATTAAAATCTCAACATAAATCACAAAATAATATAATTGCGTGCAATAATAAGATATAATAACAACTTTTTTAATAAAAATTCTTATAAAACATCTTTAAATATAAAATAGTTTTTAATACTCTTTAAAATTTCTTTATACATTTTCTAAAACTTTTAAAATTTAAAGTCTAATTTAAATTTTTAAAAACTATTTTATATTTAATGCTCAAAAATAAATATTTTTAAAACATATAAAATAATTTAACAAAAGTACTTTTGTGCATTTAAAAATAATAATTTTACAAGTTTTAAATTTCAAAATATTGCTAATAAAAGACTTTAAACAACTTAATTATATAGATTGAGAGGAATAACTTATATTGGGATGATTCTAAAATTAAGGTTTTAGTCACCAATAACATTTTGCCACATCATCAAATTTTAAAGAAATTAAATTATTATTATACACTCATATATAGAGAAATTATTTTATGGATCCTTCCCACCACCTTATTTATGGCCCCTTTCAACAATTTTTTATGTATTGACACATAATTTTGATAATTTTTTACTCTGAACCTTAAATCTAGAATCTTGAAAGTTAAATCTGAGCCTGTAACCCCAAATCATTAAATACTAAATCAAACCCCCAAACCATTAAACTTTGAACTCAAACCTTAAACACAGAATTTTTAAATCCTAAACCCAAAATCGAACCTTAAACTTTAAATTTTAAACCCAAACCTTAAACTTTAGGGTTCGGGGTTCAATATTTAAGGTAAAATAATTATCAAAGTTATGTGAAAATGACATGAGAAAAAGCGCAAAAAATTACTTTTTTAAAAAAATTGATTGCAAAAAATAAAAATATTAACTTATGAAAAAACAAATTATTAAAATTTGTAAAAAAATGTTTGTTTATTATTTAAAAAATTAATTATTTTAAGTAATTTAATTAAATCTAAATTAAGTTGGAGAAAGTATTAGATATACATGAGTGTAGAGGTGTGCATGGGCCGGGCCGAGCCGGGTTCGAGCCAAGCCCAAAATTTTTTGGCCCGATTGGTAGGCCCGAGCCCGAGCCGGCCCGAAATATGGGCCTAAAAATTTGTCCAAGCCCAACCCGCTTTAAAATTGATAGGCCCGAGCCCGGCCCGACTAGTATAATTTTTTATTAAAAAATAAAATATAATAAATTCAATACATTTTAAAAAATAAAAATAAAAATTAAAACAAAAAATAAATAAAAAATATAATAAACCAAATGCATTTAAAAATATATAGTAAATCAAATACAAATAAAAATACATTTAAAAATAAATCAAATACAATTAAAATATAACAAATAAAAATATTTCGAGCCGGGCCCGGGTCAAAAAATTATACCCGAGGCCCGGCCCGTTTTCTAAACGGGCCTCTTTTTTTGCCCAAGCCCATTTTTCGGGCCTATATTTTTGCCCAAACCCTCCCACATTTCGGGCGGGCCTTCAGACCGGACCGGGCCGCCCGGCCCATGCACACCTCTACATGAGTGTATACTAATATTTTATTATCTTTAAAATTTAATGATGTGACACTATTTTATTGGTGTCTAAAAATTATATTTATTAGGATCATCCTAATATAATTTATTCCAAATTGAAAAGTAATTGATTATTATATATTTTAATTATAACACCCAACATATTCTTATAAATTGACACGTCATGCTGTAGTTAAATATAAATGGAATGTAATTATAGGATGAAAAATTTAAAATAATAGCACTGAACATTTCTAGAATCGTTTCACCATTTTCTCAATTTTAAATTTATTTATAAATGGTTAATATTGCATAAGTTTTTTAGAATATTATATTTTCTCCGATTTTAATTACAAAATCAAATTTTAAATCATACAATAATTTTATAATTTTTATTTAAGGAAACAAAATTAGATTAAAACCTCACAAGCATTTTCTTGTATTTTGGAATTATAAATTTGGATGCTTCTAACATTTTCTTGATTGCTATAAACATATATACGCTTTTTATATCTTTATTTTTCATTTTTCTTTATTTACAACAAATTCGAGAATATCAACAAAATGAGTGAAAGTGTCAATTAGATTTTAGAAACAAATTCGATATTTACGAATATCATTTAACTTTGATTTTTTGTCTTCTTAGTATGAGTTCACACTGTCTAACATTTATTATTATAATCTATAGTTACATTTAGCTGCACATCTTATATATATAATAAATTTGTTTAGCATTACTTGCAAAAAAGAGATTAAGTTTAAATATAATAATCTAATGTACTTTAAAAAAAAACTTTTTCTAAAAACACAAAACTTTAAAACACACATGGACAGCTTAGAAAAAAATTATAAGGAAAGAAATGGTATGCTCACTTGACCAAAAATAGACAATCATAACAAGCTAGATATAAAGGATTGGGCTCTATGCACAAAAATAAATAATGAGTACAAAAATAAGGCAAAAAACCCAAACCTAAAGAAGTTATAAGCCCACTCTAAAGGAAACTTTAAGGCTAGTCAAGAGGAACACAGTCGTCGCTGCTACCAACGAGCAGAGGAGGAAGGGGAGAGGCAACTAGAGAGTAAGAAGGGCGACACATCAGGTTAGATCATCAAGGCTCCAGCAAGCTACGCAGGGGATAAAGCTCGAAAGACACCAGATTCATCACCGTACCGGAGAGAGACGAAAACACAGGAGCCACGGTTGAATCTACCCTCTGAGATCATCCATAACAGCCACCAGGAAAGCCTGGTGAGGAACGAAAGTTTGAGAGAAAGAATTCCAGAGAAGAAGAATAAGAAGGTGAGAGCAGAGAGAAAAGTAGAGCCAGAGAGAAAGCTGAGGAAGAAGAAACTATTGTGTATTTTCTTAACCGCCTCCCCTCAACGGTTTAGCCATCAATAAGGTGAATAATGGCAACAAAAAGGACAACCTGGCATAAGCCAATACGCATTGTATCATTTACAACTATTTACTCTAAACGACTCGTTTAAGTGCTAATATAACCCCCTTACACGTATCATTTTCATTAAAGACTTTAGCCAAAACACATCGTTAATTGATCGTTAAAGCTAATTATTCCATATCAAATATTCCCTTCTCGAACACGATCATTGTCCTTAAGGATCAAATAGTGGATACTGCTGCTGGAACTCAGCCAACCGCTCCCAAGTTGAATCTTCAGAGAAAGTATTGCCCCATTCAGCTAACACCTTCATAGCTGCCTAATTGCCTCTCCTAACCATTCTTCTGTCAAGTATTCGAACTGGATCCGAGTCCATAGGAGGAAGTGTAATGGAACTAGGGACTGAGCCAATATGTTTCTTGAGTTGAGAAACATGGAAGATAGGGTGAATACGGGCATCAACTGGTAAAGCTAGGGTATAGGCAACTTGCCCCCTCCTAGCTGCAGTAGGGTAGGGTCCAAAATAACTAAAGGCTAGCTTCTAATTCCCCTTCTTTCTGATAGAGTGTTGTCTGTAGGGCTAGAGCTTCAAATAAACTAAGTCTCCCACTTGAAATTCCTTCTCTGATCTCCTTTTATCAACCACGTATTTCATTCTCTCTTAAGACCTCTTTAAATGAAACTTTAACATACTTCGAGTTGCCTCCCTCTGTTAGAAACCCCAATCCACTATAACAACTTAGACACTCCTGCCAAGAAAGGCAAATGATGAGGGGGTTCTTGTCCATATAAAGCCTCGTAGGGAGTGGTCTGTATGGTTGAGTGGTAAGTGATGTTGTACCACCACTCAACTAAGGGAAGCCATAAGGCCCAATCAGAAGGTTTTTCCCTAGACATGCACCCCAAGTAGCTTTCTAAGCATCTATTTGTACCTCGGTTTGCCCATCAATTTGGGCTGATAAGTAGTGGACAAATGAAGCTTTACCCCCAAATATTTAAACAGAGCATACCAAAACGAGCTGATGCACACCTTGTCCCTATCAAAGATGATACATTCTGAAACTCCATACAATTTGTAGATGTGCTCTAAATATTACTAAGCCATAGTAAGTGCAATGAATGGATGTGATAAGGCTAGGAAGTGGCTATACTTATTGAGTCTGTCAACCACAACAAGGATGGTGTCCTTCCCTTTTGATAATGGAAGCCCTTCCACAAAATCTAAACTCACAGCTACCCATGCATGATCAGAAATCGAAGAGGTTGTAATACGCCTGAGTAAGCAGAATTGTCATATTTGCACTTTTGGCAGACAACACATTTCTTAACCCATCTCTTCACATCTTTAGAGAGGCCCTTCTAGTACAAAAGCCCTGAGAGTCTGTGAAACAAGTCAAAAAGCTTCTTTCTCAACCCTGAATCCTGACCAACTACCACTTTCCCATTTCTCTTTAAAACTTTACCAGCCCATGAGTACTTCAAATGGAGCTTAGGGTCTCATTGAAGATCAAGTCAAATCTACTACAAGGTAAAATCAGTGGAACAAGAATCAAGGATTTGTCTCCAGACCTTAGACCAGGAATGTAACACCCCTAACCCGTATCCATCACCGGAATAAGGTTACAGAGTATTACCAAGTAAATGGAACAGTAAACCATTCAATTCATACATCAATCCAAATATAATCTAATTTCATTTAAATACATTCATAGCGTCCCTTAATCGAGCCCTCGAGGCCCTAAGAATACAATAGAAACAATCAGGGACTAAATCATAAACATTTGGAAAGTTTAAGAAAAATTTCAAAAAAATTTGGCCCATAAGGGTCACACTGCCTGTGACATACACGGCTGGGACACACGCTCGTGTCTTAAGTTGTGTAACAAGAAATGGGCCAATTTCAAGCCATTCTTTTCACCCAAATTAACCTTGAACCTACAAGCCAAAAGCATCTATGAACAAAACACCAAAACATGCCAAAATATGCATAATAAGACCACTTTCAATATGCCATAAATCTATACAACCAATATGTCATTTAGGCACCTCAAACACAATTCATCAAATTCACCCAAAACATATGCATAATTGACCATTCATTTGGCATTTATATCTAACCTATTTGCATACCAAAACTTACTTCAAATAACCATAATGAAGCTTCATCATCACATCCCAAGTTTGGTCATAAAACCTTGCATCAACTTGACCAAATAGACATCAACCATTTATCATCAAAGTACCATAAACATACCAACCATCAAGGTATGAAATACCATTAATTCCACACTTCAAAACAATATTACAAGTCATAAACATTAACTAAACCTTAAACATAAGTCCACCTATATATGCCATTATAACCATGACCCAAAATGTCAAAATCTACCGATATTATAGTTGGATAGTGTGATAGTGATGTGAGGCGGCCCGGGGTAGTCGAGTCGTTCACTTGAGTTCCCGACCATATACGAGGAGAAATTGAGCCTTCAAAAAATAGAGAAATTTGGGAAAATATGCGGAAGCTTTCGATAGAGTTTCTTTTAAAATTTAGTTAATTAGGAATGGGAATTGGATAATAATGGAAATGGGATAGATGGTAAATGGATAGGTTCGGCTTAGGATGGAATTAAAGAAGATGGTGTTGTGATGGCTCAGTTTAAGGATGAAACAAAAATAGATAGGATTAAGATAAATTGTGGGAATGGAAAACGAACTTAACTCGAAGCACGATTCAACACTATAAGAGAGTGTCACCCCGGTTCTTATGTGGTTAAGGTGGTCGGATGAAAAGTTGGATAGGTGAACGCCACACCGGTTAAGGTGATAAGTTCAAAAGAACAAGTCGAAGATGCCACAAGCTAGCTTGATAAGTCAACGAAACTTGTACGAAAAAGGAGAGGAGATAAACTCACTCAAGAGCACAAAGTTCATAAATATATGTTTAAGGATCAAATGTCCTTCAACAAGCAAATGAACTCCTATTTATACTAATTGGCTATGGTAGCCGAATAACCTCCTTCTAGAACTTAATAACTAAGTAATTCATCAAGAATTAACTAGAAAAATCTAGAAGAAAATCCTTTAATTTGCCTAGCTAGATTTGGCTAAATGTGGCCTTCAATTTGCTTGTAAAATTCGGCTGAATATGGCCCTTGATTTGCTTGCAAGATTTGGTTTAATGTGGAGGAGAGAGTCACCTTTTAGATGGATCAAATTCAGCCATTTTGGACATTCTCAAGTCAGCTTAATGAAGAAGAAAAATAGCTAAATGCATTTGGACAGCCAAGGAGCTGAAAAGGCATGTCTAGGTTTGGCCAAACATTGGATTGAGATGAAACCTTTTGTTTGAAGATTTACCAGCATTAAAAAGTGACTTTGAATGGCTTGCATGTGTTTAATTCATCCTTTGAAACTCCCTTGACCTTTGCTATACACGAACAGCATTTGGGAAGTCAATGAGCTGCTGACTTGTTTTAATTTCAGCTTAAAAATCTCTTCATTAAAACGTCCATGTACTTAGCTCTCTTTCCATCCAAATAGTGACCTTGAATAGCCAATAGTTGGCAGCCATCATGCATGTTTCCAGCCGTCCATGCACCCACCAGGTTCATTGATGTATTCGGTCACATACATTGCACCTAGTGCATGTATCTCTTTAAATGCTTTCATGTACCTTCGGTTGAACCTTCATGCACAAATAAATCACATTAATTCATTCCAAATCAACTAAATAACAATTAAACATAGGCTAAGACACATTAATAGACACTTGGACAATTAAACACATCATTTAGGACACATACTAAAATCGGTAGCAACTACAATTATATAAAAACCTGTACATTAATTCTTGAATTAAAACACTTAAAAAGCTGTAATAAAATGAGACAAATTAATTTAAACTAAGACATCATAAATTCGGCCCAAGTTAAAACATTAGGACACATTAGTTTACTGTAGAAAAATAAATAAATAAAAAGGTTCAATTTATTTAAAGCATTAAATTAAGTAATTCAGCTCAATGAGCTGGAGTGAGCTCAAATGAGCTAATTCGGCTCAATTTGGTCGTGCACCAAAGTGCATGGCATGCTAAGGAGTTGGACCCAAGCTCATCAATTTCAAAGCGTTGGTTGCCCCGGGTCGGGTCGTATCATCCCCCCCTCTGCAAGACATTCCTCCTCGAATCGAGTCGTTGGTTTTCCAAACAGAATTTCTTTTGCTCGATTTTCCCTCGGTCAAATGGGGCAGATAGTTTTCGAATCACCTGAAAAAGATAACCATGAGTTAGCAAGAGTTGTTTCAAACACACTTGCAAACCCAATTTGAGCAGCACCAAACCATTAAATCGAATGTGAACGGACTGAATTAGATTATCATATAAGAGGAGTAATGCCTTGTCAAATTTTTGGAACAAAATTGAATAGTCTTCAAGTCATGCATACGTTTTAAATGGATTCCACAAGTCAAAATTATCATGCGAATAATGAATCAAATGATAAACATAAATGTCACAAGCAGGTAGTTGAGAAAATGCACATAGCACACGAAATTGAACAACCAAACATTGCATTGAATGATATATGAAATCACTCACACATGCATTATAAAAATTATAGAACACAAGATTCCTTTTGTCATCTATTAAAACAATTAGACCATCAATAAGCAAATAGGTCATTCAAACAATTCATGATCTAAATGATTTACAAAAGGGAAATTAGCGACATAACTTTTAACTTCATCCGAAGAGAACGAAAAAGTCTCAAAGTCTTCAAGTGACTTACCTTTATGCGCAGAAAGACAAAGACCGTTCTTACCTTGCTCGAACAATACAAACCTTCTCTCCTCGGGATTGTAGTGTAGCTGTAGTTTCGAGGTTGAATTAATCTTTCCTAAACGAATCGCAAACTTCATGGATAACCAAAGAAATTGTTTAAGGAACGAATGTAAATTGAAAACAAATTAAACAATTTTCGTTACCTTATTCAAAATCCTCAAGTCAAAATGATGAAAATTTTTCATGCATAATTGATGTTGCTTGATTTTCCAACAAGATGAATCTAAACAAATTCTCGGTTTGAAAACATAATTTTGATTAATCATGCCAAAGTGTAGCAATGGTCTCGTCAAGTTAAACATGTCAATCCATAAAGATTTTTGCATACACAATATTGAGCAATCAAAAACTTTTTTCAAACTTTAAAATGGATTTGCGAAAACTTGATGATTTCACCAAAAGGAACAAATTATTCATATAATTATCATAGTCGATCAGATTGGGATTCTTATATGAAAACTCATTGCCACGCAAGATCAAGTTTCTATTGAACTCTACCTTACCTTCGAGTTGGTTAACATAAAGTTTGGAGTTAGAAAATGTAACATCCTGAATTAATGGGCCTTTGCATTTGATGTGTATTACGTTTAATGTGTTAATTAGAGTATTTAAGGGGCTCAGATTGGGCCGAGGCCTTGGTTAAATTTTTTATTTGGACACTAGAGGGTTTAAAAGATGTTATCTGTGTTTTAAACACAAGTGGGCTTATGGCCCAGTGGCAAAATGGCGCCACTTAGAGAGCAAGGAGGTGGCGTCAACTGAGGAGCCCAAACTCAAGGGGCATGAAGCCCAATTCCTTTAATTTTAATTAACTAAATTTTGGCATATAGATGGGTAAGGTTGCATGGCAACAAGGCTTAAAAATAGGGAGATTTATCTGTTAAATAATATAGATAATTGTGCTGATATTAGTTATGAGTAGATTAAGGAGAAAAGATGGGAGTTATCTGTTGTAAGCAGAGTTGGCCGAAATTCCAACTCCGATGGGAGGAAGAATCAGTTTTGATGTGGCATAAGGGGTGCCGAAATTCCCCATGTTTGTCAATTAGTCTCGATTTTCAGAAGAGGGCAATTCCGGCATTTGATAGGTAAGTGCCGAAATTCCCTATAAATAAGAGTGTATCTCTTCAAATTCTGGCATCTGAACCCTATTCTTTGTGCCGAAATTCTCAGTCCTTCTCTACACTCTCTATTCTCTTTTCTTTTCCAAAAGCTGAAACCTCTCAACTTTCTTCTCATCTCCATAATCGAAACCTCTTAATTCACTTTCTTTTTCCATTCTTTTCCTCTTGTGCCGATTTCTCCATAAATCAAGATTTTCTTGAAGTGTCGATTTTCTGTAAAGGTAAGAACTGAATTCTTTTCTCTTTCGCTTTTGAGACTATAGCCGAATGGCTAGTAGATTGATAGGCTATCTTTAGTTTGACTCTTTCGTTAATTGCATGCTCTTTTGGGCTGCACTTTGGGAAATCGTAGTAGATCGAATCATCCAGATCTCAAAAAGCCAAAAACCATTAATCTCTAGTATCCTATCGATTTTGGGATCTCAAGTAAGAGATTTCTTTAGATTCCTATTAAGATTTGCTGTCATAATTGAGATATTAACTCATATGATATGGTTTAACTCTATTTCGCTATAGTAGTTCTAACAAGGACTTTTTGGATGGAATCAAATATGGATCAGGAAAAGGAGAGGGTTGGGTCCGTAAACACAATCCTTAAGTTTAAGAAATGAGCAGTGTCCACTGTTCGAGATTGGTCACCGGGTTGTGGACCGACTTACGAATGACCTCTTAGGCGAGAGCGGTAGTGTGTCGGCTTTCCGATAAAGTCGACATAGAGGGTGTCGTCGTAACCATAATAAGGTGTGTAGATTCTTAACACATAAGCATTGATATATTATATGTATGCTAAGTGCTTATAGTCGGAAAGAATGGCTGTATGAACAGTCGTATTACCTAGAAGGGGTAGGCATGGGATGCTAGGTACGTAACCATAGAAACTTTTCTATGTGAATCGTAGCATATGAAAGTGTGAGGTCTGTTAGATGGCTTGATGACTTGTTTCTTGTATGTATGCATGCATGGGATGTGATTGATTGATTGATGGATTTATGGTAGAGGAGCAAGGTCGCGAGGCGATCGTGTCTTTGCCACAGGCAGCACAGCTGTCGAATACTATAATGTATTTCTGAGGTTCGCGTAAGTGATCAGTCTATATGATGAAAGATAGTCATTTAATACTATAATATATTTTTGACGTTCGCGTGTTTATCGGTCTATATGATGAAAGACAACATGCCGATGTGGTGTAGTGTGATGGAGGGTTGATTGTAGAAATCCCCATGGCGTAACGGTTGGTACGGGGGTGTGTAGAGGATGGACTCTTAGGTTTTGGGATGGGCCATGATGCATGACATATTTTGTTACCATTGCATGCGGGCCAAGGCCGATAATGTGTTTGTGGGCCCTAGGCTTTTATGTGTTTTCAAGTTTTACACACTGAGTCTTGGTGACTCACCCTTTTATTTTTCCCACTCTACAGATGAGCAGTAGACCGTGGACACGGGAGCCGAGGCGACTCGAGGGGCCATCAAGACTTTCATTATCATTATGGATTATTATTTTTTTTTGGGAATATTTTTTTAATAAGGCCCCATAACTTAGGTTTTCAATTTATTTGTTACTTGTTTTACTTTATTTTACTTTAATATGTCACATGTTTATAAACCTATTTGTGCCCAAAGTCTTAATAATAAAATGGAGTGATAAATGGGCTTTTCAAATTCACTCAACATAAAAAGTTTAAGTTTTTTTTTTCAAATAATGACTAAATAAACTGAAATTTTCAAAACCCATCGAAGCAAAGTTTTCAAGAATTAAACCCGTAGCATACCAGATCCGGTAATGACGTATGGGCCGGGTTTGGGGTGTTACATTTTTGGTATTAGAGCCTAGTTCAAAACTCGGGCTGTGAAATGGGTTCAGTAGGAATTTATGAAAGTAATGTAAGTTGAGAAAGGTTTTGGAAGATGTAACATCCTAAATTTTTGGGCCTATGCGTTTAATGGATGAATATGTGTAATGAGTTAATTTAAGTGTTAGGGGTCCAAATTGGGCTCAGGCTTAGGCAGAGGCCTTGATTAAAATTATCTGTTTGGGCATTATAGGACTTAAAAGGTAGTACCTGTGTTTAAAAATCAAAATGGGCTTGTGGCCCAGTGGTCAGTAGCACCATTTAGGGAACAAGGAGGTGACGCCACACCAGGGAGTAAGGGGCCCAAATTTAAGTTCAAGGAGCCCAATTCCTTTGATTTAAGTTAGCTAATTTTTAGCATTAGGATTAGGTGGAGTTGGACGACAACAAGGCTCAAAAATAGGAGGATTTATGTAAATGGGATAATGTAGATATTATAGTTGATAATATGGAAGATAAGGGAGGAAATTTAGGAATTTATTTAATATGATAATAAGGGAGATAATGTGCTGATAAAGGAATGAAAAGGTAGTGTCATTCATGACACTGTGGATGAGTAGTCAGATGAGGATAAGGAGAGAAAAGATAAGATTTATCTGCTGGGTGTAATGTTGGCTGAATTTCCAACTCTAGGGGGTGCCAAAATTCTCATTTAATAGAGGGGATATCTCTTCAATTTCGGCATTTAAACCCTACTCTTTTCTTCATTCTTTGTGCCGAAATTCTTAGTCTCTCCCTCCACAATTTCTGTTAACTTTCTTTCAAAAAGCCGAAAACGTTCTTAAGCCTTCTTTCTTCTAAAAGCCGAAAATCACCACCTCCTTCACCCTTTCTTCTTTCTTTGAAATTTTTCGTTAGCCGAATCTTCTGATCTCCATTGTTATTCTTCTCCCATTCACTAAAAGCCGAAACTACACTCTTGTTTGTTCTTGTAGCCAAAATATTCTTCTTAATCATCTTTTCCAGGATTTTCATAAAAGCCAAAATCCCTAGATCTCATCTCCTGTGTTTGCCAAATTCTCTCTGAGGTGTCTGCTTGTGCCGAATCTTGAAGAAAACTCAGGGTAAGTGTCGATTCGTGAGATTTCAGTCTTCTCTGGCTTTTTAGAGACTCTAGCCAAATGGCTATATGGAAACTAATCTTGTGTTTTTCTCTCATTTACGGCATTCCGGGATTTAAAGGGCAGTCAATCGCTTAGATTTCTAAGCCAGAGTTCAGTAGCACTCGAATCGAATTACTTTCGAGATTTCAAGGTAAGGAGATCTATTAGTTTTAACATGTGAATTCGGGTATTTATTAACCCTTGGCAGAATGTAGGGGGAGCCCAAATCTTCGTGTTTTTTTGGCTTTTGAGCAAGGTTTTAGACTAAGGGTTGTAGATCCAGATAGTAAGGATATTGACTAAGGGTGTAAAGCTACGTAATATCAGGTGTGTAACTTTTCACACCATTAGATTGTCCGTTAATATGTGTTAATAAATCTGCTTATATTCTATTAAATGGCAAAATCCCGGCATAACATTCGAAACCCGAGGAGGGTAAAAGTGAATCACCGGGTTAGTGATCTCTGTCATTCTTCAGTAATGTTCCTATTAAGATAATATGTTTTATAAGTATGCCAATTTCTGTGATTGCACGGGGTTGGGTTTGATGAAAGGGGAAGTGTTCTGTATAGTGGCTTTTGCCATGATCTGTTGTAGTGGCTTTTGCCATGATCTGTGTAGTGGCTTTTGCCATGATCTGTGTGGCTATTGCCATGATCGGCGACGATGAGCACATGATCGCCATCAATGGCGGTAGCATGTGGGTTGATTGTAGAAATCCCCAATGGTGTGAATGGCGGTAAGGGTGGCGTGTAGCGGATGGAAACCTAGGATTTGGGTTGGGCTTGCATAATTTTTGTTATATATATTAATCATATTCATTCTCTGGGGATAAGGCCCAAATCTAATGGTACATGAGGGTTGCACACTGAGTCTCGCGACTCAACCTATTATTTAATATTTTTTCAGTAGCACCTAGTGCATCGGACCGAAATGGAAAGGAGCGCAAGGTGGCCATGCAAAAGAACATTTGGATTCAGGAAAAGACTTTAGTTTATTATTTTATATCTTTATTTAATGGGTTTTAAATTTCAATGTAATAAGGCCACGGGTTGTTAGCTTTATTTTTCGGTTCAGTTTTAATTTTGGGCTTTTATTATTATTATCGACATTTTAAGTTTACATTTTTTTCTAAAGCATGTATTTAAGTTTCGATTTTTAATTCATAAAAACATCTCATAGAATTTATAGCCTATCTAAATTAACAACCTATTAATTTTTCTCGAATAAAAGGTTAAACTCAAGGAAAATATTTTCCAAAAATGAGACATGTTTTACTAAATCTTCTTAGTGACATGCCAGATCCGGTTGTAGTGTTTGGGCCGGGTTTGGGGTGTTACAGAAGATATGGCCTTCGAGTCTACTGACACCCAATCCACCCAGGTAAGTATTCTAAACTTTGGTATGACATGTATGTTGGGTTTTGATGGGCCTTATGGATGTAGATTAGTATGATAGTGTTAATGGAGCTTAGGCCTAGATTAAACAATTTTGCAAATCTCATAAGACTTAATTTTTCTTAATTAAGCAGGTCTGTGAACAAGTCATAGGGTTAGGGTGTGGAAACAGGCATACGCATGTCTAGGATTGGATCCAGGAAGAGTTTGGTATTTAAGCGGTCCTAGTGACTCACCTCCCCTTCTCTAGAATCCTACTTGGTGCGTAGTGGTTGTTCACTCTAACCGAGAGGGCTTGCTGACGGGCCAAAAATTTATAACTAAAACCAGAAAGGGACCATCACCTTATTTTTATAAAATTACTTATATACCCCTGATTTTGTAAATTATCCCAAATGCCCTAGGTTGAGGAAATTTACTAAGACACCCTTGATTCTGCAAAATGATCAAAATACCCTCGTTTAAAAAATTTATCGAAATACCCTTGATTTGCAAAATTACCAAAATACCCCTATTTTGTAAAATTACCAATATACCATATTTTGGAAAATTACCAAAATACCCCTGTAGGCTAAAATTACAAAAATACCCTTGGGTAGTGAAATGATGAAAATACCCCTAGGTGATGAATGTGAGTTCTTGGATGTTGTTTGCGTGTTTGATGTGTGTTTATGGTGCTCTGCTTGATGTTGATTGAATGTGAACTCTAGAATTAGAAAATACAGACTTGAGAACTAAACTTGTAGATAGAATTTGAATTCGAAAGAACTACTGTTAAAACTACTTCCCATAAGACTGTCCGTTATTAATCAGTGGAAGAAAGAATTATTAATTCATAAGATTTTTAATCAGATAAATCGCGAACGGTAGAATGAGCACTAGAGGACGTGGTGTGCGTGGCCAAGGTAGAGGCAGGATTGTTGTGTCAGAACCCGTAGGACCGGTCACGAGTTAGGGAATGAAGTTCCAGTGCCACCAGCTGTGGAGGTAGAGTTTCAAGATCAGACGGTCGGAGATGATGTTGTATCTCAGGCTATGTTAAGGGTTTTGGAGAGAGTTCTTTGGGCGCACATAGGCACGGGAGCCCTAAGTCCGTGCGGAGCGATCGAGAGCCAATGGGGCAGAAGTGTTTAAGAGAATTTCTGGTGTAGCTCCTAGTACAGTGGAGTACTGGTTGGAAGCAATGGAGCAGATAATGGATGATCTCGACTTTACGGATGAAGAGAAGCTGAACGAAGTGGTGTCTCTTCTCCGGGACGAAGCATATCAATGGTGGTTTACGGTTAAGGAAGATACTGTAGCTAACCATATCACCTGGGATCACTTCAGAACGACGTTCCAAAGTAACTACATTGGGACGAGCTATGTGGATGCGCAGCATAGAACGTTCCTGAATCTGGTTCAGGGAAGTAGGTCGGTGGCGACATATGAAGCGGAATTCTTACGTCTTAGTCGTTATGCTCTAGGGATGGTGGCCACAAGCATGAGCGATGTGTTCATTTTGAGGATAGCCTGAAGGATGATCTACGTGTGTTGATAGCTCCACAACGAGAGCGGGAATTCGCTGTGCTTGTGGAGAAAGCTAAGATAACTGAGGAGGTGAGACGGACGAAAAAACTGAACTGGGATAGAGATAGGGATAGGAATAAAAGGAATGTTGGATCGTTGGGGTCAACGGGACATTTCTAGAAAAGACCCAGAATGGATGGGCCGGGTCAAGATGTGAGATCTGGAGGTAATGGTCAACCTTAGAGGTGTGGTCCGTGTAATAAATTTCATTCGGGCGAATATTGGGTAGGTGAAAGGAAATGTTTCAGGTGTGGGTCCACGGATCATCAGGTTAGGGACCGCCCACAGATCGGGTGGCCTTGAGCCAGTGAGATGACAACACTCAGCCTGGTAGAGGAGGTTCACAACCACAGAGAGGTCGCGGTCCAAACAGAAGGGGTGATGGTTATGGTCGGGGCCGTGGAACACAAGACAGAGGTAAAGGGAACACCGATGCGAGGCAGCCAGCTTTGGCCTATACAGCACATCGCCAAGGGGACGAAGACGCTCCAGATGTGAATAATGGTGCGTACCCTACTGTAGTATATTGAGTGTTTATTTTTAGAATTGGAGTGTTCAACGAAAGCGTAATGGTAAGACTTGGGTAGTACAATTGATAGTTAGTTGAAAATTTCGAGGACAAAATTTCTTTAAGGGGGTAGAACTGTAACATCCTGAATTAATGGGCCTTTGCATTTGATGTGTATTACATTCAATGTGTTAATTAGAGTATTTAAGGGGCTCAGATTGGGCCAAGGCCTTGGTTAAATTTTCTGTTTGGACACTAGAGGGTTTAAAAGATGTTATTTGTGTTTTAAACACAAGTGGGCTTGTGGCCCAGTGGCAAAATGGCACCACTTAGAGAGCAAGGAGGTAGCGTCAACTGAGGAGGCCCAAACACAAGGGGCATGAAGCCCAATTCCTTTAATTTTAATTAGCTAAATTTTGGCATATAGGTGGGTAAGGTTGGACGGCAACAAGGCTTAAAAATAGGGAGATTTATCTGTTGAATAATATAAATAATTGTGTTGATATTAGTTATGAGTAGATGAAGGAGAAAAGATAGGAGTTATCTATTGTAAGCAGAGTTGGCCAAAATTCCAACTCTGATGGGAAGAAGAATCGATTTTGATGTGGCATAAGGGGTGCCGAAATTCCCCATGTTTGTCAATTAGTCTCGGTTTTCAGAAGAGGGCAATTCCGGCATTTGATAGGTAAGTGCCGAAATTCCCTATAAATAGGAGTGTATCTCTTCAAATTTCGGCATCTGAACCCTATTCTTTGTGCCAAAATTCTCAGTCCTTCTCTACACTCTCTATTCTCTTTTCTTTTCTAAAAGCTGAAACCTCTCAACTTTCTTCTCATCTCCATAACCGAATACCTTTGTCTATTCCTTTTTCTCTCTGTCGATTTCTCTACTAAAAGCCGAAACCTCTTAATTCACTTTCTTTTTCCATTCTTTTCCTCTTGTGCCGATTTCTTCATAAACCAGGATTTTCTTGAAGTGCCAATTTCTCTGTAAAGGTAACAATCGAATTCTTTTCTCTTTCGATTTTGAGACTATAGCCGAATGGCTAGTAGATTGATAGGCTATCTTTAGTTTGACTCTTTCGTTAATCGCATGTTCTTTTGGGCGGCACTCCGGGAAATCATAGTAGATCGAATCATCCAAATCTCAAAAAGCCAGGAACCATTAATCTCTAGTATCCTATCGATTTTGGGATCTCAAGGTAAGGGATTTCTTTAGATTCCTATTAAGATTCGCTATCATAATTGAGATATTAACTCATATGATATGGTTTAACCCTATTTCGCCATAGTAGTTCTGATAAGGACTTTTTGGATGGAATCAAATATGGATTAGGCAAAGGAGAGGGTTGGGTCCGTAAACCCAATCCCTAAATTTAAGAAACGAGTAGTGATCGCTGTTCGAGATTGGCTGCCGGGTTGTGAACTGGCTTCTGAACAGCCTCTTAGGCAGATAGCAGTCGTATCGGCTTTTGATAGTGTCGACATAGAGGGTGTCATCGTAACCATAATAAGGTATGTAGATTCTTAACACATAAGCATTGATATATTATATGTATGCTAAGGGTTAAAAGCCAAAAAGAAAGGTTGTATGAATAAATGATTACCTGTAGGGGTAGGCATGGGATGCAGTGCGTAACCATAGAAACTTTTCTATGTGAATCGTAGCATGTGAAAGTATGAGATCTGCTAGATGGCTTGATGACTTGTTTCTTGTATGTATGCATGCATGGGATGGGATTGATTGATGGATTTATGGTAGGGGAGCAGGGTCGCGAGGCGATCGTGGCTTTGCCACAGGCAGCACAGCTGTTGAATACTATAATGTATTTCTGAGGTTCGCGTAAGTGATCGGTCTATATGACAGGCAGCATAGCTGTCGAATACTATAATGTATTTTTGAGGTTCGCGTAAGCGATCGGTCTATATGACAGGTAGCACAGCTGCCGATGTGGTGTGTAGCGGATGGAGGGTTGATTGTAGAAATCCCCACGGTGTAACTGTTGGTACGGGGGTGTGTAGAGGATGGACTCTTAGGTTTTGGGATGGGCCATGATGCATGACATATTTTGTTACCATTGCATGCGGGCCATAATGTGTTTGTGGGCCCTAGGCTTTTATGTGCTTTCAAGTTTTGCACACTGAGTCTTGGTGACTCACCCTTTTATTTTTCCTACTCTACAGATGAGCAGTAGACCGTGGACACGAGAGCCGAGGCGGACTCGAGGGGCCATCAAGACTTTCATTATCATTATGGATTATTATTTTTTTGGGAATATTTTTGTAATAAGGCCCCATAACTTAGGTTTCCAATTTATTTGTTACTTGTTTTACTTTATTTTACTTTAATATGTCACATGTTTATAAACCTATTTGTGACTAAAGTCTTAATAATAAAATGGAGTGATAAATGGGCTTTTCAAATCCACTCAACATAAAAAGTTTAAGTTTCTTTTATTTTTTTTTCAAATAATGACTAAATAAACTGAAATTTTCAAAACCAATCGAAGCAAAGTTTCAAGAATTAAACCCGTAGCATACTAGATCCGGTAATGACGTATGGGCCGGGTTTGGGGTGTTACAGAAAAACTCGTCTCACCACCATTTGAAACTTTAAAAATATTCGAAGAAGGGTAATTAAACATTCCTTGGCTCGAAGGCTTTACAAAGGTAAAGTCATCAAGGGGCTTACGCACATTCAAGGAAGATAATGGAAACGCAAGGGTGAAGGAATCCTTACCTAACTTACCTTTGATTTCGCACGGTTTGTTCTCGACTTCAGCCTTACCTTGGTTGATCATTCGAAAGTGTCTTTCGTGGGGAAGGTATCGAAGTTGAAATTCATCTTTCGGTCTTTCGGGAACCTGAAAGGTAGAAACAGAACAAGAACAATTTTTAAGGGGGTTAGCTGAATCACTCCTCACTTCTTCTTGCTCATTTTCTTCTTTCACTTCTTTTTCCAACTTGATTTCTTTTCTTTCTTTTTCAACGTTCTCTTTTTCTTCACTCTCATTTTTCTTTTTCAATTTTCTTTTCTTCATTTTGTTTTTCTATCACGATTTCGATTTCTTTTTTTTCTTTTTCTTCTTTTTCACTTTCTTTTTCTTTTCTTTCGTATTCTTTTTCGATTTGAGTACAACAAGAATATGATACAAAAGAATCAAAAAGATAATTATTAGGCTCGAGGAAAGAAGAAGTTTTCTTGTAGACATCTCGATCAATTATTCGTGAACGATCCTTCGAGAGGGACTTCCTTAAGGCATACGAGGAATGACTCGTACTTTTCGTTGGTCATATCGACAAGTCTCAAACTTGAAGACGTCATCTCTTTGTCTCAAAAGCCTTGACGAATATGAGTCTTGATAAGAGTCTCTTCACGAATAGTCTTTGGACGTGTATCGTCGTGATGACCTTGACTCCGTTTCTCGACTTGGCAAAATTTTCTTTTGTCTGGCTCGTTCTTCTATTTGGTCCAACTGTCTTTGTATTGGACTTAGCTTTTCCTTTAGCAGTCGACTCACCTCGTCCACCACATATTGAAATTCCTCGGCTGACAATTCTTCCTGAGACATGTTTATTGCTGAAAAGGAAAATAGTTAAAGAAAATAGAAATTAGTTGCCTCACCACAAGTTCTCACAAGTTCACTCACAAAGAAAAATCCACTCACACTCGTGTTTCACTCGTGTTAAGGCTTTTTCTTTAATGAATTCACTCATGCCTTTTACCACTCGACTCTCTCTCACAAATTCGTATTTCGTCTCAAAAGACTTATTGGCTGCTCGAGGGTCTGCTTCAAATTGGTTATAAAGGATTAATGTTGGGGTATCGGGTAGGCTGAAAACAAAGAAAAGGAAAATGGGGTAAGTGTGGCGTTGGGGTAATGGAAGGTACCAAATGATGGTTAAAGGATTTTGGATGATCAGGTAGAAGGATGCCTTGAAGATCGGAAAGAAAAGATGAAAAGAGATTTGCAGCTTGCAAAAATTTCATTCACTTTTTTTTATTCGTATATTTCTCTTTTTTTTGAATTTTCGTATTTCTTTTTTTATATACTTCAAATACAATATTTGGAATACTAGAAAATAAATTACAACTTTGATTTTTTTTTGAATCTTCACGAACCTAATTTTGGCTTCTCGATCTTCGTCGAGCTCCTTGTTTGCAAGCTCTAATACCAAATGATGTGAGATGGCTCGGGGTAGTCGAGTCTTTCACTTGAGTGCCCGATCGTATATGAGGAGAAATTGAGCCTTTGAAAAAATAGGGAAATTTGGGAAAATATGCAGAAGCTTTCGATAGAGTTTCCTTTAAAATTTAGTTAAATTATGAATGAAAATTGGATAATAATGGAAATGGGATAGATGGTAAACGGATAGGTTCAGCTTAGGATGGAATTAAAGAAGATGGTGTTGTGATGGCTCAGTTTAAGGATGAAACAAAAATAGATAGGATTAAGATAAATTGTGGGAATGGAAAACGAACTTAACTCGAAGAACGATTCAACACTATAAAAGAGTGTCACCCCAATTCTTATATAGTTAAGGTGGTCGGATGGAAAGTTGGATAGGTGAACACCACATCGGTTAAGGTGATAAGTTCAAAAGAACAAGTCGAAGACACCACAATCTAGCTTGATAAGTCAACGAAACTTGTACGAAAAAGGAGAGGCGATAAACTCACTCAAGAACACAAAGTTCATAAATATATGTTTAAGGATCAAAAGTCCTTTCAACAAGCCAATGAACTCCTATTTATACTAATTGGCTATGGTAGCCAAATAGCCTCTTTCTAGAACTTAATAACTAAGTAATTCATCAAGAATTAACTAGAAAAATCTGGAAGAAAATCCTTTAACTTGCCTAGCTAGATTCGGCTGAATGTGGCCTTCAATTTGCTTGCAAAATTTGGCTGAATGTGGCCCTTGATTTGCTTGCAAGATTCGGCTGAATGTGAAGGGGAGAGTCATCTTCTAGATGGATCAAATTCAGCCATTGGGACATTCTCAAGTCAGCTTAATGAAGAAGAAAAATAGCTAAATGCATTTGGACAGCCAAGGAGCTGAAAAGGCATGTCCAGGTTCGGCCAAACATTGGATTGAGTTGAAACCTTTTGTTTGAAGAGTTACCAGCATTAAAACGTGACTTTGAATGGCTTGCATGTGTTTTATTCATCCTTTGAAACTCCTTTGACCTTTGCTATACACGAACAGCCTTTGGGAAGTCAATGAGCTGCTGACTTGTTTTAATTTCAGCTTAAAAATCTCTTCATTAAAACGTCCAGGTACTTAGCTCTCTTTCCATCCAAATAGTGACCTTGAATAGCCAAAAGTTGGCAGCCATCATGCATGTTTCCAGCCGTCCATGCACCCACCAGGTTCATTGATGCATTCGGTCACATACATTGCACCTAGTGTATGTATCTCTTTAAATGCTTTCATGTACATTTGGCTGAACCTTCATGCACAAAGAAATCACATTAATTCATTCCAAATCAGCTGAATAACAATTAAACATAGGCTAAGACACATTAATAGACACTTGGACAATTAAACACATCATTTAGGACACATACTAAAATCGGTAGCAGGTACAATTATATAAAACCTGCACATTAATTCTTGAATTAAAACACTTATAAAGCTGTAATAAAATTAGACAAATTAATTTAAACTAAGACTTCATAAATTAGGCCTAAGTTAAAACATTAGGACACATTAATTTGCTGTAGAAAAATAAATAAATAAAAAGGTTCAATTTATTTAAAGCATTAAATTAAGTAATTCAGCTCAACGAGCTTGAGTGAGCTCAAGTAAGCTGAAATTGAGCTCAAATAAGCTAATTCGGCTCAATTTAGTCATGCACCAAAGTGCATGGCATGCTAAGGAGTTGGACCTCGAGCTCATCAATTGCAAAGCGTTGGTTACCCCGGGTCGATTCGTATCAGATAGATCTACGACAAGCTTCCAACTCAATCGAGCTTCTGATAATCTGTAAAGTAAGGGAAAAACAAATACGTAAGCAATGAATGCTTAGTAAGCTTGTATAAACTTTAAACATAACATTCCATTTCAACAATGAACTTTATAGATTAAAATTAACCTATACCAATACCTCAAGATTTATCCACTACATAACCATCAAGTCATAAATGAGTAAGTTTATCAACATCATATATATTTTCATTCCTAACTTAATAGGATTTTATAAACATTATACACCATCATTAACCTTTTCATAAAACTATGAATTATTTCCTTTACTTACTTTCTATTCCATTTACTAAGTATAAACTTAAAATAACAACATCAACTCACTAATTAGTATATTTATTCACATCATAGGTAAGTTCATCCATAATATACGTAATTTCTCATAAATAAGTACATCATTCAATTCATCAATCTGATGTGAGACGGCCCGGGTTGATTCGAGTCGTTCACGGGTTTGCCCGATCGTCGACGAGAAGTTAACTTGTCGGAAAAAGATAGAAAATAGGTTAAGGGTTGCGGAAGATTTTAAGGGGTTTAGATGAGTGGTTATGGTGTTGGTAGGTTCTGCTTAGGATAGAAACAAGAAGGTGGTTTTTTGATGGCTCGGTTTAAAGATAAAATAAAGGTAGATAAATTTTAAGATAAATGTGGGGATGGATAAACGAACTCAAACGTCAAAAACGATTCAACACTAAAGAGTGTCACCTCGGTTTCTATATGGTTTAAGGTGGAAAGATGATTATTTGAAGGATAGATGAAAGCCACACCGGTTAAGGTGATAAGTTCAGAAAACAAGTTCGGAGATGCCACAAGCAAGCTTGATAAGTCAAACGAAACTTGTACGAAATAGGAGAGGAGGTAAACTTACTCGTGAACAAAATGTTCATAAAATTTAATCAAAGATAAAAAAAGTCCTTTTACAATGAAATTAAACGACTATTTATAGAACTATGCAAGGCTAGCCGAATAGACAAATTCAGAAGCTTAATAGCTAAGTAATTTCGGCTAGAATGTTCTAAAATATACTAGAATTAAATCCTTAAGTTGCTGCAGCTAGATTTAGCTGATTGGAGCTCAATGGACAGCTTCTAGGAAGGCAAATGCACTTGGAGAAATTGTAGCAGCTAGGTTCGGCCAATTGAGCTTAAATGAGCTCATTAAAATGCAACTCTTGGCTGAAAAGATACTAGTATTAAAGGAGGACGTAAACAGCCTTGAATGTGTGAAAAGTCAGCTTCTAGATTGAGCAATAAACTTGGAAAAATGAATGCTTGAGGTAGGCTAATGGCCATGCCCATATTCAGCCACTTGGGACGCCAATGGGCAGCTTAATGATGAAGAAAACTCAGCTGGTTGAATTTGGCTGTATGGAGGTCAATGGCCTTGTCCAAATTCGTCCATAGCTTGAAAAATACTGCCAATAGATGCCTCTTGGCCGAATGGTCACTTAAGAGATTCAATGGATCAGCAATATTCATGTAACTGGACATGCATGCATTTGGCCATTCATTGTAACTTGTTGTTCATGCATTTAGCTCCTTTATGAATGTGTCTTTAATTTTGTAGCTACTTCTTGGCTGAATGGTTACTTGGAGAACCCAACAATCAGCCTTTATTCATGTATTCGGCCATACATGCATATGCAAATTCTGTACATTGAATCATTCATGTACCTTGCTTAAATGCTTCTCCAAATTCAGCTCACCTATAATAAACACATGAATCAACATTAATTCAAGCCAAATCAGCTGCACATAATTAAAATATAATTTAGACACACTAATTAACATAATAATTAACTTATGACAAATTTAATATTATCTTAACAAGAAAAATTAAATTCGGCATTGACCAAGACATTATAAAAACTTGTAATAGTTACGAACATATTAATGAGCTGTAATAATTCTATCTAATTTATTTTAAATAATTAATTTATTCAAGCAATTAAATTTAGTGAGCTAAAAGAGCTAAGAACGAGCTCAATGAGCTGAACTGAGCTCGTGTGAGCTGACTTGAGCTCGAGTGAGCTGAACCGCATTGATTGAAGTTTAATTGAGCTGGAATTCAGCTCAAAATTGTTGGGCCTTCGGGGATCTCGAGTGGATTGAGATATACAACTTGGGTTGCCCCGAGTATGCTCACATCACAATCCCTTTTTCGTCATATCACATTTCAATAATAAACTTACTATTTCATTACCTTTTCTTACCCGTTTCATTTGTATAATCCCAGACATAAGCATAAACATCAGTCATAATCTCAAGCTTAACATAAGCCTAATCACCATCATCAATACACAAGTTAGTGCATTTAATATATAACTCATTCGGAGTCAATCACATGATAAACCATTTTATAAGAAAATACACTTTTTGAACCGTACCTGCTTTTCATGAACATAAGCATATTCTCATTTTTTTCATTTACCATTTTATTGTATATCATTAATACTAAACATGATATAATATAACTATAAGCTTAGTATAAACCTAAGCATCATCCACAATCTCAACTGTTGAATTTAATTATGTTCAGATCAATATTCAATAAATAACAAATCTTTCAAATTCATTAAACAGATTACCTTACCGAGATTTTCCATTCGAAGAACGACTTACGGATAAGGGTACATCGTCAGATAATTCGAACACACCAAACAGAAGCTCATAAGATCTGATCCAACCGAAATGCGCCAAATAGAAACTCATAAGAGCTGGTCCACCCGAAACACGCCAACAGAAGCTCATAAGCGCTGATCCACCCGAATCATGCCAAATAGAAAGTATAACACAAGAGTTCACAAAAAATGTTGAACCTAGGTTTACTTGGGTAATATATTGATATCTTCCTCCAATACCATCTCCACTCCAAACCCGCGTAATATACCAAAGCACGAATGTACTCTATCCCGCGTTCAATCCAAATCGACCATCAAATTTTATATCTCAGATAATGATTTATTTTCAACAATAGAACATATACATTGTAACATGTAATACCAGTCATCAGTTTATATAAATGTTAAATTTTAACCGTACGAACTTACCTGAATAAATTGCAGAAATGTCGAAGTACAAAAGCTATTTGGTTATTTTCCATTCTCCTCGATTTTTTCACTCAATTTTTATCTAAATTAATAATTTCATTCAATTTATTAATTTAGATAGTAAAAATATATATTTTATGTAATTAAGTTATTTTGACATTTTTACAAAATTACCCCTAAATTTTTACTTTTATTCAATTTAGTCCCTAAGCCTAAAACATGCAAATTAATCATTTTTATTGCAATTTCCCACTAGTCAAATATTCATAGTCTCAATTTCAGCCCATTTTTGCAATAATTTCACAAAAAATCCTTATACTTTTATTGTTTTAGTAATTTAGTCCCTAATTGATAAATTCATCAGAAATCGCTTAACAAAATACTTTAAATAACAACTAATATTTCAAATTCATCATTTAACATCAAAAATCACTAGATTCATCAATTGAAACATTCAAAATCTTTAACAATTTCAAAATCGAAGATACGAGCTAGCTGGACCTAGTTGTAACGATCTCAAAAACATAAAATTTAAAAGAAACGGGTGAAAAATAGCTTACCATGGATAAATTTTACCATGGCCGAACTTGAATACTCTCCCATGGAACTTTTGGCACTCAATTCTCAAGTAAGAAGATGACTATATTTGCTTTCTTTTAATTTATGTTACTAATTTTCTAATTTATTAATTTACCCTTTAAAAACTAACCAAATTTCGAGCATTTACTTAGCCACAACCGTCTACTAATAATATAATTCGTATAATTGCAATATAAAACCTCCCTCATTTAGTACTTAATCCATTTAATCACTCAAACCAAATAGTGATCCAATTTTATATTTTTTACGATTTAGTCTTTTTTAATTAATTAACTATCGAAATGTTCAATTTTTTTAGCGAAACTTTGATACCACCTTAATAACGCATCGTAAATATTTATAAAAATATTTACGACTCGATTTATAGAAATGAGGTCCTGATACATCATTTTCTAAAATCACTTGACCTTAGGGTCTTACCACTCGAACTTAATAAATCGCTTACATAACATAAATTATCAAATCAAAAACCTTTTTAAAACCATATTTAACTCGTAAATATTAAATAATAATATTTACAAACTTACTCGTCGAATTTGGTGGCCCCGAAACCACTACTTCCGACACCACTGAAAATCGGGTTGTTACAAGGAAATGCTCCCAACACACTAGAATAGTTGCCCTTCCTGTGAGTGATCTCTTTGATACAGTGCATCAGCTACTATGTTTTGGCCTCTTTTTCTGTAGGTGATGGTGTAATTATACCTAAGCATCTTTGCAACCCATTTCTACTAATAGGGTGTGATAACCTATCTATCAAACAAAAATCGTAGGCTCTGATGGTCAGTCTTGATGTGGAAGTGTCTGTCAACCAAATAGGGGTGCCACTTTTTGACAGCCAACAATACTACTAGCATCTCCTTGTCAAAAATAGACAAGGTCTAATGTTTGATCCCTAGCCTTTTACTGAAGAAGGCAATAAGTCTCCCTTTCTGTTGCAAGACTACCCCTACACCCTGGCTACAAGCATCAGTCTCAACACAGAATTGTTCTTTGAAATTGGGAAAAACCAATACTGGTGCTCAAGTAACTACTACTTTAAGTTGGTCAAAAGCCTTATGTTCAATGTTAGACCAACTCCAAGGTGTCTCTTTTCTTAGCAAGGTTGTTAAAGGCTTGGCAATAACTCCATATTGCCTTATAAACCTCCTATTATAACCCGAGAGCCCCAAGAAACCTGTCAACTCTTTAACTAATGCAGGTCCAAGCCAATTGCGAACCTTTTCAACTTTAGATGGATCCATAGAAACAGACCCTTTCGAGATAATGTGTCCCAAATACTCCAAATGTGTAGTACCAAAACTATATTTCCCCTTTTTAGCTTATAGTTGGTGATACCTGAGAATGGTTAGAACTTCCTTCAAGTGTCTCAAGTGTTCTGACCAGTCAACAGAATACACTAAGATATCATCAAAAAAACTAGCACTGACTTCCTTAGCAATTGTTTGAATATGTTATTCATTAGAGATTGGAAACTAGAGGGTGCATTGGTCAAGCCAAAGGGCATGACCAGAAACTCAGAGTGCCCCTCATGAGTTCTGAATGTTGTTTTGTGGATATCACCTTCCCACATTCTGATCTAGTGATAACCAGACCTCAAATCTAGCTTGGAAAAGTAGACAACTTACCCCAACTCATCCAATAGTCCATTGATCACAAGAATGAGAAATTTGTCTTTAATAGTCAGTTGATTAAGTTGCCTATAATCTACACATAATCTCCAACTGTCATCCTTCTTTTTCACCATGAAAATTGGTGATGCAAAGAATGTTGTTGTCATTTACAATTCCAGTATCAAGCATTTCTCTGATAAGCCTTTCTATTTCATTCTTCTGAACAACAATGTATCTCTATATGGTCGAACCTTGACCACCTAAGCCTCATCTTGGAAGGGTATCCTGTGGTCCTGCAATCTGACAGAAAGAAATCCAGTACGAAGTTAAAACACATCCTCGAATTCAGTCAAGAGCAACTCAATATCCACATGCAAAGGCTGGGAAGTTAATGTCAAGGTTGTTTGAGTGGAAGTGGTAAACAACATAAGACTTGGACCCTGCCCCAACATATTGAAGCACTTAGACAATTGTGCACCAGTGGAAACATGTAGACCCTCAAGAAAAAGACCTTGAAAGGTACATGACTTCCCCAAGTACTCAAACTGCATGGTGAGAAAAGAGAAATTCCAGATAATAGATCCTAGTGAAAGGAGCCCTTGAATACCAAGAACCAGATCAAATCCTTTGACTGGAAGCACCATAAAATTAGTAAAAGACTGACACACTTGTGCCTCCCACATCACTGAGTGACATACTCCTTGAATGGCTAACTGTACACCATTAGCAACAATCACATTGAACCTGCAAGATAGATACATTGGTAAATGTAACTTATTCATCAATTTGCAGTCCACAAAATTGTAAGTACTACCCGAATCGGCCAGAATAATAGCCTCACAATGACCAATTCTAGCTGACAAACGCATTGTATTGTGACCCTGAGAGCTATTGAGAGCATGTAGTGACAAGACTGAAGCATTGAGTCAACTTCACCTTCAGCAGATTCCTACTTTTCAGTTAATCTTGAAACTCATCAGATGTAGGGCTCTTAAGTTCATTATCCAGCTCAACTAATGCCTCAACCACTAATTGATAGAGTTGAAACTTGGCACATTAATGCCCTAGTGTGTATTTTGATGCACACCAGAAACATAATCCTTTCTTCCTTTTGTCTTCCATCTTAACCTGAGAAAGAGCCTTCACAGGTGTTTTGGTACTGAAATTGTAGGAGGGTAACCCCCTGAAACAGTGTGAGGACCAGGCTGATGGTAACCTTTAACAGTGGGGAATAAGGGTTTGGGGTAGCTAAATTTCCTCCTATAAGAGCACTTTTCTTAAGAACAACACCTACAATATCCTCCACTTGTTGAGCAATAGTAAAGCCTTCTACTAGAGTGGTAGGCTTAAATAGTCTCAATTACTATCCAATATCTTATTTGAGATTGTACACAAAAATGCTCAGTGCATTACTCTTTGGCAAATGCAATTGGTTCAAAAGGCTCACAAAATGATCATGGTACTGATCTACTATACATGTTTGTTTAAGGGCCACCAATTCAATCATGGGATCCAAATACCTACTAAATCCAAATCTCTCCCGCAAGGCCCAAGCATACACCTCCCAAGTAAGTTGTTAAAGACCACCATGTTGTTGGGCAAAGAAATGATGCCAATCAAGGGCTCTCCCTTCTAAATGTAGCATCACCATTCAGACCTTAATTAAATCCCCCACATTCTCAACCTTAAAGAATTGTTCGAGCTTGGATCACCAATCACGAAAATTTGTTCCATCAAATCAAGGGTAAGTCAACTGGAAAGCCTTCCCTATAATGTCCCCTGAGCTAGCTTGAGGATGAATGCCCGAGTGTCCCAAATCTACAATTGGTGACATAACTAAACCTTATTTGGGTGGAAATCCAAGTGGAGGTGTTCCAAGATTTCCCTCACCCCTATCATGTACTCCTCCATGGACAATAGTTGACGTTGGGACCAAAATACTGCTCAAAAATGAATGCATCTCAGATTTGATTTCTCCTCTAATTTCCCCTTTGATTTCATCGCGAAACTCCTTGAAGCGAGAGCCCAATTTTGTCTCCAACTTAACATCGAACTTGCTATCAAGATGGGACAACTTATGTTGCAGCAACCCCATCTCATTCTACAAATGTGTCTTTACTCCATCATTGGCCATAAGGATCATCGAGCTCAATACCTTTGATGAGGAATGAAAGTTTAAAAGAAAGAGCTCCAGAGAAGAACAAGAAGGTGAGAGTAGAGAGAAAAGCAAAGCCAGAGAAAGTTGAGGACAAAGAAACTGTTGTTTATTTTCTTAACCGTTTTCCCTCCAACAGATAGGCCATTAAAAAAGTGAATAATGACAACAAAAAGTACAAAATGGCATAAGCCACAACACACCATATCATTTACAACTATTTACTTTCAACAACTCATTTAAGCGCTAATATAACCGCCCTTACATGCGCCGTTATCATTAAAGACTTCAACCAAAACAAATTGTTTTGCTACAGCAACTAACATTAACAGAATTGCAATTAATAGACCGTTAATTGACCATTGAAGCTGATCATTCCATATCAAATCCCTAGTGCGTTGGCACACCCTCACCCATCGTGAATTAAAGTCAACGAGTTCCCGATGAGAAGCTACCATCACGTAAGGAGGCTACTGAAACTACACCAAAGGGTAAAAAAGGAAAGCAAAAATTCGCCACAAGGAGGCCCTACCGGAGAGGGGGCGAAAAGGAAAAAAAGGGAAGACCCCTAAACAAACGATCACTACCTTGGCCAGAGACGACGAGCAAAAAGGAAAAAGTAAAAAAAAAACAACCAAAAAATAAAAAGGACAAGCCTTATTCCACGAAGGGATGTGTGAGCACCGGCCAGCGGCCTCTGAAGGAAAGGGCCAAGGCAAAAACTTCTTACTTGAGAGAAAAGGTTGTACAATGTAGTAAGCCAAAATTGAGTAAAATAATAAATCAAAAAAAAAATGTAGGTTGTGTCCTAGAAAACCATGCATCCAATAACTAAAACGGAATCAACAGAAAGCGAATCAAAAATGGAAACCATGAATTGATTTCCCAACAACAAACATACTTGCAGAGTCATTGACTTCTTCTCCACTACTAGTAGACTTATAAACACTAGTTATTTCTACAAACCCCAAATACAATGACAGATATTTTAGCAATATATTAATTTCAACACATAATTTAGCAATAATATAAATAAATAACTACACCTATCAAATTCTATATAACATGAATTATTAACGTATAAACATGATTATAATACACAAAAAGAAAAAACATGATACAAAACAGACTGTTAGTATTAAGCTATGTTACTCAGATTCGAATTCGAGTATAGAAATCCGATACCATTGAGATCTTTTTCAAGTTTTTCCTTATAAAAGATGATATCTCCAAACTCCTCCAAGACATGAGCAACATAGGTCCCAATAATTTATAATCCTAATTGGCAGATGAGCAACATACAAACTGTACCCACAATGGCCTACCTTTAACTTTCCTCTTTTCTCTCTTTCTATCAGATGGATACCTTGCAGGAGACTTCCATTCTTTCTCTGCTTCAACATTGGTTGCCTCAGCCATAGGTGTTTCAGGGCCCACCATTGAGCTTACTTTGCCTCCATCATCTCTGGGAGCCAAAACAGTGGGGTTCGCGTTTGGGTTTGGGTTCTGATTCAAGTTAGGGGACTTGGGTTTGGGTTCACTATTGGCTAAGCTCTTCAAAGGACCGTGCTGGTTTGCATTCCAGTTAGCCACCTTCTGTATGATCTCTTCATTCTTTTTTCTTCCTTGGGACTCATTTGTTGCATGAGTAAGTGAAGGAAACCAGCCAGCTCTCGGGTTTCCACCTGTTGGGGCTTCAGAAACAGCAGCAGCTTTTTGGTCACTGCCTCCACCTTCAACCAATGTCATGAAAGATGGTGGCTCAAATTCGTTGGATTTATTGAAATGTTGTTCTTTGGATGCCAGTTTTGACTTCTTTGTGTTGGCTTTCTCTGCTTCTGAAAGTGCTTGTGATCCGGTTGATGGTAAAGTTTCAGTGTCCATGGCAGCCTGGTTATCAGATTGGGTTGAACGAACTGTTCTCCATGCACAAAAACAAGAAATCCACTTAGTTCTTGGATTAGAATTATCAATGTTACTCGGAGTCAGGAGTCTGATGTGAAAACATTCATTCTTTTTAAGTTCTTTCATATATTTGGAGGATCCTTAGAGAGTCCTATCACTAAACCTATGTTCTAATATCTGATTATTATACCTGAAATCTGAGTAATTATAAGATCAAACCAGTTCTTAACTTCATATAAATTCATCAATGGTAAGTTAAGTCAGACGAGATGCTAGTGTACCTGAAACAGATCCCCAGTGGCCTTCCAAACTATCAGTTCGACTATTTGATTCAATCGAAAAATCGCCTACAGTTGTATCGAGTTGAGGTTTAGAAGATCCATTTTTGGCTTCCCCTTGCAAAATTGCAGCACTAGTCTGAGAAGCAGCCACTCCGGACTCTCTGTTATGACTATCATTGACAGGACCAGAATGTATCAACTCTTTTTTCAACTGGTTGACTGATGTTCTCTCAAACTCGTTTCGTTCACTATTGTCTACGGCAGAAGCCGTAAGATCTTTGGCTGCACACTCTCCATGTACTTTGTTACCCTTACTTACTTCAGGCTCCTTTTTGTAATCTTCACTGTTAGAAACACTACCTGACTGCAGGCCTTCAGTCTCATTCACTTCCTCAATGACAATAGCAGATTGGAGATGAGTACTAGTCGATTCGGACGTAGAGTCCATCTTTGTAGAAACATATCCCTCCTCCGGTCCATCTCCACTTTCAACTTCATTGATGTCAGATTTTTCAGTTTTTCTTGTCCCAATATCATCAGAATCCTCAACTTCAAGTAAATGAAATGCTGGATTAGCATGCAATAGTGAAGAACTATCCGTAGATTCATATGATGTACTAATGTTTTTCACATAATTTTCATCTCCAACAACATTATTTAACTTTCCAGCCTCTACATAAGCATCTGTAACCATAGGTTTCACATCAGGTACATCATTTAACATGCTTCCTTGAAATCCCATCCTTTGCAAATCATCAGCAACATAGACCGGTTGCTGTTCTTTGAGAGACAGGACTTCCTGATCGTTCTCATTCTCAGTTGTATCAGCGTCAAGAGGAGACAACGCATGGGACCCTTTATTTAACTCATCTGCAACATTGACCAGCTGCTGTTCTTTGAGAGACTGGACTACCCAATCCTTCTCATTCTCAGTTGTATCAGCATCAACTAATGCATCGGACCCTTTATCGATCTGAATCACATCAGCATTCCCAATCACGAACACTTCTTCAATGATAGCTTCATTTTTCCACTAAGTTTATAGCTATCTTCAATAGTGATTTCTTCATCCATTGGATTAGACACAAATGTATCGGACTTCTCCTGTGAAACATGGTCTTTGACTTCGTCTTCCTTATCAACAATTATTTCTTTAGAAGCTAAGGTCTCCGATTGAGGTAAATTCACTCTCATATGATCTTTAAAACCTTCAAGCTTGATTTCAGCATCATCTACAACAGGAATATCATCAGGACTGCAGAGCACATAACCACTTTCTTTTTCCTTTTCCTTTTTTTCATTGACCTCATTTGAATCGACATCAATGGAAGAGTCTGTATCATGTGCTGCATCAGTCTGTAATTCAAAGGTACCCGTAGACACATTCTTATCATTTGCATATTCAGCTTTGGACGAAAGATCATCAATGACCGTGTTGAGAGCCAAATTGTCACTATTTTCCTCTAATTCCACAATTTTGTCAGCCAAAACAGTCTCTAAAATTAAATCCTCAGCATTTTCGGATTTCAGACCAGCATCCATTAAATTTTCTTCAAAACTAATTCCAGGGTTTCCCTTTCCATCAGTCTCATGCTCACCGTTTCCACTCATGGATGTCTTAGAAGACATATCTGAAGTTTTGTCCAGTCTCGTTTCCGAGACAGATTCTGTTTCAGATATTTTGCCAGCATGTTGGCTAGGCAAAACCAAGGCACTCGATAGGTTTTCATTAAACTTGCTTCCTTCATTCTCATTGGCATCAGCTGCTTGCCCAACAGAGCAAGCTGCTACACTAACAGCAGCATTGACTTTCCTACTCTCTTCAGAGATACCCTTTAGTGTTTCCGTTTCGATTGAGACCACATCACTTGCAGAGCCGTTTTTATCCTCAGAATCTTTACTATAGCTCAAGCCAACATCATGGTGCTCGGGTGTGCCCACTGGCAGAATAGGCATGCTTCTTGGAACAGGATTTTCATTTTGGCTTCCATCAACTGAATTCCGTGGTGATTGAAGGATATCTGCATATGTAAATGAAACCAAATTGTTAAAACTAGATCAAAAGTAATGTTGTATGGTGCCTCAACCGATACCCAAAAATCACTTTGAACTTGGTCAGAATTGCATTTCTTTTATATCTGTGCTACAGTTTGGCAAGTTTAGCTCATTATATGCTCGGCTGTGAGGACATTGGTATGTAGGGGCGAGTATTTGGTTTTATCAATCAGTTTGGTCAGTTTTTTGAACTTAACCAACAACCTTCAATGTTAATCGAACCAACCGAATAACTTACTTTTTTTTATATATTATAGAAATAAATAAAAATGATATATATTAATTCGGTTAAGTTGATTGGTTTAGGTATGAATTTTAATAACCGATAACTCACTAACTTAACCATCTTAACTGTGAGACCATAACCGCCGACTTAACAGAATGGGTCAATTAGGTCTATTATAACCGATTTTTGCTCACCCTATTGGTATGTATCTAACATGAGTATTCAACTTCTTTCCAAGATCTCTACGTATTTTGAGGATTCTTGGAACATCATATCCCATACTCATTTCCAGATATACATCAGCCATGGATTCTTTGAGAAAATTAGAGAATTCAAAAAACTTAGCCTTAAATCACACAAAGCAGTAAATTCTAATGCAAAACTTTATGATAAGTACAGAAAAAAACCGCAATCCAAACTAAATTAAAGTACGAGCAACTGCTTCTAGACATGGTTAAATCGGATATACATATTTATATCAGGCACATAACCATACCTAACGCTCATCCAAATAACGAGCAAAACATTACTAATAAAATAACATGATTATTAGCTTGGTTGGTATCGACATTATTAGCAATAGATTCAAGCATTTATCCGAATATGGATACTTCAAATTTTCTTTGTGTGATATATGCATTGACACATGTATATAAAGGGGTCACATTTAAAAATACTCTAGTATCGAGACATGGGCATAAAGGAGTAACTTCCAAAATTCCTCCATCCGACACTTATAGCCAAATCCAAGTCCAACATCAAAAAGTGGTAATAGAGATTTATTGTGAATTACCGAAATCTTCACAATCTTTGAATGAAATGGCGGAAGCAAGATCCTTGTCGGCTTGGCTAACAATATCCGTACTCCAACCTAATTCGCCATCTTGAAATTCCGTTGCCGCGTCCGAAAATACTTCTATTTCAGATCTATTCGACATTGCTCCGACTCCTCTGATACTTTTCTCCCAACCACGCCTTTCCATAATCTTCGGCTCAACTGGATTCACCAAAATCCGTACATTCAATTAGGAATGACAACAAAAATGGAGAAAATCGAAATCGGTTTCTGAGAGAAAAAATCGTCAATCGGAAGTATTGAGAGAATATATAATCAGAATTTAAAAAAAACATAAGAATGAAGGAAAGATATTCTTTAGTTTAGAAACCAGAGGAAAAAGAAAACAACATACATACATACATACATACATACATACATACATACATACATACATACATACATTTTTTTCAATGGAAATGAAGTGAAATTAATGGCAGATTGAAGATAAAGTTATACTAGTACTTTTATAAGAAACAAGAAAGCCCAGAAAGTTGGTAATCGTTTTCCCGGAAAAAAAAAAGTCAAAGAACTTTAACCAGCCTAGAAAATGATGATATATCCATCATCCATGAAAACAAAAACTAAAGTTTTTATACATATATTGTAATAAACAAGAAAACACAGGAAAGACAGACAGACAACTTCAACAAGCCCAGAAATTTATTAAATAAAAAATAATAATCAGTAAAAATTTTGAAGGAAAAGAAAAAAGAAAAACCTGATGATTGATTCTTTCCCTGGTCTTGATTATCCATAACAAAAGAGATCAAGAAGAAGCAAAAAGTAGAGAGTGTTTAGATATGAGAAAATACAGAGAAACAGTGAGGAAGAAAAAGGGAGAAGAAATTGATTTTAAGGCAAGAAGAGAGGAGACTGACTTACTAATGAAAGTTGTATAAAGTAAGTAATGTGAAAATGGATACATAATCCAATCCCATTTCAGTTGAATGCATCTCATTTTACAATAAAAATGAGTTGGGTTCTGTTTTTGGCCAATCAAAATATTAAAATAATAATATTAGAATGTAATGATTGAAAATATAGTAGGTTTTGTGGTAAAAGTAGTATAGTAGTCTATCCTAGATTTCATTTGGGTTTTTCTATTGAAAAAATGGCAAATGGGTTCCATACGTCTGATGAAGATATAAATAATGATTTCGTCAAAATTATACTTTAAAATTTTGAACTCAAAAGTCGGAGTAAATATTTTAAATATATAAAAGAATAAAAAAATTTATGGAATTGGGTTAATTTTTCTCAATTTTTCTTATTTTTTCTTAAAGTCCTTGAAATTTACTCTCAAATTTTAAAATAGTCCTTTACTATTTACAAAAAGCCCTTTTAATTTTTTAATATATTTTTGAAAATTTTAAAATTTTCTATCATATTATAATGGTAGGGAATTACTTGTCTGACAACAAGCACATCTCCATCGAGCAAATGCAAATGGTAAGTTTTAATTTTAATTTTTCAATATTATTTAATATTTTTTACAATTATGCAATTTTAATTAATTTTTATAATTTTTAAACATCATAGATCGGTGTTGCAATGTTATATTCATAACATGCATGGTCCCCATCGCCGTTGATCGAGAATTACTCGGGAAGCGGGTTTTTGGCACGTGGCGACGAGAGGTTGGGGGTTCAAGTTGGATTCGCCTTTGATCAGTGCGTTGATAGAGAGGTGGAGACCCGAGACGCACACTTTCCATCTTCCATGCGGAGAGTGTACCATCACTCTAGAAGATGTGCAGTTGCATTGGGATTGCTGGTGGACGGGTCGATAGTCACCGAGTCCGCAACTTATGGTGATTGGATGGCCGTATGCTACGAGCTTACGGGTGTCATTCGGATAAAATTCATGGAGGTCGATCGAGATGGCTCGATTACGAGACACATTCCGGATGAATGAGGGTTCGACCAAATAGAGCGAATACTGGCATGCTCGGGCATATATTCTTCGATAATTGGAGGCTATCTGATGCGAGACCTTTCTAGAAACCTCGTACACTTGAGATGGCTCTGAAACTTGTTGATTTTAGAGCGGTAGGTGAATTGAGTTGGGGTCCGCCGTGCTATTGAGGTTGTATCGGAGATGTCTTGGGCGATGCGTAGAGTAAAGTGAAAATCGGAGGTTGCCTACCACTACTGCAGTCATGGGCATGGTTTCGATTTCCATTTTACGTCCTCGACTCGACCAACCATATTTATTCCCACTGATAACAAGGTAAATTTAATTTATATTTTACAATTATTACGTAGATTTATAATATAATAAAAATTTATTTAATTAGGTGGAACCATTCGGCGAAGTCATGTTGAAATACCTACCTCGCTTGAAGATATACGGCTTCTATTAGACCAACGATCTGAATCACAAGTAAGTTTCGAATTTCATATTTATAATTTACTATTTCATATTTAGTGTTTAGTATTATGTATATAACTAATATTTTTGTAATGTTAATATAGTTTCAATAGACACCGTATGAGGATCCGACAATTCGGGCAGTAATTTCAGAGGAGTTCTTCCAAAATCCAAACTGTTAGCACGCGAAGGTCCCATTGATCACCTATGCGACCGTGGAGATGCACCAGTTAGATCGGGTTCTGCGACAATTTGAATTTCGGCAACTGATTCCCGTGCCACCTGAGGTGCTCGATGATGAGCACAAAGTGGACTTACGACAGTTGCACATGGATTAGTCAAGATTTTGGTCAGAACATATCGAGATGTGGGAGAATCGGTATGACTACTTACCTATCCAGGAACCGATCATCGTCCCTAAGTTAGCGTGCGTGCTAGAATACATGTCATGGTTTAAGATCCATGATAAGTCGTATCTGTTGTAGAAAGAAGAGAGGCGTCGTTAACTTCGTCAACAAAGGGAACGTCGGGGCCCCTTAAATCTAAGGAGAAGGGGTGATGACACGGGGCCATCAACAGAGCCGACACAGTCACCGAGCCCATCAGTTCAACCGACGACACTGACATCACAGCCTTCACCCTTTATGCTAGGTGCGTACCCTACCCCTTATATGTATCCTAACCCGTATATGTTTCCTTTTCTTAGTCCCACCCCAGGTTGGAATGCATGGTCGGGTTCAAGTCCGTTCCCGACTACTCCGACTGGCCAGCCGATCTTGAGGCCATCGTCGCGTGAGGGATCAAAGGAGAAGCCGTCGAGGAGCACTTCTTTCTACCAACCTCCTTCGCCATACGGGATTCAGACACCCCCGCCGTGGTTTATGCAAACACCTCCGGGGCCGTTATTTTATCAAGGTGGGTCATCCTCGCAACACCCACAACTAGACCCAATGCCGGAGGAACCGGAATCCTCGCCTGAGGTTCCACGACCCCCGCCAGAAGCTAGAAGAAAGAGGAATCCAGAGCGTATCACCAATCGCCCCGTGTGTACACTTGATTCAATAGCATCAACATTGATTCGGATCGGGTTTTTTATTTTTAAATTGTAATAATTTTTTTTATTTTTTTAATAAAAAAGTTATTTTTTATTTGTGTTTGTAATTTAATTTTAATATCTTCATTAAAATAGAAGTTGTTTATTTTTTTATATAATTTAATTTGAATTTTTAATAAAATAAGAAGTTATTTTTATTTTATTGTAATTTAGTTTTAATATATTTAATAAAATAATAGTTGTTTAATTTTTTATTGTAATTTAATTTTAATATCTTTAATAAATTAGAAATTGTTTAATTTTTTATTGTAATTTAATTTTAATATATGTAATAAAATAAAAAGTTTTATTTATTTTTATTTTTTGTAAATTAGTTTTAATATATTAAAACTAAAAGAAATTTTCTTTATTTTTATTTTTGGTAATTTAATTTTAATATATGTAATAAAATAAGAAGTTATTTTTTATTTTATTATAATTTAGTTTTAATATATTAAATAAATAAGAAGTTTTCTTTATTTTTATTTTATTATAATTTAGTTTTAATATATTAAATAAATAAGAAGTTTTTTATTTTTATTTTTTGTAATTTAATTTTAATATATGTATTAAAATAAGAAGTTGTTTTTAATTTTTTATTTTATTATAATTTAGTTTTAATATTTTAAATAAATAAAAAGTTATTTTTTATTTTATATTTTTATAATTTAGTTTTTAAATTAAAATAAATTTTTCAAAGAAAGCGCTCCCTGGGACGCTTTGTGTCCACGTAACAAAGTGCGTCCCACGTGAGGCGCACTTTGCTTACGTGACATAAAGCGCCCTCGGAGAGTGCTATTTATTCTTAAAACGCTACCGACATGAGACGCGTTTTGATGGGAAATAGCCATTTTCCGTAATTTTTTTAAAAATTGGCCCAATTTCATAATTTTTTTTTTTTTAGTATATTTAGGATATTTACCCCAAAAGTCGGCCTTTTTATTGGAGAAAAGAATAAAGAGAAACAATTAAAAGAATCAACAGTCATAACAAAAACACTAAAATGAATCCTTCAATCATGGGATTCCGACTGACATTTGCTTAAACAAAATCATTAACAATACTAGATAGAAAGCAATCAAAATGTAATATGAGGCAAACAAAGTGATTATTTTTATAATTTATTTAATAAAAAATTAAGGGTCAATATATTTTAAATAAAAAATAAGGGTGAATTGAATAAAAATGTCAATAGACTAAATTTATTATTACTCTTTATATATAAAATACCAACATCAACATTTAACAATATAATTTAATTGATAAATTATTTTACTCAATCTAAAATATAAAGATTAATTTTATCAACGATGGAGTAGAGAGAATCTAATGGTACTTTTATTTGTATATTTTAAGTTTTCATAAAATATATATGTGAAAATAAACTTTAATTATTTATTTATAAAAATAGATAGTTTGAATGAAACTAATATTTTTAACCTACTTTAATATATGCCGGCTTGATATAAATATATATATATATATATATATATATATATATATATATATATATATTTCCACCGAATATTTGAGTTTGAAAATTGAAAATTATATATTAAAAATTCAATTAAATCAATGAGCTAGATTGAGATATAGGTAATTTACCAAAATATACTAAAATAAAAAAATTATTGAAATGGGCCGAAATTTGTATTATTTACGAAAAATGATCATTTTTCCCAAAAGCGCCCACGTCAACAAGATTTTGGGGGATGCAGAGAAAGCGCTTTGAGGAGTGCTTTGTGCCACATCAGCACAAAACGTGGTGATAAGGACGCGCTTTGTTGATGTGGCACAAAGCGCTCCCTCAAGGCGCATCATCAATTTTTTTGACCGTTGTCAAACTACGAAAAAAAAACCTATAAAAACCCCTACCCTTTTATTTTTTTTCATTACAAAGTCCTTATTCATTTTTCTCTCAACTTTCTCTCAAATTCTTCTCAAATTTCTCTTAAATTCCTTGAAACCTGCTCTCAAATTTTACAATAGTCCTTTAATATTTACAAAAAAGCCCTTTTTAAATTTTTTGAAATATATTTTTTTGATAAATTTTAAAATATTTGATTGTATTACCAATGGCCGGGGAATTAATTCGTCTCGACGATAAACACATCTCCGTCGATCAAATGCAAATGGTAAGTTTTAATTTTAATTTTAATTTTTCAATACTATTTAATATTTTTTAGGTTTATGCAATTTTAATTAATTTTTATTTTATAATTTTTTAAACAGTCTGTAGATCGGGTGTTGCAATGCTATATTCGCAATATGCCTGGTCCGCCATCGCCGTTTATCGAGATGCACCACTTGGGGGTCTGCCGTGCTATCAAAATTGTATCGGGAGATGTGCGGGGCGACGCGGCAGAGTAAAGCAAAAATCGGAGGTTGCCTATCACTACTGCAGTCATGGGTACGGTTTTGATTTCCATTTTTACGTCCTCGAGTCGACCACCCATATACATTCTCACTCATAACGAGGTAAATTTAATATTATATTTTACAATTATTACGTAGATTTAAAGTATAATTGTATGCTAAAAATTTATTTAATTAGGTGGAACCATTCGGCGAGTTATGTTGGAATACTTACCTCGCTTGAAGATATACGGCTTCTATTAGAGCAACGGTCGGAATCACAAGTAAGTATTAAATAAAATATATTTTCGTAATAAAATTATCGTTTTTTGTATTTATAATTTAGTATTTCGTATTTAGTATTTAGTATTATGTATATAACTAATATTTTGGTCATGTTAATATAGTTTCAATGGACACAATACGAGGATCCAGCAATTCGAGCAGTAATTCCGGATGAGTTCTTGCTAAATCCGAACATTTGGCATGTGAAGGTCCCATTAATCAACTATGCCACTATGGAGATGCACCAGTTAGATCGGGTTCTGTGACAATTTGGATTCCGACAACCGATTCCCGTGCCACTTGAGGTGCTCGATGATGAGCACAAAGTCGACTTACGGCAGTTGCACACGGATTGGCTAAGATTTTGGTCAGCATATATCAAAATGTGGGAGAACAGGTATGATTATATACCTATTCGAGAACCGATCGTCGTTCCTGAGTTAACGTGCGTGCCGGAATACATGCCATGATTTAGGATCCATGGCAAGCCATATTTATTGTCGGAAGAGGAGAGGCGATGGCAACTTCGTGAACAAAGGAAACGACGGGGCCCTTTAAATCCAAAGAGAAGGGGTGATGAGATGGGACCATCAACAGCGCCGACATAGTCACTGGGCCCAACAGTTCAGCCGATGACACCGACATCACAGCCTTTGGCCTTTGTGCCAAGTGCGTACCCTAGCCCTTATATGTATCCTAACCCATATATGTTTCTTTTTCCCAGTCCCATTGCAGGTTGGAATGCATGGCCCGGTTTGAGTCCGTTCCCGACTACTCCGACTGGCCAGCCGATCTTGATGCTGTTGTCCAGGCCCCGTCGGAGAGCTTTTCTTTTTGCTAGTCTCATTCGCCTTATGTGATTCAAACACCCCCGCATAGTTTATACAAACACCTCCTTAGTCGTTATTTCATCAAGGTTGGTCATCCTTCCAACACCCACAACCAGACCCACTGCCGGAGGAACCAAAATCCCCGCTTGAGGTTCCACGACCCTCGCCGGAAGCTAGAAGAAGGAGGAATCCAGCGCATAACTGCCGACCATCCTCATGTGGCACTGATTCCAACCGGTACCAACATTGATTCCGACCGCTTTTTTTATTTTTTAATTGTAATAAATTTTTTATTTTTTAATTGTAGTAATTTTTTTATTTTTTAATAAAATAAAAGTTATTTTTTATTTTTGTTTGTAATTTAATTTTAATATCTTTAATAAAATAGAAGTTGTTTATTTTTTATTGTAATTTAATTTTAATATCTTTAATAAAATAAAAGTTGTTTTTATTTTTTGTAATTTAGTTTTAATATCTTTAATAAAATAAAAGTTATTTATTTTTGTAATTTAATTTTAATATCTTTAATAAAATAAAAGTTGTTTTTATTTTTTGTAATTTAGTTTTAATATATTTAATAAAATAAAAGTTGTTTATTTTTTATTGTAATTTAATTTTAATATTTTTAATAAAATAAAATTTGTTTTTTTTTTTAACTTAATTTTAATATCTTTAATAGAATAAAAGTTTTGTATTTTTAATTTAATTTTAATATCTTTAAAAAATAAAAGTTGTGTATTTTTTATAATTTAATTTTAATATTTTTAATAAAATAAAAGTTGTTTTTATTTTTTTGTAATTTAATTTTAATATCTTTAATAGAATAAAAGTTGTTTATTTTTTGTAATTTAATTTTAATATCTTTAATAAAATAAAAGTTATTTTTATTTTTTATTGTAATTTAATTTTAATATCTCTAATAAAAATAAAAGTCCAAGATTTGTTTTTATTGTAATTTAATTTTTTTGCAAATTAATCCTTCTACAAAAATTCACCATTTTCATCAAGAAATAACTAAAATTTACATAGCCACCAAGAGACAAAAAAAGCTAAGAAGACTATCAACTATTTCGATTTGGACACGAGCGAGATGTATGGCCTGGGTTCCTACACCATCCGCACAACCTACGTTGGTTAGCCGTTTCTCGGATATCTATATTGTTGCATATTCTAGTCGAGCAAGGTCGACCTTTTGGTTCGCGCCTCAGTTGTCTATCCGGTAACAACTTATACGGTGCAAGCGATACAGATGGCCACTTACATTCATCTAGGATTGGTGGGAATACGTGTCTCCAAACGTTGTACATGTTTTCTATTTTATACACTTTGTCGACATAGTCATGGAATCCAGATGGAGATTTTGACAAGCCGCAAGCACATGAGCGCATGGGTAACGAAGTGCATCAAATATCCCACAGTCCCAGGTCCTATTTCTCAAGTGTACACGATATTGCCCGCCAACAATACCTTGGTTCGGTCTGTCAAACTCCGTCACACGAAACCATAGGTTGTCGTAATCGTGACACACTGTGTGCATAGTATTAGCCCGTGCCTTCCCCTTGTTAATTTCTCGCAAGACCTTCGCGCACCATACATGGCCTCCTTGCATTTAGCCTTTATAACTCGCAGCTCGCTTCAGAAATAGTGTCGCTAAATGAAAATATGTCTCTCGCACAACTGATGTTATCGGTATATGGCGCGTTCCTTTTAGAATAGAATTTATATATTCGGCCAAGTTTGAGGTCATATGACCATATCATAGTATACTTGTGTCCACTGTTCGAAAGGAATATTGCATAGTTAGTTTGTGCCTTCTTCGTTAACTTCTTGCAAACTCGCTAACATCTCCTGAAAATAGTCCTTATCGATCTTGTACCCTGCCAATATAAGTTGATAGCGAATATTACATACCACTCTTCAATTTAGAATAAATTGAATATTACAAATGAAATTGTAACACCCCAAACCTGGCCCAAACACCACGACCGGATCTGACATGTCACTAAGGAGATTTTGAAAGATGTCACAATTTCGGGAAAATATTTTTCTTGAGCTTAACATTTTATTCGGGAAAACTAAATGGTTGAATAAGTTGTAAAAGATATACATTTTATATTAATGGCTTAGTTTAATTAAAACGTAAAATTTAAATGCCTAATAATAATAAAAGCCCAAAATAAAATCAAAAGAAAGAAAAATGTGAAGCTAGTGGCCCGTAGCCTTATAACAATGAAATTTAAAACCCACTAATTAAAAATAATAAAAATAAATAAACTAAGTAAAGTCTTTTGCTGAATCAAAATATTCTCTCATATGGCCACCTTGCGCTCCTCTCCAGCTCGGTTCGATGCGCTAGGTGCTACCTGAAAGATGTTAAATAATAGGGTGAGTCGCGAGACTAAGTGTGCAACCCTCGTGCACCATCAGATTTGGGCCTTAGCCCACAGAACAGATAACAGAGCATAATATATATCAGAAAATATGCAAAGTCCAACCCAAATCCTAGGTTTCCATCCGCTACACACCACCCTTACCTGCCAATCACACTATTAGGGATTTCTACAATCGACTCACACCGCTACACACCATCGATGGCAGTCATGTTGCTCATCGTCAGATCATGGCAATAGCCACTACAACAGATCATGGCAAAAAGCCACTACAACAGATCATGGCATAAGCCACTACAACAAATCATGGCATAAGCCACTACAACAGATCATGGCAAAAGCCACTACAACAGAACACTTCCCCTTTCATCAATCTCCCAACCCCATGCAATCATAGAAATCGGCATACATATAAAACATATCATCTCAACTGAAACATTCACTTAGGAATGACAGAAATCACTAACCTGGTGATTCGCCTTTACCCTACTTGGGTTTCAACCGATATGCCAGGATTTCAGCTTTTAACAACATATAACAGATTTATAACCATATTATAACAAGCAATCTAAATGGTGTGGGAGTGTTACACACCTGATAAATACGTAGGACTACCCTCTACGTCGATACCCTCGCTAATCAGATCTACTACCATTTGTCTACAACTTTGCTCAAAAGCCGAAAAAACACAAACATAAGGCCTTCCTTGAATTCTTGAAAGTAACACGATTCGAGTGCTACTAAAGTCTGACTTAGAAATCTAAGTGATTGACTCCTCCTGAGTTTTCTTCAAGATTTGGCACAAGAGACACCTCAGAGAGAATTCAGCAAACACAGGAGATGAGATCTAGGTATTTCGGCTTTTATAAAAATCCCGGAGAAGATGAACTAATGCGCTTTCGGCTTTTAGAAGGTCTGAGTAAAGTGTTTCGGCTTTGGCTTAGAAAGAAAGTAAAAAGAAATCAAGGAAAGGCTTAGAGATTTCGGCTACAAGAACAAACAAGAACGTAGTTTCAGTTTTTAGTGAATGGGAGAAGAACAACAATGGGGATCAAAAGATTCGACTAGAAGGAGGTTTCAAAGAAAAAGAAAAAGGGTGAGGGAGGTGGTGATTTTCGCTTTCGGAGAGAAAAGATGATAAAGAAAAATAACTAAGATGGCCTTGATTTTCGGCACAAAGAAGGAAGAAAAGAGTAGGGTTCAAATGCGAATTGATGAGCTATCCCCTTATTTATAGAAATTTTGGCACCCCTATGGCAATTAGAAACCGATTTCTTTACTCCTCTAGGTGATGGAATTTCGCCAACTCGCTCTCGTGAGATAGCTCCTAACTTTTCTCCTTTATCTAAATCTCTTCACACCTTCAAAAGACTCCTAGATAACACCATCTCTTTCTTCTATTATCAGTACAATATTATCATTAAATCCCTCTTAAAAATAAGCCTTAATGCCGTCCATTCCTCCTTGCTCTTTTAAGTGCCGAAATTTGCCCAAAGACATGGGCTCCTTGTGGCCAAACTTGGGCCTCTTTCAACTGCTAGTGACACCACCCTCTAGCTCCCTTGCAGTGTCATTTAATATTGGGCCACCAGCCCACTTTGGTGTTTTAAACACAGATGCTACCCTTTTAACCCTATAGTGCCCAAACAGAAAACTTAATTAGGGTCTCATCCCAAACCTGAGCCCATTTTTGTGTCCTCTCTTCTCTTAATCTGCTTATGAGGTTTCATGCTTGAGACTAGGGTCCACTAAGTAAGAACATAATTTTTTCCTATGGTCTCCCCTAACTCTAAGGATTCAAATAATCCCGATAATACCTTAATATTATTATTCTAAGTGCTACACATACATATTAACTCCTATGCACATAAATTAAAAGTTTTGGGATTTTTGGGGCGTTACAACCCAATAGGCCCAAAATCTACTAGGCCCAAATTCGGGATGTTACAAAAATTATATTAATAGATATTACATACACATATTGGTCACTTGCCGTCATCGACTGGTAGATCGATGTTGCCCGTAGTAGTTGGATGCAACATGCCTTAGGCAATATCGATGGTATGTGCGATGCCACAGGTTTCTCTGTCGCTCTATTGCGGCTAGTATTCCAGGGCCCCGATCTTATATAACACATATATCAGGTTGAGAGCAGACATGCCTCCTTAACCTAGATAGGAAGAAATCCCAGTCATCAGCTGACTCCCCCGGTGTTATTGCAAACGCAATTGGAAGGATTCTCCCACTATCGTCCTGTGCCACAGCTAGCAATAGTCGATGCGTATATCTACCATACACAAAGGTACTGTCAATTTGTACCAATGGCTTATAGTATATAAACGCGTCTCGGCATTACTTAAATGTCCAGAACAGACGCTTGAACACTGCGCATCCACGGAGCAATCGATCGTTGTAGTATGTCGGTTCCATTCAAGGTCTGTTATGCTGCCTGTGACATATCTCTTCAGCACCTGACACCACTGCCACACTTCATTATATGAAGCGTCCCACTTACCATGCTATTTTCCAACGCCTTCTGCATGTGGGCTGGAGGCGAGTACGCCCTGAATAGCAGATCTTCTTCTTATTCATCTGAACCGCCCTCAACATCTTCAGGTACGGTTGGAACAGGCTCCGATTTAGAAAATAATGCAACTTCTGCACCATTGGGCCCGGCCTCTCGAGGTGGATCCACATCGGACTCATCATCCGACCCACTATAATCTGCAACGAATGAGGGCCCCTCACCGGTGGATGTCGTGGGGAGTACATTATCCCTCGTTAAACATCTTCCGTAACGTTCCCAATCATATGTGGATTGCCAACCACTAGAAGTTGATGACGTTCCCCAATACGTATTTCTATCATCGAACATCGAAAGAAGGATATGCACGTCCTATCCACCAATCGAGTGTCGTGCAGGGGTTATGTTTTCCATACTACCACCAAATATGGGCACTTCCGTATTCTGCCTCCCACTAACAGAGTGTCGACTTGAGGTCATGTATTCCCCTCGAATAGCAGTAGATGTTGAGGTCGAAGGAAGATCACTTGACGATGAAAATTGTACATATACATTAAGATAGGGTAATCCACTGGCAAGATGGGTCTCTACTATTGCCTCAAAGCTCCGAGGACCTTTGATGCCGATTGAGTTATATATCACCAGATCAATCGAAGCGCAAAATCTATACTTAATAAACTAAACTTTCATTGGCGTTGTTCCGAAGATTTTACACCTAATTCTTTTGCGAAGTTCTATCAAATCTATGTTCCGATTAAAACCCAGTCGCGCTGTGTTCTCCGATAAAAAACAACACCATTTTCGGTGTCATAAACTTCACCATCGTAGTAAATAACATCATTAATACGTTCACTCATTTTCAGTTTCTATTTTTCTTTTGCCTCAATTTCTGTTATGCAACCTGAGAATGAAATTTGGCTGATTTATAGTCTAAGGATTACCAGAGACTACTGTAGCAAAAGAGCGTCCACGTGGGAGCTCTTTTCAATATTTTCTTGACAAAGCATCCTGCTTGAAGCGTTTTGGGACTATTTGTTCAAAAACGTCTTCTCAAAATTATTTTACCGGAGACTACTGTAGCAAAAGAGCATCCACGTGGGAGCTCTTTTCAATACTTTTGCTGACAGTGCATCCTGCTTGAATTGTTTTGGGCACTATTTGTTTAAAAACGTCTTCTCAAAATTATTTTACCGGAGACTACTGTAGCAAAAGAGCGTTCACGTGGGAGCTCTTTTCAGTATTCTTGCTGACAGTGCATCCTGCTTGAAGCATTTTCGGCACTATTTGTTCAGAAACGTCTTCTCAAAATTTTTATTTTCCTCAAAACCCTAAACATATTTTTACTAAACCTTAATTAACCCTATAATCTAGTCCATTAATTTTTTCCTAAAAACCCTAAACCTAATGACCCTAAAAAATACTAAACCCTAGCCATAAAACCCTAAAACCTCATACCCTAACACTAAAAACAGTTGAAAAGGCAGTCGGGAGAAGGAGGACAAAAGCGTGCCCTTGAGGGAGCTCTTTCTGCTGCATCTCCCCCAAATGCGCTGATGTGGACGTGTTTTGGGAAAATGACCCTTTTCCATAAATAATGCAAATTTTGGCCCATTTCAGTAATTTTTTTTATTTTGGTATATTTTGATAAATTACCCCTAAGATACATGAATTTATTAATTTGATAGCAAAACAGGAATTTAATTAATCTAAAATTAAGTGGAATGTAATAATTGAAGAGTGTGAAGTGGAAGTATGTATAAAATATTACATAATAATAAACAGATAAAAAGATAGACAATAGAAAGATGTAAGGTAGTAGCTGTAGCAGGTGATTAAAACTATGGTTCCACGTGGACCTACCCATTCTTTGCCCGACCTCTCCTTTTCCCGCGGGGTCAGGTGAAAAAAAATTGGGTAAACTGCACTACAACTCATCTAACTATAGGCTATTTTCTATTTTAATCACTCAATTATTAATTTTTTTAAAATTGATCACGCAATTATAAATTTATTTTTCTCACCCAATTATAATTTTTCTAAAATTGGTTATCCAACTAATAAGATTGTCTTTATTATCCATTTTTGTTAATTGCAAAGTGACATGGTAATTAAAAATTAGTAAAATAATAAATTTAGCTCTCAATTTTTACATATTATATTAATTTAATCATAATTTCAAAACATAATCCTAAAATTTACAAATGATGGATCCTAATTCTAAAAAATGAAAGAAATACATAAATATTTAAAAAAATAAATTTAAACAAATTAAAAAAGAACCAAAAAAATGAAAAACGATTCCATTGGTAGAGATTAACAGACAAAAACAATTCATTTATTAAAAACAACAACACTTTCCAAGTGAAAATGGCTCAAGCTTTTTCAAATGTAAGCTTCTCTTGGGTTAATGTGGGAGAAATGGGGAGAGGAAGAGGGTAGGGAGAAATGGAAAGGGTTTTTAATTTTTTTGGGTTCCACGTCCTTAGCCTTAGCTTTATTATTATATAATTTCAACATAATTAACTGAGTTTTCAGAAACCATCACATGAAAAATTCCTTCTTTAATGGAAACAGTTGACAGCATTAATCTTAGAACTAAGATTCCATATAAGGCTTAAATTACAAAATTTGGTGAAATACAGGCAACACTGATAATGTTTATTGCACAGATTTCAACTTCCATATCCATGTTGTAGACAATTCAATGCTCTTTGAACAACATAGTTTCCCTACTGATCTTTGGCCACCAAAACCAAACCATCCATCCCAGAGGATTGCAAGCATTGCTCCACCAGATGACTTCATTGCACGGTTTTGGAGTCCTACCACACTTTCCCCGTGGGATCTTGTGCTAGGAATGCCACATATCAAATTCAGCAGGACCTTTGATTCGGGTGATGAATTCCTTCTAACACTTGAATTTGTTGTTGGATTCTGAGTATGATTTCTAATTTCTTTTGGAAGTAGGATTTTCAACTTCTACTAACAACGGGATTAGTCTGAATTATAATCCCCAAAATTCGCTATGTTGCTATATTTAGCATAATTACAAAAATTTATATAAATTAATTTAGACATAGGTTATAATGGGTTATATCCCTTTTATAATATAATATAAATTTATAATAATATATAATTTTTTTCAAACAATCTCATTATAGGTTTTGATCTCTCTTTTTTTAACACAATACTTAGAACTGCTCATAATTAGGGGTATGCAAATTTCAGTTAAACCCAAATTAATTCGGTTAACTGATTGAATTCAGTTAATCGGTCAGTTAACCGAATTAATTCGATCGGGGTCAGTTAATAATTTTTTAAAAGTTTAATTAACGGTTAATTCGGTTCTGTAACGCCTCAAATTTAGGCCTAGAAGGAATGGGCCTTGAATGTGGGATCAGTTAGGAGACTGCACATAAATATTTATGTATGCAAGAAAAGGACACAAATTGCTTATTTACTTTAGTGGCTAAGTGATTTAGGAAGAGTTAGGAATGTTGGAGAAGTCCTGAGTTCAAACTTGGGCTTTAGCAAAATTTTTTCTTTTTGCTCTTAAGTGAATCTTGGCCTTAGCTTGAAGGCTTTTGCTGGTAAAGGTGAAAAGTGGCGTGTGGAGTGTACTAGTGGTCTGAGGTTCGAATCTCTTGTCATGCAAAAGAATATTTATTTTATTACCTTGCAGCAGGAGAAGTGGAGTTGGACTGAAACTCTGTAAGGTTTTGTGAGTGTTGATAGGAGTGCCGAATTTCTTTGCTGAGAGTTTGGGGGGTTTTCACTTTTTGCATTTTGGGTTCTCTCAAGTCTTATCTATACTACGAAACTGACCACTCGCATCATTTCCCTTCTAACCATTCGTGACATTCTTTCTCCTCATCCTTGATATTTTCTTTTCTCTCATAGCCGAACCTTCCCTCTCTTCTTTTAACTTTTGTTCATATTCTATTCTTTGCTGGCCGAATTTCACTGTTGCTAATCATTCTCTGCGTCGATCTACTGCAAAGGATCTGACTGTTGGTAAGTGATCAAAAGTTATTCTTTGCTTTACCGTTAAAACCAAATGCACTATGCTCTTCCTTTCTTTTCCAAAATCGAATAACCCTATTAACCTATTGTTATTTCATTCTTCATGTACTGCACTCATTGCGATGCTAGGGTTTTTCTCAAGGAGTGGTGAAGTGTGAACGGTTTGGAGGAGTCAAACTTTAGTTCTCAAAACGTTCGGTAAGTTAATAAGGTTACCTCATGTTTTTGGGGTTGGCCAAATATGCCCTACCACTTACTAATTGGTTCTTGACTGTACTTTAGGAAAACAACGAAGGCGTGTGATCGCTCTAAATAGCGTTCGTTGAGGGATTAAGGTCACCTTCATTCAAACAAGGTAAGAAGGGTATTTCGGATTAAGTGTTATTAAGAGGGTTTTACCCTATCAATTAAAGACTAACATTGGATCTCGATGAATCTAGGTCAGGTGCTGTAACACCCCTATCCCATATCCGTCGCTAGATTAGGGTTAAGAGCGTTACCTGATAGATCGAAGACTTTCATAACATTTCATACAATCATTCACCAAACACGAACAAAGTGTCCCTTATAATGGTCAATGAGACCTTAATCATGCTTAGAAACAGGGTCGGGACTAAACCGAAACATATACAGAAATTCTCAGAAATTTAAAACTTTTCTAAGTTACAGGGGTTAAACGCTCGTGTTGGTTGGCCATGTGTCTCCCACGGCTATTAGACACACCCATGTGTCCTTCCCGTGGTCGAACCTGACTAAACTCCACGGCTACCAAGTACCCTCGTGTGCTAAGGCCGTGTACTCCTAAGCCATAAACTGACTTTTTCACATGGCTACTAGGTAAGTCCATGTACCTTGGCTGTGTGCTCTTAAGCTAGCTACTGACTTAGCCCCACGGTCACTAGGCACGCTTGTGTGCCATACCCGTGTAACATTATAGTTCATTTACAAGGCCAAAATGCCACCCACTTGGGGTCTTACCTACAAGCAAAATTTACCAACACATCTTATGCACATTTGACAACCAAGAACATACCAAAATAACCATTCAATCTATACATTCAAATCCAATTCTATTCATACCAATTTATAAGACTAAAACTCATAACATCACAAGCATAACTCATTCAAATACTTACTCAAAAACTTGACCATTTCCAAAGTTATCTATCCATACCAAGGCATACATCACATATCATATTCATCAAGGCAAAATATCAACTTATAATTAGCCACATCTCATGGCCAAGTTCATACAACAACTCATACCATAATCTAGCCTATATATGTCATATCTAGTTATATACATTTCCAAAATGTACCAAAACAAGATGAGTAGTGTGATGATGATCCTCGACAGTCCCTGAGCCTTCAGTAGCTTTGAAGATCTATAAAATAGAGAAAACACACACACAGAGTAAGCTTTCCGAAAGCTTAGTAAGTCATATACAAATAACTTAACATGAAAGGCATATATGCATATAGGTACATTGACACATTTTATTTTCATAGCAATCTATCACATGTATGCTTCGGTTCATATACTTGACCATATTTTCCACATTCATCAATTCAATAATCTTATGAATACATAGCCCTTTCATACATACTTTTACATATCATATTATTATACCATCATACATAATCATCATAGTAAGATCGAATAAATACTTGCCTTGTATACACACTTAGTGTATATAAATGTACCTGAAATGGATTTATAATCCACATTGCCATTCGTATCACAGACTTTCCCATTGAACCTTTAGGAACCTAATAGGATACTCAGAAAGTTCGGAATAAACGTACAATGCCAACATCCTAGAAGAGGTCTTACATGTACTCAGATATCGATGCCACTGTCCCAGACAGGGTCTTACACGAATCAATACGATGCCGATGTCCCAGACATGGCCTTACACGTAAAGCTCATATTGATGCCAACATCCCAGACGTGGTCTTATACAAAATCTCGAATCAATGACATAGCTAATCCTATCTATTCCTAGGTTCGTACGGGACTTCTCGGACATTGACACTAAGCCAACCTTATCTCGAAATTCATGTACAGATCATCTCATAAGCATTCATATTTAACAATAGTCATATGAACATATACAGTTTAATACCAATACGTTTATTTGCATAATAACTTACCTTGAGTTCGATTTAACGGAAATGAAAACGGCTACTCGGTTACTTTCACTTTCCCTCGATCTAAGTCCGTTTTCCTCGGTTCTGGATCTTAATTCAAGCTTACAATGGCTGAATAACCTAGCTTAACTTTCTTCTTTTTCTTTCTTTCAATTTTCGGTGACAAAATGAAGATGATGATAAACATTTTATGCTTTATTTTACTATTATACTATGATTAGTAATGTACAAAAATAACCTTTAATAAAAACATACATATCACCAAAATTACAAGGTCATTTATAACCTTAGCCATCCACTTTCCATAATAGTGGCTATATTGCTACTTAACTCCTCAACATTTAAAAGCCACATTGATTCAACCATTAATCAAATAGATAGCCATTGTTACCCTTTTATGCAATTTAATCCTTTTGTCAAATTAAGCACACAGACTGACGAATTAACTTACGAAACTTTAGCACATGCATAATCACTTATCAGAAGCATAAAAAATAATATTAAAACATTTTACTGACTCGAATTTGTGGTCCCGAAACCACTGTTCCGACTAGGGTATAAACCAGACTATTACAGGTGCTCGTAGTTCTTGGAACGACTCCAGAAAAAGGTGTGTAATCACACTATCTCCGTTATGAATCGACAAAAGCTAAAAAGTCAAAACTTCGACATTTGAGGCCTCACGAGTGTGCGATCGCTTGTAACAGTCTAGTTTATACCCTAGTCGGAACAGTGGTTTTGGGACCACAAATTTGAATTAGAAAAAAAAATATTTTAATATTATTTTCTATGTTTAATGTGTGTGATTAAGCATGTGCTAAAGTTCCGTGAGTTAATTTGCTCGTTTGTATGCTTAATTTGAGAAAATGGCTTAATCGCATAAAATGAAAGTTTGATGGTTAAATGTGAAAGTATCAAATTGTTGATGTCTTTATAATGTGAAGCCCTTATGAGGAAATTAAGCCATTTAAAAGACAGTCGATGGCTAATGGACGGTTATGCCATTAAATGTATAAGTTTTATTTGTTATAATAAAGGTTAAATTTGTAAATTGATTAATAAGTTCATTAAAGCTTATAATAAAACAAAAGAAAATTAGATAGTCGAAATGTTCATCTTTTTCCACCAAAATATAGAAAAGAGAATAGGATTCATGAGCTCGAAGCATTCGACCATTGTCTTTTTTGATTAAGGTATGAGTTTTGTTCAGTTTTTGATAATTTTTACATTTTCGTAATCGTTGCTTCGAGTACTTCAAAACCCATGCTTCAATGTTGTAAATTGATGAATATTTTGTAATGTGCCATTGATGAACACATGAGTTTTGTGATGTTTGATAGTGAAATATGAAAGATATGTGTTTACTTATCATAGTTTGTCTTTGGAGTTTTGTTGATTTGGAGTAAACTGGAGTAAATTGAAAGAATAAAATTTTGAGGGACTAAATTATAAAATAAATGAAATGTGTGGAATTGTATGAGCTACATGAGAATTTAGCTAGGCATGGGTAATATGAAATTTGGTATATTTTGTGATTTTGTGAAATAGGGACTAAAATGTCCAAATGTGAAAATGTGTGGGCTAAAATGTAAAATTGCCCTAAATGTGTGTTCTTGGATTGGATTGAATGAGTTATTGAATAAATGGGTTAAATTTGAATATGTATAGATCAAGAATCGAATAAAATGGATTTAGATCGAGGAAGTCGAAAGTTATTGAATAGCCGTTTATCTCTGTTCTTCCTGATACGACCGTGGCTCGGACACCGACCAATGTTGCTGAAGATCCCTTGGAGCTTTCGAAGGGACCGATTACTCGTGCCTGAAACACCCCAAACCCGGACCACGAGCCTTGATCGGATCTGGTATGTTCCACGTGTAAACCGTTTCAAATTCTTTTGTTACTTAGGAAAAACTTGTGTGTTTTAAAGAAAGTTTGTTTTGGGTTGGGCTTGAGTTGAAAATGGTTTATTTCGTTATTAAAATCCTTTTGATTTAGGTGACAAAACGTTGGGCTTTGAATTAAATTAATTTTATTTAATCTTTTAATAAATATAAAGATTGTATGCTCAATAAATAAAAGTAAAATAAACGCTACTACTACTTTATTACATCAAATAATTTCCCAAAATTAAAACCAAAATAAACTATAAATTACTTAAAATTAAATAAAAGTCCAAGTCAGAAATTTCTTGCTATGCATGGCCATCCCTAAGCTTCTCATCGAACCCGGTCTATCACCGTCACCAAACATGTTCCCACAACGGGTGAGTCAATGACTCAATGTGTACACAAACACTAAGTCTTAACAAATTCAGGGCATAACAAATCATATTCATACATATCATAATTTCAAATTTAATGATTCAAGATGATGATGCAACCCAAACCCAAACCTAGATGCCATCCGCTACACATCCCCGTACCAACCTGCACACCGTGGGGACTACTAAGTCAACCCTCCATCCGCTACACACCATCGAAGGCAGTCGCTGTAGTCGACGTGCTCATCACCCATATAAAATTCGTGGCATAGCCACTAGATAATTGTGTCATGAGACACCACATTCAGATAATGTAACCGAAGTTACCACATTTAGGTAATGTGACCGAAGTCACCACATTCAGATAGTGAGACCGAAGTCATCACATTCACTTCCCCTTTCTCAAATAACCCGAATGCCCCATATTATTCATATCATGCATATCATACTTAAATTCACATTCATGTCACTTTTCACATGTTAAGTATAACATATTTCGTAATCCTAGTAGGAGTAGGAAAACGTACCTTAGTACTTTGTACCATAACATGGTACTTTAGCCACATTCTTACACTTTCATATTAACACATATATCAAGTTTAAGCCATAAATCTATTAAGATTAGTGTGGGGTACACACCTGATTCGCTTAACAACTTCACTGAAATCCCGAAATCCGATCTACTGCTTTAGGTTTTTAATGCCTACATTCGACCAACATGGTAATATTTAGCAAAGGCCTATTCGGCCATAAAACCAAATCCTAGTAGGATTTGTATTCTTAAAACTTACCTTGTTGCCATTTAGATGATTAATCAAATCCCAAAAACTTGTATTCTTCCCCCTTTGAAATCGGCTAATCACTAGATCCCTTGAATCAGTTAGTTTTCGGTTAAAACAAATAGATCTAAGTACTTTAGATAGGGCCTTGGCTGAATATGTGAATACACTTACCTTGGAGTTCTCAAATCCCGAAACTTTACTTATGCTCCTTCCTTGTATTCGGCCAACTCTAGATCTCTTTAACATATTAGTTTTCGATTTAAGATAATAAAAGATAGATCCAAACACTAAGATAAGCCTTGGCGAATGCTATAGAGACTTACCTTCCAAATCTTAAATCCAAAATTGATCTTTTGTCTTGGGTGCTGTCAAATCCTTATAATCATATGTTAGATTTGATCTAATATTAAAGTATGGAAGAGACCCTTGGCGAATGTACATATATGTACTTACCTTATTTTTAAATCCCGAATGATCCTTAGTAATAATCGGCTATGGCTCTCATATGTAACACAAAGTTTGACTTTTGTAACGTGAAGGAATCGGCTAGGGCTTTGCTTATTTTGACTTTTGAGGCTATGAAGAATTTGGCTTGAGAAGAAGAAAATCTTGGAGAGGAGAGGAGAAAGAAATTGACAAAAGGAAAGAGAGGAGAATGAATGAAGAATAGCCTTGCTCTTCCTTTCTTAGCCGAAATTGCTAGGCTAGAGTCCCCTACTTGGCCACCACTCTTCCTATGTGATAATTATCACTTTATCAAAAAAAAATTAATCCAACAATTATCTCCTATTTAGCCGAAATTCTAAAGGAAGTAAAACTCCTCTTTTGCAAGCCTTGTGCCGTCTACCTCTGTGCTTCTAGAAGCAAAAATAAAAACTTCTTTTATTTGCTTCCCATGTGACTCGAACTCAGGCCCAACACCCTTGCATGTGGCGCTATTTCCAGAGGCCCTAAGTGGCATCTTCAGGCCACTTTTCCAAGCCTGTTTTGTGTGTCAAATTTCACTTACTTTTTCTCTTAAGGCCACCTTGCCTTAATTCCTCTTTTAAACTTTAAAACTCGACATTTCTAAGTCATTTCTAAGTTTCCAAAAATTTTCATTTGGCTCTTTAAACTTGACATTTCCTTACATTTCCAAGTTTCCAGAAAGGTTCACTTTCCTCTTTAACTTATGTTTCCAAAATGTTCACTTTCCTATTTTACTTAGGTTTCCAAAATGTTCACTTTCCTATTTTACTTAGGTTTCCAAAATGTTCACTTTCCTATTTTACTTAGGTTTCCCAAAATGTTCACTTTCCTATTTTACTTAGGTTTCCAAAATGTTCACTTTCCTATTTTACTTAGGTTTCCAAAATGTTAACTTTCCTCTTTTTAACGTAACATTTCTATACATTCCTGTGTTTCCAAAAATATTCAAAATTTATTCATAATGATAAGACATGTCATTTCGCATAATTAAACCAAAATGCATAGGCCCTTTTCAGGATGTTACAGTTCTACCCCCTTAAAATAATTTCGTCCTCGAAATTTTCTAGCTAAAATAATTGAGGGTATTACTGTCGCATTGCCTCCTCTGGTTCCCACGAAGCTTCCTCCTATCCATGATTGCGCCATAACACTTTGACTAGAGGAACTGACTTCCTCCGTAACACTTTCACATCACGTTCCAAAATCTAAATCGGCTCTTCCTCGTAGGATAAGTCTGGCTTTAGCTCCACTTTTTCAACTGGTACCACGTGAGATGGATCCAATCGATAGCGACGTAGCATGGACACATGGAATACGTCATGCATCTGCTGCAACTCTGGTGGTAACTCTAGCTGGTATGCCACTGGCCCAACTCGCTTTAGTACTCGATAGGGCCCTATAAACCTTGGGCTTAACTTCCCTTTCCGACCAAACCTCATCACCTTCTTCCAAGGTGAGACTTTCAGAAACACTTGGTCTCCCACTTCAAACTCTATTTCCTTCCGTTTGAGTTCAGCGTACGACTTCTGCCTATCAGAGGCTTCCTTTAGCCGTGCTCGGATTATCTCAACCTTCTCTTCAGTTTCTGCTACTAACTCTGGTCCCAAAACTCGACGTTCTCTTAACTCACTCCAACAAGTAGGAGTTCGACACTTTCGCTGTACAATGCTTCATATGGTGCCATCCAATGCTAGCTCGATAATCGTTGTTGTAGGTGAACTCGCTAAAGGCAAGTAATCCTCCCAACTTCCTCGAAATCCATCATACTGACCTCTCAACATATCCTCCAACACCAGATACCTGTTCGATCGCTCATCGATTGTGGATGAAAAGTAGAGTGAAGTCCAACTTATCGCCTAAAGCTTGATGAAGTGCCCTCCAAAATCGAGACGTGAACCTTGGGTCTCTATCCAAATAATTGACATCGGCACTCTGTAGTCTCACAATTTTCGCCACATATAACTTGGCTAACCACGAGGAATAATCTACTCTTCCGGGATGAAATGTGCGGACTTAGTCAAATAGTCCACTATTACCCATACCGAGTCCTTCTTAGTAGGCGTGAGGGAAGCCCACTAACGAAGTCCATGGTAATTCTTTCCCACTTCCATGCGGAATCTCGATTGGTCAAGCAATCCCGATGGGACTTGGTGTTCAGCCTTAACTTGCTGACACGTCAGACATTTTCCCACGAATTCAGTAACTTCTCGTTTAAGATCAGGCTACCAAAATTGTTCTCTTAGATCTCTGTACAACTTAGTGCCTCCGGGATGCATAGCATAAGGGCTACCATGTGCTTCCTGAAGAATCCTCTGTCTTAACTCCTTGTTCCTCGGCATACAGACCTTCCCTTTGAAGCACAACATTCCCTCCTCACTAACTTCATAGTCCTTTAGCTCTCCGTTCTGTGCTTGTTGTAACTTAACACTTAAATCCTCATTAATTAACTGTCCCTCTTTCACCTCCTTCAACCACGTTGGCTTGACTTGCAACTCAGACAACAGGCTTCCATCCTCATACAAATTTAAATGGGCGAACATTGCCCTTAGGTCTGACACAACCTTTCGACTTAGGGCATCAGCTACCACATTCGCCTTGCCCGGTGGTGCTCTATTGAGCAATCATAATCCTTCAATAACTCCACCCACCTTCGCTGCCTCAAGTTCAACTCCTTCTGAGTCAACAGATACTTAAGGCTCTTATGGTCTGTGTAGATCACTGACCTTTCTCCATAGAGATAGTGCCTCCACACCTTAAGGGTGAAAACTACGGCTGCCAATTCCAAGTCATGGGTTGGGTAGTTAATTTCATGCGGCCTTAACTGCCGAGATGCGTAAGCGACTACCTTTCCGTCTTGCATCAATACGCAACCCAAACCTGTATGGGAAGCATCACAATACACCGTGAATTCCTTTCCTGCCTCTGGCTGAATCAATACTGGAGCTTCCGTTAAAACCTTCTTAAGTTTCTTAAAGCTCTCCTGCTGCTTCTCCGACCAAACAAAGGGTACTTCCTTCCTCAACAACTTTGTTAAAGGCGCGGCTATAGACGAAAATCCTTCCATGAACCTTCTGTAATAGCCTGCCAATCCTAAGAAACTATGAATCTCCGCCACCGACTTAGGTGGTTTCCAATCCAACACAGCTTCAATTTTCTTAGGATCCACTCTTATTCCCTCTGCGAATACCACATGCCCTAAGAATGTCACCTCCTTAAGCCAAAATTCACACTTGCTGAATTTGGCATAGAGCTTCTTCTCCCTTAACACTTGCAGCACAACTCGAAGATGCTCATCATGCTCCTCTTCAGACTTGGAGTACACCAAAATATCATCGATGAACATGACGACGAACCTATCCAAGTAAGGTTGGAAAACTCGGTTCATCATGTCCATGAAAGCGACTGGGGCGTTCGTCAACCCAAACGGTATTACTACAAACTCAAAATGGCCGTATCTTGTCCTAAAATCTGTCTTATGGATATCTGCCTCCTTCACCTTCAACTGATGATGTCCCAACCTCAAGTCTATCTTTGAGAATACTGCGGCCCCTTTCAGTTGATCGAACAAGTCATCTATCCTAGGAAAAGATACTTGTTCTTAATGGTCAGCTTATTTAACTGACAGTAATCTATGCACATACGCATAGTTTCATCCTTCTTCTTTACAAATAGGACTGGTGCTCCCCATGGAGACACACTGGGTCGAATAAACCCATGATCAAGCAGTTCTTGGATTTGAGCCTTGAGCTCAACCAACTCTTTAGCGCCATTCAAGATGGAGCGATTGACACAGAGCTATTCCGTTGCAAATCTATTCCAAATTCAACCTCCCTATCTGGGGGTATTCCTGGTAATTCCTCTGGGAACACATCCTCAAAATCCCTTACCGTTCTAACTCCATTGACACCTTCTTCCTTTCCATCCAACGCACTCACAAAGGCTAAAAGCGCCTCGCACCGTTTTCGAACCATCTTTTCAGACTTAAGCACTGAAACTACATTAGATAAGTAGTTTCTTCTCTCTCCTATCATAATGACCACCTCATCCTCAGGGGTCCTTAGTTCCATTCATTTAGCCGCACAATCCAACACGGCTCGGTGTTCTACTAACCAATCCATACCAAGTATGAGGTCAAATTCTCCGAAGGGTAACTCCATTAAGTCAGCTCGAAAGCTTACTCCCTGAATTTCTAGGGATACATTTCGAAAGATCTTATTCACCAATATAGTTTGGCCTAATGGGCTTACTACCATTATCTCCCTATCAGAAAGTTTAGAGTCTAGGCCTAGTGTTTCAACTACACTACAGGCAACATAAGAATGGGTCGAGCCCACATCAATTAGAGCATAATAGGGTTTGCCATGAATGAGGAACGTACCGGTTATGACGTCCAGCGCGTCTCTATCCTCCCTACGACGAACTGCATAAACAAAACCCGACTGCCTTGCCTCAGTATTAGCAGCACCTCTGCCTTGTGTTCCACGTCCTCTGCCAAAGACCATTACCTCATTATTCAACCACGACCCGTTGAGGTCATTGTCCTCCTCTACCAAATGATTAACATTACGAGTCACGATCGACTTTCATCCGGTTTCTTAGGACAATCTTTGAGCATATGGTCCTTGGACCCACACCTAAAACATCCTCCTGTCTTTTCGGACTCCCTAAGTGCTTCTTTCCACAATGCTCACAAGGATGATATCGCCCCCCGGTACCAACTTGCTGACCCCTCAGCCCATCAGCTCTGGGCCTTTTCTGCACATTTCCGATGATCCGGATGACCCATAACCCCTCTTGGGTCTATTCCTATCAGAGCTCTGCTTAACCGAGTCCTTGATTCTCTCGACTACTTTAGCCTTTTCAACCAACGCGAAAAACTCCTATTCCTGATGTGGAGCTATCAGTAACCTTAGGTCATCCCTTAACCCGTCTTCGAACCGTACACAGCGCTCATGCTCTGTAGCCACTACTCCTCGAGCATATCGGCTCAACCTCAAAAATTCAGCTTCATATGCTGCTACCGACTTATTCCCTTGAACCAGCCCTAGAAAAGCTTTCCTCTGTTCATCAATATAACGTGTGCTGACATACTTTTTTTGATATGCCTCCTTAGCATACTCCTAGGTCAGATCCTCAGCCGTGGCACCATCCCGGATAGTTAACCACCATTGGTACGCTTCATCACGTAACAGTGCCACCATTCCTTTCAACTTCTCTTACGGGGTCAGATCGAGCTCATCCAAAATGTGCTCGGTTGCTTCCAACCAGTATTCAGCTGTACTGGGTGCCACACCTGACACTCCACGAAACACCTCAGCTCCGTTAGCTCAGAGTCGCTCAGGTACGGACTTCCGAGCCCCCATATTTCCACCCGCTCCAGCCACCATTTCCAGAACTCGCAGCACAGCCTGCGATACAGCATCATCCCCCGTCTGAGCCTGCTGCTCGACACCGACAGCTAGGGGTGGTGGTGGCGGTGGTAACTCATTGTCAGACCCTTGACCCGATCTAACGGGTTCTGACACAGCCATTCTTCCTCTACCGCGTCCATGACGACCGCGTCCTCTAGGATTCATATCTAACGATGCGCTTTAATCTGATTTAAGAAAGTTTTATGAATTAGCCCTTATTCCACTGATTATCCATGACGAAGTTTTATGAAAAGAATTTTAAGAGTGGTTCTTTCGTATTCATACATGCACACAAAGCTTCACATTCATACATTCATCAATCAATTATGAACTTCCGTTCATTCGCAGAAATGTTGTAGTTTCCATTGTTGTTGTTTTTCCACTACCCAGGGGTATTTACGTAATTTGTCCTACGGGGTATTTTCATAATTTTTCAAATAGGGTTCCTTGATAATTTTGTCAAAAAGTATTTTAGAAATTTTATAGTCCCGGGGTTCTTTGGTAAATTTGGAAATTCTAGGGTATTTTGGTAATTTTTAATTTCGGGGGTAATTTGGTAATAAACCGTGGTAAATTTGTAAAGTTTAATAATTCAGGATATTTCAAAATTTTCAAAACTTTGAGGGTTCTTTTGACAAATTTATTTTCCAAAACGATGAAGTTGCAAAAATTTTGGAAATCGGGTCATTTGGAAATTTTGGTAAGTTAGGGGCAATTTTGTAATTTTCCAAAAATCAAGATATTTTGATAATTTGCAAATAAGGGTTTTGGACTGGTTATAAAATAATAAAAATGTTGATTAGAACTGTGGGTATTTTAGACATTTTATAAACCAAGGGCATTTTGTAATTTTACCACTAGGGGTATTTTAGTAATTTTATAAATCGAAAATTTTTGAAAAATTGTGTAGAAAAGATAGTTCCACAATTAAAAAAATGATTTTAAGAGTTTTTAAAATTAGGGTTCTTATTAAAAAAACATGGCTAGTTCCTTTCTGTTTTAGTTATTGGGTTTAGCTTTATGACCGAGCCTTCTTGGTCGTAGTGAACCAAAGCTACGCACCAGGCGGGATTCGAGTGGAGAGGAGGTAAGTCACACCTGACCGCTTAAATACCAAGCTCTCACTGAAACCATTCCTAGGCATGCGTCTGGGGTTGCCACACCCACTAAGTCCTCAGGTTAGGGTGAACCAAAGCTACGCACTGTAGGACTGCACAAGAGGAGGTGAGTCACTAGGATCGCTTAAATACCGGCTCTTCCGGATCCAATCCTGAACATGCATACCATGGTTGCCACACCTAACTCGATTGACTTAGCCATAGGTTTGTTTAGTGCATTAAGTCTTATGTATTTGTGTTTGAGTAGACTAATCCTAGGGTTCAAGTTCCTATCATGCTATTCTACATTCCATTCCTTTTCTACCCTTCTATGATTCACATAATCACACAAATAGTTAGGGGTAATTACAGTGGATCATGGGTGGAGACTTAGGTGCCATGCCAGAAAATCCAGCTTATTTCATAAGATACTTTATAAAGCTTATTTGGGCTCGATTTGAAAACATTTTGGGCCTTAGCCCACAGGCCAAGAGTTTAAAACTGGGCTCGAAACCAAATGAAACACCCCAAACCCAAATTTCACGAGCCATGATGGATCTGGTATGTTCCCGTGTAAACTGCTTCAAATTCTTTTGTTACTTAGGAAAAACTTGTGTGTTTTAAAGAAAGTTTGTTTGGGGTTGGGCTTGAGTTGAAAATGATTTATTTCGTTATTAAAAATCCTTTTGATTTAGATGACAAAACGTTGGGCTTTGAATTAAATTAATTTTACTTAATCTTTTAATAAATATAAAGATTGTATGCTCAATAAATAAAAGTAAAGTAAACGCTACTATGACCTTATTACATCAAATAATTTCCCAAAATTAAAACCAAAATAAACTATAAATTACTTAAAATTAAATAAAAGTCCAAGTCGTAAATTTCTTCTTTGCATGGCCATCCCTAAGCTTCTCAGAACCCTGTCTATCACCGCCGTCTTCAAACATGTTCCCACAGGGGTGAGTCAACAGACTCAATGTGTACACAAACACTAAGTCTTAACAAATTCAGGCATAGCAAATCATATTCATACATATCATAATTTCACATTTAATGATTCAAGATGATGATGCAACCCAAACCCAAACCTAGATGCCATTCGCTACACATCCCCGTACCAACCTGCACACCGTGGGGACTACTAAGTCAACCCTCCATCCGCTACACACCATCGAAGGCAGTCGCTGTAGTAGACGTGCTCATCACCCATATAAAATTCGTGGCATAGCCACCAGATAATTGTGTCATGAGATGCCACATTTAGATAATGTAACCGAAGTTACCACATTCAGGTAATGTGACCGAAGTCACCGCATTCAGATAGTGAGACCGAAGTCATCACATTCACTTCCCCTTTCTCAAATAACCCGAATGCCCCATATTATCCATATCATGCATATCATACTTAAATTCACATTCATGTCACTTTTCACATGTTAAGTATAACATATTTCGTAATCCTAGTAGGAGTAGGAAAATGTACCTGAGTACTTTGTACCATAACATGGTACTTTAGCCACATTCTTACACTTTCATATTAACACATATATCAAGTTTAAGCCATAAATCTATTAAGATTAGTGTGGGGTACACACCGATTCGGCTTAACAACTTCACTGAAATCCTGAAATCTGATCTAGTGCTTTAGGTTTTTAATGCCTACATTCGGCCAACATGGTAATATTTAGTAAAGGCCTATTCGGCCATAAAACCAAATCCTAGTAGGATTTGTATTCTTAAAACTTACCTTGTTGTCGTTTAGATGATTAATCAAATCCCGAAAACTTGTATTCTTCCCCTTCAAATCGGCTAATCACTAGATCCCTTGAATCGCTTAGTTTTCGGTTAAAACAAATAGATCTAAGTACTTTAGATAGGGCCTTGGCCGAATATGTGAATACACTTACCTTGGAGTTCTCAAATCCAGAAAATTTGCTTATGCTCCTTCCTTGTATTCGGCCAACTCTAGATCCCTTTAACATATTAGTTTTCAGCTTTTAAGATAATAAAAGATAGATCCAAACACTAAGATAAGCCTTGGCCGAATGCTATCGAGACTTACCTTCCAAATCTTAAATCACGAAATTGATCTTTTGTCTTGGGTGCCTGTCGAAATCCTTATAATCATATGTTAGATTTGATCTAATATTTAAGTATGGAAGAGACCTTTGGCCGAATGTACATATATTTACTTACCTTGTTTTTAAATCCCGAATGATCCTTAGTAATAATCGGCTATGGCTCTCATATGTAACACAAAGTTTTGGCTTTTGTAACTGTGAAGGAATCGACTAGGGTTTTGCTTATTTTTGACTTTTGAGGCTATGAAGAATTTGGCTTGGGAAGAAGAAAATCTTGGAGGGGAGAGGAGAAGAAATTTGGCAAAAGGAAAGAGGGGGAGAATGAATGAAGAATAGCCTTGCTCTTCCTTTCTTAGCCGAAATTGCTAGGCTCGAGTCCCCTACTTGGCCACCACTCTTCCTATGTCATAATTATCACTTTATTAAAAAAAAATTAATCCAACAATTATCTCCTATTTAGCCGAAATTTTAAAGGAAGTAAAACTCCTCTTTTGCAAGCCTTGTGCCGTCCACCTCTGTGCTTCTAGAAGCAAAAATAAAACTTCTTTTATTTGCTTCCCATGTGTCTCGAACTCAGGCCCAACACCCTTGCATGTGGCGCCATTTCCAGGGGGCCTAAGTGGCATCTTCAGGCCACTTTTCCAAGCCTGTTTTGTGTGTCAAATTTCACTTACTTTTTCTCTTAAGGCCACCTTGCCTTAATTCCTCTTTTAAACTTTAAAACTCGACATTTCTAAGTCATTTCTAAGTTTCCAAAAATTTTCGTTTGGCTCTTTAAACTTGACATTTCCTTACATTTCCAAGTTTCCAGAAAGGTTCACTTTCCTCTTTAACTTATATTTCCAAAATGTTCACTTTCCTATTTTACTTAGGTTTCCAAAATGTTCACTTTCCTATTTTACTTAGGTTTCCCAAAATGTTCACTTTCCTATTTTAATTAGGTTTCCAAAATGTTCACTTTCCTATTTTACTTAGGTTTCCAAAATGTTAACTTTCCTCTTTTTAATATAACATTTCTATACATTCCCAGGTTTCCAAAAATATTCAAAATTTATTCATAACACATAAGACATGTCATTTCGTACAATTAAACAAAAAATGCATAGGCCCTTTTCAGGATGTTACAGTGCCCGTGCTAAAAGGTTCAAGGAGGAAGTTTCGGCTCTCGTAGACAAAATATGGAGCAATGTCATGGCTGGACAGTTGGGGAACGATAAATCGAGCAAACCATGTAATTTTTTTCACGTTCAGCTAGCTCAGATTTAGCTCAAGGAGCTCGTCTTTATTTTACATTTGCATAACTACTTGGCTAAAAATTGCTGCATTAAAATTAAATAAGATATTAATTAATTTAGTTACATCCTTTAGATTATGAATTTAATTGAGTTTCAATAAAAGAGTCTGAATTTAATTCATGATGTTTATTATGTTCTTTTAAATGCAAGTAATTAATTTGTCAAGATTAAATGCTGTTTTAAGGTTGTCTTGTTTCAGCCGAATTTAATGTAAGCTTATTTAATTTGTCTTGATGTAAACATGTCTTAATGAGTGGCTCTAAATGGCTACCGAATTTTTGATGTTTGATTTCCCATTTTAATGTGATGAATTAATGAACTAATGGGCTGATTAATTTGCTGTAGGTTTCAATACCTTGGACGGCATAAAGAGTAGATTAAAGGCTGTTGAACTTTGGTGTTCTCTAGGGGACTTTCGGTCAACATCATTAAGGTTTTTTTGGGTTCCCAAGTCTGACCGTCACTGTAATATCCTGATTTTGTGGGTCTGTGCATTTGATGCGTTGCATGGCTAAATTAGTAGGTAAAGGCTTTGAGGTTTGGTTTGGGCTCAGGTTTGGGCTTAAATCAGAGTTAAATTGTTTAAAAAGAGAGTTAGTAGTATCTTTAAATTGAATTATTATGTTTAGTAGCATACACCTCTCGAGTTAGTAGTATCTTTAAATTGTTTAAAAAGGTGCACCATAGCCGCATACACCTCTTGAGTTTGGTAAGTTTTCGGGATTTTCTTCTTTGTGGTTTCTCTCTTCTTTAATTAGTTTCTAACCTGAATCACGTTTCCAAGGCTCGGTCGATTTCACTCCTTATTCCTAGAAGCCGAATATGACTCACTAAAAGTCTCCTGTACCGATCTGTGGAAAAATCGAAGGTAGGATGGTGTAGGTTCGGCCTAATGGCCACTTTTCTTGGATATTTTCTTTTGGCCGAATGACATATGGGCTAGTTTAGTTGTGATGTTTGGTTTGTTGATAGTTTGGTGTTGGCCGAATGTAGGTGGGGGTGTGAAGCTTTCTTAAAGACTTTCGGGATCTGAAAGCTAGGTAAGGGTTTCGTTTAAACAGTAAGTTTATTTATTAGATCTCACCATTTACATTCGGTTAGTAACCAAGGGGTTATTATGGGCAATAATAACAGATAAGCAATAGGAGCGGTTGGATCTGTAATCAACGCTAAAGTACCATAGACACAGTAGTATGAAATTAGGTGTGTAACTCTTACACACTTTCTTACGTAATATGTTTTATGTTTTGTGTTTCAAAAAGCTGGAATAACGGCAATAGTTACGAAAATACCCTTGTAGGTAAAAACGAGGATGCCGGGTAAGTTGTTATTCTGTAAATGTGATTTAACATGTTAAGCATGATCATACTGATATTGATTGCATGAGTATATGCCATGGGTTATGAGAGGAGGAAGTATGATCTATTAGACTGTCACGGTGATTTGGTATCACACGATTGGGTTGGCCCACATAATACAAAATTGTGACTAAGTCTCGGTGGTTTGGCACCACCAAGGTTTGGTACCACATATACTAATTTTGTAACCGGTTACCAAGGTTTGGTACCACATATATTTATTTTGTAACCCGGTTACGGTGGTTTGGCACCACCAAAGGTTTGGTACCACAAGGGTAAAATCGGGAGACCCGAATGGATACTTAGGTGGGTTGCATGACTTGCATATTATTATATGAACTTGTGTAAGAGCATGATTTTCTTGGGATGGGGATTTATACACTGAGTCTCGGTGACTCACCCCTTCTTTTACATTTTTGCAGATCAGACTTAGATCGTGGATATGGAGCCGGAGTGGACTCGAGGTGGCCATGCTCAGCAACTGTTTTGTTTCAAAGTTTTTGGTTGAACTTAGTTGTTTATTTTTAATTTTGGGGTTTACATCGTTGTAACAAGGCCACCTAACTTTTATTTTGGGATGTTTTATTTGGATGTTCCTATAACTATTGATAAGCAAACCTGATAGATATGAATTGGATGTTTTCCAAAACCTCGATAAGTACTTTTTTTTTTCAAATGTTCACTGATTAAGTAAATGATATGGATTAACAACAAAGCATATAATTTTTTTTAAACAAAACCAAGTCTTAACACGTTTTAATTTTTCATCGAACTCAAATTCGTTTTCTAAAAACAAAAAGAGTTTTCCAAGGGTTTTCACCACCAATGAAGTTGACAAACTAATTTTTAAAGTATTTTCTACTCCGTAACACGCCAGACTCGGGTGTAGCGTTTAGACTAGGTTTGGGGTGTTACATTTTGGTATCAGAGCCCAGTTTAAAAGCTCGATTGTGGGCTTAAGGCCCAAAATATGTTTTTGGGTTTGTGAAATGATTAAGCATGGCACCTGAGTCTCCGGCGCCAATCCACCTAGGTAAGTACCCTAACTTCTGTTGTGATATATATGTGGTGGGTTTTGTGGGCTTAGACGTAGCTAAGGATGATAGTACCAATTGGCTCTAGGTTAGACAAACAACTTCCTAATCCATAAGACTTAATCTTAATAAACAGAACCTGTAGACAAGTCATAAGGCTAAAGTGTGGCAACAAGCATATGCATGTCTAGGAGTAGATCCGGAAGAGCTTGGTATTTAAGTAGTCCGAGTGACTCACCTCCTCTTCGCAGGAATCTCACCTGGTGCATAGTGATTGTTCACTTTAGCCATGACAGGGTGTGGTAATAGGCATATGCATGTCTAGGAGTGGATTCAGGGAAAGCTTGGTACTTAAGCAATCCTAGTGACTCGCCTCTTTTCCACTAGAATCCTATCTGGTGCGTAGTGACTATTCACCCTAGTTATGAGTACGTGTCGACAGGCCAAAACTTACAACTAAACCCAAAAGGGACCAGCCACACTGTTTTGTGGAAACCCTAATTTTAAAATTACCAAATAACCCCTAGATTTGTGAAAATTACCTTAGATTGAGAAATGACCAAAATACCCTTGGTTTATAAAACTACCAAATTACCCTGGCCTGTAAAATTTTCAAAATACCCCTGGATTTACAAAATTACCAAAATACCCCTGGATTTGCAGAATTACTAAAATACCCCTGAGTTGGGAAAAATTACCAAAATACCCTCATTTTGCCAAATCACCCAAATCATATTTTGGAAAATTACGAAAATACCCCTATAGGTTAAAATTATGAAAATACCCCTGTAGGTTAAAATTACAAAAATACCCTCGGGTAGTGAAATGACAAAAATACCCGTAGGTGATGGATGTGCTCATATGTTTCCTAGAATTAGGAAGACTAAAAACTGTAGATAGGTCCGAATACGAAAGAATCACTTTTAAAAGTTATTTTTCATAAAATTATTCGTGGATAAACAGTGAATAGAGTTAACAATTCATAAAATTTTTAACCAAATAAACCGAACGAGAAGAATGAGTACACGAGGTTGTGGACGTCCACCGCGTGGCTGTGGTAGGGGTAGGATGGCCTTGTCGAACCAGCAGGTCCGCCATGGGTCCAAAATGTGATCTTGGATCTGCCGTGACATTAAGTCGAGTTTCGGACTAGACCGGTGGTAATAATGTAGTATCGCAGGTGGTACTGTGAGTTTTAGAAAGGGTTGCCGAGGAGGTGGGGGAGCAGGAACTCGCAAATCGGTGGCTGATCGACTCCGAGCTAACGGAATGGAGGTGTTTAGGGGTGTCCGGTGTAGCTCCTAATGCTGCTGAGTATTGGTTGGAGGCAACAGAGCGAATAATGGATGACTTAGATTTCTCGGCTGAGGAGAAGTTGAAGGGGATAGTATCTCTTCTTCGGGATGAGTCGCACCAGTGGTGGCTCACGGTCAGGGATGGTGCAGTGGCAGGTGATATCACCTGGGATTATTTTAGGGCAGCCTATCAGAGGAAGTATGTGGGGACTGGCTATACTGATGTGCAACGAAGGGCATTCCTAAATTTGGTACAAGGGAATAAGTTGGTACCCGAGTACGAGGCTGAATTCTTGAGGTTGAGTAGGTATGCTCGGGGTATGGTGGCTACGGAACATGAGCGCTGTGTTAGGTTCGAGGACGGGTTAAGAGATGAGCTACGGGTGTTAATTGCACCTCAGTGTGAAAGGGAATTTACCGTTCTCATGAAAAAGGCTAAGGTAGCTGAAGAGGTGAAGCGAACTGAGAGGCGAAATCAGGACAGAAGTAGGGATAAAAGGAGTTTTGGGCCTTCAGGGTCCGCTGGAAGTTCACAGAAGAGGGCTAGATTTGGTGGACCGGAAAGAGCCGCAAAGCCTACTGCTGCTCAGTGGCCACCTCAGTGTGCTAGATGCGGGAAGTCCCATTCGGGAGAATATTTGGTTGGTAGTAGAGGGTGCTTTGAGTGCGGGTCAATGGGGCACCGAGTAAGGGACTGTCCGTAGAAGTTAGCTAGGATCCAAGCTGAGGGTCAAGGATGTGGTCAACTCAGGAGAGATGGCCAGCAACCACAGAGGGGTCGAGGTGCAGCTAGGGGTAATGGTAATGTCAATGGTCGAGGTCATAGAGCACCTGGCCGAGGTGCTGGTGGAGCTAATGCTAGGTAGCCTGGGTTGGTCTACGCAGCCAAACGTCGAGAGGAGGGCGACGCACCGGACGTTATAACTGGTACGTTTATAATTTCCACGCTGCCTTACATTGCTTTAATTGATATTGGTTCGACACACTCGTATGTTACTAGTAGTGTGGTAGGAACTCTGAACTTAACCTATGAGATATCTGCTAGGAAGATAACAGTAGTTAGCCCTCTAAGACACTCTGTGGTGGTAGACAAACTATATAGGGACGTACCCCTAGAACTTCAAGGGGTCGTGTTTCAAGCGGATTTGATGGAACTACCCTTTGGGGAGTTTGATTTAAGTTTAGGAATGGATTGGTTGGTTAAGTACCGTGCGAATTAGACTGTCTTGACTAAGCGCATGGTCTTGAAAATGGTCGAGGGTGTAGAGGTGGTAATGATAGGTGAGAGAAGGAATTACCTATCTAATGTGGTGTCCGCACTGAAAGCGGAGAAGATGGTAAGGAAAGAATGTGAGGCGTTTGTAGTTTATGTTTGTGTTTTGGAGGGTAAGGAACCGGCTATAGGAAGTGTTCAAACGGTGAATGAGTTTGTTGATGTCTTCCCAGAAGAGCTTCCGGGTTTGCCCCCGGATCGAGAAGTGGAGTTCGGTATAGATCTTTTATCGAGAACAGCGTCAGTGTCCATTACTTCGTATAGGATGGCGCCAAAAGAATTGGTGGAGTTGAAAGCACGATTCGGGAGTTCTTTGGATCGGGTTTCATCCGCCAAGTCGTCTCCGTGGGGAGCACCGTAGTCTTTGTTAAGAAAAAAGACGGGTCGATGCGTATGTGCATAGACTATCGTCAGTTGAATAAATTGACGATTAAGAACAAGTACCCTTTGCCTAGGATAGACGACTTGTTCGACCAGCTTAAGGGAGTATCGATCTTTTCCAAGATAGATTTGAGGTCGAGGTATCACCAACTTAAGGTAAAGGAGGCAGATATCCATAAGACGACATTTCGTACTCGATACAGGCATTATGAATTTTTGGTTATGCCGTTCGGGTTAACGAATGCACCAGCAGCATTTATGGATATAATGAACCGAGTGTTTCAGCCGTATTTGAATCGGTTCATCGTGGTATTTATAGACAACATTCTGGTGTACCCAAAATCAAAGGAGGAGCATGATGCGCATTTACGAGTGGTGTTGCAGATTCTAAGGGAAAAGCGTTTTTATGCCAAGTTTAGTAAGTGCGAGTTCTGGCTGAAGGAGGTTACTTTCTTGGGTCATGTAGTGTCACCGAGGGATTACAAGAACCCTCGAAAGATTGAGGCAGTTTTGGATTGGAAGCCACCGAAGTCTGTGGCAGAGATTCAAAGCTTTCTAGGGCTAGCAAGGTATTACCGGAGGTTCATGAAAGGATTTTCTCTGATTGCAGCGTCGTTAACCAAGTTACTAAGGAAAGGGGTTTCGTTCGTGTGGTCAGACAAGCAACATGAGAGTTTTGACAAGTTAAAAAGATTCTGACGAGACTCCGGTGTTAATTCAACTGAAAGTCAAAAAGGAATTTACTGTTTATTGTGATGCATCCCACACAGGATTGGGTTGTGTGCTGATGCAAGAAGGAAAAGTGGTAGCATATGCTTCTCGACAGTTGAGACCTCACGAAGTGAACTATCCGACGCATGATCTAGATTTGGTTGCAGTAGTTTTCGCACTGAAAATTTGGAGACATTACCTGTATGGAGAAAAGTCTATCATGTATACGGACCACAAGAGTTTGAAGTACCTTCTTACGCAGAAAGAGTTAAATTTGAGGCAAGGGAGGTGGATCGAGCTGTTAAAGGACTATTTGAATACCACCCGGAAAAGGCTAATGTGGTAGCAGATGCCTTGAGCCGTAAGGTGGTGGTGGATTTAAGAGCCATGTTTGCTCACCTTAGTCTGTATGAGGATGGAAGCTTGCTAGCGGAATTGCAAGTAAAGCCAACATGGATTAACGAGGTTAAGGAAAAACAACTGGCAGATGAAGTTTTAAGTGCTCAGTGGTTGCAAGTACTGAATGGTGAATTGGAAGGGTATAGCTTGAACAGTGATAGAGTGCTGTGTTTTCAAGGGAAGGTGTGTATGCCTAAGGATGTGGAGTTAAGGTAGAAGATTTTGCAAGAGGCACATAGCAGTCTATATGCTATGCATCCAGGAGGTAGTAAGATGTACCGGAATTTGCGAGAGCAGTTTTGGTGGCTAGGCCTTAAGCGTGAAGTAACGAAATTTGTGAGCAAGTGCCTAACATGTTAGTAGGTTAAAGCTAAACATCAGTTACCCTCAGGATTGTTGCAACCGATTAAGATTCCACAATGGAAGTGGGAAAGGATTAAATGGATTTTGTGAGTGGGCTACCCTTTACGCCTACCAAAAAGGATTCAATTTGGGTGATTGTGGACCGTCTGACAAAGTCTACTCATTTCGTACCTGTACGCATGGATTATTGTCTTCAGAAGTTGGCAAGGCTATATATAGTGGAGGTTGTGAGGTTGTATAGGGTGCCTGTGTCGATTATTTCAGACAGAGACCCTAGATTTACATCAAGGTTCTGGAAAGCTTTGCACCAGGCACTAGGCACAAAGTTGGATTTCAGTATGGCATTTCATCCACAGTAAGATGGACAGTCGGAGAGGGTGATTCAAGTGTTGGAGGACATGCTAAGGGGATGTGTCTTAGATTTCAAGGGCAGTTGGGAGGAATTCCTGCTGTTGGCAGAGTTCGCGTATAACAATAGTTATCAGACGAGTATTAAGATGGCTCCATACGAAACGTTATATGGTTGAAAGTGTCGTACCCCTACGTGTTGGACGAAATTAGGAGAGCGGCGGTTGTTGGGTTCGGAGCTGGTTACAGAGACAGAGGATAAGGTGGAAGTGATTCGAGCTAGTTTGAAAGAAGCTTCGGACAGACAAAAGTCTTACGCCGATCTTAAGCGAAAAGATATAGAGTTTGCTGAAGGTGACGAGGTTTTCTTGAAGGTGTCTATGTGGAAGAAGGTTCTGAGGTTTGGTAGGAAAGGCAAGTTAAGCCCTAGATTTATCGGGCCTTATCGGGTGTTGAAGCGAGTAGGACCAGTGGCTTACCAGCTTGAGTTGACACCAGAGTTGAGTCAAATCCACGACGTGTTCCATGTTTCCATGCTTAGACGCTATCGCTCGAATCCATCACACGTTGTGCCGGTGGAGGAGATAGAAGTGAATCCAGACTTAACGTTTGAGGAGGAACCAGTGTGGATCCTAGATCAGGATGTTAAGGTTTTGCGTAGGAAATCTGTTCCTTTGGTAAAGGTACTATGGCGGAACCATGGATCGGAGGAAGCGACATGGGAGCCGGAGGATATTATGCGGCAACAATACCCTCAACTTTTCTGACTAGGTAAATTTCGAGGTCAAAATTTATTTTAAGGGGGGTAGAACTGTAATATCCTAATTTTGTGGGTCTGTGCATTTGATGCGTTGCATGGCTAAATTAGTAGGTAAAGGTTTTGAGGTTTGGTTTGGGCTTAGGTTTGGGCTTAAATCAGAGTTAAATTGTTTAAAAAGGGAGTTAGTAGTATCTTTAAATTGAATTATTATGTTTAGTAGCAAGCTGGGCTTGTGGCCCAAAGTTTAGAGGAGTTTTTAATGGGCATCAAGGTGGGGTTAAAAAGGAGGGAGGAGTTAGGCCTTGTGAGGCCGCTTGGGGCCCAAATGAATGGGTAAAATTTGGCACTCCTAAGGGAAGGAGGTGGACGGCACAATGGCTACAAATTAGGAGCTTAAATCCTTTTATTTTGAGTGATAAATGATGATATTTAAGGGAGATAAGATAAAGGATAAAAGTTATAATAAATGATGATAATTAAGGGAGATAAGATAAAGGATAAAAGTTATCAAGAGCCAGAGAGTTGGCCAAAATTCCAACTCTGTGTGTGGTTGTGTGTGTGCCAAAATTTAGTGTTAAGGTAATAGGATTTTTGGCATTTGGATGGGTTGCTACTTCTTGAAACCTTGTTATTTCCTCTCAATCTCTCCTTTTGCCGAAAATCACCTAAGCTTTCTCCTCTTTTCTCTTTTTCCTCCCATAGCTGAAACCCCTTTAGACTTTTCCCTTTTCTTTCACTCTCTTGAAGCTGAATCCCCTGTTATCCATACCCTCTTCTTCCATAGCCGAATCTTCAAGGTGAGATCTCTTTTTCCTGAAGGTGCACCATAGCCGCATACACCTCTCGAGTTTGGTAAGTTTTCGAGATTTTCTTTTTGTGGTTTCTCTCTTCTTTAATTAGTTTCTAACCTGAATCACGTTTCCAAGGCTCAGTTGATTTCACTCCTTATTCTTAGAAGCCGAATATGACTCACTAAAAGTCTCCTGTGCCGATCTGTGGAAAAGCCGAAGGTAGGATGGTATAGGTTCGGCCTAATGGCCACTTTTCTTGAATATTTTCTTTTGGCCGAATGACATGTGGGCTAGTTTAGTTGTGATGTTTGGTTTGTTGATAGTTTGGTGTTGGCCGAATGTAGGTAGGGGTGTGAAGCTTTCTTAAAGACTTTCGGGATCTGAAAGCTAGGTAAGGGTTTCATTTAAACACTAAGTTTATTTATTAGATCTCACCATTTACATTCGGTTAGTAACCAAGGGGTTATTATAGACAATAATAACATATAAGTAATAGGAGCGGTTGGATCTGTAATCAACGCTAAAGTACCATAGACGTAGTAGTATGAAATCAGGTGTGTAACTCTTACACACTTTCTTACGTAATATGTTTTATGTTTTGTGTTTCTAAAAGTCGGAATGGCGGCAATAGTTACGAAAATACCCTTGTAGGTAAAAGCGAGGATACCGGGTAAGTTGTTGTTCTATAAATGTGATTTAACATGTTAAGCATGATCATACTGATATTAATTGCATGAGTATATTCCATGGGTGATGAGAGGAGGGGGAAGTATGATCTATTAGACTGTCACCAGTGATTTGGTATCACACAGTGGGTTGGCCCCATATAATACAAAATTGTGACTAAGTCTCAGTGGTTTGGCACCACCAGTGGTTTGGTACCACATATACTAATTTTGTAACTTCAGTTACCAGTGGTTTGGTACCACATATATTTATTTTGTAACTTCGGTTACCAGTGGTTTGGCACCACCAGTGGTTTGGTACCACGAGGAGTAGAATCGGGAGGCCCGGATGGATACTTAGATGGGTTGCATGACTTGCATATTATTGTATGAACTTGTGTAAGAGTATGATTTTCTTGGGATGGGGATTTATACACTGAGCCTCGGTGACTCACCCCTTCTTTTACATTTTTGCAGATCAAACTTAGATCGTGGATATGGAGCCGGAGTGGACTCGAGGTGGCCATGCTCAGCAACTGTTTTGTTTCAAAGTTTTTGGTTGAACTTAGTTGTTTATTTTTAATTTTGGGGTTTACATCATTGTAATAAGGCCGCCTAACTTTTATTTTGGGATGTTTTATTTGGATGTTCCAGTGACTATTGATAAGCAAACCTGATAGATATGAATTGGATGTTTTCCAAAACCTCGATAAGTACGTTTTTTTCAAATGTTCACTGATTAAGTAAATGATATGGATTAACAACAAAGAAAATAATTTTTTTTAAACAAAACCAAGTCTTAACACGTTTTAATTTTTCATCGAACTCAAATTTGTTTTCTAAAAACAAAAAGAGTTTTCCAAGGGTTTTCACCACCAATGAAGTTGACAAACTGATTTTTAAAGTATTTTCTTCCCCGTAACACGCCAGACTCGGGTGTAGCATTTAGACCGGGTTTGGGGTGTTACAGTCACACTCCCCAAACACCTATTTAATTCATGCCCAAGTCTTGCCTAGCATGGGACGACAGATTAAATGAAGTTGCTGCTACTTTTTTTCAAGCTTTCATAGTGAACAATAACAGCATTAATAGGGCTACTGATTGCTTTTCTCCATGCGCCGTTTCAGCACACCAACTCTATGATTAATGTGAGGGCTGCTGATTGCTTTTCTCCATGCGCCCTTTTAGCACACCAACTCTATGATTAATGTGCCTAATTAATGCAAGCTTCCAGCTGAATTTAATTCAAGTTGTTGGCCAAATTTATGGAGTTGTTAGACAAAGCAAGGCACGAATTCAATGGACTTTTGGGCATGCGTGATTTTCATTTATGGTGCTGCTGGAATTTTCATGAAAGAAACATCATTTATTGATCTCCTGGTGGGCGAATTTATTGGCTGTTGACTTTTAATTTATGTGCTCATCTCGTGGAAACAAAAGGACATGGGATTAATGGTTGTTGTCTCATCGTGGAGCTCAAAAGGGGCTGCTATTGTGTTTTTCCAAGGAGTCATTTCATGGGATTCATTAGCCAGCATTCAAGGCATGTTCGGTTAGCTCAATAGCCACCTCTAGAAGACGTCCCAAGAGCTCCCAAGTTCAGCCGATCCTTGCAAGGAGATTAAGGGATTTATCCAGAATTTTCTAACTCAATTATGGCTGAATTTTTCTTAGCTACTAAGTATCTGTTTGACCATTCGGCTAGCCCATGAAATAGGCTATAAATAGTTATCATTCTCCCATGTAAAAACACTTTTGAACCTAATGAATTGCTGCCAAAATTTTGTGAGAATTCTTCTCTCAAATTTCGTCCAAAGATTCATTGACTTATCTATCTAAATTAGTGGCGTCAATCGTTTCTTTGGTTAACCGAACTTATCATGTTTTTTGTGTGGTGATTGAAACCCTTATACCGAGGTTCCTATCTCTTTAGATAGCGGGTCGAGGTCTCGTAATACCCTTTTATAAGTCAACTTAAGTCATATAAGTCTCGGGTCAACCTTCATCCAAAGTTTGGTTCATTCTTGACTTCAAGTTCTCCATTTACTCTCTAATCTCAAACTTTACTATTTTAATCAATCCCGAACCTTTCTAATTTATTTACCCGATAATCTCGAACTTGTCCATTTTTTTCATAACCAAACCTACTTAAACCGAAAGCCTTCCATCTATCGAGCCCATCTTTTTTTTCTACCTTTTCTAAACCCAACTTTCTAAACCTTACCGTAATTGAACAAAACCTTCTTGTTTAACGATCGAGCAACTACACGACTCAGAATAATTCATGAAACTGAGATCGTATCACTTCCCGTACGAGGTATGTCGATATACAAATAAATGTACTTGAATTGAATTATTTGTGTATATATGAAATTTGAAGTGCTATGAATATCCATTGAGATGGAATGTATGTGAAATCTGAGTTTACGTATATGTCGACAAGTTGTTAAAGTCTGAGAAGTCCCGTATAAACCTAGGAATAGATAGGATTGCATATGTCATGACATAGGTGTCTGATATGTGATATCATGTAAGACCACGTCTAGGACATTGGCATTGATTTGAGATTTCGTGTAAGACCACATCTGGGACGTTGGCATCGATATGAGATTTACGTGTAAGACCATGTCCGGGACATTAGCATCGTATTTATTTGTGTAAGACCTTGTCTGGGACAGTGGCATCGATATTTGGTTACATGTAAGACCACGTCTAGGATGTTGGCATTGTACGACTATTCCGAGCACTTTGAATATCCTATTAGATTCTGAAAGGTTCAATGGGCAAGTCTGAGAAATGAATGACTATGTGAGTTGTACATCATTTTAGGTATGTTGATATGTATGCTTTGTATAACCATGAAAGGTGAGTAAGTATGTGCATTGATGTAAAGGAACATTTGAGAAATATGTATGTTTGAGATATGAACAAATGAGATGTTTGAAATATGATGAATTGGTAAGCAATGGCAAACCAAGTGAGCCAAAAAGATATTCATGTGTTTTGAAATGAAGATATGTTAATGAATCTAAATTGCTATGTTTATGAATGATTTTTTGATAAGTTTATTTGTATATGGCTTACTAAGCTTTTAGAAAGCTTACTTTGTGTGTGTTTGTTCTATTTTATAGATCGTTAAAGCTACGAGAGGCTCGAGGACCGTCGATGACCATCATCACACTACCTAAACTCATTTTGGTACCTTTTGGAAATGTATATAGCTAAATATGGCATGTATAGGCTAGTCATTTTGGTATATGTTTGGGTTGTAAATAGCCATGTGATGTGGCTAGATAAATGTTGATAATATGTATGAGTGATATGGTATATGATGTTGGTTTTGGTATGATTATATGTCTATGATATGGTAAAAATTGTGGTAAGTAAATTGATGCTATATGAGCACGTATGTGTGATCAATGAAATGATTATTTGTTTGGTAAGATGTGAATGTACCATGCATGGTTATACATGTGAATTGGTTATGCAAATTGGTATATAAGTTGGAATGAATAGAAATGAGATTGAATGAGATGATATGTTGTTCATTTGACATGGTTTTGGTTGCCAATTGTGTATGGAATAATGCTTGTTTGAGATTGTAGGAATGACCCTTGTGTGGGTGGCAATTTGGCCTTGAAAATGGCCTATAATTGCCCACACGGTTGAGCACACGGGCGCGTGACTCGATCGTGTCCCTCGTGGTCGAAATTCAAGGCAAGTCAGGATCGACCACGGGCTAGACATATGGGCGTGTGACTGGCCGTGTGGTGCAAGTCAGGATCGACCACGAGTGAGGCACACGAGCGTGTCCACGGCCATGTGGGCAAGTCAGTATGTATGCCCTGTTTTGACACGGCTTAAACACACGCAGTGTGTCGAGGTAGTGGGAGGCACATCGGCCGCTTACAATCGGCGCGTGTGACCTCTGTAACTTAGAAAAATTTTTAAATTTCCGAGAATTTCTGTATGTGTTTGGTTTAGTCCCGGCCCTTTTCTAAAGCATGCTTAAGGTCTCGTTGACCTATTTAAGGAACGCTTTGATTGCATTAGATGAATTATATTATGAAATGTCTGTAAAAGTTTCCAATTTGTCTGGTAACGCCTTTAACCCTAATTCGGCGATGGATACGGGTTAAGGGTGTTACATCGCTCGTGTGGTAAAATCGAGCCCACAACTGTGGGCAGTAGACTGAAGAGGCCACCACGAGCGCTCTGTGCTCTTGGGCCATTATGGGCCTTGTTGGGCTAAAATGGGCCGTGTGGGCCCAATGGGCTCATGGGCCCCACATGGATAAAATTTACGAAAAGTGGTAGAAACTGGATTGAGCTATGTAAATTGCATAGCCGTGATTGAATTTGGGCCAAATGGGCCACACAAGCGTGTGGGCCCATTTGGGCCGAATATTGGGCTTTGAGCCCATTTACACTGTTTTGACCAAATGGATTATCTGTGTCGCTCGAGGTGACTGTAGGTCTTCGAAAAGGTCGTTAACTGTACTGAGACCCTAAGGTAGGTAAAATGACCGAAATACCCTCTAGGGTAAATGACTGAAATACCCCCATAGGGTAAAATGACCGAAATACCCTGATAGGGTAGAATGACTGTAATGCCTCTGTAGGGTAAAATGATTGTAATGCCTCTATAGGGTAAAATAACCGTAATTCCCTTGGAGGGTAAATGACTATTTTGCCCCTCGAGGGTGAATAACTGATTTGTGCTACGATTTGACTGATTTGACTATGATTCGATTGACTTAATTGTGAATGATATGACTGATTCTGAGCATGGCATACTGCATAGGGTTGGGATCTTGTATTGGAAGAAGTGATTGATATGTGAGGGTCGCACGGGTTGCACAAGGCGACTGTGGACCCACCGATGGCTTTAAGCCAATTATGTGATTGGCAGCTCTGCTGCAATATTGGTTAGTGCCGCAACAGGTGCTACATAAGGAGTGTAGGGATGGGTGGGTCAATTTAATCCCCACAGGAGTGTAGGGTTGGACGGGAGACGGAGTGCAGGGTTGGTATGGGTATTTATGCATTGCACATACTGATTCTGATATTGAGATGGGCTTAGGCCCAGATAGATGTGATATGTGACATTTGTTATGGGCTAAGGCCCAACCGATGTTGATGGGAGTTAAGGCCTAGTTGCCACCAATTACTGTAATGGGCTAAGCCTAATTGATTCTATTATGGGCTGTGACCCAAATGATATTGTTTTGGGCTTTGGCCCATATATACTCTGAATCGAACAGTATTATTATCAAGTAAAGGGCTCGAGCCTAGACCGATTTTGATTACAGATATCTTGATGTTTCTTTAATAAGGGGATTACACACTGAGTTTTTTCGTAAACTCACCCCATTTTTAACCTTTCAGGTAATCCCCAGCATTCGACGGTTTGGAGCTGCGAGGGACTCGGAGATGGTCACACTACTGCTCCTATTTTCTTTTGCTTGGCTTTTATTTACTATTAGTTTTCGTCTGGGTTTTTATATTTGTAATAAGGCCTCTCCAACTTTATAGCTTTCGATCAGAGATTTTAATCATTATGATTTATACTTGTTAGAAGTAGAACGCGGTTTTCCCAAAATGATAATTGTTTTTAAAACACTATGTTTCCGTAACGATTTTTAAGCTTTCGCAACAAATAAGGTTTTAAAGGTAATAACATTTTATGTAACACCCCAAACCCGGTCAATACGCCACGACCGAATCTGGTATGTCACTGAGGAAAGTGTTTTTGAAAGAATCGAATTAACAATTAAAATTTTGTGAAAAACTCTTTGAAATTTCATATTTGTAGAATTTACATGTTTAATAAGTTAAAATTGAAGATTTACTTTGAAATTACATAAAACTTTTAAAACTTAGTTGATAAATCATAGGATAGAAAATATTTATATCTTTTAAGAAAATTTGAAATATTATTTTGAAAATCCATTTGCAATTGAGTATAGAAACTTGAATTTTGGAAATCACTTAATTTGTTGAAAACATTTAACTTGAAATTTTACTATTGAACTATTCGTGTTACCCGATGGTAAGATTTTTAAAACCATTATGAGTTTTTAATTTAGAAAACTTTGGGCTCAATTATTAAATTAACCAAGTAATTATAAGCCATATTTTAAACATATTCAAAACATAAAAATAATCCAAAACATAATTAAACAGGCCTTATTACAAATCCATAAAATATGAAAAACAAATTAAAATAAAATACCCAAATGGAAGTTCATATAAAACCAATTTTTATTTCATGGCCTCCTCGAGTTCATCCGGCTCATCATTCGCGATCTCACGAATCACCTGAAAGGATAAGGGAGAAGGTGAGTCACCAAGACTCAGTCGTATTCCCACTCCGGGTAAATACCACATACTTACACAAATTATAACAAAGCAACATATATGTATAATGCACCCAACCTAGCCATCCATAACTCCTTTTCTACCCGTGTGGTACCAAACCACGGTGGTGCCAAACCACCGGTGACCAAGTCACGATATAAATGTGATACCAAATCACTTTGGCGGCAAGTCACGATATAAATGTGATACCAAATCACTAGTGACCAAAGTCACGAATAATCCATCTGGGGCTAACCCACGTGATACCAAATCATGGCGGCGATCCCATATCTCAAAAGTGGGGCCAACCCACGGTGGTATTAACCACAGGGACGAGACGCTATGAGGTGCCAAACCTCTGGTGTCCGAAGACACAAATGTGATACCAAATCACTGGAGATACCAAATCTCTGGTGTCCGAAGACACAAATGTGATACCAAATCACTGGTGACCAAAGTCACAATCTTCCCCCTCCTCTCATATTGCCCATACCAATGCAATAGATGACCAAATCATGTTAATACACTTTAATAAGAATCATATATCAAATACCATAAATCATAGATCATGATTTCAATCCACATGTATTAACAACATATTGAAACGGACTTACTCGAATCATCATTCATACCATCATGGTATCATATCCAAATCTCATCGTTTTTCCCACTTTCATATTATGATTAGTTATAATACACATATATATATATATATATATATATAAACCAAGTTATAAAGTGTGTAAGATGCACACACCTTTCACCAAAGCAAAACTAACTTTCGAAGATCCGATCCACCGCACTAGATCCTTGTCCTACAATCGGCCATATCACAATATTTTAATGAAAACCATTCGGCCAACAACATATCTTAAATCTAAATAACCTTAGGCTTCCTCAACCAACTTAAGAGTATAGGATCCTTACCACTTGACTTACCAACTTCGATTTGCTAAAGGAATGGCTTAAATCGATTGCTTTCGAAATCCCAATGAGCCTAAGAGAATAATCGAATCCTAAAAATGGTTAGAACCTTGCAAAATAATGCCCAAAGGTTCGACCTTTGTCCACAAGAAAACATCATAGAAACGAGAAAGAAAAAGAAGAAAAACGTTCATGAACACTTACCCCTTTTTATCCAAAATCGATAGAAGAAACCCAAGGAGAGTCTACCCTTGAATATTCGGCCAAAATAATACTAAAAGGAAGTAGAAGATTCGGCTATGGTGAAGTGAAAAAGAAAAGAAAAATAGAATGGAAGTAGATGTTTTATCTTTGAACAAATGAAAAAGAAATGGTATTGAGAAAAAGAAAGATTCGGCCAAGAGAGTGTAGGAGAAATGTGATTATGAGCCAATGTTAAAGAAGACAAAGAAAAGAGAGATGTGGGAGAGATGAGATTCGGCCAACACCTAATTGCCTAAAAGAAAAGTGCACAAAAATTCATAAGTTGTTTCGGTTTCAAGAGAAAAAATGAAAAGAAGAGAATAGCATTTTTGGTTCAACAAAATGAAGGCTAAAACACAAGCAAAATTTGCACAAAAGTGCTTAGGTACTTTCGGCCAAAGGAGAAGTTTTTGGAGAGAAAGAAAACAATACAAAAGATGCACAAAAAGCAAAGGTTGACCAACTATTCCCCCCAAACCTCCTATCAAAATTCGGCCACCCCCTAGCCATACATGCCGTCCACATACATGCACTAAAGGCTAGAAAAATTTTCCAAAACATCATCCTAAAGTCTAGCCTTATGTCTCCCCAACCTTCCTTAACCTTAAGAATCTTATCCCCAAATTCATGCTTTCCTTAAACCAAAATTCAACTTACCAAAGATGAAAGTCCAACCTATCATAAACATAGGTTGACCGTCCATAAATGCTATGATGAAATAAAAATCCTCAAAATGCTTTCCTTGATACTCGAACCACTAACCTCAAGCACCCTTTCAAGAGCCTTAACCATCTTGCCACTTATTCCTCTTGTGCTTTAATTTAATACCTAAATTATCTTAAGTGTCAAACTCACTTAATCCACTTCATTAAATAAACCATACTAAAAATTATTCTAACTTCCTAAAAAAAAATCAAGTCTTCACAAGACTATGCTAACACAAAAAAATTCATACCCGAACCACACAGATAATACTCAAATTTTAGGATGTTACATTTTAAAAGGGAATAACTTTTTAATAAACCACGATCGAAAATAAACAAACGCAAACTGAGGTTTTGTACAAGTTTTAAAAGGCAAGAAGTTTAAAATTTCAAGAAGGGTTTTCAATGAAAATATGGTTTTCGAAAAACACTTCAATGTAACATGCCAGATTCGGCCATAACGTCTAGGCCGGGTTTGAGGTGTTACAGGTTCAAAATTGGTTAACTAACCGAAAATTTATATTTTTTATATACATTTTACATATATTAAATTCGGTTAATTCAGTTAATTTTTTATATGTTCTATTCTTATTTTAACCAAAAAAATAAAAAAATATAAATTTCGTTTAATTTGGTTAACCGACCGAATTAACCGAAAAAGCTCGGTTCGGTTACTTTTTTTGACAATTTTTTGGTTCGGTTAACGGTTAAGGGTTTAAAAGGGTCGGTTAATGATAGTTCGGGTCGGTTAATCGTTAGTTAATCAATTGAACACCCCTACCCATAATCACTTAAAAATAAGTTTTACAAATTGTCAAAACTTTTATAACACTTCTTATAAATAATATAATTTTTTGTTATAAGTTTAGAAAGTTACTTTTTATAAATAAATTATGATAAAAAACACTATAACATTTTTTTCGAATAAATATATTATTTTTATAATATATAACATAGACACATAAAAAGTTATATCATATTTCTTGATTGTAACTTTTATAAATAAATATTTTATAATATTTTTATAACATGTAAATTATTTTTATAATAAACTTTTTTCTTAACTTTAGAAATTTTTAAGATTTAAATAATATAGTTTTGTTATAACTTTATAAAACATACACATTATTTTTTAGTTCAAGTTGTTTGATTTCCATAACAAGATCACACGCTTTTACATACTAGAAGTTAGATTGCATTATATCTTTTTTATTAGAAAAACAAAAAAATTAGTCATTACACATTAGTTCAAAGAGTAAATTGTTCCCTTTTTTTTTTTTCTAAAAGTTTCATCAATTTTTACGATTAAAAATTGGTGTAGCTAAAAGAACAACTAAATAAATATACGCGACATGTTTTCTGTACCTCATGCTGATATACAAGACCAATTTTAATAGTAAAATAAATAATTTTTACAAAAGATTAATTTATTTTTTATTTATGGTATATAAACCAATACTTATTAATTTATTTTTTATTTATGGTATATAAACCAATACTTATTTTTAAATAAAAAATACAACTGTAGTTTTAGTTTTTATTTTGTTAGAAAAACTAGAGATAATAGTTAATTACATATGAATTTGTAATCTTATAATTTGTTTCAATCTTTTGTAATTTTGGGAGAAATTTGTTGTCATGATGGTTTTTTTTAATTTTATAAAATTAATAAAACATTTTTAAAATATTTAAAATTTTATAAAATTATTAAAATTATTAAAATTATAAAAGTTATTAAAAATCATAAAAGTATAAAATATTAAAAATATTAAAATTGACATATATTTATAGAAATGATAAAAATCATAAATAATTATAAAAATTATAAAAAATAATAAATTTTAATAAATTATTAAATATATAATTAATAAAATAAATTTAAAATTTTATAAAAACTTGTAAAAAATCATAAAAGCTTATAAATAATATAAAATTCTAATAAATTAAAAATATTAAAAATAAAAAATTATTTAAACCCTAAAATCATAATGAACATATGACATTACACTAACCATTGGATAATGAGAATAGTCATAAGGTCATTAGGGTCATTTTCATATTGAATAAAATGTTTTATATATTCCAAAAATAAATTATTATTATTTTTCGCCAAAAAATAAATTATTATTATTTTAAAAATTATCTCTAATTTTTAAGTTCAAGACAATAATTTGGCCTTTAAAAGTTGGAAACCGTTTGCTAAGTATTGTATGATATAAAATATTCTTGGTACAATTAGATACTATTAAACCAAAATTTCATTATCTAATTATTAGCATATGTCAAATGAAATTTTCTAACCAAAGTTTTTAGAACCAGACTGGTGGTTGAATCAGACAGGCCACCGGTTTGCCTGTTCGACTGGTTCGTCTAGTTCAATTGAATAAAAAGTAAAGAATAAAAAAATAGGTTCAACCATCCAATTCCCAAGCATCCAATTACCAAGTTAACCAGTCTAATAGCTTTCTTCGAACTAGTTCCCTTGCTGATTTTGGCGTAACCAATCTGACCGATTGATCCGATCTAATTCAAGTTTTTATGATTTTTTTTATAATTTTTACAATTTTATATAAATTTTAATATTTTAATATTTTTATGATTTTTAAGTTTTTAAGAATTTTAATAAATTTTATAAAATTTTATATATGTTTTATTAATTTTATATTTTATAATTTTTAGACTTTATTAGTTTTTTATTTTTATAATATTTATAAGTTTTTATTATTATATAATTTTTATAATTTTATATAATTTTAATATTTTAAATATTTTTAATTTTAAAATATTTTGAATATTTATATTTTAATACTAGTGTTAAAGTGTTCGTCCATTGGCTATAAGGATTTAATTATAGGGAATTTTCAAGTGAAGAAAGAATATGCCCAAGAAATAGTACGCCCCAGAGTTTTCGTTGAGCATGAAGAGCCTACCAAGTGTATGAGAAAGTTGTAGGAGACTTAATTGTATTTAAAATCACGCCATACATGAGTCACTACCAAGGTATAGTATGCTTGGTTTGCATGAGCGTTGTTCAAGTTGGTTCTTGTAATAAGATTAGTTGGGAGTCAGCTGGATTGATTTGACCCTCCCCATGACTGGTCAATCGGTAATGTTGATCTTCGTTGGATTTTCTTTTCTTTTTTCTGTAACACCCCTTAACCCTAAACCGTTACCGAAATAGGGTTATGGAATATTATCGAACCTTTCAGAAATATTATGAACCTCATACAAATAAATAACATACATATTGTAAAACATTCATAATGTCCCTTTTATGGGCTCTTGAGGCTCAAAATACATATTAGAAGTGATTCGGGACCAATTCGAGTGTTTGAGAAATTTTTTTCGTGAAAATCCAAAAATTTTCTCAAATATAGGGCTCACATGCCCATGTGGTCTAGGGACACTCCCATGTGACCCTAAGACATGCCCATGCTTCAGGCCGTGTCCTAATTTATGTGCTCTCTGACTTACCTCACTTGGCCAAGCCACAAGCCCGTGTGTTAGGCCTTGTGGTCAATTTATTTTTCAAAAATTAAGTGCAATTTTCACACGGCCAAAGCACATACTCGTGTACCAGGCCGTGTTCTTCACACTGCTAAGACACATGCCCGTGTCTCTGCCCGTATGGCAAAACCTGAGCATTCTGTTTTGTGAAATTAAAATTTCAGGTGTAACATCCTGATAATTAGGGGTTATGCATCCTTACTTAATTGAATGTTGTTGCATGCTTAAATATGATTGAGTGTGTTTTGGAAGTTTATTTTTGAACTTCATTAATTAAGTGAATGCTTAGTGATATATTAAATTTTTAATAATTAGGATGGAGCTAAGCAAGATAGGCTTTAAGAAATATTGACAAGAGGTTTTAAGCATAAGATGAGTAATTGGCAAGGTGGTTAGGACGCATGGATGAATACTTGAGGGGAGAGGTTCGAATCCCCTAGCTAGCAAATGGGAGGATTTTATTTTTTTGTTGTTTCCTTCCCTATAGTGTCGGCCAAGACTATTCTAGAAGGGATGGTCATCTTTTCTATTTTTGGTGAGTGGACCATGTGAAAAAGGTAAGCTAAAAGTTATGGCAAGGAATCAAGAAAGGATGGTAAGAAAGGGGACAAAAGGCTTGAAGTAAGGACAATGTTTTGAAGCCTTTTCATGGTCATTTGACCATGAACCTAGTCGGTTTTGGGGCTAAGGGAGAAGGTCTAATTATGTTTAGAAACAATGGATTGATGGGGAAGAAACAAGGAGGAAAAAGGGGATGATGTTGGCTTAGGTTGGCCAAAATTTTGCTTAGCCATTAGGGGGTGATAGTTGGCAAAATTTTTAACAAATTTTCTCTCCAAAATCTTGTTCATAGCCAAATGTCTATCTACACAAAAGAGAAGTTTTGTTTCTCTTCTTTTGGTCTTTTTGCAACTTACCATTCGGTTTGAGAAACCTTTCTAGTTCTTTTCTCCTAAACAAAACATCTTTCATTCTCTTTGTAACCGAAAGTCCCAAAGATCATAAACCTATTTTCTTCATTTTTTTCCCTCTTGGCCGAATGCACATAAGTCCCTAAACCATCTCTTTTCTTTTGGAAATCATCATTATGATCATCTTTTCTTCTTTTTCTCTTTCTTTCTCCTTCCATTTTTTATTTTCTTTCTTCTTTCTCTCAACCTAAACCATCATCTACCCTAACCAAAACCACCATTCTTTTCCTCTCTTTTGTCAACCGAATCATCTTCCATTTTGATTTCATTCCTTCTTTTCTTTTATTGAAAACCGAAACCATTATAGCCAAAAATCACTATCTTTTTCTCTTCTCTTTTTGTGCAATTCAAAATCACAAATTCTCTTATTCTATACATCAAGGCCGAATCTTCAAGTGATCAAGTAAGGTTTTTGTTAATTGTTTTCATTATCTCTTTTATTATAGCCGATTTAGAAATATAGTTCTCTTATTTTTCTTTTCTCTCTAGTAGAATCCTTGGAAGGATTTTTAGAATCTTTTGAAACCAACGTTTTAAGAGGAACCTTTCAAATCATCCAAGGTAAGAATCTCACTTTCGTTTATATCAATTCTTTTAGATAGTTTATTAAACAACTTTATTTTAGGGGTGATTTTGAGACTAACAAGATAGGTTCGAAAAGAGCGATGCGGAGTGTTTGGAAGAGAGGAGGCACTTGTTTTACCCTCAAACTTCAAACGAAGGGTCAGACGGCGATAAGAGATTTTCCACGGGTTGTGGACCCTCCGCTAACGAAGATCGGTTATTTGAAGTCGTATGCATAACCGAACCACTTTTCGTTGGTGGGTTATCGGTGGTTTTGATCCATCTAGCGAGAAAACCATAAATAACGGTTGTTCGAGAATCGAGGGTAAGGATGTAGATCTCTCATCAATAGTATAGTTTTATTAGTAATAGTATATACTAATCAAGTGTGGTAATTAACTAGGTGTTGACGAGCGGGAAGGTATCATTCTCACAGTCATAAGGTGTGTAACCTTACAATAAAATCTCATAGATCTATATTAAATGTGATTATGTGACAATATGTTTGATAATGATTGTGGATACCATTCAGTGGTATACGATATTCAGGTATGTTTACCCCAATATTTCGTTAATTTTGCTATATGCATAAATGTGAAATAAGTATGACTATATTATGATTTTGGGGTAAATGGCATGAAAATTGAATAATATGTATGTGCATGGGCATATGGGTAAATTTGATAAAGGGGAAGTATTCCGGTGGTTTTACCACATAATCCGGTGACTTCGGTCACATATTTGAATCCGGTGACTTCGGTCACATATGTGAATCTGGTGACTTCGGTCACATATTTTGAATCTGGTGACTTCGGTCACATTTGTCTGGTGGCCTTGCCACAAAATTATAAGGCGATGTGCATGTTGACTGCAAAGAATCGCCTTCGATGGTGTGTAGTGGATGGAGGGTCGATTTAGTAATCCCACGGTGTGATTGGTTGGTACGGTGGTGTGTAGCGGATGGATATTTAGGTGGGCGGGTTTGCATTCCATTATATGTACATATCCATGTGATTTTAAATGATTATTATTTAATCTGCTATGAAAATGGGCTTTTGGGCTAAATATGACTTAAATGGGCCTATGGCTATATGTGTAATTAATGGGCTTTAAGGCTATGATCAAATGGGCTTTTTAATGTATGTGTTACACATTGAGTTTATAACTCACCCTTTTGTGGGATAACTTTTAGGATGATTCATAGTGCGATGGATCGGGTTGAAGAGGATTTCGAGGTGGCCAACGCTCAAACAAAGTATTTTGGAAATTTTCCTACTTAAACTTATTAAGTTAATTTTTATTACTTAGACTTTATTATGGGTTTTGCTATTTTTATGTAATAAGGCCACTATGAACTGTTTTTAAATTTTGTGTTTGGATTTATTTTTTTTATTCGCCATGAACAATTATTAATTAAATAACTAAATGGTTTTGATAAATAATTTAAACTGCTTTTGAAAACAAAATATATTTCCACAATATTAATAAATTTTCATTAAATTTGGTTTTTGTTAACTTATTAATTTCTCTTAAAAATAATGTTTTAAGAAGATGCGAATTTACTTTACAATTAAATTTCAACCCGATCTTTAAATTAATCTGTTTTATTCAAAATCATCAAGTTTTTCTTAAATAAGTGAGAGTTTGCTAAAGTTTTACTCGAGGAACATATCAAATCCGGTCAGGCTTTTTGGGCCGGGTTTGGGGTGTTTCATCAGGAGACACACGGCTTAACCACACACCCAAGTATAAGCCGTGTGTCTCACACGGTCTGGTCACTCGCCCATGTGCCATGCCCTATGGACTCAAAATGAACCTTATATATCAAATTTAACCAACCCTGCAAACTTAAACCTCAAATAACTCAATAATCAATATTCAGCCAGTCCAAAACAAAATCAAATATATCCAAATCATACCAAGTAATCTACCTCATGATCTAATCAACGATTAACATAGGTATTTTACAAATACTTTCTATGTAACACCTGGTTTAGGGGCTATGCATGTTGGGTATAATTCAAGTGTTAGTAGGTTTTGGGAGTGCTTGGATGAGTTTTGGAGGTTCTAAGAATGTTTGGATGAAAGGAAGGCTTTGAAAAAATTTGGATTTTAGTGTGGTAAGGAATCGGGCCAAGGAGGCCTTAAGAATTATTTTGGTAATTTATGGCACAAGCAAGGCTTTGGCAAGGTGGTGTCTTGTATTCTTGCTCATCAAGCACTTAAGCGGCTGGAGGTGCTGGCGTGGGCGTTGGTTCGAGCGACGGAAACAACTTTTTATGTGTTTTATTTTTCTTATGTGGCTAGGGGCTTGAGTAGGAAGCCTTTAAAGATTAATTGGTGTGGCCTTATGGCATAAAATCAAGATGGCCGAGTGGCACAGGCGTTGGGGTAAGGCTTGCGGTGGTTTGGTCCTGTGTTCGAACACGGAGAGTGGCGTTGGAGTTTTATTGTTATTCTTTTGATTTTGCAGAATTGCAAAAGGGATGGACACATGTAGATTAAATTAGAAGATAGGATAAGCTTAAGTAATTGTTTTGAATTAGAATTCTACCGGTGGGTTTTATTATTCTATTTTTTTAGATAATTATAGATTATTTTAATTAGTTTAAATTAGAGTGATAAAGAGATAAAATGTGGATAGAATAATGGGGATTTGTTTAATTCAAATTTGTGGTTTGAATTGGTTCCGGAGGTGGTGGCGATTGTGGGGATCTTCAAAGGGGGTATGTGGCTAGGTTTTGGAGGTGTTTTGGGAAGGGAATCTTGTTTGTTTCTTTAGCATTTTGGGTATATTCGCCACCTTAGTTGTGGGTACCAAAGCGATTTTTTTTCATAATGTCTCTCTGTTGGTTTTCATTTTATACCAAACCTTTAGTAACCTTCATTTTGGGGAAAACTACATTCGTTCTTTAATGTTTGTGATGGTGAATGTTCTCTTGAATACAAAGACACTTGGTTTTGTCATTTTGCTTGATGGCTTTTTTTCCCATGACCGAAACACTTACTCTCCTTAGCTTTCTTCTTTGTTTTCTTTCTTGCAAAGCGAACCTTCCTCTCATTGCTAATCTCCATTCAGATTCTTTTTCTCCTTGGTTTATTTCCTTTTGTTTCAACCCTCTAAAGGATCTAGCCAAATATTCTCTTCCATTTGATTTTAGTATTGGCCGAATCTCCCCTTTCCTTTTAGTTTTGCTCCTTGGCCAAATAGAAGATGTGGTGTGGATCATTTTGGGGTTTCATTTCCAATCGTTGGAGAAGGTTTATAGGACATCCGGGATTCGAAGCAGTCAAGCGTAGCCTCGGTTCTTTGGTTGATCGTTGGGTAAGTGATGGTAAGGGATTGCTTTATCGGTCTGTTCGTTTGGTATTGGTGTCGTAGGCTATTACTTTTAGTTGGTTGTCGATTGTAGGCAAGTGAAGCAAGAGCACTTGGTGGTGGGCTAGTGTGCAAGAGCGTGTAGGAGCGAGGTTGTTAGATCGATTCTTTGGTTAAGGCTTACGTGTGTGTACACATACACACTCTTCTAGTAATTTATGTGCTTATTAAATTGTGTGTATATTTACACACTTATACATTATGGTATTTATATATATGATGTGTGTGTTGGTTCCATGGAAAGGTGGATTGAATACCCTTATGGTATAGGGCACGGGTCGTAAGTCCTCATTATGATGCTTTTGGTAAGCATAATGTATCTCATTACGTGCTATGATATTGGATGGTGATAAATAATATGTATGTTACTAATCAAGCATGTGGGTATAAGTCCGTTAAAATGCATATCATTATCTATGTGGGTTGTATGCAGTGGAGGGGCGGTGATATTTTGTCTTGTGAGCACCAGTGTTTTGGTAACACACCGTGACTACGGTCACCGAGGTTTGGTACCTCCAGAGGTTTGGCACCTCATAGCGACTTGTCCCTGTGGTTTACACCACCGTGGGTTGGCCCCACTTGAGATATGGGATCGTCGCTAGTGATTTGGTATCACACGATGGGTTGGCCCCATCACTTGATTCGTGACTTTGGTCACCAGTGTTTTGGTAACACAATCGTGTCTTGGACACGGTGATTTGGTATCACATTTGTGACTATATGTCACCAAGGTTTGGCACCACCGGTGGTTTGGTACCACACGGGTAGAAAAGGTGTGTGGACGGTTAGGATTGGGTGCATATGATTTGGATGCATGATGATCATGATTATGTTTGAATGTGATATTTTGCTAATCCGGAAAAAGGGTAGCACACTTTGAGTCTTGGTGACTCACCTTTTCCTTTAACATTTTCGGTAGTGCATAAAGTCTGGACCGGATCGGAGAGGACAAGGTGGCCCATGCCGAAGATGAAGATTTATTATATTATGCTTGTTTTCGATATAAGTATTTTATTTGAATTTGTTGGGTTGTAACAAAGGCCATTTTATGTTTTTGGTATTACTTTAACTACGGTTTATTTAAATTAAATTGCTATGTGAAAATGAGTTTAATCCAAGCAACCTATTTATGAAGAATGTGGTTAATAAAGTTTTTCTAATTCAGTCAATTTATAACTTCAAAGTTTTCATAAGGTAATAACTGAATAAAGTTTTAAAAAAAAAACAATAATTTCTTTCATGCTTTATGCTAAGTAAACAAAGATTTTCAACCGTCTTTTCCACAATAACATAACCAGATTCGGTCGTAACGAATGGGCCGGGTTTGGGGATGTTACATACTAACTCAATTCATTTAATTTCATTTAAACCAATTCAAATTTTATATCAAATTTCAACATAAAATTTACATACATTGAATTCATTCATAATTCAACCAAAATATACCATTTTATAATTCCAACAAAAATAAACTTATACATATAACCAACTAATATCATCTTATATCATCACTTACAACCTTTACTAAAATGACATATATATGACCACCTAGGTACATGCCATTACCAAAAGAAATATACTTCACCACTTTAAGTTCGGGATCGGCTTTGGATGCTGATTCGGCAATTCAACTTTAACCTAACCTGAGCACGGAAACAAACCGTACGCTGAGTATAAAACTCAGTGGTATTTCTATAATCCAAACACTTATTAAACAAGAATTTATAATATTTATATATATTTAAACACACATAACCATAAATCATTAAAACAAATAATCAATTTCTTAAACAATCATTTATAATACTTCCAATTCTCATCAATTGTTATTCAAATAGCTTTTCTCAATAAGATTCACATGTCATCTCATTATGTCAATAACCATATCATGAACCCATTGGTTAATACTTCTCAATTTCATAACTCAATTCAATATCATAAATCCAATTCATGTTCAAAATCATCCCATATCATTCATATTGTCAATTCATTGATTTACCCCTATTAACAAGACTCAGACTTTGGCGGATACACGGATCCAACCAAAACACACCAGTTTGGAACCCAGTGCCTCATCAGATAATTTGAAGTAGTAATTTGACACACAGTGTCTCAAAGACCTTGCCGAAGTAAGTTAGTACCCAGTACCTCATCGAATTTATCCAAAGTAATAGTATGACACCCAGTGTCTCATCGACTCAAAGTCGAAGTATCCCTGAACACTTCCAATCCTATGGCATGCCAACGATATCCGACTCAGCCCGATACAGTTAATAGGGTTTCCAAATCACTTTTCAATTTCCAATCAATACACATTCAATAATCACATATATTCACAATTCAATTCAATTCAATTCAATTCAATGCTCACCTCAATTTCACTTACCATATATATATATATATATATAAATGACAAATACAACAATTAATAATTAGCTTCGGATTATAGAAATACAAACCAGAATTATCGAGCTACTCCTTGTTAACTTTGTCATTTCCTTTCCTACCCGAGGTCTCCGGCTCAATGTTAGCTACGAAATTTAAAATAATTGAAAATCATCAATTCAACACAATTTAACGTTAAATATTTCAATGTATACACAACTTTTGTCTAAATTCCAATTTAGTCCTTAACCAATACTAACTTTATTTATACAAAACTAATTCCATATCTTTATTAAATTTTCGATTTAAACTAATTTCAACTCCTAATTTCATCATAAAACCTAATTTTAAAATTCTTTCAATTTAGTCCCTATTACTCAAAACTTATGATTTGTTTTACATTTCAATCCTTTATTCAATTCTAACTTGAAATTCTATCAATGTAACCCTTAATTCTTCAATTAATTCAACATAAACTATCTTAAAATCAACTAAATTACAAAATTTCCACATAAATCAAGCAGTATTTTGTTCTAGAACTCTAAAAACATCAAAATCACAAGAAAAAGGGGCTAAATTGACTTACCAATTTGAGTTTGAACCTTGAAATCCCTAATTTCCCTTTTTCTTTTTCTTTCTATTTTCTTTCTTTTTCGTGGCTTCCTCTGTTCTTGTTCTTCTTTTTTTTTATTTCTTTATTTATTATTTCATGTTTCATTTTAATTATAATAATATAATATAATATAATAATATTATAATATTATTATAATATTTACTTAAATTATAAGTAAGTTTAATTTATATTTAAATATATGTATATTATTTATACGCATGGAAATTATTTTTACCACACACATGTCAATTTATAGTTTAATTGCTAATTTAGTCCCTTGACTTTTCTCCATTCTATAATTTAACTTTTACCCTACATTCAACCTAGTCCTTATACCTAATTAATCTTAATTCAAGCTAATTCACCTAACCAAAACCTAATTAACCAGACAACTATCCTCGTAAATATTTTTAATAAATATTTATGAGTTTGTTTTATGAAAATGGAAACCCGAAAATACACTTTCCGGTTACCTGACTATCAGGTTATTACAATTCTTCCCCTCTGTAACATCCCAAAAATGGGGCTATTTGGAATTTAATTATTTTCTTATGTATGAACTGCTGTGATATTATGGAATAGTAGAGCTTAATTAAAGGCCTTGAGCTGGCTCGGAATAGTAGAAAAAATATATTATTTGCTTTAAAGGTAGATAGCCTTAGTAGTTAGGGGTTATAAGAATAAATGGAGGAACTTTTGACATAAAATGAGCCTAGAATAGGTGGCAAAGGAGGGCCACTTAAGAGTCTAATAGTGACGCCATAGTAAGCAAGGGAGAGCTTTGGTTCGAGTCACAGAAATCCTCTTTTTGGCACTTTATTTGACTGACAAGAGAGAGAAAGAATTACTCAATTTTAATTCTTGGAATAATAAGGATAATATGAGTGTTTAAATTGTTATTATTAATTCTAGGGATAAATGATGAGGATAATATTAGTATTTTTCTATTAAATTTTATTTGATAATTCTAAGGATAGTCAAGAAGATTATTTGGATTAAAAGGATGAATTAGTTATTATTATTATTTAGATATCTTGATAATAGCAGATAAAAGGGATATTTTATGAAGATTAAAAGAATTATTATTGGATTATTATTAGAGTATTCAAATTATTTGAATGGTTTTAGATTAAGTGGCTTGGAGTAATTCAAGGAAGCTGAGGGGAATTTGAACTCCTTGCTCAAGGGAAAGATAGACGGCAAGGCAACTAGGGGGAGGCCGAATTCTATTTAAGACTCTTAGCTATCATCTTATCTCCCTTTTCTTCACTATTGTGCATAGCCGAATTCTATGGTGAAGTAACTTTGTTATTTTTGTGCTTTTACAACTTGTTCCAAGGTCCCCAAAACTCCAATTCTTGTCCCTCTTTTGCCGAATTCCCATTCTCAAGTCCCTCTTCTTCTTTTCCTTGCTGGCCGAACATCCACTCCTTATTGCCGAAATTTCATCTCCTTCTTCCATTATTTTTCCCCTAGGCCGAATACACCCCCTTGCAGTGCCGAAAATCTTTTCTCTTACTTGGAGGCACTTTGGCCGAATATCAAAGGTGATACAAGACTTTTCGGGACTATCTTTCCAATCGGTTGAGAAGGTAAGGGGTACTAACCGAATGTTTTTAGTGTTCACTCTTATGATCTATCGATTTGGACTTAAGGAAAAGCCAAAATTTGGCATAAGCTAATGATGGGCTAATCTTGTTGGTTGAAGCCGATTTCACCTAGGACTTCGGGATCTCCATGCAGTAGGTTGAATCCTCCAAACCTATAGCAATCGGTTTTAGGGTAAGGTGGTAAGATCGACTTTCTTTATTCTTGATATTCATTTAAGCCGAAGGCTACTAATTTGGTTAAGTGCCGATTTTAGGGTGGTGAAACAAAAGGCTGGTACTCAAGACATTCGGGTAAGGTTTTGGAACCCATAAGAGAACCCTCTTAAATTTTGGTTTTGGCCGAATAGGCCTTTGGGTACTAACATTGACAGTTGGCCAAATATAGGAACAAGTGGATCTTGGGAGGCCGATTTCTCTTCTTTCCGGGATTTAGACTCTTTGTTGGTGTCAGGTGTGTACATACACACGTATAACTCATTAAGTATGTTAATTATTGTGAATGCTAATTTGGTTATTGTAGCGTTGGATGTCATACCATATCGGTATAGTTGGCAATTCAGGTAAGTACCTGTTTGAATATGCTATTTGATGCTTTTGGTAAGCATAATGTATTGATGCATGAGATTTAAGCATGTGATGGCATGAAACATGTATGTATATTGGTGATGTGGGATTAGTGAGTGGAGGCGTGATTATTGTGCCGACGGGCACCAAGTGTTTTGGTAACACACCGTGACTACGGTCACCGAGGTTTGGTACCTCCAGAGGTTTGGCACCTCATAGCGACTTGTCCTCGTGGTTAACACCACCGTGGGTTGGCCCCACTTAAGATATGGGATCGTCTGCCAGTGATTTGGTATCACACGATGGGTTGGCCCCATCAAATGATCTGTGTCTCACGGACACCGTGTTTTGGTAACACATTGTGACTATATGTCACCAGTGGTTTGGCACCACCAAAGGTTTGGTACCACAACAGGGTGAGACATGGCGTTTGGATGGCTAGGATGGGTACTTAATATTATGCATATTAATGGTTATGTGTTTTGTATGAAAATGTTTTAAAGCGGGAAGGATTACATCTTGAGTCTTGGTGACTCACCTTCTCCATTATTTTTTCGGTGATGCATAGATCATGGATATGGAGCCGGAGGGACTCGAGGTGGCCATGCGGTGGACTTAAATTAAATGAACTTAAACTTAGTGGTTTTATTTTATTATTGGTTTGCTTTTATTTGGGTTGTAATAAGGCCTCCATAAACTTTATTTCTTTTGTTATTACTCATATGCTGGATACTTGTTTAAAGCTACATTATTAAAATTAAATTAAAACCACATGTTTTCTAAATCAACACGAAAATGTTTTATCGTGTCGTGGACACATTCAAATTTGGTATAATAACTTGACTTCAATTAAATTTTCGTAATTAATCTAAGTATGATTTCAAAGAAGACAACCAAAAACGAGAAGTTTTCAGCAAAACTTGAATTAGATTTTGAAATGGGTTTCAAAAGGTTTTTCTTCGTAACAACCCGTAGTCGGTCCTAACGTTTGGGCCGGGTTTGGGCTATTACAAATTGGTATCAGAGCCAGAGTTCAAAGCTTCACTGTGGGGGCCCAAGGCCCAAAAATATTTTAGTAGGCCTTATTAATTGTTTTGGGTTTTTGAACAAGATGGCACCGAGTCTCCAAGCACCGATCCACCTGTAAGTACATCTAAACCTCTGTGTGAATTATATTACGTAGAAGGGTAGGAAGCATGGAGCGTAGATAGACTTATAGGAACTTGAACCCTAGGATTAGATTACTCAAACACACAAATGTAACATAAGACTTAAAGAACGAAACCAACCTATGACTTAGTCATTTGAGCTAGGGTGTGGTAACCCCAGACGCATGTCTAGGATTGGAAGGAAGAGCTCGGTATTTAAGCGGTCAGTGACTCACCACCTCTTCGCAGTATCCTACAGTGCGTAGCTTGGGTTCACCCTAACTCAGAGGGCTCAGCGGTGTGGTAACCTCTGTGCGCATGTCTAGAAAGGTTTGGTGGGAGCTTGGTATTTAAGCAGTCTGCGTGACTCACCTCCTCTCCACATGAAACCCGCCTGGTGCGTAGCTTTGGTTCACCCTGACCAAGAGGACTCGGTTAAAGGCTAAACATAATGACTAAAACCCGAAAGGGAATTAGCCTTGATTTTCGAAAAAGGAATGAAACAACAAAGCTTGGTTTTAAAACTTTTAAAATCACTCCTTCAAACGTAAGAACAACTCTTTTTACAATGTTTTCCCCGAAAAGTTCGATTTGTGGAAAATTACGAAAATGCCCTTAGGGGTAAAATTACTAAAATACCCTTGGTCATAAAACATCAACTCAATGATTTTGTCCAAAAATTTTAACTACTTCTCAAATATTCAACTCACTTTGGAAATCATCAATGAAACACTTTGGTTTTGGAAAAATTACAGCATACGCCTCAACTTATAAAATTACCAAAACGACCACAGTACAAAATTTTTGCAACATCACCGTTTTAAGAAAGGAAAATTCTCAAAAGGGACCCTCGAGTTTTACAATTATTAAAACACCCTTGATTTACAAAATTACAAAATTACCCCGATGGACAAAATTACCAAAATACCCCGGTTTTGAAATAATGCCATAACTTCAAACCTTATCAATTTTTAATAATACCATCCAGTGTTGGGAATTGCAAAAATAACCTACTTCACTAAAGTTTTAAAATCTCTTTTATTACAAAAATACCCTTGTAGGAAAAAGACGAAAATACCCCTGGGTTAGAAATGGGCAGAAATGTCCGAAGAGCGAATAGGTATGGAGAGTATTAAGGAATGGATGCAAGGACTTCTTTGTGTGTGAACTAGGATAGAAGACTGAAACCTTGTTTGCACGGAAGAATCTCTAATTAAAATTCCTTCATAAAATTTCTTCATGAGTAATGAAGTGGAACAAACGCTAATACATAAAATTTCTCTTAATCAGTTAAAAGCGCAGAGATAGAATGAGTTCTAGAGGGCGGGGCGCCGTGGACGCGATAGGGGTAGGATGACGGTGTCTGAACCCGTCAGGTCGGGACAAGGTTCTGAAAACGATGTACCACCGCCACCACCACCTCCAGCTTTTGGAGTTGAGGAGCAGGATCAGACTGGGGGTGAGGCTGTATCGCAAGTTGTGTTGCAAGTTCTCGAGTTGGTGGCTGGAGCTAGTGGAAATCTGGGAGCTCGTAAACTGCTTCCCGGCGAATTCGGTCCAACAGGCGGAAGTGTTCCGGTGTGTCGTCGAGTGGCACCTAGTCGCGAGAATCTTGGCTAGAGTCAATCGAAAGGATCATGATGATCTTGACCGACCGAGGAAGAAAAATTGAAAGGGCCGTGTCGCTCGAAGGATGAAGCGTGTCGATGGTGGTGACGATTTCGAGATGGCGCTTCTGGCGGATGATCGACTTGGGATTATTTCAAAACCACCTATCGGAAGAAGTATGTGGGCACCGATTATCTGATGCTCGGAGGAAAGCCTTTCGGGGTTAGTGCAAGGAACTAAGTCGATGGCGGAATATGAGGCGGAGTTTTAAGATCGAGTAGGTATGCTAGAGGCATCGTGGCTCTCGAACACGAGCTACTGTGTTCGCTTTGAGGACGGACTCGAGATGATTTGAGATTACTAATTGCCCCACAGTAAGTTCGTGAGTTTTCATCTCTTGTGGAAAAGGCTAAAGTAGCCGGGGATCAAGGAGGTCGTGAGACGTAATTATAGTAGGAATAATCAAAAGAGAGGATTTGGGTCACCGGATCCGGTGGTGGTGTCGAGAAAAGGCTAGGCCAAGTGGGCCAAATCGGTGACAAGGCCCATGACCGCTAATCGAGGTGACTCGAGGTAACCACTGGGAAGACCCATTGGGGAAGTTGTTCGACCAGCGGCGTTCATGGATTTAATGAATAGAGTATTTCAACAGTACTTGGACCAATTTGTCGTAGTATTCATAGATGACATATTGGTTTACTCAAAGATGGAGGAGGAGCACGACAAGCATTTACGGATAGTTCTGCAAGTGTTGAGGGAAAAACAATTGTATGCCAAATTCAGTAAGTGCGAATTTTGGCTAAGGGAGGTGGCTTTCTTAGGTCACGTAGTGTCGTGAAGGATTAGAGTGGATCCCATAAGATTGAAGCGGTGTTGGAGTGGAAACCGCCTAAGTCGATGGGCGAGATACGAAGTTTTCTGGGTTTAGCAGGGTATTATCGGAGGTTTGTGGAAGGGTTCTCTCTGATCGCAGCGCCGTTGACTAAGTTGCTAAGGAAAGGTGTTCCATTTGTATGGTTAGAGAAGCAGCAAGAAAGTTTTGATAAGTTGAGGAAGATTCTGACGGAAGCTCCGGTTCTAGTACAACCCGAGGCAGGAAAATTATTCACAGTCTATTGTGATGCATCTCACACTGGTTTGGGGTGTGTGTTGATGCAGGATGGGAAGGTAGTAGCCTATGCATCCCGTCAGCTGAGACCGCATGAGGTTAACTACCCAACTCACGACTTGGAGTTAGCAGCGGTCGTCTTCGCCTTGAAAATATGGAGACATTATCTTTATGGGGAGAAGTCGGTAATTTACTCGGATCACAAAAGTTTGAGGTATCTTCTGACTCAGAAGGATCTGAATCTGAGACAGCGCCGATGGATTGAACTGTTAAAGGACTACGACTGTTCCATCGAATATCATCCGGGTAAGGCTAACGTGGTGGCTGATGCGTTGAGCCGGAAGGTTGTGGCGGACTTAAGAGCAATGTTTGTTCAGTTGAGCCTATATGACGATGGAAGCCTTTTGGCAGAGCTTCAAGTTAAGCCAACGTGGATCGAGGAGATTAAGGATAAACAATTGGTGGATGAAGGGTTAAATGCTAAGAGAATGCAAGTTCAGGATGGTGGTTTAGAAGGGTATAGTGTGACTGGTGATGGTGTGTTATGTTTTCAAGGATGGCCCTGTATGCCAAAGGATATGGAGTTGAGGCGAAAAATTCTCCAGGATGCTCATAGCAGCCCATACGCTATGCATCCGGGAGGAAGCAAGATGTATGGAGATCTACTAAATAGTTACGGTGGCGGGTTGAGGCGTGAGATAATGTAATTCGTAGGGAAGTGTTTGACGTGTCGGCGAGTTAAGGTGAACACCGATTACCATCGAGGCTACTTCAACCGGTGAAGATTCCTCAATGGAAATGGGAGAGGATCATTATGGATTTCGTCGATGGTCTACCCTTACGCCCAAAGAAGAAAGATGCGCTTTGGGTAATCGTGACCGTCGACTAAATCGACTCACTTCATACCGGTGAGAATGGACTACTCACCCGAAGCTAGCAAAGTTGTATGTGGCGAGATAGTCGATTGCATGGTGTACCCGTGTCGCTTATCTCGATAGGGACCCAAGGTTCACTTCGAGGTTTTGGAAAGCGTTACATCAAGCGTTGGAGTACGCGATTAGATTTCAAAGATGCCTTTCCATCCTCGGTCGACGGGCAATCCGAAAGGGTCATACAGATCTTAGAAGATATGCTGAGGGGTTGTGTCTTGGAATTCCGAGGTAGTTGGGAGGAATTTTACCTTTAGCCGAGTTCGCCTACAATAATAGCTACCAAGCGAGTATTCAGATGGCACCATACGAAGCACTGTATGGACGAAAATGCCGAACTCCGACGTGTTGGACGGAGTTGGGTGAACGACAAGTGTTGGGCCCAGAATTGGTAGCAGAGACTGAAGACAAAGTCAAGGTGATTCGGTCTCATCTCAAGGAAGCATCAGATAGGCAGAAGTCTTATATCGATCTCAAACGCAAGGAAATGGAGTATGCTGTGGGAGACAAGGTCTTTCTAAAGGTGTCGCCTTGGAAAAAGGTGTTAAGATTTGGACGAAAGGGGAAGCTGAGCCCAAGATTCATTGGCCCATATACTGATGAAGCGAATAGGACCGGTAGCTTATCACCGAATCGCCGATCGAGTTAAGTCAAATTCATAATGTCTTCCATGTATCGATCTTTGGCGGATTCGGTCGAATCCATGACATGTGGTGCCCGTGATGTAAATCGAGGTTAACACGACTTATCTTTTGAGGAGGAACCGGTTCGGATCTTGGATAGGGATGTGAAGGTTCTGCGTGAGGAAGTCGATGCCCTTAGTGAAAGTGCTATGGCGGAACCATGGTGCCGAGGAAGCTACGTGGGAACCCGAGGATGTGATACTGGCAATAATACCCTCATCTGTTTTAGTTAAGTAATTTGGACGAAATTTATTTTAAGGGGTAGAATCGTAACATCCCAAAATGGGGCTATTTGGAATTTAATTATTTTCTTATGTATGAACTATTGTGATATTATGGAATAGTAGAGCTTAATTAAAGGCCTTGAGTGGCTCTAATAGTAGAAAAATATATTATTTGCTTTAAAGGTAGATAGCCTTAGTAGTTAGGGGTTATAAGAATAAATGGAGGAACTTTTGACATAAAATGAGCCTAGAATAGGTGGCAAAGGAGGGCCACTTAAGAGCCTAATAGTGACGCCATAGTAAGCAAGGGAGAGCTTTGGTTCAAGTCACAGAAATCCTCTTTTTGGCACTTTATTTGGACTGAGAGAGAAAGAATTACTCAATTTTAATTCTTGGAATAATAAGGATAATATGAGTGTTTAAATTGTTATTATTAATTCTAGGGATAAATGATGAGGATAATATTAGTATTTTCTATTAAATTTTATTTGATAATTCTAAGGATAGTCAAGAAGATTATTTGGATTAAAAGGATTAATTAGTTATTATTATTATTTAGATATCTTGATAATAGCGGATAAAATGGATATTTTATGAAGATTAAAAGAATTATTATTGGATTATTATTAGAGTATTCAAATTATTTGAATGGTTTTAGATTAAGTGGCTTGGAGTAATTCAAGGAAGTGAGGGAATTTGAACTCCTTGCTCAAGGGAAAGATAGACGGCAAGGCAACTAGGGGAGGTCAATTCTATTTAAGACTCTTAGCTATCATCTTATCTCCCTTTTCTTCACTATTGTGCATAGCAAATTCTATGGTGAAGTAACTTTGTTATTTTGTGCTTTTACAACTTGTTCCAAGGTTCCCAAAACTCCAATTCTTGTCCCTCTTTTGCAATTCCCATTCTCAAGTCCCTCTTCTTCTTTTCCTTCTCTGTAGAACATCCACTCCTTATTGCCAAAATTTCATCTCCTTCTTCCATTATTTTTCCCTAGGCGAATACACCCCTTGCGGTCGAAAATCTTTTCTCTTACTTGGAGGCACTTTGGTCGAATATCAAAGGTGATACAAGACTTTTCGGGACTATCTTTCCAATCGGTTGAGAAGGTAAGGGTACTAACCAATGTTTTAGTGTTCACTCTTATGATCTATCGATTTGGACTTAAGGAAAAGCCAAAATTTGGCATAAGCTAATGATGGGCTAATCTTGTTGGTTGAAGCCGATTTCACCTAGGACTTGGGATCTCCATGCAATGGGTTGAATCCTCCAAACCTATAGCAATCGGTTTTAGGGTAAGGTGGTAAGATCGACTTTCTTTATTCTTGATATTCATTTAAGCGAAGGCTACTAATTTAGTTAAGTCTTGGATTTTAGGGTGGTGAAACAAAAGGTCGGTACTCAAGACATTCGTAAGGTTTTGGAACCCATAAGAGAACCCTCTTAAATTTTGGTTTTGGCGAATAGGCCTTTGGGTACTAACATTGACAGTTGGCCAAATATAGGAACAAGTGGATCTTGGGAGGCCGATTTCTCTTCTTTCCGGGATTTAGACTCTTTGTTGGTGTCAGGTGTGTACATACACACGTATAACTCATTAAGTATGTTAATTATTGTGAATGCTAATTTGGTTATTGTAGCGTTGGATGTCATACCATATCGGTATAGTTGGCAATTCAGGTAAGTACCTGTTTGAATATGCTATTTGATGCTTTTGGTAAGCATAATGTATTGATGCATGAGATTTAAGCATGTGATGGCATGAAACATGTATGTATATTGACTGATGTGGGATTAGTGAGTGGAGGGGGCAGTATTATTGTGCCGACGGGCACCAGTGTTTTGGTAACACACCGTGACTACGGTCACTAGAGGTTTGGTACCTCCAGAGGTTTGGCACCTCATAGCGACTTGTCCCTGTGGTTAACACCACCGTGGGTTGGCCCCACTTGAGATATGGGATCGTCTGCTAGTGATTTGGTATCACACGATGGGTTGGCCCCATCAAATGATCTGTGTCTACGGACACCAGTGTTTTGGTAACACATTGTGACTATATGTCACCAATGGTTTGGCACCACCAGTGGTTTGGTACCACAACGGGGTAGACAGTGGCGTTTGGATGGCTAGGATGGGTACTTAATATTATGCATATTAATGGTTATGTGTTTTGTATGAAAATGTTTTAAAGCGGGAAGGGTTACATCTTGAGTCTTGGTGACTCACCTTCTCCATTATTTTTTCGGTGATGCATAGATCGCGGATATGGAGCCGGAGGGACTCGAGGTGGCCATGCGGTGGACTTAAATTAAATGAACTTAAACTTAGTGGTTTTATTTTATTATTGGTTTGCTTTTATTTGGGTTGTAATAAGGCCTCCATAAACTTTATTTCTTTTGTTATTACTCATATGCTCTGATACTTGTTTAAAGCTACATTATTAAAATTAAATTAAAACCACATGTTTTCTAAATCAACACGAAAATGTTTTATCGTGTCAGTGGACACATTCAAATTTGGTATAATAACTTGACTTCAATTAAATTTTCGTAACTAATCTAAGTATGATTTCAGCAAGACAACCAAAAACGAGAAGTTTTCAGCAAAACTTGAATTAGATTTTGAAATGGGTTTCAAAAAGTTTTTCTCCGTAACAACCCGTAGTCGGTCCTAACGTTTGGGCCGGGTTTGGGCTGTTACACCCTCTTTAATAAATTTTGTCCTCAAAATTTACTTGAAAAGAGATGGGGGTACTAAGATCTCATAGTTTCTTCTGGTTCCCAAGTCGCTTCTTCGATACTATGACTTCGCCACAACACTTTTACTAAGGGAACCCGCTTATTATGCACTTCTTTTACCTCTCGAGATAATATTTCAATCGGCTCTTTTTCATATATCAAATCAGGTCGAATTTCAATATCTTTTGTCTAAATAACATAAGAAAGATTTGATCGATATCTTCTGAGCATCGAAACATGAAAAACATTATGAATCTTTTGCAATTCTGGAGGCTAAGCCAAATGGCAAGCAACTGACCCAACTCTTTTCACAATTTCATACGACCCAATAAAACGAGGACTCAATTTTCCCTTTCGACCAAGTCTCAAAATTTTCTTCCAAGGCAATACTTTAAGAAATACCTTATCACCAACAGAATATTCAATATCCCGACGTTTCAAGTCTGTACAAGATTTCTATCGATCAAAAGCTGCTTTTAGTTTATCCCGAATCTTCTTGACAGTGTCTTTCGTTTCCTATAACAGTTTCGGTCCAATGATTTTTCTTTTATTTAGTTCTATCCAACACACAGGAATAGACATCTTTGACCATATAAAACTTCATATGGAGCCATTTGAATACTTGATTGGAAACTATTATTGTATACAAATTCAACCAATGGTAAATAACATTCCCAACCTGAGTCAAAATCGATGATACAAGCTCGTAGCATGTCTTCTAGAATTTGAATCACCCGTTCAGACTGTGTAACACCCCTTACCCACATCCAATGCTGGAACAGGGTACGAGGCACTACCGGACTTAAAATTTCTTGAGCAGGTAAAACTGGGTCATAAAATTTAGTCAAATTTAAAACTTTTCTAACACATGCATTTTGTTCCTTATATGGGCTTATAAAGCTCAAAGCATCCTTTAGGATGGTTTGGGACTAAACAGAGAATGTTGAAAACTTTTGGAAAAAAAATTAGAAGATTTTGTCAAAACAGGGATGTAACATCCTGAAAATGGGCCTATGCATTTTTGATTTAATTATACGAAATGGCATGTCTTATGTGTTATGAATGTATGGTGAACATTTTTGGAAACCTGGAAATGTAAGGAAATGATTTAGAAATGTTAAGTTTAAAAAGAGGAAACTAAGGCAAGGTAGCCTTAAGAAAATTAATAGGAGGAATTTGACACACAAATAGGCTTGGAAAAGTGGCCTGAAGATATCACTTGAGGCCCAGGTAGGTGACGCCACATACAAGGGTATTGGGCCTAGGTTCGAGTCACTTGGGGAGCAAATAAAGGAGTTTTATTTTGCTACAAAGAGCGTGGAAGTGGGCGTCACTAAGGAGCCCAAGGAAGAGTTTTATTCTCTTTAAATTTCGTCTAAATAGGAGATAAATAATAGATTTATTTATCATTATTTTTAGGAGATAATTGTTGGATTAATTCTTTTAATAAAGTGATAATTCAAAGGATAAAGTTATCAAAATAGAAGAGTGGTGGCCAAGTAAGGGATTACGAGTAGTAATTTGGCTAAGAAGGTTAAAGGGTGTGGCTAAACTATATCAAGGGTGAAGGGTATTTCTTTTAGGTTTCTTCCCTTCTTTAGTAAGTGTGCCGAAACTTCCTAAGTCAAGACACCATTATTGCCAAATTTTTTCTTCATCTTTCTCTTTACCAATAGCTAAGGCCGAATGTTTCTCTCTTTTTCCCAATTGATAGTCATAACCGAATACTGAAAGTAGTCTGAGCCGATTTCTTGTTAAGTTCCAAAAGCCGAAAATAAGTCCCCTCTAGCCTTAGCCGAATCTTTGAAAGACTTAAAGCAAAGGGGTTGTCGATTTCTTCAAGTAAGGGTAAGATCTCATTCAGTTCATCCTTTTTCTTTTAAGATTAACCGAAACCAGGAAATCTAACCCCATTATTGTGTTAGTTGAAACTTGGAAAGAAGGCTTTGGGATCTGTCCATAAGTTGACCATAAGGAAGAAATCTTCCAAGATCTAAGGTAAGGGATATTCGGCCAAGGCCTATTTTGGTGTTTTAGATCTAGTTCATAATCATTCAAAATAGCCGAAACTAATAAGTTAATAGATCTAAGGATCAGCTGATTACGAGGAAGGAGAAGTTCTTTTCCCGAAGGTACACCATAGGCCACGTGTTCTCTAGTTATTCGGTGAGTTTCGGGATTTGAAAATAAATAGGTATGTGCCTAAATATATTCGGCCATAGGACTGTTTTGATAACTAGATCTCTTTCATAATTCTTTAAAAAGCCAAAACTAACCTGTGGTATGATTTAATGTTTGGCCGAATACAAGGAGGAGAATAGCAAAGTTTTCGGGATTTGAGTGATAAGCAAATCGATATTAAGGTAAGTTTTAGTACACAAATCCTACTAGGATTTGGTTTTATGGTCGAATGAGTTTTTCATTAAATATTTAATATAGACTGAATGTAGGGAGTTAAAGATCTAAGATCGAAAATTCAGGATTTCAAGTGAAATCGTTAAGTGAATCAGGTGTGTACCCTACCCTAAGTTTTAATATGTTCATGGCTATGTTTTAAATTAAATGTGCATGTTTATAAGAATGTGAATATGGCTAAGGTACCATACTATGGTACAAAGTACTAAGGTACGTTTCCTACTCCTACTAGGAATATGAATATATGTTATTTTTAACATGTGAAAAGTGATAAGAATGTGAATTAAGGCATGATTTTCCATATTGTGTATGAAAAATGGGGGCATATGGGTTATATGAAAAGGGGAAGTTAATGTGGTGACCTAAGACCATGAAATCTGAATGTGGTGACCTAAGACCACGATAACTGAATGTGGTGACCTAAGACCATGAATTCTAAATGTGGTGACCTAAGACCACGAATTCTAAATGTGGTGACCTAAGACCACGAATTCCAAATGTGGTGACCTAAGACCACGAATTCTAAATGTGGTGACCTAAAACCATGAATTCTAAATGTGGTGACCTAAGACCACGAATTCTAAATGTGGTGACCTAAGACCACGAATTTTTATAAGGGTGATGAGCACGTTGACTGCAGCGACTGCCTTCGATGGTGTGTAGCGGATAGAGGGTTGACTTAGTAGTCCCCACGGTGTGCAGGATGGTACGGGTGGTGTGGTGACCTAAGACCACGAATTTTTATAAGGGCGATGAGCACGTCGACTGCAGCGACTGCCTTCGATGGTGTGTAGCGGATGGAGGGTTGACTTAGTAGTCCTCACGGTGTGCAGAATGGTACAGGTGGTGTGTAGCGGATGGCATATAGGTTTGGGTTCGGGTTGCATCATATTGTTTAAATGTTTTATGAACATGTATGATATTGTATGCCTAAAATATTAAATTTTAGTGTTGGTTACACATTGAGTCTATTGACTCACCTCGTTGGGGAACTTTTTACCAGTGATGGACCGGGCCGGCAGATGCTTAGTGGAGGCCATGTGAAGTTCAATTTCTTTTATTTGGCCTATTTTACTTTAAGTATTTTGAATTTAAATTTTGGAAATTATTTGATGTAATAAGGCCTTAGTAGAATTATTTTATTCATTTTTATTTATTGAGCTTACAAACTTTTATTTATTAAAAGATTAAGTAAATCTATTTTAAAACAAAGCCCAAACGTTTTGTCACTTAAAGTAAAGGATTTTTAATAATGAAATGAACCTATTTTCATCTCAAGCCCAACCCAAAACGATCTTTCTTCCAAATCACACAAGTTTTTCCTAAGTAACAAAAGAATTTGAAACGGTTTACACCGGGGAACATACCAGATCCGGTCAAGGCTCATGGGCCGGGTTTGGGGTGTTTCAATTTGGTATCAGAGCCTAGTTTTAAACTCTCGGCCTTGGGTTTAAGGCCCAAAACATTTTCAAAATTAAGCCCAAAAAGAATTTTTGTGAATTAAGCAGGATTTTCTGGCATGGCCCACTAAGTCTCCGACCCGAAGTCCACCAGGTAAGTACCCCGATCTTCTTTGTGACTTATATTATGACTAGTAGAAGGGGTAGAAATGGAACGTAGAATAGAGATTTAGTACTTGAACCCTAGGGCTAGTTACCCCAACAATTACATGAGACTTAAATGCCTAATTGAACAAACCTGTGGTTAAGTCACCGAGTTAGGGTGTGGCAACCATGGTGCGCATGTCTAGGATTGGTTTCGGTGGGAGCTTGGTATTTAAGCAGTCCGTGTGACTCATCTCCTCTCCACTCGAATCCTACCTAGTGCGTAGCTACGGTTCACCTTAACCAAGAGGACTTATTCATGGGCTAAACCCGATAATTAAAACCCGAAAGGGACTAGCCGTGCAGTTTTATAAAATCCTTAGTTTTAAAATCCCTAAATTACCCTTTTAATTGTAGCAGAAGATTATTGTGAAAATTTTTCCAAAATATCTCCGATTTACAAAATTACCAAAATGCCCCTGTGTTGTAAATTACTAAAATACCCTTAGTTTTTAAGATTTTCAAAAATACCCTCGACTTTTGCTAAAATGTTTCTACTTTACAAAAATACCAAAAACTTTTGTTTTACAAATATCAAGATACCCTGATTTGGAGAATTTACGAAAATGCCCCTAACTTCCAAAATTACCAAAATAACCCCGATTTCTAAAATTTCTGCAACAACGCTGATTTGGAAAATAAATTTTCAAGATAACCTCGAGTTTTTGTAAATTTTGAACTACTTTTGATTTATAAAGATTATTTTCAAGTGACCCGATTTATTACCAAAATACCTTATAGGAAAATGATTTAAATTACCCTGGGGGATGATCGAGAATGCCCAAAGTAGTGAAGTGAATGTCATGAATGAATGTGTATCTTTCGAGATGGATGAATGTGAATGTGAATGTGAATCTACGAATTAGAATAGTGAACTTGAACTGAGACTTTGTTTGATCGAAAGAACCACTATTAAACTCCTTTTCATAAAAGCTGCTCGCGGTTAAGCAAAGGAACAAAGTACTAATGCATAAAACTCTTTAATCGATTAAATCGTAGCGTTAGAAATGAGTTCTCGGAACGTGAACTTAAAAAAAATTTGTGCCTAGGAAGTATGATGGCTCTATTAAGATCGAGTCTTGTGACAATAGCGTAGTGTAGTGAGTTAGATTGTACGATTGCTCGTTAGTAAGTAATTTCGAGGACGAAATTATTTTAAGGGGGTAGAACTGTAACATCCTAAAAATGGGCCTATGCATTTTTGATTTAATTATACAAAATGGCATGTCTTATTTGTTATGAATGTATGGTGAACATTTTTGGAAACCTGGAAATGTAAGGAAATGATTTAGAAATGTTAAGTTTAAAAAGAGGAAACTAAGGCAAGGTGGCCTTAAGAAAATTAATAGGAGGAATTTGACACACAAATAGGCTTGGAAAAGTGGCCTGAAGATATCACTTGAGGCCCAGGTAGGTGACGCCACATACAAGGGTATTGGGCCTAGGTTCGAGTCACTTGGGGAGCAAATAAAGGAGTTTTATTTTTGCTACAAAGAGCAGGGAAGTGGACGGCACTAAGGAACCCAAGGGAAGAGTTTTATTCTCTTTAAATTTCGTCTAAATAGGAGATAAATAATAGATTTATTTATCATTATTTTAGGAGATAATTGTTGGATTAATTCTTTTAATAAAGTGATAATTCAAAGGATAAAGTTATCAAAATAGAAGAGTGGTGGCCAAGTAAGGGATTCTGAGTAGTAATTTCAGCTAAGAAGGTTAAAAGGGTGTGGCTGAAACTATATCAAGGGTGAACGGTATTTCTTTTGGGTTTCTTCCCTTCTTTAGTAAGTGTGCCGAAACTTCCTAAGTCAAGACACCATTATTGCCGAATTTTTCTTCATCTTTCTCTTTACCAATAGCTAAGGCGAATGTTTCTATCTTTTTCCCAATTGATAGTCATAACCGAATACTCAAAGTAGTTTGAGCCGATTTCTTGTTAAGTTCCAAAAGCCGAAAATAAGTCCCCTCTAGCCTTAGCCAATCTTTGAAAGACTTAAAGCAAAGGGTTGTCGATTTCTTCAAGTAAGGGTAAGATCTCATTCAGTTCATCCTTTTCTTTTAAGATTAACCAAACCGGAAATCTAACCCCATTATTGTGTTAGTTGAAACTTGGAAAGAAGGCTTGGGATCTATCCATAAGTTGACCATAAGGAAGAAATCTTCCAAGATCTAAGGTAAGGATATTCGCCAAGGCCTATTTTGGTGTTTTAGATCTAGTTCATAATCATTCAAAATAGCGAAACTAACAAGTTAATAGATCTAAGGATCACCGATTACGAGGAAGGAGAAGTTCTTTTCCAAGGTACACCATAGGCCACGTGTTCCCTAGTTATTCGATGAGTTTGGATTTGAAAATAAATAGGTATGTGCCTAAATATATTCGCCATAGGCTGTTTTGATAACTAGATCTCTTTCATAATTGTTTAAAAGTGAAACTAACTGTGGTATGATTTAATGTTTGGTAGAATACAAGGAGGAGAATAGCAAAGTTTTCGGGATTTGAGTGATAAGCAAATCGATATTAAGGTAAGTTTTAGTACACAAATCCTACTAGGATTTGGTTTTATGGCCGAATGAGTTTTTCATTAAATATTTAATATGGGCCGAATGTAGGGAGTTAAAGATCTAAGATCGAAAATTCGGGATTTCAAGTGAAATCGTTAAGCGAATCAGGTGTATACCCTACCCTAAGTTTTAATATGTTCATGGCTATGTTTTAAATTAAATGTGCATGTTTATAAGAATGTGAATATGGCTAAGGTACCATACTATGGTACAAAGTACTAAGGTACGTTTCCTACTCCTACTAGGAATATGAATATATGTTATTTTTAACATGTGAAAAGTGATAAGAATGTGAATTAAGGCATAATTTTGCATATTGTGTATGAAAAATGGGGGCATATGGGTTATATGAAAAGGGGAAGTTAATGTGGTGACCTAAGACCACGAAATCTGAATGTGGTGACCTAAGACCACGATAACTGAATGTGGTGACCTAAGACCACGAATTCTAAATGTGGTGACCTAAGACCACGAATTCTAAATGTGGTGACCTAAGACCACGAATTCTAAATGTGGTGACCTAAGACCATGAATTCTAAATGTGGTGACCTAAGACCACGAATTTTTATAAGGGCGATGAGCACGTCGACTGCAGCGACTGCCTTTGATGGTGTGTAGCGGATGGAGGGTTGACTTAGTAGTCCCTACGGTGTGCAGGATGGTACGGGTGGTGTGTAGCGGATGGCATATAGGTTTGGGTTCAGGTTGCATCATATTGTTTAAATGTTTTATGAACATGTATGATATTGTATGCCTGAAATATTAAATTTTAGTGTTGGTTAAACATTGAGTCTGTTGACTTACCTCGTTGGGGAACTTTTTACCAGTGATGGACCGGGCCGGCAGATGCATAGTGGAGGCCATGTGAAGTTCAAATTTTTTTTATTTAGACTATTTTACTTTAAGTATTTTGAATTTAAATTTTGGGAATTATTTGATGTAATAAGGCCTTAGTAGAATTATTTTATTCTGTTTTTATTTATTGAGCTTACAAACTTTTATTTATTAAAAGATTAAGTAAATCTATTTTTAAAACAAAGCCCAAACGTTTTGTCACTTAAAGTAAAGGATTTTTAATAATGAAATGAACCTATTTTCATCTCAAGCCCAACCCAAAACGATCTTTCTTCCAAATCACACAAGTTTTTCCTAAGTAACAAAAGAATTTGAAACGGTTTACACCGGGGAACATACCAGATCCGGTCAAGGCTCGTGGGCCGAGTTTAGAGTGTTTCAATTTGGTATCAGAGCCCAGTTTTAAACTCTCGGCCTTGGGTTTAAGGCCCAAAACGTTTTCAAAATTAAGCCCAAAAAGAATTTTTGTGAATTAAGCAGGATTTTCTGGCATGGCCCACTAAGTCTCCGACCCGAAGTCCACCAGGTAAGTACCCCGATCTTTTGTGTGACTTATATTATGACTTGTAGAAGGGGTAGAAATGGAACGTAGAATAGAGATTTAGTACTTGGGAACACAGCCCGTGTGGTCTGGGACACGCCCATGTCCCTAACCAGTGTAACTCTCTGTTTATGACGTCATCATCTAAATAGGGTCACACGACCGTGCCCTTAGACCGTGTCTGTCATATGGCTGAGACACATGGCCGTGTTTCTACCCGTGTGGCCTGGAAGTTGGCTATTTTCCAAGCCAGTTCCCCAGATAAAATACAAACTCTCTTGTATCCATTTCATCAACATGTATCATGCTATAATTGGACATTCGAATATCCAATTTTGCATACACATTCCCATAAACATCGTCGTTCTTGAAATCATTTATGAACCACATCCACAACATCTCAATTATGCAATTACCACATACATGAATAACCACATCATAGGCGTATAACAACCATTAATATTGGCCATCTCCAAATAGCCTTAATCAAAATGAACATTTATTAAATGAGGGCCAACATTTTAGGCCATAAGAAATATGACATATGTGACAAAGCGACCAAGCCTACTATACATGCCATAACCCAAAAATTAATTTATCTAGATATACCAAGTGTTCCAATTGATAGTGTGAGCGAATCTCCGACGTCCACTGATCCCCGAGCTAACTTGGCGATACTACAAGGCAAGGGAAAAGAGAGGGGAAGTAAGCATAAATGCTTAGTAAGTTCATATGCAAATAATAAGAAGCTTGTGTGGATAAATCCTCACAATAATTTCTTAAGATGATATAATCATTATATCACATGCGTACACATTATTACCCATGTTCACATTAATCTGTCTACTTGAGTCACTGTCACTAAATTATTTATTTCTTGAGCTACAGAGTTTCGAATGAAGAAACGTTAATTTTCCCTGAAACTAGACTCACATAAATTTTTACCATAGAAATTTAAGAATTTTTTCTCTAGCAAATTAGTACATTTTATTCATTAAGTTTACCCCTATTTCCCTATTCATCAGTTTGACTTCTTCACTACGAATCATTTTTTTGCTCGTATAAAATTAATATGATGTTCTAGTTTATTTCACTTGAAAATAGACATATTAAGGATTTCAAGAATATGAATTATATTCCATAATTATTTTTTTAAATTTTTTACTGATTTTCCAAAGTTGGAACAGGGGATTCTAAAATTCATTCTAACCTTGTCTCACTAAAATTCAAATATATCATAATTCACACTTCTTTTGCTTACTCTGTTTCTTTTATAAAAAATTAGACTCATTAAGCTTTAATTTCATATCTCACCTAACCTTTAATTCAACTTCCACCATTTTTTGTGATTTTTAAAAGTTATACTAGTGCTGCTACCCACAACTATTTTAATGTCAATTTCACTCATTTCTTTGTGTTCACTTTCATTTATAAACACTTACACCAAAGCATATTATAACTTGGCACATAACAACCAAGTGATCATATACACATCTTACTCATTTGCATCCTTATCAATAATGCATCATAATCCGAGCACATTATTTATGAGTCTCATATACAGACTTGTGCCTAGTCATAATCTCACATATCCTACTCTTACTTATATTGAGCATACTCCTTGAGTTTCCCATTGAACTATTTGTAATATTAGGGATGTACAGGATATCTTGTACAGCTGGTAGGATGCCAATGCCATATCCCAGATATGGTCTTACATGGGATCACATATCGGTGCCGATGCCATGCCCCAAACATGGTCTTACACTGGCACTCATCTCGAGCCGATGCCATGTCCTAGACATGGTCTTACACTGACTCTCCTCTGTCCGTGCCAATGCCATGTCCCTGAAATGGTCTTACACTAACACAACTTGAGGCCAATGCCATGTCCCAGACATGGTCTTACACTGCACACTCACTGCCATGGTCCAACTACGGTCTTTTCTATCAATTCATCACGAGTTGTAGTATGAATGTACTTGACCCTGCATTTCTAACGATTGATCCTTCAATCCAATCTCGTACTTGCATAAAGTCATGATTAGATAACAAACATATATAAAATAATACATCATCTCAATTCAAATTTAATAATCGTTCACTATAGACTAACCATATGAACTTACCTTGACGCGAATCGGTCATTTTGATTAACATTTCCCCGTACTTGGTCCAAATCTCGATTTCTTTGATCTAAAATGTCACATTTCACTTAATTATCACTCACATTACTCATTTTAATACAAAAATCATACTACGAAAAATTTATATTTTTGCCCCTAAACTTTCTCATAATTATGATTTTGCCCCTAGGCTCATAATATGATTTTTATTCAATTTCTATAAAATTCAAGGTTAGCCGAACCTTTTTCTCTTCCAAAGAAACCTCAAATTCTTATTATTTCACACTTTTAGGAGCATTTACAGCTTTTACTAATTAACCCGTTTTAACCATTTTTAACGAAAATCACTTAGCAAAAACCGTTCTCCTAACCTCGTGCACCCTTATTCTACCACTAAACATCAAAATGCACAAATATCTAGCATGGGTCGATTTTTAAGCTTCATTTTTCATGCAAATAAATGGTAAAAATAGAAAGGTTAAGCTTCTAGGATCTCAAAAATACGAAGAACATTAAGCTTGAAAAAGCTTGAAACCCTAGCCATGGCTTCTTGAAAATTTCGGCAGCATGGAGAAGAGAATGAGCAGATTTTTGGGTTTCGATTTTGTCTTTTATGCCTTAAAACACCCAAATGACAAAAATGCCCTTTTTACTAAACCTTCAATTTTTACCCTTCCATGACTAGTTTTGTCCATAACAAAATATGATAGTCTATTTGCCATTTAAAGACCTCTAGTTTAAACCCCAATTTAAATCAAGTACTTATGTTCTAGATCTCATATTTTGCAATTAATGCAATTTAATCCCAATAATAAAATTGGGCACTTTATCGATAAAAATTACTTAACAAAATTGCACACCATCACCCAAACGTATCATAGGCTCTAAAACAATCATAAATTAAAATTTTTTTTTTGGGTTTGTGACTCGAAACTACTGTTCTAACTAGGCCCTATTTTGGGATGTTACAATTCTCCCCCTTAGGGATTTTTCAAGCTTCGGCATAAGATTCAACACTGTCAAGCTGTATGAGAATTCTCATACAGCTTCTGCATCCTCAACATCTCACTTCTTAAACTAAGATTCTGAACTGTACTTTCTTATCCTGGACATAAGAACCACATCACTGAATTTTCTCAAGTTCTGACTAAATACACATTGATAAGTAACTGGTCTCATTCTATCAATAGTCTTATACTCTTCGATGAACCGTAAATCACTTTTCTTTACTTACTAAATAAAAAAAATTTTGTCACAAAGATACTTTCAGAAGCACCTTTCACTTATCTAAGTTTCAATACTCTTACCTTTCAGTTCTGTATGCAATTTCTGATAATCTATAATTGATTTCTTGGTACACAAACTCTGTCTCGAAACAACAAATAAATGGTCGATTTCTGACCTGGAGTTCTGAATCAGAAGTTAGTTCCCATCGAACACTTCTAACTTACCATTTACGGACAAAATTCTAAGTTTCACAAAATCATGGAATAAGCATCATTATTTTTGACTAATAATCAATTTCTAATTCACATCATAAGATTCTTTTCATGCAGTATTAACTGAGTGCAAGCATAAGCTACCATTTTCATGTTCTTATATCAAAATACACTTCAAACCAGTAAACTATCCAGACTAAATAATTGAATTGGTCTTGGCTGTTTCATAGTACCGTTCTAAAGGAACCATTTTCATCTGGTTGCCATGACAACCCACACATGTATCCTATTACAATTCTTTTCGGTTACGAATCAATGATCCTAAAAATCAACTATACAGTTTCAATGATACATAACAATCTCGTTTTAACTCATTAAGATATATCAAATTACTCAGAAATAACAACCATAGCGCTAATTCTAGCTCGATCCTTCATTGTTTACTCTTTTATCAATGTTGATTCCTTTCCCAAAATCTAAAGATAGATAACATCTAATAAAATTCATTTTACTGTTAATTCCTAAAATACTGAACCACATTAAAATTGCATCTCTTTGACAATTAAAATCGTAGCGACATTTCAAGCCTAACATCTCAGTCGCATCGATAAACAATATTTTAACCAATGCAAAAGCACAGTCTTTACACATCTGACAACAATAACACTGTACATTCACTATCAAACTAGATTTCATAATCACAAAAGCATGATTACTTCCAGTAAAGGAATATCTCTTGCACAATTCACAAAATAAAGTCTATAAAAATCCGAGATAAGGAAATCCAAGATTCGATACCGTACTAGAAGTCCGAGAATATAGCTCATAAGAGAAATAATACCGACTTTGACGATTCTCAAAAAATTTCCAGAAGGAAAACAATACTTTTAAGCACTGAACATAACAGAAGCAACATAGTCTTCATATACACATTTCACAAATAACAATCAGTGGAAACTGAATTTCAACATCATATGAACTTTATTGTCACTTTTCTATCAACTCATTTTAATAGAATACTAGAAAAGATAGAGTAATACCAATCACAGCCCAGACAGATTAACACTGCTTTCATCTATCACTAAAATCAACTAGCATTCTTATATGATAAGAACCCCGAACGAGTCGATTAGTCAATATTAACTTTTTCCTTAACTGTAGCATTGCAAAACCCGGATGATTTTCATAAAATTTCATCATAACACCCCAGTTATTTTAGGCCAATTAACACACATATTCACCGTATTCACCTGTATCCTTTGTCTCTTCCGAAGGTTCATCCAGGAATTTCCTCACTTTCCATCATTTTAATAAATATCAATAATATTTACTCATATTTCACATGATATATTAATATGTAAAAACATATGTAAAAAGGATGTATCATTTACATATAAACTTACTCATTTCAAGTCTTACCACATTCCAAATACATATCATAAACATTGCTCACATTTACATGCACTTATACCCTGCACTTGTCATCACATAGTCATACATAATTTCATTTAGTCAAAGTTTCTCGATGAACACTTCGGAATAATACCGAATACACGGTGGTTTTGAACACGGCCCACCAGAAAAAATAAATATGATAGTATCGCACACAGCCCACCAATATAATAAATACGGTGGTATCGCACATAGCCCACCAATAATAGTAAATACGTTGGTATCGCACACAGCCCACCAATAATAATAAATACAGTGGTATCGCACACAGCCCACCAATAATAATAAATACAGTGGTATCGCACACATCCCACCAATAATGACATATTCACATACTGCCATGGTCAACCCATGGTCTTTATTGTCAATCCATCACAGGTCTTTAAACGAAAGTACCCGTTTCTAGCGTTCTACTCGGTTCACACATTTAATTCCTTTTTCATAACTTCTCAACATTTATAATATTTTATGCTTATCTTTCGATTTGCAATTATCACACTTTATTCATTATCACATACACATCATAAATTATCCTCCATACCTTCCCAAGTTTGGCTTATCAAAATACACTTTCTGTACTATCAGACATAGCTCGGTTGGAAAGTGCATCTGCCTAATAAAATAATTATGATCAAGGTCGGGAGTCGTCACACTATCACAGTTCAATATGGCATGCATAGCTAGACTCATACTCATGCTAGGCTAGTCCTAGAATCGACTAAACCATGCTCTTATACCACTAAATGTAACACCCCTTGCTTGTATCCAACGTCAGAACAACGTACGAGGTGTTACCGGACTTAAAATTTCTTGAACATGTAAAATCGGGTCATAAAATTTCGTCAAATTTAAAACTTTTCTAACAAATGCATTTTGTTCCTTATATGGGCCTATAAAGCTCAAAACATCCTTTAGGATGGATCGATACTAAATCGAGAACGTTAGAAACTTTTGGAAAAAAATTTAGAAAATTTTGTCAAAATAGGGGACATACGTCCGTGTGGTCTGGGACACGCTCGTGTCCCTAACCCGTGTAACTCTCTGTTTATGATGTCATCATCAAAATAGGGTCACACGCCCATACCGATAGACCGTGTCTGTCACATGGCTGAGACACATGGCCGTGTCTCTGCCCGTGTGGCCTAGAAGTTGGCTATTTTCCAAGCTAGTTCCCCAGATAAAACACAAACTCTTTTGTATCCATTTCATCAACATGTATCATGCTTTAATTGGACATCCGAATATCCAATTTTGCATACACATTCCCATAAACATCGTCATTCTTGAAATCATTTGTAAACCACATCCACAACATCTCAATTATGCAATTACCACATACATGAATAACCACATCATAGGCATATAACAACCATCAATATTGGCCATCTCCAAATAGCCTTAATCAAAATAAACATTTATTAAATAAGGGCCAACATTTTAGGCCATAAGAAATATGACATATGTGACAAAACAACCAAGCCTACTATACATGCCATAACCCAAAAATTAATGTATCTAGATATACCAAGTGTTCCAATTGATAGTGTGAGCGAATCTCCGACGCCCACCGATCCCCGAGCTAACTTGGCGACACTACAAGGCAAGGGAAAAGAGAGGGGAAGTAAGCATAAATGCTTAGTAAGTTCATATGCAAATAATAAGAAATTAATAAGCTTGTGTGGATAAATCCTCACAATAATTTCTTAAGATGATATAATCATTAGATCACATGCTTACACCTTATTACCCATGTTCACATTAATTTGTCTACTTGAGTCACTGTCACTAAATAATTTATTTCTTGAACTACAGAGCTCCGAATGAAGAACCGTTAATTTTCCCTAAAATTAGACTCAGATAAATTCTTACCATAGAAATTTAAGAATTTTTGGTCCAGCCAATTATTACAGTTTATTCATTAAGTTTACCCCTATTTTGCTATCTAATAGTTCGACACTTATTCACTACGAATCAATTTTCTCCTTGTATAAAATTCATATGATGTTCTAGTTTATTTCACTTGAAAATAGACTTATTAATTATTTCAAGAATATGCACTATACTCCATAATTATTTTTGTACAATTTTTATTGATTTTCCAAATTTGGAACAAGGGTTTCTGAAACTCATTCTGACCCTGTCTCACTAAAATTCAAATATCTCATAATTCACACTTGTTTTGCTTACTCTGTTTCTTTTATAAAATATTAGACTCATTAAGATTTAATTTCATATCTTAGCCAGCCTTTAATTCAATTTCCACCATTTTTAGTGATTTTTCAAAGTTATACTAATGCTGCTTCCCACAACTGTTTTAATGTCAATTTCACTCATTTGTTAATTCTTTGTGTTCACTTTCATTTATACACACTTACACCAAAGCATATTATAACTTGGCACATAACAACCAAGTGATCATAGACACATCTTACTCATTTGCATCCTTATCAATAATGCATCATAATCCGAGCACATTATTTATGAGTCTCGTATACATACCTGTGCCTAGTCATAATACTCACATATCCTACTCCTACTTATCTTGAGCATACTCCTTGAATTTCCCATTGAACTACTTGTAATATTAAGGATGTACGGGATATCTTGTACAGCTGGTAGGATGCCAATGCCATATCCCAGATATGGTCTTACATGGGATCACATATCGGTGTTGATGCCATGCCCCAAACATGGTCTTACACTGGCACTCATCTCGAGCCGATGCCATGTCCTAGACATGGTCTTACACTGACTCTCCTCTGTCCGTGCCGATGCCATGTCCCTGACATGGTCTTACACTAACACAACTTGAGGCCAATGCCATGTCCCAGACATGGTCTCACACTGGCACACTCACTGCCATGGTCCAACCACGGTCTTTTCTGTCAATTCATCACGAGTCGTAGTACGAATATACTTGACCCTGCATTTCTCACGATTGATCGTTCAATCCAATCTCGTACTTGCATAAAGTCATGATTAGATAACAAACATATATAAAATAATACATCATCTCAATACAAATTTAATAATCGTTCACTATAGACTAACCATATGAACTTACCTCGATGAGAATCGGTCATTTTGATTGACATTTCCTTGTACTTGGTCCAAATCTCGATTTCTTTGATCTAAAATGTCACATTTCACTTAATTATCACTCACATTACTCATTTTAATACAAAAATCATACTACAAAAAATTTACATTTTTGCCCCTAAACTTTCTCATGATTATGATTTTGTCCCTAGGCTCGTAATATGATTTTTATTCAATTTCTATAAAATTCAAGGTCAGCCGAACCTTTTTATCTTCCAAAGCAACCTCAAATTCTTATTATTTCACACTTTTAGGAGCATTTACAACTTTTACTAATTAACCCGTTTTAACCATTTTCAACGAAAATCACTTAGCAAAAATTGTTCTCCTAACCTCGTGCACCCTTATTCTACCACTAAACATCAAAATGCACAAATATCTAGCATGGGTCAATTTTTAAACTTCATTTTTCATGCAAATAAATGGTAAAAATAGAAAGGTTAAGCTTTTAGGATCTCAAAAATATGAAGAACATTAAAAATGGGGCTCAAATGCACGTACAATTGTGCTGTGAAAAAGCTTGAAACCCTAGCCATGGCTTCTTGAAAATTTCGGCAGCATGGAGAAGAGAATGAGCAGATTTTTGGGTTTCAATTTTGTCTTTTATGCCTTAAAACACCCAAATGACAAAAAATGCCCTTTTTACTAAACCTTCAATTTTTACCCTTCCATGACTAGTTTTGTCCATAACAAAATATGATGGTCTATTTCCCATTTAAAGACCTCTAGTTTAAACCCCCATTTAAATCAAGTACTTATGTTCTAGAACTCATATTTTGCAATTAATGCAATTTAAACCCAATAATAAAATTGGGCACTTTATCGCTAAAAATTACTTAACAAAATTTGCACACCATAACCCAAACATATCATAGACTCTAAAATAATCATAAATTAAATATATATATATTACTTCGGGTTTGTGGACTCGAAACTACTGTTCCGACTAGGCCCTATTTTGGGCTGTTGCAGACTGTCCGTCAGTTTGCGGATGGAAAGCTGTACTGAAATTAAGTTGAGTACCCAAAGATTCATGCAGCTGTTTCCAAAACCTCGATGTAAATCGTGGATCTCGATCACAAATTATAGATAAAGGAATACCATGTAATCTTACAATCTCCCGAATATAAACCTCAGCAAGTTTCTAAAGTGACCAATCAGTCCTGGCTGCTATAAAATGAGCCTACTTTGTATGCCGATCAACAATCACCCAGATAACATTTTTCTTACTTGTCGATAATGGTAGCCCCATCACAAAATCCATCGTAATGCAGTCCCATTTCCATTTAGGAATATTAATAGGCTGTAATAATCTAGTAGGAACCTGATGCTCTACCTTAACTCGTTGATAGGTCAAACATTTAGCCATATATTCAGCTATATCTCTTTTCATACCTGGCCACTAATAAGATTCCTGTATATTACGGTACATTTTCGTTCCTCCCGAATGCATCACAAAAGGACTGTCATGTGCTTCACAAAGTGTCAACTCTTTTAGTTCAAAAATAGCTAGAACACAAATCTGATCTCGGAACCTTAAGCAACCATGTTCGTCAATGCTGAAATTTTCTACCATGCTATTCTGTACCACTTCTCTTTTCTTCATCAATTTGTCATCTTCTAGCTATGCTGCTCTAATCTGATCAAACTTCACTGGTTTAACTCTCAACTCAGCCAACAAACTCCCATCATTACTGATACTAAGCCGTGCAAACATTGCTCGTAATTCAACTACAGCTTTCCTACTCAAGGCATCAGCTACCACATTTGCCTTTCCTGGATGATAATCTATAACACAATCATAATCTTTCAAAAGCTCAATCCATAGTCTTTGTCTCAAGTTCAACTCCGTTTGAGATAGAAGATATTTGAGACTTTTATGATCAGTATAAATGTAGCATTTCTCATTGTATAGATAATGTCTCCAGATTTTCAATGCAAAAATTACAGCAGCTAATTCCAGATCATCTGTCGGGTAATTACGCTCGTGTGGTTTCAGTTGACGAGATGCATAAGCTATTACCTTTCCATCTTACATTAACACACAACCCAAACCACTTAAAGAAGAGTCGCTATACACAACAAAATCTTTTCCCAACTTTGGCAAAGTCAAAATCGATGCCTCTGTCAATATTTGCTTCAACGTCTCAAAACTTCTCTGGCATTGATCATAAAAATAAAAGTAACATTCTTTTGTAGCAACTTCGTCATTGGCAATGCTATCTTCAAGAACCCATTTACAAATCTTCTATAGTATCCAGCTAATCCCAAGAAACTACGTACCTCAGACACATTCTCAGTGTTTTCCACTGAACAATTGCTTCAACCTTTTTCTGTTCAACTCTGATTCCATCTGCAGACACAACGTGACCCAAAAATATCACCTCCGATAACCAAAATTCACACTTGCTAAGCTTCCCATATAATTGTTTCTCCCGTAATATCTGTAAAATAATTCTGAGCTGCTGATCATGTTCTAATTCTGACTTTGAATAAATCAATATATCATCAATGAAGACCACCACAAACTGATTTAAATACAGCTGAAAAATACGGTTCATAAGATCCATAAAAGTGGCTGAGGCATTAGTCAATTCGAAAGGCATTACTAAAAATTCATAGTGGTCATACCACGTTCGAAATGTTGTCTTCGGTACATCACTTTCTTTCACCTTCAACTGATAGTAGCCTGATCTCAAATCAATCTTTGAAAACACTAAAGCTCCTTTCAACTGATCAAATAAATCATCAACGCGAGGTAACAGATATTTATTCTTGATTGTCACCTTATTTAACTGCAGGTAATAAATACAAAGTCGTATCGAACCATCTTTCTTTTTAACAAATAAGACTGATGCTCCCCACGGTGAAATACTAGGTCGAATGAAGCCACGGTTTAACAAATCTTGTAACTATATACCTTCAGCTCTTTTAATTCTATGGGTGACATACGGTATGGAGGTATAGATATCAGAGCTATACCAGAATAAACTTCTATCGCGAACTCAACTTCTCTATCTAGTGGCAAACCCGGTAATTCTTTAGGAAAAACATTAGGTCACTCACAAACGTTTGAATTTCGCTGCATTGGCTTTCAACAGAATCAGAATTGATAACATAAGCCAAATAAGCTGCACAACCCTGATGAAGTAGTTTATTTGCTTGAATCACTAAAATGACACGTGTTGACCCACTAGTACGAATACCATTTACCTCAATCTTGCCTCCATCTTCAGTCTGAACACTAAACTTTTTTTTATAACAATCTAAAACCACTCCATGCTTAGATAACCAATCCATTCCCAGAATTATATCAAAATCACTGATGGCATTATCAACAAGTTAACAGAGAAAATTCTATTCTGTATCATTAACGGGCATCTTAGACATACTTGATCTACGGACACTGTTTGTCCCAACGGGCTAGACACCTCTACAGATACTCTGGACATCTCAGATTCTAACTTTCCTGACTTAACTAATTTTGAATTAATGTATGAGTGTGAAGACTCGGGGTCAATTAAAGCATAAACAGGTTTTGAGTACAGTAAAAATATACTTGTTACCACGTCATGAGCATTGTCTTCCTCTCAAGTCCGAACCACATATGCTCTAGCTGGTACTCTAGCTTCTGACTGCTGATTAACTATGTCACTCCCTCTCCTTGCACCTTCTCCTCTAAAAATTGAACCACCTCTACTCGATCCTCTGCCTTTAGCAATAGATACTGACCTTTGTGATGTCACGTGTGCAGCACTTTCACCTTTTGGGAAATCTCTAATAAAATGATCTGTAAACCCACATCGAAAACAACCTCTAGTTAATTTCCAGCATTCACCTCTATGTTTGTTTATGCAGTACTCACAATTTGGAATTTCAATGTCCCGGGATAGACCTCTCATGCTATCAGTAGAGACTGTCGTTTGTTTTCCCCGACTTTTATCACCTCTATCTAATTTAAAGCTTGGTCTCCAGCCACCACGAAATTCTTTTGATCTTTTTGGTTGAGGATTCGAACTAGTAGTTCCAGTGCGTTTTCCAATCGATCTAGCAATTTTAGACTTTTTATCGGGACCCAGAACTTGTTCTACCATCTTAGCTCGTTCAACCAGGTCTACAAAATCTGTAATCCGATGAGATACCAGCTGTACTCTTAATTCATCTCGCAAACCCTGTAAAAACTAATTACAACTGTTAGCTTTTGTCGGTACAAATTCTGAGGCATATCTGTTAAGTCTAAAAAATTCCTGTTCATAATCCACCATGACATCTCACCTTGTTTCAGCATTAAGAACTTTTGCTTTTTATCTTCAATGTACAGTTCTCCAACATATTTCTTCTGAAATTCTTTCTGAAATAAATCCCAAGTTACCTGCTCTGTCGGTAAATGTCGGATCACTGATTCCCACCATAAATAAGCTTCCCCTTGTAATAATGAGACAGCACACAACAAACTTTCCCTGGGGGTACATTCTAATTATTGCAAAACTCTCTTTTTTGACTCCATCCAATTTTTAGCTGTGGACGGATCAACTCCTTTAAGACACAAAAATTCAGTGGCACCATATTTACGTAATTCTTTCATTGTGGCCCGTCTAGTAGAAGAAGTAGCTGTTGTAGCAGGTGCAGTCCCCGCTACTCGTTGCAAAGCATCGGCTATAACTCTCAGTAAATGGGATTCATCTCTGTCTCTAACATTTTCCCGTTCTATATTAGGAGGTTGATTGCCTAATGGATTTATATTCGGTGTAGTTGATTCTGTTTCATCTAATTCTCTATCTCTAGTGTACATTTCTTGATCTACATCATCCATATGCTCATCCAATATTTTAACTATAAAACAAACAAATAATTATATCAGCATCCAAATCCCAACTCAGTTACGACTCAACAATGGCATGTACCTCTAGACTCATTTACGAGCTCGATTTAGTTCGAGAATCGACTAAACCTGAATAGCTGTGATACCACTAAATGTAAAACCCCCTAACCCTAAATCATTATCAAAATAGAGTTACGGAGTATTACAGGACCTTTCAGAAATATTACGAACCTTATACAAATAAATAACATACATATTGTAAAACATTCATAATGTCCCTTTTATGGGCTCTTGAGGCCCAAAATACGTGTTAGAAGTGATTCGGTACCAATTCGAGTGCTCGAGAATTTTTTTTTTGTGAAATTCCAAAAATTTTCTCAAATACAGGGCTTACACGCCCGTGTGGTGTAGGGACACGCCTGTGTGACCCTAAGTGTTGCCCATGCTTTAGGTCGTACTCTAATTTATGTGCTCTCTGACTTACCTCACACGCCAAGCCACACGTCCGTGTGCTAGGCCTTGTGGTCAATTTATTTTTAGAAAATTAAGTGCAGTTTTTACACGGCTAAAGCACATATGCCGTGTACCAGGCCGTGTTCTTCACACGGCTAAGACACATGTCCGTGTCTCTGCCCTTATGGCAAAACCTGAGCATTCTGTTTTGTGAAATTAAAATTTCAAGGGACACACAGCCTAACCACACGCCCAAGTATAAGCAGTGTGTCTCACACGGTCTGGTCACAAGCCCGTGTGCCAGGCCGTGTAGACTCAAAATGAACCTTATACATCAAATTTAACTAACCCTGCAAAGTTAAACCTCAAATAACTCAATAATAAATATCAAGCCAATCCAAAACACAATCAAATATATCCAAAACATATCAAGTAATCTACCTCATGATCTAATCAACGTATTAACATAGGTAGTTTACAAATACTTCTAACTCAATTCATTTAATTTCATTTAAACCAATTCAAATTTTATATCAAATTTCAACCTAAAATTTACATACATTGAATTCATTCATAGTTCAACCAAAATATACCATTTTATGATTCCAACAAAAATCACAAACTTATACATATAACCAACTAATATCATCTTATATCATCACTTACAACCATTTACTAAAATGACATACATATGACCACCTAGGTACATGCCATTACCAAAAGAAATATACTTCACCACTTTGAGTTCAGGATCGGCTTTGGATGCTGATTCGGCAATTGAACTTTAACCTAACCTGCACACGAAAACAAACCATACGCTAAGTATAAAACTCAGTGGTATTTTTATAATCCGAACAATTATTAAACAAGAATTTATATTATTTACATATATTTAAACACACATAACCATAAATCATTAAAACAAAAAATCAATTTCTTAAACAATCATTTATAATACTTCCAATTCTCATCAATTGCTATTCAAATAGCTTTTCTCAATAGGATTCATATGTCATCTCATTATGTCAATAACCATATCATGAACCCATTGGTTTATACTTTTCAATTTCATAACTCAATTCAATATCATAAATCCAACTCATGTTCAAAACCATCCCATATCATTCATATTGTCAATTCATTGATTTACCCCTATTAACAAGACTCGGACTTTGGCGGATACACGGATCCGACCAAAACACACTAGTTTGGCACCCAGTGCCTCATCAGATAATTTGAAGTAGTAATTTGACACACAGTGTCTCATCGGCCTTGCCGAAGTAAGTTGGTACCCAGTACCTTATCAAATTTATCCGAAGTAATAGTATGACTGTAACATCCCGAATTATTGGGCCTGTGCATTTTATGTGATGTATGCTTAAAATGTTAATTTGAGGTTTAGAGGTGCAAATTGGGCTCAGAAATGGGCCGAGGTCTTGGCTAAATATTTTGTTTAGAGACTATTGGGTTTAAATAAAGTATTGAGAGTGTAAGAAGCATAATGGGCTTGTGGCCCAGGAACAAGAGGCGCAGTAGGAGGGAGCTATAAGTGGCGCCAATAGGCAAAGGAATGGGGCCCCAGTGTGGCCGCTTGGAGCCCAAGGAATTGGGCCAATTTCGACGGCCCAAGGAGAGCTGGGGGGGACGGCAATGTGGCTACAAAATAGGGGATTTTATGTTTTAAATTATGTGGATATAATGCTGATAAAGGGGAAGTAGTTGATGCGGGCACGCCCGGGGCACCCAATTTGTTGCAAGCTGATGAGCTCGAATCATCGAGACCATGAGCCGTGGAGCTCATGTGCATCTTCATGCACTTCCAAATTGAGTTGGATTAGCTCATTCTAGCTCAATTTGAGCTTACTCGAGCTCACTTCAGCTCATTGAGATGATTCTTTAATTTTAATGCATTAAATAAATGAGTCTTTAATTTATTTATTTTTTCCTACAGCAATTTAATGCATCTAAAACATTTTAAATAGGTTGAATTTAATTTTTTAAGCTTAAATTAATTTTATCAAATTTTATTACAAGTTTTAAAGATGTTTTAAAACTAAATTTAATGTGCAATTTTTTTAGCTTAAATAGAAATTTAGAATTTTCAATGAAGTCAATGGTATCTTTAAGTTGTCCAAAACGTCCCTAGATGTGTCCATAGCATGTTTTTAATGTTATTCATCTGATTTGGATTGAATTAATATGGATTCATGGTCTTTGTAGGTTCAAATAGAACCTTTGGAGTGAATTAAAGAAGATACATGCACCTAGGTGCATTGTACCTAGCCGAATGTATCCATGAACCATGGAGGTGCATGGACGGTTGGAAGCATGCATGTTGCTGCTCATTTTTGGCCCCTCAAGACACCTTTTCAGCCAAGAGTCACTAGCCCTTCAAGCTCCCCAAGGTACAACTGAATGTACCAATGCATTAAAGAAAGGTTCATGCACATTAAGTGCATTGTATGTGGCCGAATGCTTCCATGTGCATTGGTAGATGCATGTTTGGTTGGACAAGGCTTAAATGCTGCTCATTATTCATCAAAAGACATCAATTAAAGAGCATAATCAAGGCAAGGGACGTACCTAGCTGCTGCATGGACCTTTGGGGCCTTCAAAATACATTTTCCCTTCTAGAAAGATGGCCCTTGACGTTCCCAAAGGCTGCCCATTAACTTGGACGAATTTTTGGACATTCATCCTTTTAGAAACCGTCCATTGGAGTGCCCTTGCTATCCAAATACAATCAGCTCACATCCTTCTCCATTGAGGTGGCTATTGGTGTTCCCTGAAGCTGAACATGGACATGTCTTCAAGCCTTCATCTTTCAAGTGAATTCACCCATCTAGAAGCTGACCATTTGGCTACCAATCAGCCGTATTTTTCCAAGGATTTCAATGGTTTTCTTTCTAGATTTTTCCAGCAATTTATGGCTGAAATTAAGCTTAGTTATTAAGTGTTCTATGACTATTCGGCTAGCTCTCATTTGCCTATAAATACTTGCTACTTTTCATTTGTAAGGGTAGACAATTTTATCATTAATCATATTACATGAACTTTGTTCATTTGAGTGAGTTATCTCCTCTTTATCTTTCTTACAAGTTTCATAGACTTATCGAGCTGTGCTTGTGGCGTCTATCACTTGTTCTTCCATTACATTATACCATCGATTCTTATCTCCTTAGATAATGGGTCGTGGTCCATCTTCATTTCCATCTTTTCACCTTAAACCATTATAGAAACCGGGGTGACACTAATATAGTGTTGAATCATTTCTGTGTTTAAGTCCTATTTTTCATTTCCACCAATTATCTCTATTCATCCTTAAACCAAAAATTTTGACTTTCTTTCTTTCCATCCTAAGCTGAACCTATCGATTTACCTTCTATCCGTTTTTGTAACTATCCCTCTCTATAACTTAAATCAATTTTTAGAAACTTATTCATTTCTGAAGCTTCCGCAAATCAATTCACTAAACTCCTATTTTTTTTTTCATACTTCTCCTATAATTTCCCGAAAGGCTTATAACCTCCTCGTAGACGATTGGGCAACTTGCATACATTTTGACTCTTCTCAAGGCGGACTGTATCATCTGGTATCAGAGCTATAAAACAAGGATTTTTGATGACGTACGTGAAGCCGAAATAAGTTCGTAAGTTGAAAAAAAAGTTAAAAAAATTCAAAAAAATTGAAAAAAAAGAGTTGTATTTTATTTTCATTGTAAAAGCATATATTATATTTGAAGTGAAAAAAATAAAATAAAATCGAAAAAAAGAAGTTGTATTTCATTATTCTTGTATTTCCATTATATTTATTTGAACGAAAAAAAAGGAGGAAAAAAAATCGAAAAAAAAAGTGGTAAAAAAAGTCAAAAAAAGAGAGAGAGTGAAGTCCTGCAAGTTTGAAAGTTTTATTCATTTCCATCCACTCAGTTCCCAATCTTAAAACCATCATTCCACCCTCTTACTCTTCTACCCGACCCCAAAATTTTTTTTCTTTTCTTACCTCCGCCTACCCGACACCAAGTTTTTTTTTCTTTTGTTAAGCCTACTCGAATACCTAACATTTTCCCTTGTTACCCACTTTGAAGTCGACCCTCAAGCCACAATGAGCCTTTCGAAACGAAGTACAAAATGGTGAGACGAGAGTGAGCGGTAAAAGGCACGAGTGTATTCATCAAAGAAAAAGCCTTATACGAGTGAGACACGAGTGTGAGCGATTTTCTTTGTGAGTGATTTGTGAGGTTTTTGTGGTAAGGTATTTTAATCTTTCTATTTATTTTCTTTCTTTATAATGTCTTTCTTTTCAGCAATAAACATGTTTCAAGAAGAACTCTCCGCCGATGACTTCCAATTTTGGTGAATGAAATGGACCGAATGCTCGAGAAAAAGTTAAGTCCAATACAAAGGCGTTTGGACGAGCGGAGGAAAAATTTCGACGAAAGCACACTACAACGAGTCGAGAAACGGAGCGGCGACCATCTCAGAGACCCACCTTCGATGATTATTCAAGAAAAGAATTCCGACATGACTCCCATTCATTGTCGACTTCAAAATTAAGAGACTTCTATCAAGATTCATCTTCATCAAGAAGTTCATTTGATTATGTGAGAAAGGATTATCATCGAGATTCGTATTCGTCAAGACTCCTGAGACATCGAGAAGAAAGCTATGAGTACTCGCCCACGAAAGATTATTCTCAAAGTGGTACATATTATGATTCGTATTCAAGGCAAAACAAAGCGAGTAACAAGTGTGAAGCCTATTACGAAGATGAATACTCAAGCACGAGTTATTCGTCTTATGATTCCAAGATGACACGCTCCAAGAATCTGCCAAGGATCCATCGTGATATCTATGAGAACATTGCCTCGATTTTAGAGTCAAATCCTTCTATTGTCAATTCCTTTGAATCAACTTCTTGTTGTAATCCGAACGAAAAAGAAAAATCCATTGAAAAAGAAAATCAAGAAAAAGAAAAAGAAAAAGAGAAAGAATTTGAAAAAGAAAATAAAAATGAGAGAAAAGAAAATAAAGAAAAAGAGCTTGAAAAAGAAGAACAAGAAAAAGAGAGCGTTGAAAAAGAAAAAGATGTTGAAAACACAAAAAAAGAAATTGAGATAGAAACAAAAGTGAAAGAACAAGATATGCAAGAAATAGTGAACATTGATTTGCCTAACTCTTCGGACTTTTAAAAAAAGTGAAAGAACAAGATATGCAAGAAATAGTGAACATTGATTTGCCTAACTCTTCAGACTTTTGTTCTTCTTCTATTCTTCATTTCAAGTTTTCGACAAATTGCACGAAAACTGCCAACTTCAATACCTTCCCGAAGAACGATGTTTTTGTTTGATTGAAATAGGTAAAGTGGAATTACATGAGATTGAAGGTAAGGAAGGTAAGAGTTTCGAAACGATTCTGTCTCCACCAAATTCTTCTAAAATTTGTAATTCTGTGGATAGCCTCGTTAACTGCCATTCTTTGATCAAGTGTGACGATTTAAAAGATGGTAAGACGAATATATTCCATAATAATCATTTTGATGCAAAGTGTGACGGTGGAGTAACGAATAATCAGCAAATGCAAGATTTGATCAGGTACGACAATGCCTTTTCTTTTAATCCCCATTTGTTTGATTGCAGGTTTTACGAGATTTGTTCATTGTCTAAATCTTTGAGTTTTCATAAATCTGTTTTGAAGCACTTTAAGAGTTTTGATCATTCGATATTGAACACACACAACTCATTTTGGCTTAACATGCTTGATTTTTTGAAACCATTGATACATTTTGATTTAAATAATCAAACGCATGTTTTTAAACTGGGAATACGTTCTGATTTGATTTGTCGAAAACTCAAGTATCATCTAGATGGTTCTTCTTATTTGAAAGTTTCCCATCTTTTGACATAAGGTTCCTGAATGAGGTAACGAATGTTGTCAACTTTGTTTTCCATCTTTATTCGTTCCTTAAACAATTCTTATGGTTGCTCACCTACCATTTGAAAATGGTTGAATCGAACGCGAAGCTTCGACTATGCTACATGCCTACGGAGAGAAGGTTTGTCATGTTCGAGAAAGATAAGAATGATCTTTGTCTATCTGTGCATAAAGGTGAGTCTTCTGAAACCGTTGACACATTTTTGCTCTCTTCGAATGATGAAAAGCTTTGCGTTGTCGATTTTGTTGTTCATTGATGAAAAGATTCTTGTGTTCGATAATTGTTATAATTCATGTGCAAGTGATTTCGTATATCCCTCAATGCAAGATTTGGTTGTTTCATGTCGAGGATCAAATGCACTTTTTCATCTATTTGCTTGTAATAATCATATATATCATTTAATGTGTTACTTACATGATAATGTTGTTTTGAGGACTCTGTTTAAATCATATGCATGTTTTGAAGTCTATTCGTTTAAGTCTCAAACATTTGATAAGGCTTTGTTACTTTTATATGACGTTGTGTTTTTGCCCGTTTGCGTACGATTTATTTGTTTTGTCTTGCTTATATTTGGGCTGCAAGTTTATTTGAAATCAATTTTGCTTATTCATGGATACCTCTTGCAGGTGTTGTGATTATCATCCGTCCCGTTTGATCTAGGAAAACCGAGTCAAAATAAATTTTGTTCGAGAAACCAATAGGTCGATTCGAGGACGAATCGTCTTGAAGAGGGGAGGGATGATGCGGGCACGCCCAGGGCACCCAATTGTTGCAAGCTGATGAGCTCGAATCATCGAGACCAAGAGCCGTGGAGCTCATGTGCATCTTCATGCACTTCCAAATTGAGCCGGATTAGCTCATTCTAGCACAATTTGAGCTCACTCGAGCTCGATTCATTTCATTGTCTTGATTCTTTAATTTTAATGCATTAAATAAATGAGTCTTTAATTTATTTATTTTTTCCTACAACAATTTAATGCGTCTAAAACATTTTAAATAGGTTGAATTTAATTTTTTAAGCTTAAATTAATTTTATCAAATTTTATTACAAGTTTTAAAGATGTTTTAAAACTAAATTTAATGTCTTGCTTTTTTTAGCTTAAATAGGGTCATTAAATTTTCAATGAAGTCAATGGTATCTTTAAGTTGTCCAAAATGTCCATAGCATGTTTTTAATGTTATTCATCTGATTTGGATTGAATTAATATGGATTCATGGTCTTTGTAGGTTCAAATAAACCATTGGAGTGAATTATAGAAGATACATGCACCTAGGTGCATTGTACCTAGCTGAATGTATCCATGAACCATGGAGGTGCATGGACGGTTGGAAGCATGCATGTTGCTGCTCATTTTTGGCCCCTCAAAACACCTTTTTAGCCAAGAGTCACTAGCCCTTCAAGCTCCCCAAGGTACAGCCGAATGTACCAATGCATTAAAGAAAGGTTCATGCACATTAAGTGCATTGTATGTGGCCGAATGCTTCCATGTGCATTGGTAGATGCATGTTCGGTTGGACAAGGCTTAAATGCTGCTCATTATTCATCAAAAGACATCAATTAAAGAGCATAATTAAGGCAAGGGACGTATCTAGCTACTGCATGGACCTTTGGGGGCTTCAAAATACATTTTCCCTTCTAGAAAGATGGCCCTTGATGTTCCCAAAGGCTGCCCATTAATTTTTGGACATTCATCCTTTTAGAAACTGTCCATTGGAGTGCCCTTGCTGTTCAAATACAATCAGCTCACATCCTTCTCCATTGAGGTGGCTATTGGTGTTCCCTGAAGCTGAACATGGACATGTCTTCAAGCCTTCATCTTTCAAGTGAATTCACCCATCTAGAAGCTGTCCATTTGGCTACCAATCAGCCAAATTTTGCCAAGGATTTCAATGGTTTTCTTTCTAGATTTTTCCAGTAATTTATGGCTGAAATTAAGCTTAGTTATTAAGTGTTCTATGACTATTCGACTAGCTCTCATTTGCCTATAAATACTTGTTACTTTTCATTTGTAAGGGTAGACAATTTTATCATTAATCATATTACATGAACTTTGTTCATTTGAGTGAGTTATCTCCTCTTTATCTTTCTTACAAGTTTCATGGACTTATCGAAATGTGCTTGTATGTCTATCACTTGTTCTTCCATTACATTATACCATCGATTCTTATCTCCTCAGATAACGGGTCGTGGTCCATCTTCATTTCCATCTTTTCACCTTAAACCATTATAGAAACCGAGGTGACACTAATATAGTGTTGAATCATTTCTATGTTTAAGTCCTATTTTTCATTTCCACCAATTATCTCTATTCATCCTTAAACCAAAATTTTGACTTTCTTTCTTTCCATCCTAAGCCGAACCTATCGATTTACCTTCCATCCATTTTTGTAACTATCCCTCTCTATAACTTAAATCCATTTTTAGAAACTTACTCATTTCTGAAGCTTCCGCAAATCAATTCACTAAACTCTTCTCGAGGGGGACTGTATCAGTAGTGGTGTGGTGTAGGTCTCTGTTGGATGAGTGTTCTGTTAAGGATAAGGGATAAAATGATAAGAGTGATCTCTTGGTTGCAGAGTTGGCCGAAAATCAAACACAGGAGAGGGGGGAAAAATCGGTTCAGTATAGGTAATGGGGTGTGCTGAATTTTTCAATGTGTTCTCTGAAAGCCTCAAGCTTTCTCTCTTTTTGGCAAACTAGAATCATCTTTTCTTTTTTTTTTTTCTTCTGTCAGAAATCAAAACCCCTGCAATTTACCTTCTCTTCTCTTGCAAACACTTTGGCCAAATCTCTCTATCTACTTCTTTGCCCATCTTTTCAATTCCCAGTTCTTCCAAAAGCTGAAAATGCATCAGCATTCCTCTCGTTCATCTTTTTTGGGATTTTCTTAAAAGCTGAAATCCCTAGATCTCATCTCCTGTGATTGCCAAATTCCTTCTATGGTGTCTGCTTGTGCCAAATCTTGAAGAAAACTAAAGGTAAGTGTCGATTCGTAAGATTTCAATCTTTTTCTGGCTTTTAGAGATCTTAGCCGAATGGCTTTATGGTTAACTAATTGGGTGTTTTCTCTCATTTACGGCATTCCAGGATTTGAAGGGGATTCAATCGCTTAGAATTCTAAGCCAGAGTTCAGTAGCACTCAGATCGTATTACTTTTGGGATTTTAAGGTAAGGAGATCTGTTAATTTAAACGTATAATCCGGGTAAAACACTAACCCTTGGTCGAATATAGGAGAGGCCTTATCTTCGCATTCTTTCGACTTTTGAGCAAAGTTGTAGACAAAAGGCAGTAGATCCGATTAGCGAGGGTATCGACATAGAGGGTAGTCCTACGCATTAATCAAGTGTGTAACATTCTCACTCTATTTGGATTGCTTGTTAGTATATGCTTATAAATCTGATATATTCTGTTAAATGCTGAAATACCGGCATGGCTGTTGAAAACTCGAGGTGGATAAAGGCGAATCACCAGGTTAGTGATCTCTGTCATTCTTAAGTGAATGGTTCTGTTGATTTGATATGATAAACATGTATGCCGGTTTCTGTGATTGCACGGGGTTGGGTGATTGATGAAAGGGGAAGTGTTCTATTGTAATGGCTTTTGCCATGATCTATTGTAGTGGCTATTGCCATGATCTGACGATGAGCAGCTAACTGCAGCATGACTGCCATCGATGGTATGTAGTGGTGTGGGTTGATTGTAGAAATCCCCAATGGTGTGATTGGCAGGTAAGGGTGGTGTGTAGCAGATGGAAACCTAGGATTGGGTTGGGCTTTGCATAATTCCTGATATATTATATTTTGTTATCTGTTCTGTGGGGCTAAGGCCTAGTCTGATGGTGCACAAGGGTTGCACACTGAGTCTTGTGACTCACCCTATTATTTAACATTTTTTTCAGGTAGCACTTAGTGCATCAGACCGGGCTGGAGGGGAGCGCAAGGTGGCCATGCAAGAGTTCAAATTGTTACAACAAAGACGCCATTTATTTAAATTTCCCTTCAATATGTTAAATTATTTTGGGTTTTATACTTTATTGTAATAAGGCCATGGGCCACTAGCCTTATACTTTGGGCTTTCTTTTGGGTTTTTACTATTATTGGACACCTAATTTCGGCGAAAAATATAAACTAAGGCATGTACTAAATTTTGGTTTTTAATTCATAAAGGCATCATATAAAATTTATATCTTTTATAAATTATCAAATCTTTAAGTTTTCCAGAATACATTTTTAAACTTGACAAATGTTTTCCAAAAATGCGACATGTTTTACTAAATCTTCTTAGTGACATGCCAGATCTGGTCGTGGTGTTTGGGTCGGGTTTGGGGTGTTACAAATTGGTATCAGAGCCCGGTTCAAAACTCGACTTTGGAGTTTTTGGGCTCAAAATGTTTTTTAAAGATGGGTTTTCAGAAACATGTAATATAGGATTGTTCTCTCGGCATGGCACCTGCGTCTCCGGCCCAAGTCCGCCAGGTAAGTATTCTGAACCATTGTGTGTTATGTATGTGGGCTTAATGGGCTTTATGGGGCCATAGGTTAGTAAGATAGAAATTATTGGACCTTAGGCCTAGCTTACGACAAACAATAAACTCCATAAAACTTAATCTAATTAAACATGTCTGTGAACAAGTCCTTTGGGTTAGGGTGTGGTAACAGCATACGCATGTCTAGGATTGGATCCAGGAGAGCTTGGTACTTAAGCGGTCCTAGTGACTCACCTCCTCTTCATTGGAATCCTACAGTGCGTGAGTGTCGCTCACCTTAGCCACGAGGACTTGTTGATGTGCCAAAATTTATAACTAAAACCCGAAAGGGACCAGCCACCCTATTTTGCAAAAACACTAAAATACCCCCTAGTTTTAAAATTTTGAAATACTCTTGATTTGTAAAAATTTTCCAAAATACCCTAGATTTGTAAAAATTACCAAGATTTGTGAAATTATCGAAATACCCCTGGTTTACAAAATTACCAAAATACCCCAAATTGTAAAATTTCCAAAATACCCCCTATTTTGTAAAACCACCAAGATACCCTATTTTGAAAATTACGAAAATACCCCGGTAGGATAAATTACGAAAATGCCTTGGGTAGTGAAAGGATGAAAATGCCCCTAGGTGATGAACGTAAGTTTGTGAATGCCCTCTGTATGCTGATTGTGAATGTATGTGATTCTCTGAATTAGGGTAGTAGACTTGAGACTGAACCTTCAGATATAATTCTGAATCCGAAAAACCACTATCAAACTACTTTTTCATAAAATTGTTCGTGGATAATCAGTGGAAAGAGTTAATAATTCATAAAATTTTCTTAAATCAGATAAAGGCGATATTAGGACGATGAGTGCAATGGGCCGAGGAGTCCACCGCGTGGTCGTGATACGGGTAGGATGACTGTGTCCGAACGGTGAGGGTCAGCCACGGTCGAAATGAGATGTCGATCCGCCACCGTGGAGGAGAATTTCAGACCAAGCAGTGGAGATGATGCACGATGTCTCGAGCGATCTGCGGGTCCTTGAAAGAGTGGCGGAGTAGGCACGGGCTTAGGAGCTCAGAAGTCTATGTCTGAACAACTCCGAGCCAACGAGAGAGATGTTTAGGGAGTTTACGAGTAGCCCTAACAGGTGAGTATTGGTTAGAAACAATCGAGCGCATAATGGATGACCTTGACTTCACTGTAGAGGAGAAGTTGACGGGGGTCGTGTCTCTTCTTCGAGAAGAGGCCTATCAGTGGCGGCTCACGGTGAAGGAGGGTACTCCCGCGGATCGTATTGATTAGGACTTCTTCAAGGAATCGTACCAGGGAAAGTACATTGGGGCCAGCTATGTGGATGCACAGAGAAGGGCATTCCTGAACTTGGTGCAGGGAAGTAAGTCTATGTCAGAATATGAAGCCGAATTTCTACGGTTGAGCCGTTACGCTTGAGGGATTGTAGCAACTGACTATGAGTGTTGCGTGCGATTCGAGGATGGACTAAGGGATGAATTGAGGGTATTAGTGGCACCGTAGCGAGAAAGAGACTTTACGGTTCTGGTCGAGAAAGCTAAAATATCTGAGGAGGTGAAGCGGACTGAGAAGCAGAGTAAGGATAAGGATCAAAATTGGAATAAGAGGAATTTTGGGCTGTTGGGATCATCTCGAATTTTCAGAAAAGGCCTAGGTCTGATGGGCCAGCTCGTGCTCCAACGGGTCAGAATCGATCACGTCCTTCGTGTGGGAAGGTGCATTATGGGGAGTGTAGAAGGAGAACCGGTGGATGCTTTAGGTGTGGATCCATGGAGCATATGATTAAAGACTATCCACAGGTGGAGCAGGCACAGCCCGCGGAACAAGGTTCTGATCAGGTTAGGAGAGGCGGTCAGCTAGTACCGAGGGGTCATGGCGCAGCCAGAGGAGGAAATGGATTCGGTCAGGGTCGTGGAGCACCGGTAACGGTGCTAAAAATGTAGACGCATGGGTCTAGTCTATGCAGCACGTCGACGGGAGGATGGTGATGCACCGGACGTCATAACTAGTATGTTTCTTATTGCTAATAGCCCATACCTTGCTTTGATTGACATTGGGTCAACCTACTCCTATGTTGCATGTTCGGTATCTGAGACCCTAAGTTTAGACTCTGAAATAACTACTAGGAAGATGACTGTGGTTGGCCCTCTGGGACAATCTAAGGTAGTGGACAAACTGTTTAGGGACGTACCTTTAGAGACTCAAGGAGTAGTGTTCTCGGCAGACTTAATGGAATTACCGTTTAGAGAGTTTGACCTTATTTTCTGAATGGATTGGTTGACTAAACACCGTGCTAAGTTGGATTATGAGACTAAGCGCATGGTGTTGAGTACCCCAGAAGGCGGGGAGGTGGTTGTGTTAGGAGGAAGAAGGAATTATTTGTCCAACGTAGTGTCCGCATTAAAAGCTGTTAAGATGATTCAGAAGGGATGTAACGCGTTTCTAGCCTTTATCAGTGCTTCGGATATTAAGGAGGTGACTGTTGATGAGGTTCGAACGGTCAAGGATTTCACAGATGTCTTTCCTGAGGAATTGCCAAGATTACCCCCGGATCGCGAAGTGGAGTTTGGAATAGAGCTACTTCAGGGTGCAACTCTAGTGTCTATTGCCCCGTACAGAATGGCGCCGAAGGAGCTGGTGGAACTCAAAGCCCAGATCCAAGAATTGTTGGATCGTGGATTTATCCGACCGAGTGTGTCTCCGTGGGAAGCCCCGGTCCTATTTGTGAAGAAGAAGGACGGATCCATGCATATGTGTGTAGACTACCGTCAATTAAATAAGTTGATGGTTAAGAACAAGTACCCACTGCCAAGAATCGATGACCTGTTCGATCAGCTCAAAGGAGCTTCGGTCTTTTCTAAGATTGACTTAAGGTAGAGATATCATCAGTTAAGGGTAAAGGAAAGAGACATTCATAAGACGACATTTCGGACTCGATACGATCATTACAAATTTTTGGTGATGCCGTTTGGGTTGACGAATGCGCCAGCGACATTTATGGATATGATGAACCGGGTATTTCAACCGTATCTTGATCGATTCATTGTGCTGTTCATCGACGATATCCTGGTTTACTCTAAGTTCGAGGAGGAGCATGATGCACATCTTCGTATGGTGTTGCAAATTCTGAGGGAGAAGCAGTTGTACGCAAAGTTCAGTAAGTGTGAGTTCTGGCTGAAGGAAGTGACTTTCTTAGGGCATGTAGTTTCCTGCAAAGGGAATTAGGGTGGACCCTCGAAGATAGAAGCCGTATTGGATTGGAAACTGCTGAAGTCTGTGGCGAAAGTTTAAAGTTTCTTGGGATTGGCTGGGTACTACAGAATGTTTATTGAAGGGTTCTCATTGATAGCGGCACCTTTAACTATGTTGTTGAGGAAGGGAGTATCGTTTGTATGGACCGACAAATAGTAGGAAAGCTTTGAAAAGCTGAAGAGAATCTTGACGGAAGCGCCAGTGTTAATTCAGCCAGAGGCGAGAAAAGAATTTACCGTCTACACTGTGATGCATCACACACGGGTTTAGATGTGTGTTGATGCAAGATGGAAAAGTTGTTGCATATGCGTCTCGACAGTTGAGACCGCATGAATTGAACTACCCTAAGCATATTTAGAATTGGTGGCGGCAGTGTTTGCTTTGAAGATTTAGAGGCACTACCTGTATGGGGAGAAGTCGGTTATTTACATGGACCATAAGAGCCTGAAGTATCTCCTTACCCAGAAGGAGTTGAATTTGAGGCAACGTAGGTGGATTGAGCTCTTGAAGGACTATGACTGCTCGATCGAATATCATCCGGGTAAGGCTAACGTGGTGGCGATCTGTTGAGTAGTAAGGCGATAAGCGGTTTGAGGCGATGTTTGCTCATCTTAGTCTCATGAGGATGGAAGTTTGGTAGTGAGCTCCAAGTAAGACACAATGTGGACAAGTCGGATAAAGAGAAGCAACTTCTAGATGATGTTTTGAGTGCTCGACTCCGGCAAGTGCAAAGTGGTGAAGGAGAGGACTATAGTTTGAATGGTGATGGAGTCCTGTTTTTTCATAAGAGAGTTTGTATGCCAAAGGATGTGGAGTTAAGGTGGATAATTCTTCAGGAGGCGCATAGTAGCCCTTACGCTATGCATCCTGGAGGGGTTAAGATGTACCGGATTTGCGAGAACAATTCTGGTGGCTAGGTCTGAAGCGAGAGATAACGAAATTCGTGAGTAAGTGTTTGACGTGCCAGCAGGTGAAAGCGAAACACCAGTTGCCTTCGGGGCTGTTGCAGTTGGTAAAGATTCCGTAGTGGAAATGGAAAAGAATCACGATGGATTTTGTTAGTGGGTTACCCCTTACGCCCATTAAGAAGGATTCAATTTGGGTGATTGTGGACCGGCTGGCGAAGTCTGCTCACTTCATACCGGATTCGTGTCAACTTTTCTCTGCAAAGGTTGGCTAAGCTGTATGTGGTTGAGGTAGTGAGACTGCATGGTGTACCTGTGTCGATGATATCGGATAGAGACCCTAGGTTCGCGTTACGGTTCTGAAAGGCTCTACATCAGGCAATGGGAACAAGGCTAGACTTGACAGCTTTTCATCCATGGTGATGGTCATCGAGAGGGTAATTCAGATCTTGGAGGATATGCTAAGGGGTGATCATCGATTTTAGGGAAGTGGGGGAGTATTTGCCTTTGGCAGAATTCGCGTACAATAATAGTTATCAATCTAGTATTCAGATGGCGCCTTATGAAGTGTTATACGGAAGGAGATGTCTTACCCCAACTTGTTGGACAGAGTTGGGTGAGCGTCAGGTGTTGGGCCCAAAACTAGTGTCAGAAATGGAAGAGAAAGTTAGGTTAATTCGGGCTTGGTTGAAGAAAGCGTCTGATCGGCAAAAGTCATATGCGAATCTTAAACGGAAGGGGATGGAATTTGTAGTAGGAGATCAAGTCTTCTTGAAAGTATCACCATGGAAGAAGGTAATGAGGTTTGGTCGGAAGGGTAAGCTAAGTCCCCGGTTTATTGGGTCTTATCGGGTACTGGAATGCATGGGCCCAGTAGCTTATTGATTGGAGTTTCCTTCAGAGTTAGAGTAGATACATGACGTGTTCCATGTCTCGATGCTAAGACATTATCGTTCTGATCCATCGCACGTTGTGTCGGTGGAAGAGATTGAAGTAAGGCCAGATTTGTCTTTTGAGGAGGAAACAGTACAAATCTTGGATCGAGACGTAAAAGTGTTGAGAAGGAAGTCTGTCCCTTTGGTCAAGGTTTTGTGGCGAAACCATAGTGCAGAGGAAGCGACATGGGAACCAGAGGATGTTATGCGATAGCAGCATCCTCATCTCTTCTGATCAGGTAAATTTTGAGGCCGAAATTTATTTTCAAGGAGGTAGAACTGTAACATCCCGAATTATTGGGCCTGTGCATTTTATGTGATATATGCTTAAAATGTTAATTTGAGATTTAGAGGTGCAAATTGGGCTCAGGAATGGGCCGAGGTCTTGGCTAAATATTTTGTTCAGAGACTATTGGGTTTAAATAAAGTATTGAGAGTGTAATAGGCATAATGGGCTTGTGGCCCAGGAACAAGAGGTGCAGTAGGAGGGAGCTATAAGTGGCGCCAATAGGCAAAGGAAGGGGGCCCCAGTGTAGCAGCTTGGAGCCCAAGGAATTAGGGCAATTTCGGCAGCCCAAGGAGAGCTAGGGGGGAAGGTAATGTGGCTACAAAATAGGGGATTTTATGTTTTAAATTATGTGGATATAATGCTGATAAAGGGGAAGTAGTGGTGTGGTGTAGGTCTCTATTGGATGAGTGTTCCATTAAGGATAAGGGATAGAATGATAAGAGTGATCTCTTGGTTGCGAGAGTTAGGTAAAAATCAAACACGGAGAGGGGCAAAAATCGATTCAGTATAGGCAAGGGGGTGTGCCGAATTTTTCATTGTGTTATCTGAAAATAGCCTCAAGCTTTCTCTCTTTTTGTCAAACTAGAATCATCTTTTCTTCTTCTTTTTTTTCCTTCTGTCAGAAACTGAAACCCCTGCAATTTACCTTCTCTTCTCTTGCAAACATTTTGGCCGAATCTCTCTATCTACTTCTTTTCCCATCTTTTCAATTCCTAGTTCTTCCAAAAGTCGAAATCCCTAGATCCCATCTCTTGTGATTGCTGAATTCCTTCTGTGGTGTCTGCTTGTGCCGAATCTTGAAGAAAACTAAAGGTAAGTGTCGATTCACGAGATTTCAATCTTTTTCTAGCTTTTAGAGATCTTAGCCGAATGGCTATATGGTTAACTATTCGGGTGTTTTCTCTCATTTGCGGCATTTCGAGATTTGAAGGGGATTCAATCGCTTAGAATTCTAAGCCAAAGTTCAGTAGCACTCGGATCGTATTACTTTCGGGATTTCAAGGTAAGGAGATCTGTTAATTTAAACGTATAATCTGGGTAAAACACTAACCCTTGGCCGAATATAGAAGAGGCCTTATCTTCGCGTTCTTCCGGCTTTTGAGCAAAGTTGTAGACAGAAGGAAGTAGATCCGATTAGCGAGGGTATCGACATAGAGGGTAGTCCTACGCATTAATCAGGTGTGTAACATTCTCACACCATTTGGATTGCTTGTTAGTATATGCTTATAAATCTGTTATATTCTGTTAAATGCCGAAATATCGGCATGGCTGTTGAAAACCCGAAGAGGGTAAAGGCGAATCACTAGGTTAGTGATCTCTGTCATTCTTAAGTGAATGGTTCTGTTGATTTGATATGATAAACATGTATGCGGTTTCTGTGATTGCACGGGGTTGGGTGATTGATAAAAGGGGAAGTGTTCTGTTGTAGTGGCTTTTGCCATGATCTGTTGTAGTGGCTGTTTTTTTTGCCATGATCTGTTGTAGTGGCTATTGCCATGATCTAACGATGAGCAGCTAACTGCAGCATGGCTGCCATCGATGGTGTGTAGCGGTGTGGGTTGATTGTAGAAATCCCCAATGGTGTGATTGGCAGGTAAGGGTGGTGTGTAGCGGATGGAAACCTAGGATTGGGTTGGGCATTGCATAATTCCTAATATATTATATTTTGTTATCTGTTCTGTGGGGATAAGGCCCAGTCTGATGGTGCACGAGGGTTGCACACTGAGTCTTGTGACTCACCCTATTATTTAACATTTTTTTCAGGTAGCACTTAGTGCATCGGACCGAGCTGGAGGGGAGCCCAAGGTGGCCATGCAAGAGTTCGAATTGTTACAGCAAAGATGCCATTTATTTAAATTTCCCTTCAATATGTTAAATTATTTTGGGGTTTATACTTTATTGTAATAAGGCCATGGGCCACTAGCCTTATACTTTGGGCTTTCTTTTGGGTTTTTACTATTATTAGACACCTAATTTTGGTGAAAAATATAAACTAAGGCATGTACTAAATTTCGGTTTTTAATTCATAAAGGCATCATACAAAATTTATATCTTTTATAAATTATCAAATCCTTAAGTTTTCCGGAATACATGTTTAAACTCGACAAATGTTTTCCAAAAATGCGACATGTTTTACTAAATCTTCTTAATGACATGCCAGATCCGGTCGTGGTATTTGGGCCGGGTTTGGGGTGTTACAATGACACCTAGTGTCTCATCGACTCGAAGACGAAGTATCCCTGAACACTTCCAATCCTATGGCATGCCAACGATATCCGACTTAGCCCGATACAGTTAATAGGGTTTACAAATCACTTTTCAATTTCCAATCAATACACATTCAATAATCACATATATTCACAATTCAATTCAATTGAAATTAATACTAACCTCAATTTCACTTACCATATATATATAAATAACAAATACAACAATTAATAATTAGCTTTAGATTATAGAAATACAAACCAGAATTATCGAGCTACTCCTTGTTAACTGTCATTTCCTTTCCTAGCCGAGGTCTCCTACTCAACGTTAGCTATGGAATTTAAAATAATTGAAAATCATCAATACAACACAATTTAACATTAAATATTTCAATGTACACACAACTTTTGTCAAAATTTCGATTTAGTCCTTAACCAATACTAACTTTATTTATACAAAACTAATTCCATACTTTATTAAATTTTCACTTTAAACTAATTTCAACTCCTAATTTCATCATAAAACCTTAATTTTGAAATTTTTCAATTTAGTCCCTATTACTCAAAACTTATGATTTGTTTTACAATTCAATCCTTTATTCAATTCTAACTGAAATTCCATCAATTTAACCCTTAATTATTCAATTAATTCAACATAAACTATATCTAAAAATCAACTAACTTACAAAATTTCCACATAAATCAAGTAGTATTTTGTTCTAGAACTTTAAAAGCATCAAAATTACAAGAAAATGGGCTAAATCGACTTACCAATTTGATTTTGAACATTGAAATCCCTAATTTCCCTTTTTCTTTTTCTTTCTTTCTTTTTCGTGCCTTCCTCTATTCTTGTTCTTCTTTTTCTTTTATTTCTTCATTTATTATTTCATGTTTTATTTTAATTATAGTAATATAATATAATAATATAATATTATTATAATATTTACTTAAAATGTAAGTAAGTTTAATTTATATTTAAATATATGTATATTATTTATACACATTTTTTACCACACACATGTCAATTTATGGTTTAATTGTTAATTTAGTCTCTTGACTTTTCTCCATTCTATAATTCAACTTTTACCCTATATTCAATCTAGTCCTTATACCTTATTAATCTTAATTCAAGCTAATTCACCTAACCAAAACCTAATTAATCACACAACTATCCTCGTAAATATTTTTAATAAATATTTACGAGTCCGTTTTACGAAAATGGAGACCCAAAAATACACTTTCTGATTACTTGACTATCGGGTTATTACATTTCCCTCAGATTTTGTAGGAAAATCAAGGGACAATTTCAGTAAGCATTGCCACTTGTCAAAATCCACTAAAGTGAACTGGGGGTATATATATAGTGAAGAGGGATTCCAAATGGTTTTTTCTTTTCTTTCTACGTTCTAATTCTTCTTTCTAATCTAAATGTTCTCTTCTTCTTTGTTAAATTAGAGCTAAGATTTTACTTAATTAATGGCTGATTTATCCTTTTGGTAAGTCTTATAGCTTTGCATGTTACAATTGTTGAAGAGTAGAGATGTTAAAAGAAGTAAGAACAGTAGGGTGTGAGTGGAAGGCCCCGCATATGGGTCACATATAGTTGAAATATTAGTAAACTATCTGCAATTGAAGATTCTAATAGAAATTTCATGATTCTTTTTAAGCAGTTGCTACTACTGGATTGGGAAGGACGATCGAAATAGGAGCTCCGGGCCAAGGTAAAGGTGGGTCTCTAGTGAGTCTCTAGACCCGACTCCTACATGTCATTTTATGATCAATCTTTGTATGGTTGATGTCCCTGTATTTGTGCATGTCATCTTGAGGAGTTGTTGTACATATGTGTGTGGGTGTTTTCTATGAAGCATCTGTATGTAGGTAAATGAAGTGTACGATGTGCTGCATGAATATAACGATGTGTGGTAAGCATGCATGGGAGATTATGCATTGGGAAGTATGATTTTGTTATGGGTATGAGTGAAATCTGTGTAAATGTATTCATTATGTATAATATTAATGATGCATGACAAAGTAAGGTTGGTGTAAGGGGGTTCGAGTAGAGTGTCGGGAAAATATGTGAGATGATAAAAGACCTAGGGATGGTGCTTTGAAGACGTCCGCCCGGACAATAAACACGAAGGCCAATATGGCGAATATGTAGTTTTTCGGGATAGTAAACACAAGAAAAGGCCAGTTTAGTAGATTTATGAAAAAACTATGGCCATGGCATATTCTGGAAATGGAGGATGAGTTACATTTGTCTACTAGGGTTTTTGCGTGTCCGGGAGCGATGATGGGCAAACCTCAAGCGATGTTGAGTTTAGGCAAATCCATATCGTCAAACATGACATTTATGTGGTGCCTTGGTGATAAATCAAATAGAGCGTTAGTGATGGAGTTATCTAGAAAGCCAGTAAGGTAAATTCTGTAATGCCTAAGTGGCGAGTTGTTAGTCCACCTTTGTGGCGATATTTGGGCATTCCTTTGAGGCATTTTCTGAAAGGATCCCTGATAGTGTACACGACTGATGAATCTGCCATACTTATTTACCGAGACAGAGAGCTTGGTGTATCCAAAATTATGGGTGGTGTACGTGTCCACCAAACCTGGGAATTCTCACGTTATGTATCAAAGTCACCTAGGATTCTATTGGATGATCTAATATTGCTTTTATCGGAATAAATTTGTTGTCTGGATTGACTTAAAGATACGGTGTGGCTGGAGTTCTGACAATCGCTAGAGCCAGTATAAGACTCTGCCAAGAGTGGTATCCGTATGTATATCATTCTAAGAAATGTATCCAATTTCTATCTTCAAAGAGGTTATGAAATAGGATCTGCAATATGGTATGAATTTTGGGATCCGCCCATCATACGAAATGAGTGTATAAATTTGTGTATTGTAATGCCCTCCACTCAACCCGATAACTGGATTTGAGTATTGCGTGTTACGTCCAATAACATATGAAACTTAAGATTTTTGCCTATGTAAAAGTTCTATCTATGAATGTAACAGAATCTCTTATGGGTGTACATTGTATGATTACATTTACAATTCATGGAAATAAAATTTTACTATTATTTATTTTATCTCTCAGTCTACTGTAAAGACATTGGAATGTTACTTAAACAACTTATGCTCTAACTTGAACATGCCACTTAACTTCCTCTGTATGCATAATAGCCCATCGCACCACTTCCTTCTAGCATAGCCTTAGCGTCGTCCCTTCTGGTGCATACTTCTTTGCAACTGAAACATGAAATAACCTTCGTAAGTTCATAAGAACTCAGTGTGTTAAACCTTAAATACATGATTCATCACATAAAAACGTGATAGATGCTTTGCATGTCCTACATGTATCCTTAGACTTTGCTTTATTCCTTTTGTCGGGTACTTCACTAAATATTTCCTTTAACAGACTGTAACCACTTCTTTTTATTTTAGACCTTTGTCTTCCTCACAGTGCCTTTAAAGACTTATTTTCCTTTCATATTCATTTAGCCCTCACTCTTCCAGGCTCCAAATTCGGGGTCCAAACTCAAATGACGTTTCTCTCATTTGAGCGTACTAAACTTAAAATCTCTTCACTTTCTATGTCCCTTCTTAAATATTATTTTTGCATAGTCCTTAACCATTTCATTTACCTTATTAACAGACATAAAATCTCATTTCATACTTATTGGTTTTTCCATTACCTTCGGGCGAGATAGACTACGCCCATTACTTAACACAGAGTTTGCCTAGATCTTCCTTACTTCAAGGTCCTATATATACATGCCTATAACATATATCCTAAGTTTGCCACCTATTCTGGCTTGCTTTCACTTCGTTTTTCTATTTTTGTTATTATGTGGGGTTTACCTTTTCACTACACACGGAGCATTTCTTTCAGAATTCGTTGAATACTTAATTCCTTCTACTTGTCCATACATTTTCTCTTACACTTTCCATAAATTTAGAGTCCTATCTCTATTTTACCTTCAAAGGGTCGTTCATGTCATTATTTCCTAATTCTTTACATGCCATTCATTCAAAATTTATCGTGAAGGCAATCCTTTATTTAAATAGCAGCAAAGGTTTCCTTTGTTGTTCGCCACAAGGCCTTTCCTTTACAAAGTTGCCATAGAGGCTTTCCTTTGATAGATATTGCCACAAAGGCGTTTCCTTTTAGAGATTTTCCACAAATGCATTCTTAGACAAAGGTTGCCATAAAGGCTCACCTTTCCAGATTTTCGCCACAATAATTGTCCTTTACATCCAGTACTTGCCACAAAGGCTTTCCTGTCCAGAGTTTTGCCACAAAGGTTATTTATATCCAATACTTACAACAAAGGTTTTCCTGTTCAGAGTTTTGCTACAAAGGCTGCCCTTTACATCCAGTACTCACCACAAAGGCTGTCCTTTTTTTTTGTGTTTTGGTGATAGGATTTGCTTATACTCACACTTAGTGAGGTTTGCCTTCTTTATTCGAGACACACAAAGAACCACATTAGGTAATAACCTTCCACAAATTTTTCATATGATGCCATAACCCACCAGTTACGGTCTTACATGATATGGTATTCTTTTCATATGATACTATAACCCACTATTTACGGTCTTACACGATATAGTCTTTTAGTGTCATGACCATAAACTTTTCCTTTTAGATGTTTGTGTTTTTAGTCCCGACAGACCCCTTTGACAATTCTGAAAATAGACACAGACTCATCATGCATTGACCCATCATACAATGACATACTTATGGCTGACACATTCAGCTTTCAGACTCATGTATATACCATACACATTCAGATTCATGTCCTACACTTGGTCTATCAAACTTCATACATTCCATACATGCAGGATCACAAATCTCTCATTTCATATCAAATTTATTACATCATACATGTAACACCCCTAACCCATATCTATTGTCGAAATAGGGTTACGGAGCATTACTGAGATTTACAGATCAAATACAGATATTTCATATCATTTATTATTCGCATTAGAAATCAATCATATATAATCATATTGTCCCTTATATGAACCCTCAATGCACAAAATTTTAACACCCCTTACCCATATTCGACGCTGGAACAGGGTACGAGGCGTTACCGGACTTATACACAAGCAATCATACAAAACCGAGACATGAATTTCCACTCAAATTTAAAACTTTTCATAAACATTCGTATCGTCCTTTAAACGAGCCTACAAGGCCCAAAACATACATTAAGAGTGGTTCGGGACTAAACTGAGAACTTTAGAAACTTCTAGGAAAACTTAGAAAATTTTCATCAAAAAAGTCCACAGGCCCGTGTGGGTGAAGGGACACGCCCGTGTGGTATATCACACACCCGTGCTTCAGGCCGTGTCCAAAATAGGGACATTCTATTTATGACATCATCAACCAAATAAGGTCACACGACCAAGGCACATTGTAACGCCCCAAATTTCTTTAATTCCGACCTATGTGATTTTAAAGCACAAAAATATCTATATGTGTTTCTGAAATTAACACACAAATGTGTATCTGCTTCAGTGGTTATGTGTTCTGAGGGTGTGTGAGAGGTCCCAAGTTCAAGCCCTACCTTTGACAAAATTTGATATTTTCTTGATCTAAGCCTTGTGTTTGGGGAGTGGACTTATGTTTAATTATTGGTAGAATCATATCAGAATGGGCCTGCTAGTCTAGTGGTTAAGTTGAGTGTTAGTTTGCTGAAGGTTTTGTGTTCGAATCCCTGCGCGAGCGTGGGATAGTTTTATTTTGCTTATTCGACTAAAAGAGTTTTAATTGAACCAAAATTCTAAGGTGGTTGAGGATGAGAGAATAGTGGGATAATGGGGAGTTATCAAAATTATTTTTTTTCATTTCAAATTCTTTTCTCCCATCTCCCCAAATCTTTTCCAACTTTTTGACGTCTCCCCAACTCTTCTACTGAAAATCTGCCTCCCCATCCATTTTTCCCTTTCGATTCCTTCTTTCCAATCCATATTCTTTTGTTCAGCATTGGTTTTCACTCGTTTGGTAAGTCGTATATTAGTAGAAACTTAGTATTGTTTCAGAAAAGTGTTTAACATGAGAGTTTGTTTTGTTTCTCTTATTATCAGGTGAAAGGCAGGAATCGGTGGGAACTCCTGTAGCAAATTGAGCATTAGGAGTCTTCATTAGCGTAAGTTTACGAATACACACTGGGTATTGTGAAGTTTCGTTGGTGGATTAATTTTGTTAAGTTGGAAGTGTTGACTGAATTTGGCTAATTGTATTCTAATTTTTAGGTGCATGTGGTCTCGGGAGTGTTTTTGCTTCAAATCAACACCAGGTGTGTACCCGAAAACACAGAAAACGAGAATCAGCGAAAGTCAAAAAATGATTCTATCGATGGTGTGAGCCACAACACATCCGTGTGATCAACGAGTCCAGGCCGTGAGCATAGGACATGGCCATGTGATGGCTAGGTGAAGCCGTGTACAGACACGGGCTCGACCCATTTGGGCCGTGTGTGCCACATAGACATATGGGCCCACACGGGTGAACCACACGGGCATGTGGAATTCTGGGCCAGGTTGTGTGGTCCACACGGCCAAGGCCAATTTGGGCCAAGTGGGCCACACGAGCATCTGGGGCCACATGGGCAGGCCACATGGGCGTGTGAGCCCATTTTTCTGTAATGATCTGTAAGGTTGCACGGGTCGCCCAAGTCAACTGTAGACCTACTGTAGGGTCTGTAAGCATTACTTAGACCCCTATTTATGTGATCTAATTATATGGTGTCTGACTGAGCATGATATCTGTACTGAACTGAATGTATGATCGGTTATTTGCATGTTGCATGTCATATTTGGTATGTTGCATTGCATTGGGGGGGGGTTGATGATATTTCGGAGGAAGTGTCTGAAAGGCTTTAAGCCTATTATCTAGCAGCTCAGCTGTATTATTCTGTTTATGTGCTGCATTTCGGTACAGTATGGTTTGTAGGGATGTGTGGGTTGATTATATTCCCACATGGTGTGCAGGGCTAGACGGAGATGGTGTGTAGAGGCTGGTAGGTAGGATTCTGATATTCTAATCTGTATTCTGTATCTGATTAGGTTGAGGCCCTAATATATTTCTGATTCTGTATCTGATTGGGCTAAGGCCCTAGTATACATATCTAATTCTGCATCCGAGCGAGCTAAAGCCCACGTTGTTTCTGTAATGGGCTCAACCCATTCTATGATTTCTGATTTTTGGTGATTACTCTGTACGTTTGATATCTGTGGGGATTACACACTGAGTTGCGAAACTCACCCTTTTCTGTTTAATCTGTTTAGGTAATCCCTAGTGTTAGACAGATCGGTATAGCGAGGACTCGACAGTGACCACTGCTACTGCCTTGCGATAGATTTATGGTTTATACTTATCCTGGTTTTTATTTTTATTTTGGAAATTTTAATGTAATTATGGCCATTATGTATTTTTTTCAAATTTGGGATTTGCAACATTTATGGTTTTTACTCTATTACTAGGAAAAATCGAGTTTTCAAAACAAACAAACATTTTTATCAAAATACACACAAATTCGCAAACCATTTTAAAAGCTTCCATAAAAACGTTTTGAAAATGGATAATGATTTAAAACAAATGACACGTTTTTGAAGTTAGAATAAGATAATGAAAAAGTGGTACAAACGGAGAAATGGTCTTAACGTCATTGCGATTTCTAAAGCACTATCATGTGACATCGCTGATTCAGCCATTACATCTAGGCCGGGCTTGGGGTGTTTACACACACGCCCGTGTCCTTAGGCCGTGTGGCGAAATAAATTCTAAAAATCAAGTGCAAACTTCACATGGCCTGGGCACATTCCCATGTCCCATAGCCGTGTCTCTCACACGGCTGAGACACATAGTCGTATCTCGTGCTCGTGTATTTACTACTGGGCATTCTGTATCTCAAAACTAAGGTGCAGGGGACACACAGCCAGAACACATGCCTTTGGGGCTAGCCTTGTGTCACACACGGCCTAGACACATGCCCGTGTATCTACCAATGTGGACAAAATAAGGCTATTTACCAAGCCTTTTTACCTCCCATACTTGCACCAACCAACACAACATCAAAACCACACCAATCCAAACATATGTATGACTTCAAGGCACTTAACATGGCATTACTAAGTGCTTCACCTTCATCAAACATCCATAATCACATACAACACATCATCATTCGATCATCAATAACCATAGGCCATACCATAATGGCATTGGCACATGCATTCATATATGAATAGGTTTACACCCAAATAATCATTATGAGCCACATCCTATGGCCTTAACAAAATGAATCAAATATCATCATAAGCCAACACATTTGGCTAAACTAATATGACATATAGCCAAAAGACCAAGTCCCTATACATGTCATGCTCAAAATGTTGAGACTAACTATACCCAAAAATTTCAAATTGGTAGAGTGATCGAGTCTCCAACGTCCTTCGATCCTTGAGCTAGCTTGGCGATACTATAAGAAAATGGAAAAGAAAAGGGAGTAAGCATAAAGCTTAGTAAGTTTGCATATAAATAATTAACAACATTAACCATACATTATTGTACACATAACATAATATAATTTATCACAATGTCATCAAGCATCATAGATACATTTTAAATCATGTCATTTACATAATGTACAATAAAACTCATGATCATGATTTATTCATTCACTTCTTATCGAGATCTCATCGATTTATAATCTCAATATGTATGAGCTTTTGTGTACATACCTGTACCCTTTCAACATGTTCATACCTTGTCATTTCATTGACATAATCTTTGGACTACTCGTTGAACCACTTGGAATACTAAAGGATACTCGGGAATCACATACACAGAATCATAACAATGCCATATCCCAGATATGGTCTTACATGGGATCACATATCGATGCCTATAGCCCAGCTATGGCATTACACGATTGTCATATCGATGCCATGTCCCAGACATAGTCTTACATGTAAACTCATAACCCTAATGTCATGACATTTGTATCCTAACTATTCCTAAGATTCAACTGGGAGTTTTGCCGTATCGAATCTTTGCCGAACAAATCGATAATGATAATTGTACAAGTCATGCAATAACAAAATATTAAATACATAATATAAGTTGCATTATTTACACACGAACTTACCTCGGTACCAAAATATGGCTAACTATTCAATTTAGTCCACAACATTGTTCTTTCCTCGATTTAGGTCCGGACTCTATTTTTCTTGATCTATAGTAGCAAATTTAGCTCATTTAATTATCACATTATTCAAATCAATCCAAAAACCATACTTTGGAAAAATTACATTTTTGCCCTTAAACTTTCACATATTTACAAATTAGTCCCTAGGCTTGTAAAATGAAATGTGTCCATTTTCTTTTTTACCCAAGCCTAGTCGAACCTAACACATGCTCATAACAGCCCACATTTTCCTTCAAATCAGATTTTTACTATTCATTTTACAACTTTTACAAAAAGGTCATTTTTAGGTGTTTTCATAAAAAATCACTTAGTAAAAGATGTTTATTACACATCAAACTTTCATAATCTACCATGAAACATCAAAACACATGCATGTCACACATGGATAAATTTTGAAACATGAACCCTAACTCAAATAAATGGTAGAAATAGCTAGATCGGTTGATAACAACTTCAAAAACATTAAAAACGGGGCTAGGATGTACTTATTATCAAGCTTGAAAAGTGAAGAAACCGTAGCTATGGAGAGCTGCAAAGTTTCAGCCCTAGCTTAAAGAAGATGAGCAAATTTTGCTTCATTTTTCCTTTTTAATATTTTATTAACCAAATGACCAAAATGCCCTTTTTACTAAACTTTAAAATTTTACCTACTCATGCGCATTTTTGTCCATAAAAATAGAAATTGGGAAAATTGCTTTTTAAAGACCTCTAATTAATAATCCAAAGCTATTTCATACTTCAAGCTTCTAGAATCTCATATTTTTCAACTTTTGCAATTTAGTCCAAAAAAGTCAAATTGGACACTTATTCACAAAATTTCTTCATGAAACTTTCACACAATCATGCAAACATGTCATGGAACTTAAAAAAGTCATAAAACAAATATTTCTACTTTATATTTGTGGTCTCAAAACCACTATTCTGACTAGACCCAAAATCGAGATGTTATAAAAATTATACGTTAGAAACAAGTCAAGACTAAATCGGGAACTCAGAGAATTTTTTGTAAAATATCAAAAATTTTCCAAAATGCAAGGGACACACGCCCGTGTGGCCAGGCCGTGTGTCTCACACGGTCAAGAGACACTCCCGTGTCCCAGCCTGTGTTCAAATTAGGGTGCTCTCTGACTTGGGTCACACGACCAAGCCACACGTCCGTGTGCTAGGCTGTGTGAGCATACTGACTTATAATTAAATAGGTGCAAGGGTCACACGGCCAAGTCACACTCCCGTGTGATAGGTCATGTGAAAATAACTAAGCATTTTGTTTTGAAATTTTAAAGATGTAGGGGACATACGACCAAACCACATGCCCGTGCATGAGGCCGTGTGTCACACACGGCCAAGACACACGCCCGTGTCTCCGGCCGTGTGGACAAAAATAGGTCATTTTCCAAGGCCACATTTCTCACCTAAACTTAGCATCAACCTAACCAAACTTTTATGGACACCAATAGACTATAATAAGATATTCAACCTGTAACATCCTAAAAATGTGAGTATCGATATGTTGCATGTTTTTGGTGTTTAGCTTGTGAATGATTTTATTTGTGTGTTTAATATAATCTTGAGAAGGCTCGGGTTTATTCGGAGTTAGAATAAATTTTAGTAAAGAGTACATTACTGTAGAGGAATCAGGTGACTTTGAAGTTTAAGTTAATTAAAGTGATAAAGGATAGCATGAGTTGAGCTATTGGTGAAGGGGATATGTGCTACATGTATGGTCTTGAGGGGAGAGGTTCGAATCTCTTAGCATGCAAATTGTGAGCATTTATTTTTGCTCTTTCCTAGCAAGTGTCGGCCAAGCTTCATTCAAGGATAAGATGGACTAATTTTTTTTATGGAAAGATGGCTAAAGGTTATAGTAAACATGAATTAAGGGGTTGAATTTGCTTGATTTTAGGGATTGTTTTTTTTAAGCATTTGGAAAGTGGAGGAATACAAGGCATGATACAAGAATGATGATTTGAAACTTTTGCATGGCCATTTTGGCCATGTATTTGGACAACATTGTGGACTAAAGGGTTGGTAGAATGTGGTTGTAGCTTGGCTAGGATTAGGAGTTAGTTTTTGGTCATTCTTAGCATATTTGTGGAAAATTTTCAATTCTCTTCAAAACTTTTCTCCTAGTCGAAATTGAGCATTTGGTAAGCTTAGTTCTTTTGACCATTTCTTTTTTATGTTAACATTTGGGCACATTTTTGCCTAGCATCTCAATACATTCTTTTTTTCCTTCCCTTCCCCCATTGCCGAATGCATTTGTTCCTAAACTCATCACTTTTCTCTTTCTCTTTTCTTCTCTTTGAAAATCGAATCATAAACCCCTACTCCCCATTCTATTTTCTTCTCCATTTTATTTATCATTCAAACACTTTCTCCATCCTTTTCTCCCCATGGCCGAATGGAACTAATACCATTTTCTTCAATTTTCCTTCAAAGCCGAATCTTCTCTTCATCTATATTGTTTTGTTGATTATTCCTTTAACCTTTGTTTAAGCAATCGGTAAGAACTCTTTTCGAATCTTTTCTTTTCCTTCTTTTCTTAGCCGAATATATATAAGTTTAGGAGGGTCTTATGACCGATAATAACGTTCTTCTTCCTTAGACAATCTTTCATTTTTATAGTGTTATAAAGAAAGCCAAACTTGGAGTATTCGTTATCATCGTGATTCATTAGAAATTGGGTCGAAGTGTTAAGGTAAAGGTTCTTATCAAGGAGCTATATACTACCCGACATATTGTTATAGATGAAATACTAATCGATTTTGTTTTAGGGGACGTTATCGCTCGATTTTAATCTTGTGGGACAAGGATATTTTTTGGTAAGCCAATCTCACCCTTCAAACCGTTAGTCATAATTTTTGATATACTTTTTAGTTGGACTAACGATCTTTCGTCAATGGAGACAATCAAGATAGGGACGAAAAAGGTTGTGAATAGTGTTCAGAAGAGGGGTGGTTCCATTATTCCCCTGAAATTTAAGCGAAGGGCTGTTTCGGGAATCTGAGATTTTCCATCAGGTTGTGGACCCTCATCCGAGGAGAATCTATTATTTGAAGTCGTTCGTACTCCTGAGCCTTTGTTTGTTGTGGATATTCAACGGGTAACGAACCAACAATCGGGGAGAAATCGCATTTAGAAGTTGTTCAAAATTCCAAGGGTAAACTCTAGGTCGTTATTTATAAGAATAGATTTATAAATAGTATTAGTGTTCTAAATTATCGTGATGCGTGTTTAGTTATCGATGAGCGGGAAAGTCTAGTTCTCACTGTAACCAGGTGTGTAACTTCAGACTTATCTCTCGGGTTAGATACTATACAGTAAGTATTGGGATAAAATCGTAAAGATGGCAAAATCGGAGAAAGACAAAATAATTGACACTTTTGTGTAAATGCATGAAAACGGTTAAAGTCGTGGAAATTACGAAAATGCCCTCAATGGGTTAATTGATAAATAGTAAAATTTTATGCCTCATGTGATATATGGGCCAACAAGCGCTAGATCGATATATGGGCCAAAAACGCTAGATCGATATATGGGCCAAAGTTTGCTAGATCGTTAAATGGGCTAAAATGTTATTTTGCCTTATGGGCCAAAATGAAAATTTGAGATATGGCCCCACTTGTATTATGGGCCTTTTGTTAAATCTATCATGTGAATGCATTGTTATGTTTTATATATAAACATGATTGCATGGGTTGGAAAAAAATTGACGAAGAGAAGAAAGGCCTGTTGCCAAAAATCTAGTTCGGGTGGCTTTGCCACAATCTAGTTCGGTGGTGCACCACAATATTATTTAAAATGGCTTTATGCCTGCGATTGGTGTGTTGGCGGGGTGGGTTGACTTGATCCCTACAGGTGTGTTGGTTGGTATGGGTGGTGTGTAGCGGATGGAAAATTTAGGTTTGGTTGGGAATTTCATTCTACATGCATTATTATTATTATATTGTTAAATCCGTAAATGGGCTCAAGCCCAATATAATGTCTTGATGATTTGGCCCAATGGATATGGTAAATGGGTTATACACTTAGTTTTGAGTAACTCACTTTGCTTTATTATCCTTCTCAGGTAATGGCAATTGATGGAGGCTTGGGCCGGGGATGACTTCGTGGATGCCATACTTCGAACAAGGGTTTTATAAACTATGAACTTCAATTAAGTATATTTATTTAATTACTATTTTGAGTATGATGTAATAAGGCCTCTATTATTATTATTTTATGGATTTTTTTGTGTGGATGGATTTAATTATGCTTTAGACACTTAATTTGGACTAATACTATTTTAATAATATTTCCTTAAATATTTTGTTTTTAAACATATGAGATTCTTTAAATATTCTTGTTTTGATTCTTTTGAACTCTTTAAAATTACTTTAAAGTCTTTAGCAATTAAATATTAAATAATAAGATTTCAAACTAGTACTACTTTATTCATCGATTTTAAATCAAATTCTTGGTTTTTACTAAACTTCATTTTCAAAAGGTTTTGTAGAACTATTTTACCTAAATCATTAGATAATTAAATGGATGTTCATTCTATGTGACAAATCAAATCTCGTCTTAACGTATAGACCTAGTTTGAGGTGCTACATTTAATGGTATCAGAGCTAATTACAAAACTCGGCTGTGGTAGGGTTCAACAAATAACTTTTGTTTGAAATTATTTTAATTATGTTTTAAAGGTTGTATGGCACCACAAGCATCCGGCAGCAAGTCAAGTAAGTATTCATTATTGAATGATTATTATGATGATATGATCATAGGAACACTCTAGAACTTCTAGTTTTAAGTGTTGAAAATTGTAGAGATAGAGACTATAGGATGTGTTTGCGAAAAAACAACTTTATCTCATGAATCTCATAAAATATCGTTAATAAACACTAAAATAGTGTTCTAATTCATAAAATTCGTAATCAGATTAAAACGAGTTAGTCAGTATGAGTGCTAGAGGACGCGGACGTGGTAAACGTGGCTGTGGTAGAGGCCGAGGTGCTAGAGCTGTGTCTGAGGAATCGGGACATATCCCGAAAATAGATGCACTGGCATCACCTACGTCAGAAAATGAATCATAGGACCATAGAAGAGAAGATAATGCTTTGACACGAGCAATGTTGTGAGTCCTTGAAAGTCACTGGAACTAGAGCTGGGCCAGCAGCTCGTGGGTCGATATCGGAGCGACTGAAATCAAGTGGTGCTGAAGTTTTTAGAGGTGTTTCAGGTGTAGCTCTGAATGTTGCTGAATATTGGCTTGAGGCTGTAGAGCAAATTATGGAAGATCCGGAGTGCACTATAGAGCAGAAACTAAGAGGAGCGGTGTCCTTATAAGGGACGAGGCATATCAATGGTGGCTTACTGTTCGAGAAGGCACTGAAGCTGCATTAGTTACTTGGGAATTCTTCAAAGCTGCCTTTCAAGGTAAATATGTAGGGACAAGTTATGTGGATGCTCGGAGGAAGGAATTCTTGAATCTGGTTCAAGGAAATAAGACGGTGGCAGCTTATGAGGCAGAATATTTACGCTTGAGTCGTTATGCTCAAACTATAGTACCAACGGATCATGAGCGCTGTGTATGCTTCGAGGATGGGCTGAATGATCAGTTGCGGGTACTGATAGCCCCACAACAAGTAAGAATTTTTGCCACGCTTGTGGAGAAAGTCAAGATAGCTGAAGAGGCTAAGTGCTCAGAACGTCAGAATCGGGAAAAAGTTAGAGGCAAGAGAGATTTACAGTATGTGGGTTCTTCAAAAAGGTTTCAGAAGAGGCCTCGAAATGATGAGCCAACTCAAGGTAGAGCACATGTGGCTACTAATCAGAGTCGAGACTGTGCCGAATGTGGAAAACAACACTCCGGAGAGTGCTGGAGAAAAACTGGTGCTTGTTATAAATGTGGTTCCAAGGAGCATCAATATAAGAATTACCCTCGACGGATGGATACGACTCAGGAAGCTCATAACCCTGATGCTCAGTCGGTCAGAGGCGCTCAGTAGCCACCGAGAGGCCGTGGACCAGGTCGTGGTGGTAATGGGGTTGGACGCGGGTAAGGTACACCGGGTCGAGGCAATGGTTCTAGAGGTAATGCGGAGGTAAGACAACCAGGGTTGGTCTATGCGGTTAGACGCCGCGAGGATGGAAATACAACTGATGTGATAACTGGTACATTCTTCATCTTTGATGTGCCTGTTACTGCTTTGATAGATATCAATTCTACCCACTCGTATGTTGCTAGTACCATATTTGGAAACCTGAATATAGAATCTGAGATTACCGATAGTGAGATGACGGTAATTAGTCCTTTAGGACAGTCGGTAATTGTGAATAAACTATTTAGAGACGTGCCCTTAGAAATCCAAAGAGAAATATTTTTGGCAGATTTGATAGAATTGCCTTTCGGTGAATTCGATCTCATTCTGGGCATGGATTGGTTGGTGAAGCACCAGGCGTATTTGGATTGTGCTGAAAAGTGGATGTCAATAAGGACTTCGGATGATAAGGAAGTAGTAATGATAGGCGAACGAAAAAATTACTTGGCAAATGTGGTATCTGCGTTAAAGGCAGAAAAGTTGGTGCGGAAAGGGTATGGAGCATTCCTAGCTTTTATTAATGCCTTGGATGCCAAAGAGTTATTAGTGGAAGATGTGAGAACGGTGAAGGAATTTTCAGATGTCTTTCCCGAAGAACTTTCTGGTATACCTCCAGATCGGAAAGTAGAATTTGGTATTGAGCTTTTGCCCAAAATAGCTCCAGTGTCTATTGCACCTTATAGGATGGCACCGAAGGAGTTGGCAGAGCTTAAAGCTCAAATTCAAGAATTGTTGGATCGAGGATTTATTCGACCTAGTGTGTCTCCGTAGGGAGCACCGATTTTGTTCGTTAAGAAGAAGGATGGGTCGATGCGTATGTGTATTGCATACAGGTAGTTGAATAAATTGACGATCAGGAATAGGTATCCCATGCCGAGAATTGATGACCTGTTTGATCAATTGAAAGGAGCATCAGTTTTCTCCAAAATTGATTTGAGATCGGGTTATCATTAACTCAAAGTGAAAGAGGTAGATATTCATAAGATGGCATTCTGAACTCGTTATGGACATTATGAGTTCTTGGTGATGCCGTTTGGGTTGACCAATGCACCAGCTACATTTATGGACATGATGAATCGGGTCTTTCAGCCTTATTTAGACCGGTTTGTGTAGTGTTCATAGATGACATTTTGGTATATTCAAGAAATGAAGAGGAGCATGACTCACATTTGCATATAGTATTGCAATTACTTCGTGATAAGCAACTTTATGCCAAATTCAGTAAATGTGAATTTTGGTTAAGGGAAGTGACTTTCTTGGGTCATGTGGTGTCAGCTGAAGGAATAAGGGTAGATACTCGGAAGATTGAGGCTGTATTGGATTGGAAACCACCGAAGTCAATAGTTGAGATTCAGAGTTTCTTAGGTTTGGCTGGATATTATAGACACTTTGTTGAGGGGTTTTCGTTGATTGCTGCACCCCTAACTAAGCTATTGCGAAAGGGAGTACCGTATGTATGGACTGATAAACAACAAGAAAGTTTCGAGAAATTGAAGAAGATTTTGACGGAAGCACCAGTACTGATTCAACCTGATGCTGGAAAAGAATTTATCGTCTACTGTGATGCATCACACACTGATTTAGGATGTGTACTGATGCAAAATGGAAAAGTGGCGGCCTATGCTTCTCGTTAGTTGAGACTACGAAGTAAACTACCCTACTCATGACTTGGAGTTGGCTGCGGTAGTGTTTGCTTTAAAGATTTGGAGGCACTATCTCTACGGTGAGAAGTCTATCATCTATACGGATCATAAGAGTCTTAAGTACCTTCTTACCCAGAAGGAGTTAAACTTAAGACAAAGAAGGTGGGTGGAGTTGTTAAAGGATTATGATTTCTCAATCGAGTATCATCCTGGAAAGGCTAACGTGGTAGCAGACGCGTTAAGTCGTAAGGTGGTATCTGATTTAAGAGTAATGTTTGCTCATCTGAGTTTGTATGAGGATGGTAGTCTATTAGCGAAACTTCAGGTGAAGCCTCTGTGGTTAGATCAAATTAGGGAAAAGCAGATATCAGATGAAAAGTTGGGATCCTTAATTCAGCCAGTTGAAAGAGGTGAAATAAGGGATTTTGGTATGAATAATGATGGAGTCTTTGTGTTTTCGTGGAAGAATTTATATGCCCAAGGACTCGATTTGAGACAAATGATTACGCAGGAGGCGATAGTAGCCCTTATGCTATGCACCGGAGGAAATAAGATGTATCGAGATCTCCGTGAAGCGGTATTGGTGGCCAAGGTTGAGCGTGAGATTTTTGAGTTTGTAGGTAAATGTTTGACTTGTCAACAAGTGAAAGCGAGCATCAACTCCGTCGAGCTTATTACAACCGGTGAAGATTCCCCTATGGAAATGGGAGCGGATATCAATGGATTTTGTTAGTGGGTTACCTTTAACACCTACTAAGAAAAATTCCGCTTGGGTAGTAGTTGATCGTTTGACGAAGACTGCCCATTTTCTTCCGATTCGTGCGGATTACTCATTGCGAAGTTGGCTAAGTCAGATGTATCCGAGATCGTGAGGTTGCATCGGTACCGTGTCTATCATATCGGCCAGGGATCCCAGGTTTACATCACGGTTTTGGAAAGCTTTACATGAGGCTTTGGGAACAAAGTTAAACTTTAGCACAGCTTTTCATCCTCAGTCAGATGGCCAGTCAGAAAGAGTAATTCAGATTTTGGAAGACATGTTACGTGGTTGTATAATCGACTTCAGAGGTAGTTGGGAGTATTTCCTACCGTTGGCAGAGTTCGCGTATAATAACAGTTACCAATTCAGTATCCAAATGGCGCCTTATGAAGCTTTATACAGTCGTAGGTGTCTGTAACACCCCAAACCCAGTCAAAACGCTACAACCGGATCTGGCGCGCCATGGAAAAGAAAACATTTTTGGAAATCGATTTGTTGATTTGTTTAAAGGGTAAGTTTTTGTAAAATTTTAAAGAAAACATCGTTGTGTTTTGGTAATGTATAAAACATGTTGAAACTCGGTTTAGAAAAACTTAGCTACCTTATTGATACTTCGTATTCACTACTAGTCATTGTATATTTCAAAAAAAAAAAAAACAAGTATTTATTTAGCTTTTGAAAACATCCAGTTCATAGTTTAATCAACTTACTTAATAGAAACTTGAAAATAAGCTAAATAAAAGAACCCAAAATAAAACTTAAGCGGCCTTATTACAGAACTGAAAACCAAAATTAAATAAAATAACTATGTCTGAATGGAAAACTTGGTAATAAACCAAATGCTGTGCATGGCCACCTCGAGTCCACTCCGGCTCCATATCCACGATCTAGGTCTGATCTGCAAAATGTAACGGAAGGGGTGAGTCACCTAGACTCAGTGTGTAAGTCCCCATCCCAAAAGAAAATATGCTCTTACACAAATTCAAATACAAGTATGCATGTCATGCAACCCATCAACCTAGGTATCCATCCATGTCTCCTAAATCTACCCCTTGTGGTACCAAACCACTGGTGGTGCCAAACCACTGGTAACCATAGTTACAAAAATAACATATGTGGTACCAAACCACTGGTGGTGCCAAACCACTGAGACTTAGTCATAATTTTTATAATATGTGGGGCCAACCCACTGTGTGATACCAAATCACTGGTGACAGTCTGATAGATCATACTTCCCCCTCCTCTCATCACCCATAACACATATTTATGCCAACAACATCAGTATAATCATGCTTAACATACAAAATTACGCATACAGAATAACATGCTTTCATAGATCATAATCACCGCGAGAAATAATAACAACTTACCCGGCATCCTCGCTTTTACCCACAAGGGTATTCTAGTAACCATTGCCATCACTCCGGCTTTTAACAATACACAACATTTAACATATTAAGAATAGAAAGTGTGCAAGAGTTACACACTTGGTTTTCGTATAACGCTTTTACTGCTTCTATGCTACTGTCACTCGAGACTACCACTATTGGCCTACGATCTAACTCGATGTTGGCCCACACCGGATATTAATCACGCACTCGACACGGATCGCTTCTTGTATTTTGGCATTGGGTTTACAGGTCCAACCCCTCCTACTGCTTGACTGCTATTCGAGTCCATAATAATCCTTGGTCACCAAAACCAATCAAACCGATGAGATCTAATCAATAATCATAGTGTTTAAACGAAACTCTTACCTAGTTTTTGGATCCCGAAAAGCCTTTAAGAAAGTCCACCTTCCTACCTACATTCGGCCAAGCCCAAAATATTAAACCAAATCGCTGATTACAACCAACCAAACACCTTATGATATTCGGCCAAAAAGAAAGGGATAAGAAAGGCCATTCAGCCGAACCTACCATCTTCCTTCGGCTTTTCCACAAATCGGCACTACTGATCACTGTAAGACAGTTTTAGCTTCTAGGAACAGATAGGGGAAATTGACAGGCATTAGAACAAATGGTTCGGGTTAGCAACTTAATGAAAATAGAGAAATCGCAGAGAAACAAAATCCCAAAACTCACCAGATTAAAGAGGAGTACTCGGCTTATGGTGCACCTTCAAGAAAAATCCACCCTTATAGATTCGGCTATGGGAAGAATATGATATGCACAAGGAGTATTCGGCTTTTAGAGAGTTTTTGAGGAGAGGAGAAACAACTAGGGAGTTTCAGTTTTCACAAAAGAAGAAGAAAAGAGAAAGCCTAAAGGGGTTTCAGCTATGGGAGGAAAAAGAGAAAAGAGGAGAAAAGCTTAGGTGATTTTCAGCAAAAGAGAGATTGATAGAATAACAAAGTTTCAAGAAGTAGAAATCCACCCAAAAATGCCGAAAATACTATCACTTTAGCACTAAATTTTGGCACACACACAAACACACACAAAGTTGGAATTTCGGCCAACTCTCTCCCTCCTGATAGCCTTTATCTCACCTGATAACCCAATCATTATCTTACCTTTAGAAGAGGCCACCTTGAAACCAACTCTTCCCTCTTAATTATCGCTTTTAATTTCTCAAAATAAAAGAAAATAAACTCCTAAATTGTAGCCACTATGTCGTCCACCCTTCCCCTTGGAGTGCCGAATCTTGACCCATCCATTTGGGCCCCAAGTGGCCACACAAGGCCCAAACTCCTCCCCCTTTTGACGCCACCTTCATGCCCACTTATAGCACCTCTAACTTTGGGCCACAAGCCCAACTTGATACTAATTTAATTATCTGACTTAGATTACACATTAACACTATTTATCAGCAGATTAACCCGGGTTTAAGCCCAATCCTGAGCCCAATACACACCTCAAGGCCTTAACCTACTAATTTAGCCATGCAACAACCAAATGCATAGACCCCCAAAATTAGGATATTACAGTGTCGTACCCCTACCTGTTGGACTGAATTGGGGGAACGACAGTTGTTGGGTTCTGAGTTGATATTTGAGACGGAAGAAAAGGTAAAGGTGATTCGAGCATGGTTAAAGGAAGCTTATGATCGACAAAAATCGTATGCAGATCTGAAGCGTAAGGATATTGAGTTTGCGATGGGAGATCAGGTCTTTTTGAAAGTCTCACCTTGGAAGAAGATTTTCAGATTTGGTAGGAAGGGCAAGTTGAGCCCTAGGTTCATTGGACCATATCCTATGATGAAGTGTGTTGGTCCAGTGGCCTATCAGCTTGAATTACCTCCGGAGTTGAGTCAGATTCATAATGTTTTTCATGTTTCTATACTGAGGCACTATAGATTGAATTTGTCTCACATAGTACCGGTAGAAGAAGTGGAGTTGAGATCAGACTTATCTTTTGAGGAGGAACTAGTGGAAATCCTAGACCGAGATGTTAAGGTGCTAAGAAAGAAGACCATGCCATTGGTCAAGGTTTTATGATGTAATCACGAAGTGGAGGAAGCTATGTGGGAGCTTGAGGATGTAATTCGGCAACAATATCCTCACCTCTTTTAATCAAGTAAAATTTCGAGGACGAAATTTTCTTTAAGGGGGTAGAATTGTAACATCCTAAAAATGTGAGTATCGATATGTTGCATGTTTTTGGTGTTTAGCTTGTGAATGATTTTATTTGTGTGTTTAATATAGTTTTGAAAAGGCTCGGGTTTATTCGGAGTTAGAATAAATTTTAGTAAAGAGTACTTTACTGTAGAGGAATCGGTGACTTTGAAGTTTAAGTTAATTAAAGTGATAAAGGATAGCATGAGTTGAGCTATTGGTGAAAGGGATATGTGCTACATGTATGGTCTTGAGGGGAGAGGTTCGAATCTCCTAGCATGCAAATTGTGAGCATTTATTTTTGCTCTTTCCTAGCAAGTGTCGGCCAAGCTTCATTTATGGATAAGATGGACTAAATTTTTTTTATGGAAAGATGGCTAAAGGTTATGGTAAAAACATAAATTAAGGGGTTGAATTTGCTTGATTTTAGGGATTGTTTTTTTTAAGCATTTGGAAAGTGGAGGAATACAAGGCATGATATGTAATATCCGGGATTTAGGGGTTATGTATTTTTACTTAATGTATGTAATTGCATGCTTGAGTATGATTTGAATGTGATTTGGGGGCTTCAAGAACCTTGGGATGTAGGTAGGAGCCTTAGAAGTTATTGGATTTTTAAGACCAAAAAGGGGAACTAAGGGAGCTAGGCCTTAAGGAGATTATGGTGTGGTTTAGGACACAAATAACCCAGTGGTAAGGTGGTAAGGAGGCGCCACTTAGGGCCTTGTAAGGTGACGCCACAGGGAGTGTGAAGGGCCTAGGTTCGAGCAACAAGGGAAGCGTTTTGGAGTTTTATTTTTCAGCAAGGAAGGGCAGCGGTGGATGGCACAAGGACTCTAATGGAGGAGGTATAGATTGGGTCTGACAGCTTAGAGATTCGGCTAATGTAGAGTGAAAAGGGGGATTGAGTGGAGAGAAGGAGAGTTGGCCGGCCAAGGGACTTCTAGGATGACAAATTTGGTCACCTAGTAGCCAAAATCCCCTAAGCCAAATTTGTGTCACCATCACTTTCTTTATTCTTTTCTTTCTCTCAATTCTTTCTTCTTCTTTCTCACTTTAGCCGAATCATAACTGAGCCTCCATATCATTCTTTTTCTTCTTCTCACAATCATCAAAAGCCAAATACCATTCATCCTTCTCCTATTCCCTCCTTTCACTATTGGCCGAACCTCCATTGTTTTCCTAAAGCCATTACCGAAATCTTTCAACCTCATCCCTTCTCAGTTTTTGGCCGAATAGCAACCAAGCAGAGATCTCCCTTGATCTCTTCTCAAATCGGTTTGGGGATAGGTAAGTCTGAATCTCCACCATTCTTCCTTATTTCCTCTCTGTCGACATGTGTAGAACAAAAGCCGAATTTTGGCATTTGTCTTGACTTTTAATCAACCATGCAATCGGTTTTCTTTTAGGATTTTCGAGATTTTGAAGCAGTAGATCAGGAGCATCTTTTCCTTGTCAATAGTTTCGGTAAGTCAGTGGTAAGGTTTCGTACTGATTCAATTCATCTCTTAGTTATCGGCAGCAAGGTAAGGATTTTGGTCGTATTAACCCTTCGGGATTTGCTGTGTAGCCAAATGGCTCTTTGCTAATATGCTTAGTGTTGATCGAATGTAGGAAAAAGGGATCTAGAGCATTAGATCGGGATTTTCGGGATTTGGTAATCACGTTAGAAATCAGGTGTGTAACCCTACACTAAATTCCTGATAGTTTAATAATAATTATGTTAATCATGTGTTAGTGAAGTGACGAATAAATATGGCTAAGGGTACCATTTAATGGTACTGTGTATTTAGGTATGTTACCCCTTAACACTCGTAAATAATGTTTAACAAGATTGATGTGAAAAGAATGTGGAATTCTGTTATGATTTTGGGGTAAGGTAAATTGCATGATAAATAGCATGTTTTGTATATTGCATGGGCATATGGGTGATTATGTTAAAGGGGAAGTGATCTGGTGGTTTTTTCCACATTATCTGGTGACTATGTCACATATTATGAATCTAGTGACTCAGTCACATTATCTGTGGCTATGCCACAATTATAAGAAGCGATCTTGTGATTGATTGCAATGACGCCTTTGATGGTGTGTAGCGGATGGAGGGTCGATTTGGTAATCCCCACCCACAGTGTGATTGGTAGGTATGGGTGATGTATAGAGGATGGATATCTAGGTGGGTTCGGGTTGCATCATTGTTTATATTGGCTCGTATGTGATATGATATGTTATGACTGTTTGGGAGTCTATGATGGTTGTTACACACTGAGTCTATTGACTCACCCTTCGTGGGCTAACTTTTTGCAAATGGCACTCAGTAAATGGACCGGGTCGGCAGGAACTTAGTGGTGGCCATGCACAGCTCAATTTTTCTTCAGTTTTCTTATTAAGTTTATTTTGCTTTATTTTGGGATATATTTTGATGTAATAAGGCCATTATCACTTAACTGTTTTATTTATGTGTTTTAAATTTCTACTATGATACGAACAACTTCAATTGTTTTGAAACTCAAACGCCTACGGTTTTCAAGTTAATAATAATAAACTTTAAAAATTTGGCATTTATTTAACTTGTAACTTTTGAAATATGAAATTATTGTTTTAGTACAAAATTAAATTTCAACTCAATTTTTAACTTGAGAACAATCCCAAATCTATTTTCTTCAAAAACCACCAAGATTTTCAAAATGTCATTACGAGGCTTAACTATATTTTACTCAAGGAGCATGCCAGATCCGGTCAGGGCTTATGGGCCGGGTTTGGGGTGTTTCATGATACAAGAATGATGATTTGGAAACTTTTGCATAGCCATTTTGACCATGTATTCGGACGGCATTGTGGACTAAAGGGGTTGGCCGAATGTGGTTGTAGCTTGGCAAGGATTAGGAGTTAGTTTTTGGTCATTCTTAGCATATTTGTGGAAAATTTTCAATTCTCTTCAAAACTTTTCTCCTAGCCGAAATTGAGCATTTGGTAAGCTTAGTTCTTTTGACCATTTCTTTTTCATGTTACCATTTGGGCACATTTTTGCCTAGCATCTCAATACACTCTTCTTCTTATGTCGAAATACCAAAGCTAAAGACCATTCTTCTTTTTCCTTCCCCTCCCCTATTGCCGAATGCATTTTGTTCCTAAACTCATCACTTTTCTCTTTCTCTTTTCTTCTCTTTGAAAATTGAATCATAAACACCTACTCCCCATTCTCTTTTCCTCTCCATTTTATTTATCATTCAAACACTTTCTCCATGCTTTTCTCCCCATGGCCGAATGGTACTAATACCATTTTCTTCAATTTTCCTTCAAAGCCAAATTGTCTCTTCATCTATATTGTTTTGTTGATTATTCCTTTAACCTTTGTTTAAGCAATCGGTAAGAACTCTTTTCGAATCTTTTCTTTTCCTTCTTTTCTTAGTCGAATATATATAAGTTTAGGAGGGTCTTATGACCAATAATAACATTCTTTTTCCTTAGACAATCTTTCTTTTTTATAGTGTTATAAAGAAGGCCGAACTTGGAGTATTCGTTATCATCGTGATTCGTTAGAAATCGAGTCGAAGTGTTAAGGTAAAGGTTCTTATCAAGGAGCTATATACTACTCTATATATTGTTATAGATGAACTATTAATCGATTTTGTTTTAGGGGACGTTATCCCTCGATTTTCATCTTATGGGACAAGGATATTTTGTGGTAAGCCAATCTCACCCTTCAAACCGTTAGTCATAATTTCTGATATCCTTTTTAGTTGGACTAACGATCTTTTGTCAATGGAGACAATCAAGATAGGGATGAAAAAGGTTGTGAATAGTGTTTGGAAGAGGGGTGGTTCCGCTATTCCCCCGAAATTTAAGCGAAGGGCTGTTTCGGGAATTCAAGATTTTCCACCAGGTTGTGGACCCTCATCCGAGGAGAATCTATTATTTGAAGTCGTTCGTACTCCTGAGCCTTTGTTTGTTCGTGGATATTCAACGAGTAATGAACCAACAATCGGGGAGAAACTGCATATAGAAGTTGTTCAAAATTCAAAGGGTAAATTCTAGATCGTTATTTATAAGAATAGATTTATAAATAGTATTAGTGTTCTAAATTATCGTGATGCGTGTTTAGGTATTGACGAGCGGGAAAGTCTAGTTCTCACTGTAGCCAGGTGTGTAACTTCACATTTATCTCTCGGGTTAGATACTATACCGTATGTATTGGGATAAAATCATAAAGATGGCAAAATCGAGAAATACGAAATAATTAACACTTTTGTTTAAATGCATGAAAACGGTTAAAGTCGTGGAAATTACGAAAATGCCCTCAATGGATTAATTGATAAATAGTAAAATTTTATGCCTCATGTGATATATGGGCCAACAACTGCTAGATCGATATATGGGCCAAAAACTGCTAGATCGATATATGGGCCAAAGTTTGCTAGATCGTTAAATGGGCTAAAATGTTATTTTGCCTTATGGGCCAAAATGAAAATTTGAGATATGGACCCACTTGTATTATAGGCCTTTTGTTAAATTTATCATGTGAATGTATTGTTATGTTTTATATATAAACATGATTGCATGAGTTGGAAAAAAAAATTAACGAAGAGAAGAAAGGCCTGTTGCCAAAAATCTAGTTCGGGTGGCTTTGCCACAATCTAGTTCGGTGGTGCACCACAATATTATTTAAAATGGCTTTATGCCTATGACTGGTGTGTTGGCGGTGTGGGTTGACTTGATCCCCACAGGTGTGTTGGTTGGTACGGGTGGTGTGTAGCGGATGGAAAATTTAGGTTTGGTTGGGAATTTCATTCTACATGCATTATTATTATTACATTGTTAAATCTGTAAATGGGCTCAAGCCCAATATAATGTCTTGATGATTTGGCCCAGTGGATATGGTAAGTGGGTTATACACTGAGTTCTGAGTAACTCACTCTGCTTTATTATCCTTCTCAAGTAATGGCAATTGATGGAGGCTTGGGCCGGGGATGACTTCGTGGAGGCCATACTTCGAATAAGGGTTTTATAAACTATGAACTTCAATTAAGTATATTTATTTAATTACTATTTTGGGTATGATGTAATAAGGCCTCTATTATTATTATTTTATGGATTTTTATGTGTGGATGGATTTAATTATGCTTTAGTCACTTAATTTGGACTAATACTATTTTAATAATATTTCCTTAAATATTTTGTTTTTAAACATATGAGATTCTTTAAATATTCTTGTTTTCAGATTCTTTTGAACTCTTTAAAATTACTTTAAAGTCTTTAACAATTAAATATTAAATAATAAGATTTCAAACTAGTACTACTTTATTCATCGATTTTAAATCAAATTCTTGGTTTTTACTAAACTTTATTTTCAAAAGGTTTTGTAGAACTATTTTACCTAAATCATTAGATAATTAAATGGATGTTCGTTCTGTGTGACAAATCAAATCTCGTCTTAACGCATAGACCTGGTTTGGGGTGTTACACAACCAACCCAAAATCAAGCTTTATACTTAACATCTTACCATAACCATTTAAGAATCTTTACTTACTAACTTGACCATATACATATATGAGCTTATTTGTACTTAAATTACCAATTTCAAACCACCCATCAACATGTTTAGAAATTATCCATCATTCAACTATACTAACACACATTAAACATGACAAGACCATTTACATACCCATCAACATATATTTATCACAAGCCATTTCAATGGCTAGCTACAACCAAAACATCTTCATATCAACATTGGCTAGTTAACCTATACATGCCATTATAACAAACAATAATTTACTATTTATACCGAAATGAGCCGAAGGAAAGTGTGATGTTGCTCTGACCAACTTCCAACCAAATCTAGCTTCTGAATTACTATAAAACAGGGAAAATAAAACAAAGTAAGCTTTAAAGCTTAGTAAGTTCGTATAACATGGAATTTAACTTACCATTTAATCACAATTAATATAAGCATATAAGGCATACTCAAGCAAGATGGCCGAAAGCCCTATCACATATCCTCATCAATCATGTTAGACATGTATTTCATATAAATTTCAAGGAACATGTGTGAGCTCAACAATATCAAGTTTCCATGTTCATAACTTTTCGCTTCTTGTATTCATATATCTATACCATATATTTCATGTATATACAGGTAATGATTCATTTTGAACTTATATTTTCGCATGTTAGAATTATGCCCGTTGAATTATTGAAAATATCGATGGATACATGGGTAGTACACACAATGTGTACAAAACTATAATTCGTCAATTCATATACACTAATGCTCATGGAAACAAGAAGCTCTTTCGAGCCATATAACGGAAGCTCATGTGAGCAATGTAACGGAAACCTCATAAGAGCTATAATCAGGAAGTTCAAGTGAGCCAATATCGGGAAGCTTCAGAGAGCCATTTATCAGGAAGCTCATGAAAGAGCCTTTAATCGGGAAGCTCTAGGGAGCCATATATTAGGACGCTTATAAGAGTTGTGGTGTGTCCACAACAAATGTAGGATCACAACCAATCAAGATGCTCTGAAGAGCTATTAACGGAAAGCTCGCAAGAACCATATAATGGGAAGCTCATGAGAGCTAATAACGGGATGCTCTTTTGAGCTGTGGTGTGTCCGAAACACATGCAGGACCACAACCAATTCGGGAACCCTATATCCATCTAATTTCTTTTATTCAAACAGGACTTAATACTTATCGATCATCGTCAGCTACATAATTAATTTCATACATGGCAATTACACAATTCATAAACACAATATTCAATTCAAACATGTATATGCAATTTAGTTATAAGAACTTACCTCGATAATTATTCGTAGACTTATAAGCTACTAATTCGATACTTTTTCTTTTCCTTGTTCTAACTCCATATTTGGTTTATCCATATCTAATTAAGCAAAATAAGTTTGCTTGAGCTTAAGTTTCCATGGCTAGGTTTTCCATGTTTTAATTTTGGGAAAGATGATGAAAAATGATGATATTTTGTTATTTAATTAATTTATCATCTTTATTTTATCATCTTTCCAATTTAATTGTTTGGTCACTTAGCATAGAAGTTCCTAGAACATATATACTACATGAAAAGTTCAACCTAGGGACTCACTTGACTTTCATCTTTCTCAACTCCAAAGCTCCAAATCTAGAGTTCTTTTGGAAGATCGCAATAACCACTATTATAAAGTACATAAAGTCGTCAAAATTCACTCGCATACCTCTTTTTTTGTCATATCTAGCACTTACATCCTCCATTATGGTTGTATGTCCTTAACCTTACCTAGTTTCTCAAACTTACTCTTTTTTCACAGCATAGCAAGAAAGACCATGGATCTTACCTTAACATGGAACACTCATAGGTGGGGATGCAGATCAACACCTCCATTTTTATAGAGGAATGAGACACTTTAAATTGCTTTAAATCTAGACTGGGGAAATACTTCCTAAAAAAGGTGGAAGAAAAACTCCCTTTTTTTAATTTTTGACTATCTTAATATACAACTTTTACCTTTATAAGAACTTGACATGCGTCAAAATCTTAATATATTTACCATATAGGTGGTTTAAAGTTATAAGAAAACGTGTACGATGATCCATGGTTATATGTATAAATGAATATTTCCAGGTTAAATACATTTTTTTCCTAACCATCTTATTAGAATATAACTAACACCTTACCTAGCCAAGCTTGGCATGTAACACTTTTCAGTGATATCTCCCTTTTTTCTTTCAAGATTCCTTAACACTTTACTAAGTTTCACTCCATAAATGTTTCACTTTCTAAGACATGTTTCTTCAATATCCTAAATGTTCATGGTTCACCCAAATTCCTTTTCCAAAGTGTCGTAAGGGTGGACAAAACCACACTACTGTTTTCCTTCAACTTGTTTGCCTAAACAAGATTTTGTCTAAGGGCATACCCATAGATTTCAACCCCTTGGTTCAATTCAGCAACTTACTTATTCAAAACCTATTCCACAATTCTTACTCCTAAACAACACTCGAGCACTAGGGCTTCGTCGAGCAGGATGTCACACGTATAGTTATCTGTCAGGAATCAGAAAAGTATCCGTCAAAGCCTAAATGAAAATATAGAATATTAAAGTTGAGGAATTTAATAACGACGTTTAAAGGTAATATTAGCTGAGACTTACTAAGTTCTATTGAACTTACGGACGTTTATTTGTAATGCAAGTTCATGGAATTGATCGAGTATGCCAAAAGGGACCAAGCTAGGAATACGCCAAAGTGATAGTTTGAATAGCAATATTGTGCATACAGAGGGGCACTCTTGGGAATATGGTGAATAGTACTATATTCCATGATTAAGTTTGTTTTAATAAAGATTTAAGTTGTAATGTCTTATACTGCTTTTGAAGATATATTGTAATTAATAACGTTTCCTTCACAATCTTTTGACTTAGAAAAAAATATAAATAAATAAGAAGTATGTTCAGTATGGTTTCTGCCTGTTATAAATTTTTTGTTAAGTATTTAAGTATTGTGTCATCCTATATCCAGGTGCAGTAAATCAGGTCAGGTATAGGGCATTACACCCCCTATATGTCTAGAAATAGGATCCTCTAATTTACCGTAAGCCTCTCTCTATGCATTTGGGAGCACAACCCTTTTATTTGTCATAAGCCCCCATGCATTTGGGAGCAAGACATCCTTTACTCTCTACGTAATTCAAGGTTGCAAGAGTCTACGGTAGTGCGACTAACATCTCCTTGTATTTCTGGTTGATTTTTACAGTTATCATCCTTGGGTTTCTAGTCAGGTCACCACACCCGTCATCATTGTGTTTCTGGTTAGGTTGCCACACTCGTCATCCTCATATTTATGGTTGGGTCACCACACCCATTGTCCTTGTGTTTTTGGTTGACCACCAAAATTGTCATTCTTGTATTTCTGGTTGGGTTGCCACACCCGTCATCCTCGTGTTTCTTGTAACATCCTGATACAAGGCCTAGAAGTTTTAGCTTCATAAGTGAAGGTTTACCAATGTTTCGATGAATTGGGGGTTCACCAAAATAATATCAATAAGGAGTTCACTAGAGATACAACTAAATAATGTATACTAAAAGATGCGATAAGGGGGTGCGCAAAATTCATTGCAAAGTTATGTTCGACAGTTGGTTTGGCAAGTTGAGGTTTGCCAGTTGGTTTGGCAACTGGGGTTGTAACACCCCAAACTCGGCCCAAACACTACTACCAGATTTGGTATGTCACTAATAAAAATTTTTAGGAAAACCATCGTGTCGACAAAAAGCCCAAATAGAAAATTACATAAATTGTGCCTTAATAAGCAAAAGCCCAAAACTAGATTACATGTCCTTGAAAAAAATTAAAACGAGAATAAATATTAAAGGCCCATTTTAAATCTAAAATGTAAACAAATGGCCTATGGCCTTATTACAATGTATTTTAAATCCATCATATAAAGTACTTTAAAAAAAACTAATATGGGGAAACTTTGTCGTTGGATCCACCTTCTTTTGCATGGCCACCTTGCGCTCCACTCCGCCCCAGTCCGATGCACTAATCGTCACCTGAAAGGTTAGTTTGAAGGGGGTGAGTTGCGAGACTCAGTGTGTAACCCTCATGCACCACTAGATTTGGGCCTCATTAAACATAATAATAAATTCATTTACATGGAAACATATAATATGCAAAGCCCAACCCATTTGCCTAGGTTTCCATCCGCTACACGCCTGCATCAACCAACACACCATTGGGGATTTCTACAATCAACCCACACCACTATTTCCAAGATGGCGGTCAAGTCGCTCATCAACATATATTGGTCAAGCCCTTATAACATATAATGGTGAAGCCCGATAATGATTCAAGGCATTAGCCGCTACATCAGATCACGGTAAAACCCTACACATATAACGTATAACTTCCTCCTTTCATCAACCCAACCCATGCAATCACATACAAGCATTTTACTTATAACATTTAAACAGATTATTTACTAACCTGGTGATTCACTTTTACCCTCCTTGGGCTTTCATCAATAAACCGAGATGTTGGCAATTATCAAAACATATAAATCTTATGATCATGCATTTTATGATTAGATCTAGATGGTGGGGAAGTATTACACACCTGATATCGCGAAATCCAATATTCTTAGTCGATGTCCTTGATATCCGGATCTATTTCCTCAATCTATAACTTTGCTTAAAAGCCAAAAAACTGTGAAAATATGCCCTCTCCTATATTCGGCCATGGTTAGTACCCGATTTTATATATATAAATAAACAAATCCTCTTACCTTGAAATCCCAAAAGTAACACGATTCTATAACTTAGAGATCTACGCGATTGGCCTCCTTCTTCAAATCTCGAAATGCCAAAAAGAAGTGTGAAATAAGAGATTAGTTTCTAATAGCCATTCGGCTAAGGACTTTGAAAAGCTGAAAGAACATTGAAATCCCGAAATCAACACTTTCCTCTTGTTTCCTTTAGATTTTGGCACAAGCAGAGTCCATTAAAGAGGATTCGGCAACCACAGGAGATGAGATCTAGCGATTTTGGCTTTTATGAAAATCCCAGAAAAGATGAACTGATACATTTTTGGCCTTTAGAAAAACTAAGTGAAGTGTTTCAGCTTAGAAGGAAAGTGAAAAGAAAGTGGAGAGAAAGAATACTTAGGGTTTGACTTTGTAAGAAATCAAAAGAAAAGAGATTACTAAGAAGAACGAGAATTTCAACACGAAGATGAGAGAAGAGAATGGGTTCAAAATGCTTAATTGAAGAGGTACCCCTATTTATAGGGAATTTCGGCACCCTCCGGAGATGGAATTTGACCAACTCGTACTCGGAAGATAACTCCTATCTTTTCTCCTCTATCCTTCTATCCCTTATCCCTATCAAAACACTCATCTATAAGAGGCCACATTTGCACCAACTCTCCCTTTATTTTATCAGCTTGTTATCCTCATTAATTAAACAAAAATAATCCCTAAATTATAGCCTTGTGCCGTCTCCCCTTAGCTCACCTTGGCTGTCGAAATTTTGACCCAATTCTTTGGGCCCAACTGAACCTCAAATTAACATATTAAACATAACATTACACACAATGCACAAGCCCATTAATACCTTACCATAACATTCTAAGTGCCACATGCATCTAAAAAATTTTAAACGTTCCCATTCTCAAGGCCTATTGGGCCCAATTTCAGGATGTTACAAATCTACCCTCCTTAAAGAAATTTCGTCCTCGAAATTTTTGACTAACTAGTAATCGTACTAACCAAGTCTCATCACTATGCTTTCGCTGTGCACTCTAATTCCAAAGCCAAATAAACACTTAGTATACTATGGTAGGATACGCACCATTATTCACTTCTGGAGCGTCTTCGTCCCCTTGTACTAATACTACCGATTCGCGTTTATCTGATTAAGAATTTTATGAATTATTAGTTTTCTTCCATTGATTAACTACGAACAGTCTTATGAATAATAGTTTTAAAAGTAGTTCTTTTGAATTCAAACCTATCTACAGGTTTTAGTCTTCTTAATTCTAGGAACCATGCACATTCAACATCCATACACACCAACATACAAATAGCATCCATCACTTAAGGGTATTTTTGTCATTTCACTACCCAGGGGTATTTTCGTAATTTTAACCTATAGGGGTATTTTTGTAATTTTCCAAAAAATGGTTCCAGGTGATTTTACGAAATAAGAGTATTTTGGTAATTTTTAATTCGGGGGTATTTCAGTAATTTTTCATACCGAGGGTATTTCGATAATTTTACAAGTCAGGGGTAATTTGGTCAATTTGCAAATTAGGGGTATTTTGGTCATTTTTCAAATCGGGAAATTTTTACCAATCAAGGGTACTTTAGTGATTTCAAAACCAAGGTTTACTTTAGGGTTGTACAAAACATGGTGGCTGGTCCCTTTCGTGTTTTAGTTATAGGTTTTGGCTCATCAACACGTCCTCATGGTTAGGGTGAACAAATACTACGCACTGTAGGATTCCAATGAAGAGGAGGTGAGTCACTAGGATCGCTTAAATACCAAGCTCTCCTGTATCCACTCCTAGACATGCGTATAGCCATTACCACACCCTAACATGGCTTAAGGTGAACAGTCACCACGCACCAGGTAGGATTCTAGTGAAGAGGAGGTGAGTTGCTAGGACGCTTAAATACCAAGCTCTCACTGTATCCATTCCTAGACATGCGTGTGCCTGTTGCCACACCTTAAGTCAGTGATCAGTTCACAGGATTTGTTTGGATAATTTAAGTCTTATGTAATTTAAGAAGTTGTTTAACCTAAGCCTATAGTCCATCAAAGTCTAACTAATCTAACCTCGTCCCATAAAACCCATCAAGCCCATATTCATATATATATCACACAAGGAGTTCTGAATACTTACAGCGGACTTGGTAGGAGACGAGGTGCCATGCCAAGAAAACAAACCCTGTACCATTTTTAAACATGCACGTTTCAAAAAAAAACCATTTTTAGAAAATGTTTTGAGCCCAAAACCCAAAGCTGAGTTTTGAACTGGGCTCTGATACCAATTTGCAACACCCCAAACCCGGCCCAAACACTACTACCAGATCTGGTATGCCACTAAGAAAAATTTTTATGAAAACCATCGTGTCGACAAAAAGCCCAAATAGAAAATTACATAAATTGTTCCTTAATAAGCAAAAGCCCAAAACTAGATTACATGTCCTTGAAAAAAATTAAAACGAGAATAAATATTAAAGGCCCATTTTAAATCTAAAATGTAAACAAATGGCCTATGGCCTTATTACAATGTATTTTAAATCCATCATATAAAGTACTTTAAAAAAACTAATATGGGAAACTTTGTCACGGATCCACCTTCTTTTGCATGGATACCTTGCGCTCCACTCCGGCCCGGTCCGATACACTAATCATCACCTGAAAGGTTAGTTTGAAGGGGGTGAGGTGCGAGACTCAGTGTGCAACCCTCATGTACCACTAGATTTGGGCCTTATTAAACATAATAATAAATTCATTTACATTGAAACATATAATATGCAAAGCCCAACCCATTTGCCTAGGTTTCCATCCGCTACACGCCCCCGTACCAACCAACACACCATTGGGGATTTCTACAATCAACCCATACCACTACTCTCCAAGATGGCAGTCAAGCTACTCATCAACATATATTGGTCGAAGCCCTTATAACATATAATGGCCGAAGCCCATATAACAGTTCACGGCATTAGCCACTACATCAGATCACTGTAAAACTGCTACACATATAACGTATAACTTCTTCTTTTGATCAACCCAACCCATGCAATCACATACAAGTATTTTACTTATAACATTTAAACAGATTATTTACTAACCTGGTGATCCGCTTTTACCCTCCTTGGGCTTTCATCAATAAACCGAGATGTTGGCAATTATCAAAACATATAAATCTTATGATCATGCATTTTATGATTAGATCTAGATGGTGGGGAAGTATTACACACCTGATATCGCGAAATCCAATATTCTTAGTCGATGTCCTTGATATCCGGATCTATTATCCTCAATCTATAACTTTGCTTAAAAGTTGAAAAACTGTGAAAATATGCCCTCTCCTATATTCGGCCATGGTTGGTACCCGATTTTATATATATAAATAAATGAATCCTCTTACCTTGAAATCCCGAAAGTAACATGATTCTATAACTTAGAGATCTATGCGATTGGCCTCCTTCTTCAAATCTCGGAATGTCGAAAAGAAGTGTGAAATAAGAGATTAGTTTCTAATAGCCATTTGGCTAAGGACTTTGAAAAGCCGAAAGAACATTGAAATCTCGAAATCAACACTTGCCTCTTGTTTCCTTTAGATTTCGGCACAAGCAGACTCCATTAAAGATGATTTGGCAACCACAAGAGATGAGATCTAGCGATTTCGGCTTTTATGAAAATCCCAAAAAAGATGAACTGATGCATTTTCGGCTTTTAGAAAAATTGAGTGAAGTGTTTAAGTGGAGAGAAAGAATACTTAGGGGTTTCGGCTTTCAGAAGAAATCAAAAGAAAATAGATTACCAAGAAGAACTGAGAATTTCGGCACAGAAGATGAGAGAAGAGAATGGGGTTCAAAATGTCGGAATTGAAGAGGTACCCCCTATTTATAGGGAATTTCGGCACCCCCTCCAGGAGATGGAATTTCGACCAACTCTGTACTCAGAAGATAACTCCTATCTTTTCTCCTCTATCCTTCCATCCATTATCCCTATCAAAATGCTCATCCATAAGAGGCCATATTTGCACCAACTCTCCCTTTATTTTATCAGCTTGTTATCCTCATTAATTAAACAAAAATAATCCCTAAATTATAGCCTTGTGCTGTCCCCCCTTAGCTCACATTGGCTGACAAAATTTTGACCCAATTCTTTGGGCCCAACTGAACCTCAAATTAACATATTAAACATAACATTACACACAATGTACAAGCCCATTAATACCTTACCATAACATTATAAGTGCTACATGCATCTCAAAAATTTAAAACGTTCCCATTCTCAAGGCCTATTGGGCCCAATTTCAGGATGTTACAGGGGTTCTCCAGTCAAAGTCGAGTCAAACATGAATTAGGAAATTAATATATTGCGTATCTAGAATACTTTTTGTGCACGTAACTTGTTTCCTAAGTCAACTAGGGTATCCTAAGATTACCGAGTCACTGCCTATAAATACAACCCTTATTTCATGAAAATTCTGTCATCAATTATTCTATTGTCAAGTTTTTATTCAGAACCAAATTCATAGAAACCTCTATCCTGTTAAGCTTTGATTATTTAGGAAGCTTGGTTCGCTTGTATATTTGTTCATGTTTTTTTTATTTAGTAATTTGTGTATATTCATCTATGTTGCAAACCAGCTGAACCAGCTACCAAAAAGGATAAAGGCAAAGAAAAAATTATTTAAAATTCTCATATTTTTGGTGAGTGTTTTGGAATCACCACACGTATGTGTAAACCACCGTGTTTTCAAAAAATTATGGTTTTAAAATGTAACACCCTTAACCCCGTATTCATCGCCAGAATAGGGTTACGGAGCATTACCAGAGTTTACAGATCAAAAAGATGAAAATTTGAAACATTTCATATCATATAATATTCAAGTCATAAACCAATAAAACTCATACATACTGTCCCTTATTCGAGCCCTCGAGGCCCAAAATACGTGTTAGAAACAAGTCGGGACTAATTCGAAAACTCAGAGAATTTTTTAGAATACATTAAAAATTTTCAAAGCTGCAGGGGTCACACGGCCAATAGACACGCCTGTTTCTTAGGCCGTATGGGCATTAAAAATAAGGACACACGGCCGTGTCCTAGCCCGTGTCTGTGTCGTGTAATTCTCTGGCTTGGGTCACACGGCCAAGCCACACACCCATGTGCCAGACCGTGTACCCTTTCAAAATGGGCTCGCACTCCCGTGTGGACCTAAAATGTGCCTTAAACAAAAATTTTATCATATCCTACATGCTTAGCATTAAACAATTCAAAAATCATTCATTTAACATGTTCAAAACATGAGCAAACACATTCAAAACATGCCAAAACAATCATCCTATTTGCCTAACCAATGTACCCTCATTGGTACCATATTTATATAATCAAAACATCATTCAAATAAAAATTTTAAACATACCAATTTCAATCCATTTTGCCTAGTTCATAAGCACTTAAACTCCAATTTAAATTCACATGCACTTACCTAGATTTGATTCAATTTATCATGCCATAATATGGCTTCAAACACAAACACATGTTTATATATTTACTAAACCAATATTAAACTTATAACCTCATTAACAATCAATCCACAAAATAATTATTATTTAGACACCCTAGGTACATACCGACGCAAAAGATAGACATCACCACATTTGAGTTCGGGATGCTGAATCGGCGATACAAAAAGAAGTATCTAACTTGTGCACGAAAAAACAAAATCGTACGTTGAGTAAAACTCATTGGTATTTCTATAATCCGAATATCTAAAGACAAGATAATATAAAATGCACAATTTAATTTTAAGCACATATTAATGTCCAGTATCATGACTATCTGTAACACCCTAACCTGTATCCATCACCGAAATAGGGTTACAGAGCATTACTAAAACTTTTCAGAACATTTTTAGAAAAATTATGTAAATCACTATTCATTAACAGGGATTGTTCAGAACGTCCCTTAAATGGACCCTCGAGGCCCAATACGAACATTAGAATTGAGTCGGGACTTAATCGGAAACTCTAAGAATTTTTTACAACATTTCAAAAATTTTCTAAGGAGTAGGGCTCACACGCCCGTGCCTTAAGCCGTGTCAAATTTAGGTTGCTCTCTAACTTGCATCACACAGCCATGCCACACACCCGTGTACTAGGCCATGTGGTTAATTAATTTAATTCGAATTAGGTGCAGGTTTCACACGGCCATGACACACGCCCGTGTTCAAGGTCGTATCACTCACACGACTGAGACACATGCCCGTGTCTCTGCCCGTGTGCTCAATTCTGAGCATTCTATTTTTCAAAATTAAAATGCAGGGGACACACGACCAAAAAACATGCCCATGTACTAGGCCGTGTATCACACACGGTGTAGACACACACTCATGTGTCTACCTGTGAGGACAAAATAAGGCAATTTCCTAGCCTCATTTCTCACCCAAAATCTCCATTTTTCCTGCACTAACCTTACAAGTATAATCCAACCAATTACAAGTATAATTCAAGCCAATTTTTATCATTCAAATTGATTAATTTCATCCTATATTTGTGTTTAATGACTTACCTTTTTGTTACTTATATAATTTGCAAAATTAGATGTTCATACTTGTAACATCCTAAAATTTGAGTATTTAATTGATGCACGTTTTAGTGCTTAACTTGTGTATAATAAAATTTTTCATGATTAGTACAGTCTTGAGAAGACTTGAGAACTATTCAGAATTAGAATAAATTTTAGTAAGGAGTATTTAATTGAAGTGGATCAAGTGACTTTGAGGTTTAAGTAAATTTAAGTGCTAAAAACTAGCATAAGATGAGCTAGTAACAATGTGGTGTTGGCACATGCATGTTTCCTTGAGGTGAGAGGTTCGAATCTCCTAGCATGCATTTTGAAAGCTTTTATTTTTTTGCTTTCCTTAGCAAGTGTCGGTCATGGATAAGGTTAAGGGATGAGTTGGATATCATTTTTGGTATGAAGACCAAAGGAAAAAGGTAAGTAAAGGTTTAAGGAAAATAATCTCATTAATTAAGGTGATAAGGGGACATAAGGCATGGATCAAGGCCTTTGTTTTGGAAAGCTTTGAATGGCTAATTGTCCATGTACTTGGACGATTTTTGGGGCTAGGGGTTGGCCGAAACTTTGATAGCTTTTAGTAGCTAGATGACCACTTTGGCTTTTGGTCATTTTTGTGCTTTTCTCCAAAACTTTTCTCTCCAATTTCTTCTCCCTAGCCAAATGTGTCTTGTGTAATAGGTAGAATTTTGCTTTGGTTTTGGTCATTTCTTTTAGACCAAATAGTTATCATTCTCCATACTTTCCCAAGTTCTTTTTCTCATTTTGCCAAACCATACCATCTTGTAAGGTCATTTTCTTTTCTTCCTTTTGGCCGAATATACATCATCCCCAAGACCCTATCTTTGTTCATCTTCCATCCTTGGAAAATCGACACATAAACAATCTCTCTTTATTCTTTTTGTTCATCTTTCTTTCTTCTTGTAAAGAACACTCAAACATCTCATTTTCTCCCTCTTATTTTCACCATGGCCGAATGTTGCTAAGCACTATCTCCTTCAATTTTCCTTCATAACCGAATTTTCTACAACTCACATATTTCCTTCTCAATCATTCTTCTTCCTACTCACACTTTAATCAATCGGTAAGTGGCTAATACAATATTTTATAATTTCTTATTTCCCTTTCTTTTGTGCCGAATCTATGTGGTGTGGGATGATCTTTTTGGATTGAGATCATCATTATACCATATCTCATTCTAATCTTTTCTCTATCACAGAAACATAGTGGAGGGCCGAAACTTAAGTGTTCGTAAACGCCGTAGATCGTTGAAATCGATTTAAGGTGTTAAAGGTAAGGGATTATTAAGTTAAACCGATTACACTCTTTAAGTCTTTAGTCTTAAGATTTTCGATATATTGTTAGGACTAATGATTCTTTGTCTTTGAAGACAATTAAAATAGGGACAAAAAGGGCAGTAAATAGTGTTCGGAAGAGGGGTGGTTTCGCTATTCCCCCTAAGTTTAAGAGAAGGACTATTTCAGGAATCCGAGACTTTCCACCGGGTTGTGGACCCTCATCCAGCAAAAACCAATTATTCAAAGTTATACGTACCCCCGAACCATTGTTTACTCGTGGTTCTGAACCTTTGATCGGAAAGAAATCACAAATAGTGGTTATTCAAAATTCCGAGGGTAATATTTAGATCACTCAATATTAAAATAGTTTAATATTAAATTTTAGTGTTCTAATCCTTCGTAATGTGTGTTTACATATCGACGAGCGGGAGAGTGTAGTTCTCACCGTAATCAGGTGTGTAATCTCACACTATATCTCATGGGTTAGATGGCTATACAGTAGTAAAAGTTGGATTAAAAATCGCAAAGTTGGTGAAATTAGAAAATATGGTATTATCGACACTTTAGGGTTAAGATCATGAAATCGGTATTAAGATCGTAAAAATTTTGAAATCATCCTTAATGGCTAAAACGATAATAAGTGAAAATTTGGGCCATGACAAATTTGGGCCATATGTGATATTTGACAAATTTGGGCCATATGTGATATTTGATAAATTTGGGCCATGTGTGATATTTGAGAATTTGGGCCATATGTGATATTTGAGAATTTGGGCCATATGTGATATTTGGCAAATTTGGGCCATGTGTGATATTTGAGAATTTGGGCCATATGTGATATTTGGTAAATTTAGGCCATATGTGATATTTGGCAAATTTGGGCCATATGTGATATTTGATAAATTTGGGCCATATGTGATATTTGGAAAATTTGGACCATATGTGATATTTGGCAAATTTGGGCCATATGTGATATTTGATAAATTTGGGCCATATGTGATATTTGATAAATTTGGGCCATATATATGATATTTGGCAAATTTGGGCCATATGTGATATTTGATAAATTTGGGCCATATGTGATATTTGACAAATTTGGGCCATATATGATATTTGACAAATTTGGGCCATATGTGATAATTGAGAATTTGGGCCATATGTGATAATCGATAAATGGGCCATAAGTGAAATTTGATAATTGGGCCATTTATGATAATGGATAAATGGGCTATGTGTGATATGTGTTTTAATAGGCCAAAATTCATAAATTATAATATGGTTTTCTTTACAAATATTTTGTAATGCATAAACATGATTGCATGGGTTGGGATCAATGATGAAGAAAAGAAAGGCTTGATGCCGAATTCTAGATAGGTGACTCATCACGATGGTCGTTACTGAAATCTAGATCGGTGGTTCTACCACAATTATTTAAATGGCCGTTGCCACAAATATTATATTGGGCTTAAAGCCTACTCGTGTGTTGGCGGGGTGGGTGACTAAAGCTCCCCACAAAATGTTTGGTTGGAGTGCGGGGTGTGTAGCAGATGGAAATCTAGGTTTGGTTTTGGGAATTGCATATCAATTGCATTATTTTTTTAAATGCTAATTATTATATTTTGAAATGGGCTTAGGCCCAAATAAAAGTTTAAATGGTCTTGGCCCAAGTGGACTATGGTAAGTGAGTTACACATCGAGTTCTAAGTAACTCACCCCATTTTTTTACCCTCTCGTGTAATAACAATTGATGGAGACTTGGGTGGAGATGACTTCGGGGAGGCTATACTACAAATGGTGGTTTATAAAACTTTAAGACTTCTTTTATAATTTTATTAAGTACTATTTTTAATGGCGATGTAATAAGGCCTTTTAATTATGGATTTTATTATGTGGATGGATTTATTATATTTTAGTTTTATTAAGTTGGATTGATTTAGTTTTTCATAAATGATTTTCTAAAACTTTCAGATAAAATAAAGGTTTTCTTAAATATCTTTAAAACTCGAAATCCTTTAACTCTTCGTTAGAATATTTTGATTAAATTAATTTTAAAATTTTAATCAAATACTACTCTATAGATCCGATGATAATCTCTTGTGTTTTTAATCAAGGATTTCAAATAAACCTTGATTTTTCGATAAAGTCATTCTCTTAATCGTTTTGGAATTTGATTTCTACTTCGTTAAATGATTTGAATGTACGTTAAATTTGTGTGGCATGCCGAAATCCGGGCTTAATGCATAGGCCGGGTTTGAGGTGTTACATTTTATGGTATCAGAGCCCAGTTTCAAAACTCGGTTGTGGTTTGGGTTCAACAATGATTTTTGTTTAAAAACCACTTAAATTCTAAACTTTATGTTTTAAAGGTAGTATAGCACCACGAGCATCTGACACCAAGTCAAGTAAGTATGTTTAGTAAATATTTATTTATTAAATGTTTATTTTTGTGATGAGACCTAAGGAACACTCTAGAACTTCTAGTTTTAGGTGTTGAAAATGATAGAGATCAAGACTATAGGATGTGATTACGAAAACAACCCTATCTCTTATATCTCATAAAATGTCATTAATAAACACTAAAATAATATTCTGATTCATAAAACTCGTAATCAGATTAAAGCGAATTAGTTAATATGAGCACTAGAGGACGTGGTCGTGGACGCGGTAGACGTGGCCGTGGTAGAGGATGAGGTGCTGCGTCTAAAGTGCCGGGTCATATACTGGAAATGGATGCACCTGCGTCATTTGAGAGTGAAGCTGGATCTCATGATCATGCGAATGAGGATAATGCTTTGACTTAAGCAATGTTGCGAGTCTTAGAAAGAGTAGCTGGAGCAGGCGGGCCAAGAATCATGGATCAATATCGAGCGACTCAAGTCTAGTGGTGCGAAGTTTTTAGAGGTGTCTCTAGTGTAGCTCCGAATGTGGCAGAATATTGGCTTGAGGCTGTAGAACGAATTATGGATGATTTGGAGTGCACCGTCGAGCAGAAATTGAGAGGAGTTGTATCTTTGTTAAGAGACAAGGCATATCAATGGTGGCTTACTATTCGAGAAGGCACCGAGGCTGCATTGGTTAATTGGGATTTCTTTAAAGTTGCTTTCCAAGGGAAATACGTCAGAACCAGTTATGTAGATGCCCGAAGGAAAGAATTCCTGAATTTGGTCCAAGAAAGTAAGACTGTGGCAGCCTACGAGGCAAAATTTCTTCGTTTGAGTCGTTATGCTCGTACTATAGTGCAGACTGATCATGAGCACTATGTATGCTTTGAGGATGGACTGAATGATGAGTTGCGGGTACTGATAGCCCCACAACAAGTGCGTACTTTTACCTCGCTTGTAGAGAAAGCTAAGATATCCAAAGAGGCTAAGAATTCAGAATGCCAGAATCGGGAAAAAGGAAGAGGCAAGAGGGATTTTAAGTATTCTGGTTCTTCTAAAAGGTTTTAAAAGAGGCCACAGAATGATGAGCCAGTTCAAGTTAGGGCACCTGTGACTACCAATCAGATTCGAGAATGTGCCGATTATGGTAGATGACAACCCGGAGAATGTTAGAGGAAAACTGGAAACCTAAATATTAGATATGAGATTACCGATAGAGAAATAATGGTAATTAGTCCTTTAGGACAGTCGGTAATAGTGAATAAATTATTCAGAGATGTGCCCTTAGAGATTCAAAGAGAGGTATTTCTAGCAGACATGATGGAATTACCTTTCGGCGAGTTTGATCTTATTTTAGGCATGGATTGGTTGGTGAAGCATCGGGCACAATTGAATTGTGCCGAAAAGCGGATGTCAATTAGGACTGTGGATGATGAGGAGATAATAATGATAGGCGAGCGAAGAAACTTTTTGGCAAATGTGGTATCTACTTTGAAGGCAGAAAAGTTGGTGCGGAAAGGGAATAGAGCATTTCTAGCATACATCAGTGCTTTGGATGCCAAGGATTTATCAGCAGAAGGTGTGAGAACGGTGAAAGAATTTCCAGATGTCTTTCTCGAAGAACTTCCGGATCTACCTCCAGATCGGGAAGTAGAATTTGGCATTGAGCTTTTACCCGGAACTGCTCCGGTGTCCATTGCTCCTTATAGAATGGCACCGAAGGAGTTAGCGAGCTTAAAGGTCAAATTCAAGAACTGCTAGATGGGGGATTTATTTGACCAAGTGTGTCTCCGTGGGGAGCACCGATTTTGTTCGTCAAGAAGAAGGATGGGTCGATGCGTATGTGCATTGATTATAGGCAGTTGAATAAATTGACGATCAAGAATAGGTATCCATTGCGAGAATCGATGACCTATTTGATCAATTAAGAGGAGCTTCAGTCTTTTTCAAGATTGATTTGAGATCGGGATATCATCAACTCAAGGTGAAGGAGGCAGATATTCATAAGACGGTATTTCAAACTCGCTATGGACATTATGAGTTTTTAATGATGCCGTTTGGTTTGACTAATGCACCAGCTGCATTTGTGGACATGATGAATCAAGTCTTTCAGCCTTATTTAGACCGGTTCGTAGTAGTGTTCATAGATGACATTTTGGTATATTCGACGAATGAAGAAGAGCATGACTCTCATTTGCGCACTGTGCTGCAAATTTTACAAGATAAGCAACTATATGCCAAATTCAGTAAGTGTGAATTTTGGTTGAAGGAAGTGACTTTCTTGGGTCATATAATGTCAGCTGAAGGAATAAGAGTTGATCCTTGAAAGGTAGAGGCTGTGTTGGATTGGAAACCTCCAAAGTCAGTAGCTGAGATCTGAAGTTTCTTGGGTTTGGCTGGTTATTATAGATGCTTTGTTGAGGGGTTTTCGTTGATTGCTGCACCCCTAACTAAGTTGTTACGGAAGGAAGTACCGTATGTATGGACTGATAAACAACAAGAAAGTTTCGAGAAACTGAAGAAGATTCTAACGGAAGCACCAGCACTGATTCAACCAGAGGCTGAAAAAGAGTTTATTATTTACTGTGATGCGTCACACACGGGTTTAGGATGTGTACTGATGCAAAGTGGAAAAGTGGTAGCTTATGCTTCTCGATAGTTGAGGCCGCTTGAAGTCAATTATCCTACTCATGATTTGGAGTTGGCTGCGGTAGTGTTTGCATTAAAATTTGGAGACATTATCTTTATGGTGAGAAGTCAATCATTTATACGGACCATTAGAGTCTTAAGTATCTCCTTACCCAAAAGGAGTTGAATTTAAGACAACGGAGATGGGTGGAGTTGTTAAAGGATTATGATTTCTCAATCGAGTATCATCTTGGAAAGGCTAACGTTGTGGCAGACGCGTTGAGTCGTAAGGTTGTATCGGAGTTAAGAGCAATGTTTGCTCATCTTAGTTTGTATGAGGATGGTAGTTTCTAGCAAAAATTCAGGTGAAGCCTCTGTGGTTGGAGCAAATCAAGGAAAAGCAATTATCCGATGAAAAGTTAGGTCCTTTAATACAACAAGCTGAAAGTGGTGTAATAGGAGATTTGGTTTGAACAAAGATGGTGTACTGTGTTTTCGTGGAAGGGTTTGTATGCCCGAGGATTTGGATTTGAGGCAAATGATTCTTCTAGAGGCGCATAGTAGCCCTTATGCTATACACCCCGAAGGAAATAAGATGTATCGGGATCTCCGTGAACAGTATTGGTGGCCAAAGTTAAAACGGAAGTTACTGATTTTGTGGGAAAGTGTTTGACTTGTCAACAAGTAAAGGCGGAACATCAATTATCGTCGGGATTGTTGCAACCAGTAAAGATTCCATTATGGAAATGGGAGCGGATAACGATGGATTTTGTTAGTGGGTTACCCTTAACACCTACTAAGAAAGATTCTGTCTGGGTGGTAGTAGATCGATTAACGAAGACTGCTCATTTTCTACCAGTTCGTACGGATTACTCATTGCAGAAGTTGGCTAAACTGTATGTATCTGAAATCGTGAGGTTGCATAGGGTACCAGTGTCTATCATATCCAACAGGGATCCTCGGTTTACATCACGGTTTTGGAAAGCTTTGCATGAGGCTCTGGGTACAAAGTTAAACTTCAGTACGGCTTTTCACCCTCAGTCAGATGGTCAGTCGGAAAGAGTAATCCAGATTTTGGAAGACATGTTAAGAGGTTGTGTGATTGATTTCAGAGGTAGTTGGGAGGAAGCTACTTGGGAGCCTGAGGATGCAATTCGACAACAATATCCTCATCTCTTTTAGCCAGGTAAATTTTGAGGACGAAATTTTCTTTAAGGAGGGTAGAGTTGTAACATTCTAAAATTTGAGTATTTAATTGATGCATGTTTTAGTGCTTAACTTGTGTATAAAAAAATTTTCATGATCAGTATAGTCTTGAGAAGACTTGAGAACTATTCGGAATTAGAATAAATTTTAGTAAGGAGTATTTAATTGAAGTGGATCAAGTGACTTTGAGGTTCAAGTAAATTTAAGTGTTAAAAACTAGCATAAGATGAGCTAGTAACAAGGTGGTGTTGGCGCATACATGTTTGCTTGAGGTGAGAGGTTCGAATCTCCTAGCATGCATTTTGAAAACTTTTATTTTTTGTCTTTCCTTAGCAAGTGTCGGTCATGGATAAGGTTAAAGGATGAGTTGGATATCATTTTTGGTATGAAGACCGAAGGAAAAAGGTAAGTAAAGGTTTAAGGAAAAGAATCTCATGAATTAAGGTGATAAGGGGACATAAGGCATGGATCAAGGGCTTTGTTTTGGAAAGCTTTGAATGGCTAATTGTCCATGTACTTGGACGGTTTTGGGGGCTAGGGGTTGGCCGAAACTTTGATAGCTTGGCTTTTGGTCATTTTTATGCTTTTCTCCAAAACTTTTCTCTCCAATTTCTTCTCCCTAGCCGAATGTGTCCTGTGTAATAGGTAGAATTTTGCTTTGGTTTTGGTCATTTCTTTTAGACCAAATAGTTATCATTCTCTATACTTCCCCAAGTTCTTTTTCTCATTTTGCCGAAATCATACCATCTTGTAAGGTCATTTTCTTTTCTTCCTTTTGGCCGAATATACATCAACCCCAAGACCCTATCTTTGTTCATCTTCCATCCTTGGAAAATCGACACATAAACAATCTCTCTTTATTCTTTTTGTTCATCTTTCTTTCTTCTTGTAAAGAACACTCAAACATCTCATTTTCTCCCTCTTATTTTCACCATGGCCGAATGTTGCTAAGCACTATCTCCTTCAATTTTCCTTCATAACCGAATCTTCTACAACTCACATATTTCCTTCTCAATCATTCTTCTTCCTACTCACACTTTAATCAATCGGTAAATGGCTAGTACAATATTTTGGAATTTGTTATTTCCCTTTCTTTTGTGCCGAATCTATGTAGTGTGGGATGATCTCTTTGGATTAAGATCATCATCATGCCATATCTCATTCTAATCTTTTCTCTATCATAGAAACATAGTGGAGGGTCGAAACTCAAGTGTTCGTAAACACCGTAGATCGTTGAAATCGGATTTAAGGTGTTAAAGGTAAGGGATTATTAAGGTAAACCGATTACACTCTTTAAGTCTTTAGTCTTAAGATTTTCGATATATTGTTAGGACTAATGATTCTTTGTCTTTGAAGACAATCAAAATAGGGACAAAAAGGGCAGTAAATAGTGTTCGAAAGAGGGGTGGTTATTCCCCCTAAGTTTAAGAGAAGGGCTATTTCAGGAATCCAAGACTTTCCACCGGGTTGTGGACCCTCATCCGGCGAAAACCAATTATTCGAAGTCGTACGTACCCCTGAACCATTGTTTACTCGTGGTTCTAAACCTTTGATCGGAGAGAAATCGCAAATAATGGTTATTCAAAATTTTGAGGGTAAGATTTAGATCGCTCAATATTAGAATAGTTTAATATTAAATTTTAGTGTTCTAATCCTTCGTAATGTGTGTTTAGATATCGACGAGCGGGAGAGTGTAGTTCTCACCGTAATCAGGTGTGTAATCTCACACTATATCTCATGGGTTAGATGGCTATACAGTAGTAAAAGTTGGATTAAAAATCGCAAAGTTGGTCAAATCGAAAAATATGGTATTATCGACACTTTAGTGTTAAGATCATGAAATCGGTATTAAGATCGTAAAAATTTTGAAATCATCCTTAATGGCTAAAACGATAATAAGTGAAAATTTGGGCCATGACAAATTTGGGCCATAGGTGATATTTGACAAATTTGGGCCATATGTGATATTTGATAAATTTGGGCCATGTGTGATATTTGAGAATTTGGGCCATATGTGATATTTGAGAATTTGGGCCATATGTGATATTTGGCAAATTTGGGCCATGTGTAATATTTGAGAACTTGGGCCATATGTGTTATTTTTGGTAAATTTGGGCCATATGTGATATTTGGCAAATTTGGGCCATATGTGATATTTGACAAATTTGGGCCATATGTGATATTTGATAAATTTGGGCCATATGTGATATTTGGCAAATTTGGGCCATATGTGATATTTGGCAAATTTGGGCTATATGTGATATTTGATAAATTTGGGCCATATGTGATATTTGATAAATTTGGGCCATATATGTGATATTTGGCAAATTTGGGCCATATGTGATATTTGATAAATTTGGGCCATATGTGATATTTGACAAATTTGGGCCATATGTGATATTTGATAAATTTGGGCCATATATGATATTTGGCAAATTTGGGCCATATGTGATAATTGAGAATTTGGGCCATATGTGATAATCGATAAATGGGCCATAAGTGAAATTTGATAATTGGGCCATTTATGATAATGGATAAATGGGCTATATGTGATATGTGTTTTAATGGGCCAAAATTCATAAATTATAATATGGTTTTCTTTACAAATATTTTGTAATGCATAAACATGATTGCATGGGTTGGGATCAATGATGAAGAGAAGAAAGGCTTGATGCCAGAATTCTAGATAGGTGACTCTGTCACGATGGCTGTTGCCCAAAATCTAGATCGGTGGTTCTACCACAATTATTTAAATGGTCGTTGCCACAAATATTATATTGGGCTTAAAGCCTACTTTGGTGTGTTGGCGGGTGGGTGACTAAAGCTCCCACAGGTGTCTTTGGTTGGATGCGGGGTGTGTAGCGGATGGAAATCTAGGTTTGGTTTTGGGAATTGCATATCAATTGCATTATTTTTTTAAATGCTAAATTATTATATTTTGAAATGGGCTTAGGCCCAAATAAAATTTTAAATGGTCTTGGCCCAATGGACTATGGTAAGTGAGTTACACACTGAGTTCTAAGTAACTCACCCCATTTTTTTTTACCCCTCTCAGGTAATAACAATTGATGGAGACTTGGGTCGGAGATGACTTCGTGGGGAGGCTATACTACAAATGGTGGTTTATAAAACTTTAAGACTTCTTTTATAATTTTTATTAAGTATTATTTTTAATGGCGATGTAATAAGGCCTTTTTAATTATGGATTTTATTATGTGGATGGATTTATTATGTTTTAGTTTTATTAAGTTAGATTGATTTAGTTTTCATAAATGATTTTCTAAACTTTCGTATAAAATAAAGGTTTTCTTAAATATCTTTAAAACTTGGAAATCCTTTAACTCTTCATTAGAATATTTTGATTAAATTAATTTTAAAATTTTAATCAAATACTACTCTATATATCAGATGATAATCTCTTGTGTTTTTAATCAAGGATTTCAAATAAACCTCGATTTTTCGATAAAGTCATTCTCTTAATTGTTTTGGAATTTGATTTCTACTTCGTTAAATGATTTGAATGTACGTTAAATTTGTGTGGCATGCCGAAATCCGGGCTTAATGCATAGGCCGGGTTTGGGGTGTTACAATACTTATCATTTTAGTTAATGTATTGAATCAACCATAACATATAACAAAACATAAGTATATTAGCCATTTCAGTGGCTAAATTTCATTCATCGTTTACATGCCATAATTTGATTTATTTAGCCTATACATGCCATTAACAAAATAAGATTTTCTTTTATACCAAAACAACAGATTGATAGTGTGATGATTTTCTCCGACCAATCTCCAACCTTCACGAGCTTTAAGCACTATAAAACAGGGAAAATAAAACCTAGTAAGCATAATATGCTTAGTAAGCTCGTATAACATAAATTAATCTTACCCATTACATTTAATATATTAACCATGCAAAACATGCATTTCCAACTATTTGGTAATTTACCTATTCACACATCTCAACCAACGTGTTAGTCATAATATACCAATATGCATAGATGAGCTCATCATGCTATATGCGTTTTTTATCCGTTGAATTATTGAATTTTCGATGGATATTTCAAGTAGTACACTTGAGATGTACAATTCCATTATCCGTCAATTCATGTCCAGTAGTACCTTATAGGTACACTCTCGAGCCACATATCATACAATGAATTACTACCCAGCTAAATTCTAGTCGTACATATACTCTAAGGGCTTTGTCAGATTACCAGTCCAGGCTAAATCCTTTATACGACAAAGAATTCCCTATAGAGCTCATTATGGATTACCAGTCCATGCTAAATCCTAATTGAAGCATATACTCGAGAGACTCATTTCGGATTACCCGTCCGGGCTAAATCCATTCTGCAACACATGCAGTTTTATCAGGGTAATCACATTTATCCATTGGAATTCAATATTTCATACGGAATTTTACCCTTTATCAATAAATTTTCCAATAAATACCATTTCATCTATTAAAATTTTCATACACTTCATACATACAATTTCATACAATATATTCAATGAAAAATAGCATTCAAAACAACACATTTTTATGCTCATTTAAGTTATACGAACTTACCTTGATATTTGTTCGTAACTAAAATCTACTAATCCGAAATCTTTTTCTTTCCTTGATCTAGCTCTTTTTTTGGTACTTACGAATCTATATAAATGAATTTAATCATCAATTAAATCCATTTCATATTTTCTTAAACTCAATTTAAAATCTAGGCAAAAGTACCATTTTGCCCCTATACTTTTGATTAATTCCAATTTCATCCCTAAGCTCGGAAATTGAAATTCATGCAATTTAATCCTTATTTCAAGCCTAATCAAAATTCTAATATAACTTTTACAGCACATGTATTCTAAAATTTTAGAATTTTCCATGCGTTTTACCATTTTTCAATTTAGTCACTAAATCAAGTTTCCATCAAATTTCCCTTTGTAAAAGTTGTTTATCTATTAACAAATTTTCATTTTCTACTATAAACTTTTAAATTTCAGCATGTTCATCCATGGAAAATGATGTGATTCGGCTCGAGTTAGTCGAGTCGATTCACGTGTTTGCCCTATCGTCGACAAGGAGAAAATTCGATGCGTTGAAAATTGTAAGTTTGGTGCAAAAATATGCGAAAGCTAATAAACTGGTTTGGAGATGAAAGATGGTTTTAGTATGAAATGTAGTAGGCTCGGTTTAAGAAATAAAATAAAGATAGATAGTTTGGGATAAATGGTGGATATGGAAAACGGACTTAAGCGGCAAGATCGATTCGATACTATAGCAAGTATCGCTCCGGGACTTATATGGCTTAAGGGAAAGGATGGAACTAGTTGATGGACCTCGACCTGTTACTTAGCGAAGTAAGAACCTAAGGTATAATTGAATGGATGAATGCCACATGTAACATCCCGAAATTGGGCTTAGTAGGATTGGGCCCAATGGGCCTTGGACATAAGAATGTTTAAAATTCTGAGAACAAGAGAATGGCATTATTGCAAATTGGACTTGTTAGTTAAGTGAATTTGGAAGGTTACGAGGTTTCTATTAAGTCTCGGGTTTAATTTGGCCTTAGGAAAAATTTGGTATTTTCACACTTTAAAGAGATGGAGTAAGTGACCTTAAAGCATATGGAAATAATTAATTAAATAGCTAGCATAAGTGAGCAGTTAGTAAAGAGGCTATGGCACCACATGTATTACCTTGAAGGAAGGAGTTCAAATCACTTTGTATGCAATTTGACTTTTACTTTTGCTTCCCTTCCTTATGTATCAGTGAAGGAATAAATATGGCAATGGTGGACTTCATTATTTTGGTAAGGTGGCTAAAAGAATAAGACAAGGTTGAAGTTGGGGAAAGGAATCAAGAGAAATAGGAAAGAAAGGGGGACATGAGGTTAATTACATGGATGATGTTTTGGAAAGCTTAGGAGGCCAAACTCTAATCCTAAGGGGGGATGCATGTGGACGGTTTTGGAGTAGTTAGGTGGCTGAAATTTTTTTTGGCTTTTGGTAAAATCCTAGCTTTGTTTTGGCCAGAAATCCTTTTGGCAACTTTGTGCCATTTCTCTCAATTTTGCAACCCACCTTGCCGAAACATAGTAGAGCAATAGTGCATTGTTTTCCTCTCAAATTCTTTTCTTTTTCCTTTGCTTTGTGCCGAAATTACAAGCCTTGGTGACCATATGTTTCTTCTTTCTTTTTACTTTGGCCGAATTTCCCTAGCACATTTGTGCACTTTCTTGCTCTTTTGTTTGATCAAGATTTTCATCTCTTGTCTATCTCCCTTTTTGGATAGCCGAATCTTCCACCCTTCTATTGAACTCTCTTTTCCATTCTAGTGGTCATTTATGTACAATCGGTAAGTGAATTCTTTTCTATGATCATATTCTTTCCTCTTTAGCCGAATAAGTAATTATCACTATTCGGTTGTAAATCGTGATCGTAACCAAAAATGGTGTTATCCTCCACTTCTTCATGTTTTATTCACTCTCTCTTTTCGTAATGCTTTAAGTGGGAGACCGTGTATTGTTCTAGCCGAAGTCAAACGGTGGTAATTGGATCCAATATTGATAAGGATGGATTCTTGGTACATCGAGGGAGATCACCGTTGTGGTGTTGAAATCGGTAGAAAGCACAACTCGTAATCAAGGTTTGTAATCTCGTACCCTTCCGAATATATGTTTGAAATGGTGAGTAAGTCTCACATCTCTTTGAAAGTTTACATGAAATATTTTGTGATTCGGTAGAAATACTGAATAAAATCGATAACCGGCATCCGTGATCACTCGGGAGTGCGTATATTCGTAGTGGTAATCGTATTTTGTAATAAAATAGATTCAGTCAGAAACAGTGATGTGTATTTGAAAACTCATGAAAAATTGGATAAAATAATTACAAAGTGAGTAAGATATCAGATTAAAGCTTACTGTGTCTACTTTAATATGGAAGAAACAGAGAAGGAAAAGGAATATTATATTCTAAGATATGTTAATTTTAGTGAGACTAGTTCTGAATGAATTTGGGGTATTCTGTTCTGTCTTGGAAAAATCGTATAAAATTGTACAAAGTGAATTATGGGACATAATTTATATGTATGGATTCCTTACTGAACCTATTTTCTATGGAAACAATAGGAGCAGTAGATGAAAATCGTACAGTAAGATATTTGTGATTAAGGAAAGAGAGGTCAGAATCATTGGACAGTGGAACAAGGAAAACTTTAAGGAATAAACTGTACTAAATGGTTAAGCTAAAAATTCTGGAAAAATTATAGCAGAAAAATATATGTGTCTACTTTCAAGGAAAATTTACGGATTTAGATTTCAAGTTTTCTAACTCGATTTATGGTCAATTTAGTCAGTATGACGCAGATGGACAGTTTCGATTTTATGCTCCAAATTAGTAGTTAAGCCTAGGTTGTGAAATTACCATAATACCCTTAGAGGGTAAATTACCGAAATACTCCTGGGTTACGAGATTACCAAATTACCCCCGATGAGTAAAATTACGAAAATGCCCTTATGGGCCGAATTACGAAAACGCCCTTATGGGCCGAATTACAGAATTGCCCCTAATGGGCCGAAATACGAAATTGTTTAATGAACTGAATTGACATATTACTTTATGGGCCAATCTGATATATTTTGTTATGAGGGCCAAAATATGTTTATTGGGCCAAATTTGCTAGATCATTAAATGGGCCAGAATTTGCTAGATCGTTAAATGGGCCAAATTGCTATTTTGACTAATGGGCCAAATTGATAACTTGTAATATGGGCTTTTTGTTGAAATTTACCTTATGAATATATTGTTATGCATTAAATATGTATATACATGACTGCATGCATGGGTTGGGATAATTGACGAAGAGAAGAAAGGCCTGTTGCCAAAAATCTAGTTCGGTGACTTTGTCACAATGGCCTGTTGCCAAAAATCTAGTTCGGTGACTCTGTCACAATGGCCTGTTGCCAAAAATCTAGTTCGGTGACTCTGCCACAAATATTTTAAATGGTTTGTTGCCAAAATCTAGTTCGGTGGCTCTGCCACAAATATTTTTAATGGCCTGTTGCCAAAATCTAGTTCGGTGGCTCTGCCACAAATATTATAATTGGCTTAATGCCTGCTATTGGTGTGTTGGAGGGGTGGGTTGACTTGATCCCTACAGGTGTGTTGGTTGGTACGGGTGGTGTGTAGCGGATAAAAATTAGGCTTGGTTGGGAATTGCATATCACATGCATATTTTTTTTATATATTTAATATATATATATATATATGTGCATTTGTAAATGGGCTCAAGCCCAACTAATTGCTTAAATGGTTTTGGCCCAGTGAACAACGGTGAGTGGGTTACACACTGAGTTCTAAGTAACTCACCCCTTTTCTTTCTTAACCTCAGAGGTAATGCTCCGTGAGGTGGACTTGGGCCATGGATGACTCGGTGGAGGCCATACTTGAAATAGTGTTATTAAATTTTAAATTTCTATTCCGTTATTTTATTATTTTGGTTTAAGTTGTAATAAGGCCTCGAACTATTTTATTATTTACTTTATGGTTGATTTACTTATTATTTTGCTTGAATTGTTTTAAACGAGAATTTTCTAAAAGCTAAAATAAAGGTTTTCCAAAATCGATTAACAAATGGAATTCATAATAAAATTTTTACAAATATTTTTAATACGGAAATCTTCTTCGAATTTTCAATGTCATTTTCAAAAGTCACGTTTTATGAGATTATTAGTTCAAATCTAACGATTTATCAATCAATCTTCGAGGTTAGTAGTATTTTATCAAATGTCTCAAATCAAACTTGTTTTTCTTGATTTTAACAAAACTTATTTTAGTACCAATTTCAAATCCTTTATACGTTTTCTTCATTGTGACACTCCAGATTCGGGCCTAACTTCTAGGCCGAGTTTAGGGTGTTACATTTTTTGGTATCAGAGCCCAATTTCAAAACTCGGCTGTGGTTTGGGTTCAAAAATATTTTCCAAAGCTGTTTGAAAATTTATTTATAAATACATGTTTGAAAGGAAGTATGGCACCGCGAGTATCCGGCACCAAGTCAAGTAAGTAATTATTTTCATTTTATGATTATTGTGTTACGAAAATTCTACAAAGTAGAATACTCTAGAACTGTTAGCTTTAGAAGTTGAAACTATAGAGACTGAGACTCTAGGATACGGATTTGACTCTCAAGAACAACTTTCCTACTCACACTTCATAAAACATTGGTTAATAAACATTGAATAGTATAATAATTCATAAAACTCGTAATTTGATTATATCGACTTAGTGAACATGAGCGCTAGAAGACGCAGACGCAGTAGACGTGGACAGGGTAGAGGCCGAGGTGCTAGGGCTAGATCTTTGGCACCAAGGCATGTGCCCGAAAGGGAGACGTTGGCATCGCCAGTGGCTGAGACGGGATCTCGTGTTTGATTTAAGGTTGATGAGCTGACTCAGATAGTTAAGAAAGTATTGGAGGAGGTTAAGGAAATCAGTGAAGCACCTCGAGTTGGGTCTATGGACTGTAAAAAGAAAGGAGATGCGTGTTAAGGCACGTCCAAACTTTCTGGCTTGCTATTATTATGGAAGGCGTCATCCGGGTGAGTGCTGGAGGAGGTCAGGAGCATGTTTGAGATGTGGGTCTAAGGAGCATAAGGCTCGGGATTGTTCCATCACTATCAAGTCAGGTATGTTCGGTTGGACGTGAAGATTGAATGTAGAAAATTCTAAGTATAAATGGTAGACAACTGTTTACTTTTGTGGTTAGATGTTTAGTTGTGTCAAAGAGGATTCAAGATTTTGTTAAAAGTACATTGTGTTTTTTTGTTAAGATCAAAGTGCGCAGCGAAAGCTTAGTGATGTGATTTGAGTGATGCGTTTAGTAGTTGATTGGAAATTTCGAGGATGAAATTTCTATAAGGAGGGTAGAATTGTAACATCCCGAAATTGGGCTTAGTAGGATTGGGCCCAATGGGCCTTGGACATAAGAATGTTTAAAATTCTGAGAACAAGAGAATGGCATTATTGCAAATTGGACTTGTTAGTTAAGTGAATTTGGAAGGTTACGAGGTTTCTATGAAGTCTCGGGTTTAATTGGGCCTTAGGAAAAATTTGGTATTTTAGCACTTTAAGGAGATGGAGTAAGTGACCTTAAAGCATATGGAAATAATTGATTAAATAGCTAGCATAAGTGAGCAGTTAGTAAAGAGGTTATGGCACCACATGTATTACCTTAAAGGAAGGAGTTCGAATCACTTTGTATGCAATTTGACTTTTACTTTTGCTTCCCTTCCTTATGTGTAGGTCAAGGAATAAATATGGCAATGGTGGACTTCATTATTTTCATAAGGTGGCTAAAAGAATAAGGCAAGGTTGAAGTTGGGGAAAGGAATCAAGAGAATAGGAAAGAAAGGGGGACATGAGACTAATTCCATAGATGATGTTTTGGAAAGCTTAGGAGGCCAAACTCTAATTCTAAGAGGGGATGCATGTGGACGGTTTTGGAGTAGTTAAGTGGCTGAAATTTTATTTTGGCTTTTGGTAAAATTCTAGCTTTGTTTTGGCCAGAAATCCTTTTGGCAACTTTGTGTCATTTCTCTCAATTTTGCAACCCACCTTGCCGAAACATAGTAGAGCAATAGTGCATTGTTTTCCTCTCAAATTCTTTTCTTTTTCCTTTGCTTTGTGCCAAAATTACAAGCCTTGGTGACCATATGTTTCTTCTTTCTTTTTACTTTGGCCCAATTCCCCTAGCACATTTGTGCACTTTCTTGCTCTTTTGTTTGATCAAGATTTTCATCTCTTGTCTATCTCCCTTTTTGGATAGCCGAATCTTCCACCCTTCTATTGAGCTCTCTTTTCCATTCGAGTGGTCATTTATGTACAATCGGTAAGTTAATTCTTTTCTATGATCATATTATTTCCTCTTTAGCCGAATAAGTAATTATCACTATTCGGTTGTAAATCGTGATCGTAACTGAAAATGGTGTTATCCTCCACTTCTTCATGTTTTATTCTCTCTCTCTTTTTGTAGTGCTTTAAGTGGGAGACCGTGTATTGTTCTAGCCAAATTCAAATGGTGGTAATTGGATCAAATATCGATAAGGATCGATTCTTGGTGCATCGAGGGAGATACCGTTGTGATGTTGAAATCGGTAGAAAGCACAACTCGTAATCAAGGTGTGTAATCTCATACCCTTCCAAATATATGTTTGAAATGGTGAGTAAGTCTCACATCTCTTTGAAAGTTTACATGAAATATTCTGTGATTCGGTAGAAATACCGAATAAAACTGATAACCGGCATCCGTGATCACCCGGGAGTGCGTATATTCGTAGTGGTAATCGTATTTTGTAATAAAATAGTTTCGGTCAAAAACAGTGATGTGTATTTGAAAACTCACGAAAAATTGGATAAAATAATTACAAAGTGAGTAAGATATCAGATTAAATCTTACTGTGTCTACTTTAATATGAAAGAAACAAAGAAGGAAAATGAATATTATATTCTGAGATATGTTAATTTTAGTGAGACTGGTTCTGAATGAATTCAGGGTATTCTGTTCTGTCTTGGAAAAATCGTATAAAATTGTTCAAAGTGAATTATAGGACATAATTTGTATGTATGGATTCCTTACTGAACCTATTTTCGATGGAAAGAAGTGGGAGCAGTAGATGAAAAGCGTACAGTAAGATATTTGTGATTAAGGAAAGAGAGGTCAGAATCATTGGACCGTGAAACAAGGAAAATTTTAAGGAATAAACTGTACTAAATGGTTAAGCTAAAAATTCTGGAAAAATTGTAGCAGAAAACTATATGTGTCTACTTTCAAGGAAAATTTACGGATTTAGATTTCAAGTTTTCTAACTCGATTTATGGTCAATTTAGTCAGTATGACGCAGATGGACAGTTTCGATTTTATGCTCCAAATTACTAGTTAAGCCTAGGTTTTGAAATTACCATAATACCCTTAGAGGGTAAATTACCGAAATACCCCTGGGTTGCGAGATTACCGAATTACCTCGATGAGTAAAATTATGAAAATGCCCTTATGGGCTGAATTATGAAATCGCCTTGTGGGCCAAATTACGGAATTGCTCCTAATGGGCCGAAATACGAAATTGCTTAATGAACTGAATTGACATATTACTTTATGGGCCAATCTGATATATTTTGTTATGAGGGCCAAAATATGTTTAATGGGCCAAATTTGCTAGATCGTTAAATGGGCCAGAATTTGCTAGATCGTTAAATGGGCCAAATTGCTATTTTGACTAATGGGCCAAATTGATAACTTGTAATATGGGCTTTTTGTTGAAATTTACCTTATGAATATATTATTATGCATTAAATATGTATATACATGATTGCATGGGTTGGGATAATTGACGAAGAGAAGAAAGGCCTATTGCCAAAAATCTAGTTCGGTGACTCTGTCACAATGGCCTGTTGCCAAAAATCTAGTTCGGTGACTCTGTCACAATGGCCTGTTGCCAAAAATCTAGTTCGGTGGCTCTACCAAAAATATTTTAAATGGCCTGTTGCCAAAATCTAGTTCGGTGGCTCTACCACAAATATTTTAAATGGCCTGTTGCCAAAATCTAGTTCGGTGGGCTTAATGCCTGCTATTGGTGTGTTGGCGGGGTGGGTTGACTTGATCCCCACAGGTGTGTTGGTTGGTACGGGTGGTGTGTAGCGGATGGAAATTAGGCTTGGTTGGGAATTGCATATCACATGCATATTTTTTTATATATTATATATATATATATATATTGTGCATTTGTAAATGGGCTCAAGCCCAACTAATTGCTTAAATGGTTTTGGCCCAGTGAGCAACAGTGAGTGGGTTACACACTGAGTTCTAAGTAACTCACCCCCTTTCTTTCTTAACCCTGTAGGCAATGCTCTGCGAGTTGGACTTGGGCCATGGATGACTCGGTGGAGGCCATACTTCAGAAATAGTGTTATTAAATTTTAAATTTATATTCCCATTATTTTATTATTTTTGTTTAAGCTGTAATAAGGCCTCTGAACTATTTTATTATTTGCTTTATGGTTGGTTTACTTATTATTTTGCTTGAATTGTTTTAAACGAGAATTTTCTAAAGCTAAAATAAAGGTTTTCCAAAATCGATTAACAAATGGAATTCATAATAAAATTTTTACAAATATTTTAATACTAAAATCTTCTTCAATTTTCAACGTCATTTTCAAAATTTACGCTTTTATAAGATTATTAGTTCAAATCTAACGATTTATCAATCAATCTTCGAGGTTAGTAGTATTTTATCAAATGTCTCAAATCAAACTTGTTTTTCTTGATTTTAACAAAACTTATTTTAGTACGAATTTCAAATCCTTTATACGTTTTCTTCATTGTGACACACCAGATTCGGGCCTAACTTCTAGGCTGAGTTTGGGGTGTTACACACACTAGGTTGGTGATAAGTTCGAAAGGAGTTCGGTTGACCCCAGTAGCACGCTAGATAAGTCAATTCGAGACTCACACGAAATATGAGAGGGAAAATGTAATATCTGGGATTTAGGGGTTATGCATTTTCACTTAAATGTATGTGGTAGCATGCTTGTGTGTGATTTGAATGTGTTTTGGGGGGTTCTGGAACCTTGGGTTGTAGGTAGAAGCCTTAGGAAAATATCTGATTTTAAGCCTAAAAAGGGGAACTAAGGGAGCTAGGCCTTAAGGAGTTTATTGTGTGGCTTAGGACACAAGTACTAAGCTGGTAAGGTGGCAAAGAGGCGCCACTTAGGGCCTTGTGAGGTGACGCCACAGGGAGTGTAAAGGGATCTAGGTTCGAGCAGCAAGGGAAGAGTTTTGGAGTTTTTATTTTTTTTTTGGCAAGGAAGTGCAGTGATGGACGGCACAAGGGCACTTCATGGATGAAGTGTAGATTGGGTCAAGTAGCTTAAAGATTAGGCTAAGTAGGAGTGAAAAGGGGGATTTGGATAAGTGATGAAGAGGTGGCCGAATGTGGGACTCTAGGAGAGGCATAATCGATTTTGGGGTTGTAGTAGGGGTGTGTGCCGAAATCTCCTAATCACCTCCTACTCATCTTTTCTTCCTCTGAACCTCAATCCTATACTTTTCTTTTTCTTTTCTTGTAACCGAAAATCCCATCTTCATTGAGAACCATAGCCGAATTGTGTAACCCCTCCTTCTTTTTTCTTTTCATAAGTCCCTAAAGCTGAAACACTCCTTGTCATTAGCCGAAATCTTTCTCTTTTTCTGTCATTCTCAAAAGCCGAATCTCCTATCTCTTGGCCATAGTCGATTGTACTTTTACCCTTTTGGAACCGAATTATTCACTAGATCAAAAGCCGAATCTTCTGGTAAGTACACTTCCTACTTCTCTTCTCTTCTTGACTAATTTAGTTAGCCGGAATCTAGGGATCTAATTCCTCTTATTTTCTTTGGTCAAACCATGAAGGGAGAATTCGGGATCCACTTGTAGCCGACGGTTTAAGGGAGATCTTCCGGGATTTCGGATATCCAAGGTAAGCAAGACATACTATTTGGCTAAAGGCCATATTACCTATTGAGGGTTGCCGATTCTAACTATGATTCTTAGGGAGGAGTACAACCTGATTCGGTAGATCTTCGGGATTTGGTGGCCGATCTAGGTAAGGGTTCTAGCGTGTAGATCTGTTTCTTTATCATTCAAAATCGAAGGCTAACCGTTTGTGTGTATTAGTGGTTGGCCGATTGCAAGGGAAGTGCACCACATAGTTTCGGGATTTGGTTGGAAACCAAATCGACATAAAGGTAAGATGATATCTCCATGCGACATATCCTTCGGGATCTCTAGTTGAGCCGAATAGGCTTTTGGTTAATAACAAGGGTTGGCCGATTATAGGAAGGGGGAAGGCAAACGATCCGGGATCTCGTTAGTTTCGGGATTTTGCTTAGATCTACGGATAGTCAGGTGTGTAACCCACCCTAAATTCCCGATTAATAATAATAATGTTATGTATATGTTAATAAGGCAAAGAATGAATATGGCTGAGGGTACCATTCAATGGTGCAGTGTATTTAGGTATGTACCCCTCAATACTCGTTAATAATGTTTATGAACGTTGCTATGAAAATATGAGAAATTTCGTTATGGCCATGGGGTAAGGTAGATTGCATGATATCTGTATGATTTGTATGTTGCATGGGCATATGGGTGATAATGATAAAGGGGAAGTGTTCTAGTGGTTTTTACCACATTATCTGGTGACCTATGTCACATATTATGAATCCGGTGACTCTGTCACATTATCTGGTGGCTATGCCACAATTATAAGGGCAATGTGTAGTTGACTGCAGTGACTGCCTTTGATGGTGTATAGCGGATGGAGGGTCGATTTAGTAATCCCCACGGTGTGATTGGCAGGTACGGGTGATGTGTAGAGGTTGGATATCTAGGTGGGTATGGGTTGCATCATTGCCTATGTTTATTATATGTGATATAACATGCTTTATCGATTGGGAATCTATGATGGCTGTTACACACTGAGTCTGTTGACTCACCCTTCGTGGGCTAACATTTTGCAGGTGATACTCAGTAAATAGACCGGGTCGGCAGGGACTTAGTGGTAACCATGCTCAGTTCAGCATTTTCGGGTTTTCTTATTATGTTTTTTGGAATTCATTTCGGGTTTTTTTTTTGTGTAATAAGGCCATTACTATTTAACTGTTTTAAGTTTACGTTTTAACTTCTATTCCGATACGATCAACATTGAGCAAACTGTTTAACAATTTTTTTTCATAAAACAACTTCCAATGTTTTGACACCTAAACACCTACGGTTTTCAAGTTAATAATAATAAACTCAAAAAAAAAAAGAAATGACATTTTTAATTAAATACAAACTTCAACAACGACACGATTTTTGTAACATCCTAAAATTTGAATATCATCTTGTTATTTGTGTTAGTTCAAGTATGATTTTTATTGTGTGCTTAGTATAGTTTTGTGAAGGTTTGGAATTATTAGCTAAGCTAGAATAATTTTTAGTATTAAAAATTTAGTGAAGTGGATTAGGTGATCCTGACACTTAAGTTAATTTAAGTGTCTAATTTTAGCACATGAGGAGTTAGTGGCAAGGTGGTTATGGCGCATGAATGGTTGCTTGAGGGGAGTGGTTCGAGTATCATGGAATACATTTTGAAGACTTTATTTTTATTCATCCTTACATCAAGTGTCGGTCAAGTTTTACATATGGTAAGTTGGACTTTAAATTTTATGGCAAGTTGAATAATAGATTAGGAAAGCTTGTATTTTGGGATAAGAATCTTATGGATTAAGGAAGGATAAGGGGACAAAAGGCTTGAATGTTGGAGAGTTGTTTTGGAAACTCTTCTATGGCCATTAGTCCATGTATTTGGACGGTTTTGGGGCCTAGGGGGGTTGACCGAATTTGTTGAAGGCTTTGTAGGTTGATAGTTTGTTAGTAAAACTTTCTTAGCATTTGAGCATCATTTTCTTTTCTCTCCATGAACTCTCTCCTAGCCGAATGTGTTCTTGGCAATAAGGTAAAAATTTGTTTTGGTATTATTCTTTGTTTTGTGTCATAACCGAAAACCCTTTGAGTTTTGCAAATTTTTCCCTAGTACACCATATTGTGTAAAACTGAAACCATCATAGTACCGGCCGAACCTCTCTTGTTCTCAACTTTCTTTTCCATTCTTTTCATACTTGTTCAAAACCCATATTTCTTTTTACTTTCTCTTGGCGAATCTTCCTCCTCCCAATTCTCTTTTCTTTCTTTCACTTTTGCTCAAAGTTGAAAGCATCCATCTCCCATTCTATTTACTTCTCTCTATTCTTTTCTTTCTTCTATTGTCGAATTCTCCTTCTCCTATCTTCACTTTTCTTTTTCCTTTCTCATTCTCCACTTTACCCAATCCTATTTGTTGTCTTTAAACAACCATAGCCGAAACTTTCCATTCCCTTTTTGATTTGTCTTGGCCGAATATCAACAAGGGTAGATTTTCTTTGGGTTCATCTATAATCGGTTTTGAAGATAGGTGATTGTATTGGCTGAATTTCCTTATTCCTTTTCTTTTCTCTCTATCGTTTCTCATGAGGGCAAAGGCTGAATTTTTGGGCATTTGTTAGTAAGGTTCTAACTATTCATAGGAACCAAATTCTTTTAGGCTCTTCGAGACTTTGGAAGCAATCGATCTAAGCCTCGATTTTGGTAAGTCAAGGGTAAGGATTGTGTTAGTTATACATTATTTCACCCTTTGGGATTTAGTGGTATGGCCGAATGGTCTATGTTTTTAATCTAAGTATTGACCGAATGTAGGACAAGGAGATCTAGTGCGGTAGATCGGGTCTTGGATTTAGTGATTTTGCTAGTGACAGTGTGTAACTTACACACTTTATAACTCGTAATATATTAATAACTTGATCATGTTTTAAAGCCAAAACTGTGAAAATCTCGATATGATACCATAAGGGTATGAGCAAGGAATCGGGTAAGTCCGTTTCGATATGACTTTTGCAATATGATGCATGATGATACATTTATGATATATTTGTTATGTGATTCCTAATAAAGCATAATGGCATGATTTGTATAAATGTTGCATTGTGATTGGTGATATGAGAGCGGGGAAGGATTTGATATCCGTGTCTTTGGGACACCGTGAGGTTTGGCACCTCCAAAGGTTTGGTACCACAAGATTATTTCGTGTCTTTGGAACACGGAGGTTTGCCACCTCATAGCGACTCGTCCCAGTGGCTTAGCACCACAAAGGGTTGGCCCCACATTTGATATTACGGATCGCCGCCATGATTTGGTATCACATGTGGGTTGGCCCTACGATGGATTATTCATGACTTTGGGTCACCAAAGTGGTTTGGCACCACATTATTGGATATCGTGACTTTGGGTCACCAGTGGTTTGGCACCACCAGTGGTTTGGTACCACACGGGGTAAAAAAGGAGTTATGGATGGCTAGGTTGGGTGCATTATTTACATTACTTGGTTATGAATTGTGTAAGTATGTTGCATTAATCGGGGGAAGGATATATGCACTGAGTCTTGGTGACTCACCTTCTCCCTTAGCTTTTCAGGTGATTCATAGATCGCGGATGAGGAGCTGGATGAACTTGAGGAGGCCATGCAATAAAAATTCGGTTTTACATGAACTTCGATTTGGGTACTTTATTTTATTTTAATTTGGTTTTCGTCTTTATTTGAAATTGTAATAAGGCCTCTTTAATTATGTTTTTGGATTATTTATATGCTTTGGACTTGTTTTAAACATGGCTAAATAAATATCATGGTTGATTTAATAATTGAGCCCAAAGTTTTCTAAACTATAAAAACGCAATGGTTTTCAAAATCTTACCATTGGGTAATATAAATCGTTTGATAGTAAAATTTCAACTTAAGTGTTTTCGACAACTTAAATGATTTCCAAATTGAAGTTTCTACACTCAAATGCAAACGGTTTTCAAAGTAATAATTCGAGTTTTTCTTAAAATGACATAAATGTTTCTAACCTATGGATAGACAACTAAGTTTTAAAAGATTTATTTACGGAATTTCAAAGTAAATTATCAGTTTTTAACTTGTTATACACCTGTTTTCTACAAATATAGAACAACAAAGAGTTTATCACTAAAATTTAATCGGTAACTCAATTTTCTTCAAAATGTTTTCCTCTGTGGCATGCCAGATTCGGTCATGGTGTATTTACCGGGTTTGAGGTGTTACAAATTGGTATCAGAGCTAAGTTCAAAGGCTCGACTGTGGGCCCGAGGCCCAAAATGTTTTAAAATATGGTCTTAAAATGTTTTGTTTGATTTGAAAGGCATGGCACCGAGTCTCCGGCACTAATCCACCCAGGTAAGTACCCTTAGCCTTTGGTTGTGATTTTTGGATGTTATAAACTTTGAATGATTAGTAATAGTGGACTACCTTAGAGACCGAAATTAATAGGACTCTAAGGACTTGTGAAAACAAAACTCTTTAATAAGAATTATTCATAAAACTGTGCTTTAAAGATAGTGGAATAATGACTAAAGCATAAAATTTTTAAATCAGATAATCGAGACTTTTAGACATGAGCACTCGAGGTTGAGGTCGTAATACGCGTGGACGCGGTCGGGGTAGGATGGCTGTGTCTAAGCCAGTAAGGTCTGGTCAGGGGTCAGAAAATAAGATACCAGCACCACTACCGGTTATAAGTGGTGAGTTTCAGGATCAAATGGGGATGATGCAGTGTCTCAGGCGATGCTGCGAGTTCTTGAGAGGGTAGCTGGAGTAGGTGGAGGCGTGGGAACTCAAAAATCAGTACCTGAGCGACTCTGAGCCAATGGAGCTGAGGTATTTCGAGGTGTTTCTCGTGTGCTTCTAGTATGGTCGAATATTGGTTAGAGGCAACAGAACGAATCATGGATGACTTGGATTAGAATGCTGAGGAAAAGCTGAAAGGGATAGTGTCGCTTCTTCGGGATGAGTCATATCAGTGGTGGCTCACAGTGCAGAATAGTGCTGCAGCGGAGGATCTCACTTGGGACTATTTTAAGGCGCATGACGTAAGAAATATGTTGGGTCTAGCTACATTGATGCGCAGCGTAAGGCATTCTGAGTTTGGTTTAGGGGAGTAAGTCCGTATCAGAATATGAGGCAGAATTTTTAAGATTGAGTAGGTATGCTGGAGGTATCGTGGCGTTGGAGCATGAGCGATGTGTCCGGTCCGAAGACGGATTGAGGGACGAGCTGAGATTGCTAATTGCTCCACATCAGGAGCGAGAGTTTGCTACGCTAGTTGAAAAGACTAAGATAGCTGAAGGGATAAAGGAATCTGTAAGGCAGAGTCACGACAGGAATAGACATAAGAGAGGTTTTGGATCATGCTAGGTCAGCCGATAATTCTCAGAAGAGGACTAGGCAGAATGGGCCGAATCAATCTGGGAGGCTTGTTACTGCTAATCAGGGACCAGCACAGTGTAACCGATGTGGGAAATATCATTGGGGCGAATGTTGGACAGGTGGAAAAGGATGTTTTAAGTGTGGTTCGCTGGATCATCGTGTGAGGGATTGTCCACGTAAGCTAGCCAGAATCGGTCCGAGGGTCAAGGTCATGCCTGGGCCTGTAAAGGAGGACCGCCACCGCAGAGAGGTCGTGGTAATAGTAGAGGAGGAAATGGTTCTGGTCGAGATCGCAGAGCATCGGGCAGAGGTGCAGGCAACACTGAGGCAAGACAGCCTGGGTTGGTGTATACAGCTGAGACGTCGAGAAGAGGGCGATGCACCGGACATCATAACCGGTATGTTCTTAATCTTTGGTGCACCATATACTGCTTTGATAGATATGGGTTCGACGCATTCGTATGTTGCTAGTAGCATAGTAGAGACCATGAACTTAGACTTTGAAATTACTTCTAGGGAGATGACAGTACTTAGCCCTCTAGGTCACTCTATAGAAGTAAATAAGCTATATAGAGATGTACCCATAGAACTCCAAGGAGTAGTGTTTATACCTGATCTGATGGAACTACCATTTGGGGAGTTCGATCTGATTCTTGGGATGGACTGGTTGGTCAAGTACCAAGCGAGTTTGGATTGCGCTGCTAAGCACATGGTGTTGAAGACAGCTGAGGGTAAAGAGGTGGTTATGATAGGTAATAGAAGAGATTATCTATCCAACGTGGTATCTGCGTTGAAAGCCGAGAAGATGGTTAGGAAGGGCTATGAGGCATGTATGGTTCATGTGTGTGCGTTGGAGGCTAAGGAGTCTATTATAGGGAATGTCCGAACAGTAAAGGAAAATGCTGATGTATTTTCAGAAGAACTTCTGGGACTGCCTCCGGATCGTGAAGTTGAATTTGGTATAGATCTATTACCCAGAACTGCGCCAGTGTCTATCACTCCGTATAGGATGGCACCGAAGGAATTAATGGAATTAAAGGCTCAGATTCAGGAGTTGTTGGATCGAGGTTTTATCTGACCAAGTGTTTCACCTTGGGGAGCGCCGGTACTTTTTGTCAAGAAGAAGGATGGTTCGATGCGGATGTGTATAGATTACCGTCAGTTGAATAAGTTGACGATCAAAAATAAGTATCCTTTGTCGAGGATAGATGAATTGTTTGATTAGCTTAAAGGGGCAGCGGTTTTCTCCAAGATTGATTTAAGGTCTAGATATCATCAGCTAAAGATGAAAGAGGCTGATATCCATAAGATGGCATTTCGCACTCGATATGGGCACTACGAGTTTCTGGTAATGCCTTTTGGATTTACTAACACGCCGGCAGCATTCATGGACATGATGAATCGGGTATTTCAATAGTTTTTGGATCAGTTTTTCGTAGTATTTATAAACGTCGAAAGAGGAGCATGATGCGCATTTGCGAGTAGTGTTGCAGATTCTGAGGGAAAAGCAGCTTTATGCCAAATTTAGTAAGTGCGAGTTCTGGCTTAGGAGGTGATTTTCTTGGGTCACGAGTATCGGTTGAGGGATTAGAGTGGATCCTCAAAAGATTGAGGCAGTGTTAGATTGGAAGCCGCCTAAGTCAGTGGCTGAGATTCGAAGTTTTCTAGGTCTGACAGGGTATTATCGAAGATTTGTAGAGGGATTTTCTTTGATCGCAGCACCAATGACCAAGTTATTGAGGAAAGGAGTTCCATTTGTGTGGACTGAGAAGCAGCAAGGAAGTTTCGACAAGTTAAAGAAAATTCTAACTGAAGCTCCGGTTTTGATCTAGCCTGAGGCAGACAAGGAATTCACGGTTTACTATGATGCATCACATACTGGCTTGGGATGTGTGCTGATGCAGGAAGGAAAGGTAGTGGCTTATGCATCTTGACAGTTGAGACCACATGAGGTTAACTATCCGACGCATGACTTGGAATTAGCTATAGTGATTTTCGCCTTGAAGATTTGGAGACACTATTTGTACGGAGAGAAATCGATAGTCTATACTGATCACAAGAGTCTAAAGTATCTTTTGACTCAGAAGGATTTGAATTTGAGGCGTAGAAATGGATTGAGTTGTTGAAGGACTATGACTGTTCGATTGAGTATCATCCGGGCAAGGCTAACGTGGTGGCAGACGCGTTGAGCCGTAAGGTTGTATCAGACTTAAGATCGATGTTTGCTCGTCTTAGTTTATACGACGATGGGAGTCTTTTGGCAGAATTGCAAGTCAAGCCGACTTGGTTAGAGCAGATCAAGAAGAAACAGTTAGAAGATGATGGTTTGAATGCTCGGAGGTTGCAAGTTCAGGATGGTAATTTAGAGGGTTATAGTTTGTCTAGTGATGGAGTATTGTGTTTTCAAGGGAGAGCTTGTATGCCGAAGGATGTCAAGTTGAGGCAGGAAATTCTTCGAGATGCACATAGCAGTCCATACACTATGCATCCTGGAGGTAGCAAGATGTATCGGGATTTAAGAGAGCAATTTTGGTGGCAGTGTCCAAGCGGAAGGTAATCGAGTTTGTGAGTAAATGTCCGACGTGTCGGCAGATCAAAGTCGAGCATCGCCATCATCTGGGCAGGTTCAAATAGGTGAAGATTCCACAAAGGAAGTGGGAAAGGATCACTATGGACTTTGTCAGTGGATTACCCCTTACACCTAGTAAGAAAGACTCAGTTTGGGTGATTGTGGATCATTTGACTAAGTCAGCTCATTTCATTCCGATAAGGGTGGATTACTCGCTTTAGAAGTTAGCTAAGTTGTATGTGGCAGAGATAGTAAGGTTGCACGGAGTGCCAGTGTCGATCATCTCGGACAGAGATCCTAGATTTACGTCGAGGTTTTAGAGAGCGTTACATCAAGCTTTGGGTACGCGGTTGGATTTCAGTACGGCATTTCATCCACAGTCTGACGGGCAGTCGAAAAGGGTTATACAAATTTTAGAGGATATGTTGAGAGGTTGTGTTTTGGACTTCAGAGGCAGCTGGGAAGAGTTTTTACCATTAGCTGAGTTCGCATACAGCAAAGTTATCAGGCAAGCATTAAAATGGCACCATATGAGGCATTGTATGGTAGGAGGTGTCACACGCCTACATGCTGGACAGAGTTGGGTGAGCGTCAGATGTTAGGACCAGAGTTGGTTGCAGAGACTGAGGATAAGGTTAAATTGATTCAGGCTCGTCTAAAGGAAGCTTCGGATAGGCAGAAGTCATATGTCGATCTCAAGCGGAGGGATATAGAGTTTGCTGTGGGTGATAAGGTCTTTCTGAAGGTCTCGCCATGGAAGAAAGTGTTAAGATTTGGGAGAAAAGGCAAGTTAAATCCAAGGTTTATTGGGCCGTATAAGGTGTTGAGACGAGTGGGACCAATAGCCTATCAGCTCGAGTTGCCTATGGAGCTGAGTCAGATACATGATGTGTTCTATGTCTCCATGCTTAGATGCTATCGTTCTGATCCATCGCATGTTGTGGCAGTAGAGGAAATAGAGTTGAGTCCAGATCTGACGGTGGAAGAGGAACCAGTGCAGATTTTAGATCGAGATGTGAAAGTTTTGCGTAAGAAGTCAGTTCCATTAGTGAAGGTTTTATGTCGAAACCATGGCATAGAAGAACCTACGTGGGAATCAGAGGATGTGATGAGATAGCAGTTTCCTCAACTCTTTTGATCAGGTAATTTCGAGGACGAAATTATTTTAAGGGGGTAGAATTGTAACATCCTAAAATTTGAGTATCATCTTGTTATTTGTGTTAGTTCAAGTATGATTTTTATTGTGTGCTTAGTATAGTTTTGTGAAGGTTTGGAATTATTAGCTAAGCTAGAATAATTTTTAGTATTAAAATTTAGTGAAGTGGATTAGGTGATCCCGACACTTAAGTAAATTTAAGTGTCTAATTTTAGCACATGAGGAGTTAGTGGCAAGGTGGTTATGGCGCATGAATGGTTGCTTGAGGGAGTGGTTCGAGTATCATGGAATACATTTTGAAGACTTTATTTTATTCATCCTTACATCAAGTGTCGGACAAGTTTTACATATGGTAAGTTGGACTTTAAATTTTATGGCAAGTTGAATAATAGATTAGGAAAGCTTGTATTTTGGGATAAGAATCTTATGGATTAAGGAAGGATAAGGGGACAAAAGGCTTGAATGTTGGAGAGTTGTTTTGGAAACTCTTCTATGGCCATTAGTCCATGTATTTGGATGGTTTTGGGGCCTAGGGGGGTTGACCGAATTTGTTGAAGGCTTGGTAGGTTGATAGTTTGTTAGTAAAAACTTTCTTAGCATTTGAGCATCATTTTTCATTTCTCTCCACAAACTCTCTCCCTAGCCGAATGTGTTCTTGGCAATAAGGTAAAAATTTATTTTGGTTTTATTCTTTGTTTTGTGTCATAACCGAAAACCCTTTGAGTTTTGCAAATTTTTCCCTAGTACACCATATTGTGTAAAAACTGAAACCATCATAGTACCTGGCCGAACCTCTCTTGTTCTCAACTTTCTTTTCCATTCTTTTCATACTTGTTCAAAACCCACATTTCTTTTTACTTTCTCTTGGCCGAATCTTCCTCCTCCCCAATTCTCTTTTCTTTCTTTCACTTTTGCTCAAAGTTGAAAGCATCCGTCTCCCATTCTATTTACTTCTCTCCATTCTTTTCTTTCTTCTATTGCCGAATTCTCCTTCTCCTATCTTCACTTTTCTTTTTCCTTTCTCATTCTCCACTTTACCCGAATCCTATTTGTTGTCTTTAAACAACCATAGCCGAAACTTCCCATTCCCTTTTTGATTTGTCTTGGCCGAATATCAACAAGGGTAGATTTTCTTTGGGTTCATCTATAATCGGTTTTGAAGATAGGTGAGTGTATTGGCCTAATTTTCTTATTCCTTTTCTTTTCTCTATATCGCTTCTCATGAGGGCAAAGGCCAAATTTTTGGGCATTTGTTAGTAAGGTTCTAACTATTCATAGGAACCAAATTCTTTTAGGCTCTTCGGGACTTTGGAAGCAATCGATCTAAGCCTCAATTCTCTGATAATTGATTTTGTTAAGTCAAGGGTAAGGATTGTGTTAGTTATACGTTATTTCACCCTTTGGGATTTAGTGGTATGGCCGAATGGTCTATGTTTTTAATCTAAGTATTGACCGAATGTAGGATAAGGAGATCTAGTACGGTAGATCGGGTCTTCGGGATTTAGTGATTTTGCTAGTGACAGGTGTGTAACTTACACACTTTATAACTCGGTAATATATTAATAACTTGATCATGTTTTAAAGCCAAAAACTGTGAAAATCTTGATATGATACCATAAGGGTATGAGCAAGGAATCGGGTAAGTCCGTTTCGATATGACTTTTGCAATATGATGCATGATGATAGTATTTATGATATATTTGCTATGTGATTCCTAATAAAGCATAATGGCATGATTTGTATAAATGTTGCATTGTGATGGGTGATATGAGAGGAGGGGGAAGGATTTGATATCCGTGTCTTTGGGACACCAGAGGTTTGGCACCTCTAGTGGTTTGGTACCACAAGATTATTTCGTGTCTTTGGGACACCAGAGGTTTGCCACCTCATAGCGACTCGTCCCAATGGCTTAGCACCACAGTGGGTTGGCCTCACATTTGATATTACGGGATCGTCGCCAGTGATTTGGTATCACACATGGGTTGGCCCCACAGATGGATTATTCGTGACTTTGGGTCACCAGTGGTTTGGCACCACATTATTGGATATCGTGACTTTGGGTCACCAGTGGTTTGGCACCACCAGTGGTTTGGTACCACACGGGGTAGAAAAGGAGTTATGGATGGCTAGGTTGGGTGCATTATTTACATTACTTGGTTATGAATTGTGTAAGTATGTTGCATTAATCGGGAAGGATTTATGCATCGAGTCTTGGTGACTCACCTTCTCCTTATCTTTTCGTGTGATTCAGAGATCGCGGATGAGGAGCCGGATGAACTCGAGGAGGCCATGCAATAAAAATTGATTTACATGAACTTCGATTTGGGTACTTTATTTTATTTTAATTTGGTTTTCGTCTTTATTTGAAATTGTAATAAGGCCTCTTTAATTATGTTTTTGGATTATTTATATGCTTTGGACTTGTTTTAAACATGGCTAAATAAATATCATGGTTGATTTAATAATTGAGCCCAAAGTTTTCTAAACTATAAAAACGCAATGGTTTTCAAAATCTTACCATTGGGTAATATAAATCGTTTGATAGTAAAATTTCAACTTAAGTGTTTTCGACAACTTAAATGATTTCCAAATTGAAGTTTCTACACTCAAATGCAAACGATTTTCAAAGTAATAATTTGGGTTTTTCTTAAAATGACATAAATGTTTTCTAACCTATGGATTGACAACTAAGTTTTAAAAGATTTATTTACGGAATTTCAAAGTAAATTATCAGTTTTTAACTTGTTATACACTAGTTTTCTACAAATATAGAACAACAAAGAGTTTATCACTAAAATTTAATCGATAACTCAATTTTCTTCAAAATGTTTTCCTCTGTGGCATGCCAGATTCGATCATGGCGTATTGACCGGGTTTGGGGTGTTACAATTTTTAACTCAAACATATTACCTAGAAAACCACAAAATTTTCCAAATTGACAAAACGAGGTAGCTACATTTTATCCAAGGAGCATGCCAGATCCGGTCAGGGCTTGTGGGCCGGGTTTGGGGTGTTTCAATTTGGTATCAGAGCCCGGTTCAAAACTCAGCCTTGAGGGCTTTTGGGTCCAACAACGCTTTTATTTTGAAATTGAGTTTTACTAAAGAATGAGCAGGATTTCTGGCATGGCACCTAAGTCTCTGGCCCGAAGTCCACCAGGTAAGTACCCCTAACCACTGTGTGATTTGTATGTGGGTGATATGGGATTGTAGATTAGTAGATTAGGAGCTATTGAACCCTAGGATTGGCTTACTCCAACACAGAATTGTATAAAATTTAAAGCCTAATCAAACAAACCTGTGGGTGAGTCACCGAGTTAAGGGTGTGGCAACCGTTGTGCGCATGTCTAGGATTGGATTCAGGGGGAGCTTGGTATTTAAGCAGTCCTAGTGACTCACCTCCTCTCCGCTCGAATCCTACATGGTGCGTAGTGACGGTTCACCCTAACCAAGAGGACTTATTCACAGGCTAAATTCAATAATTAAAACCCGAAAGGGACTAGCTACACTGTTTTATAAAAACCTTAGTTTTAAAATCACCAAATTACCCATATGATTAGTAAAAACTATTTTAGATTTTGAAAAAAATTTGAAATATCCCCGGTTTATAAAATTTACCGAAATACCCCTGGTTTGAAAAATCACTAAAATACCCTCAATTTATAAAATTGCCATACTACCCCCAACTTTTATCAAAATATTCCTATTTTGTAAAAATACCAAAAACCCCTATGTTGTAAAATATCAAGAAACCCTGATTTGAAAAATTACCAAAATACCCCTATAAGTCAAATTACGAAAATACCCCGGGTTGGAACAGACAGAAATGTTCGAGTGGTGAGTGTGTGGAGTGGATACTATTAAATGAATGTGATTCTCTGAATTAGGGTAGAAAACTTAGAAGGAAAACCTTGAAATGATCGAAAGAACTACCACTAAACTTCTTTACATAAAACTTGTTCGTGGGTAATCAGAGGAACACAAAAACTAATGCATAAAATTTTTAAAGTAGATTAAATCACGATCGTAGGCATGAGTTCTAGGGACGTGGTCGTAATGTGTGTGGGCGTGGTAGAGGCAGACTGACCGTATCGGAACTCGTTAAGTCTGGTCAAGGGACCGAGAATGAGATGCCACCACCACCAGCTACTGGTGTTGAATATCAGGATCAGACGGGGGATGATGCAGTATCGCAGCGATATTGCGAGTTCTTGAGAGGGTGGCTAGAGCAGGTGGAGGTATGGGAGCTCGAAAATCTATACCCGAGTGACTCCGAGCCAATGGAGCTGAGGTATTCCGAGGAGTATCTGGTGTGGCGCCCAGTACGGCTGAGTATTGGTTGGAGGCGACGGAGCGAATCATGGACGATTTGGATCTGAATGCTGAGGAGAAACTGAAAGGGGTGGTGTCGCTTCTCCGTGATAAGTCATACCAGTGGTGGCTCACGGTTCGGATAGTGCTGCAGTGGATGATCTCACTTGGGAGTATTTTAAGGCGGCGTATCAGAAGAAGTATGTTGGGACTAGCTATATTGATGCGCAGAGGAAGGCGTTTCTGAGGCTGGTTCAGGGGAGTAAGTCCGTAGTGGAGTACGAGGTAAAATTTTTAAGGCTGAGCCAGTATGCTCGAGGTATTGTGGCTACGGAGCATGAACGATGTGTCCGATTTGAGGACGGACTGAGGGATGACCTGAGATTGTTGATTGCTCCACAGCAGGAGCGGGAGTTTGCCGTGTTGGTTGAGAAGGCTAAGGTAGCCGAAGGGGTTAAGGAATCTGTGAGACAGAATGCGGACAAGAATAGATAAAAGAGAGGTTTTGGATCATCAGGGTCATCCAAGAATGTTCAAAAGAGACCTAGAGTTGATGGGTCGCGAGGTCAGCAGGTTGTTACGGGAGGGCAATACCGTACTTGTGCTCAGTGTGGAAAGATGCACCTGGGAGAGTGCTGGAAGAAGACAGGGGGATGTTTTAAGTGTGGGTCCAAGGATCACATGATTAGGGACTGTCCTATGAAAATGTATGGGAGCCACCAATAAGTCGTGGTCTTAATCGAGGCTAGAAAAGGTGGACACCAGCCACCGCAGGTCGTGGGTTCGGTTGGCGAGGTAATGGTTCGGAAGGGTAGGGAACACGGCGAGGTGTTGGTAACACAGAGGCGAGACAGTTGGGTTTGGTATATGCGCTTAAATCGAGGAGGATGGTGACACACCAAACATCATAACCGGTATTTCCTTATAGCTGACAAGCCTTACTTTGCTTTAATTGATGTTGGCTCGACCCACTCATACGTTGCATGTAGAGTAGCTGAAACACTAGGTGTAGTATCTGAACTATCTGTTAGGGAGATGACTGTAGTGAGCCCGTTAGGTCAAAAGGTAGTGGTGAATAGGATATTCAAGTGTGCCTCTAGAGATTGTGGAGTGGTATTTCCGCCGACTTGATGGAACTACCTTTTGGGGAATTTGATCTCATTCTAGGCATGGATTGGCTAGTGGAACATCGGGCTAAATTGGATTGCGCAGCTAAGCGAATGGAGTTGAGGACTCCGGAGGATGAGGAGTAATTATGATAGGAGAAAGAAGAAATTATTTGGCTAACGTAGTCTCAGCATTAAAGGCTGATAAGATGGTTCGGAAAGGGTGCAAGGCATTTTTGGCCTTCGTGAGTGCTTTGGATGCAAAAGAAGAAGAAGTTAGTAGAGTGAGAACAGTAGGGGAATTCGTGGATGTCTTTTCGAATGAGCTGTCTGGGTTACCCCCGGATAGGGAGGTGGAGTTTGGAATTGATTTACTACCGGGTACAGCTCCTATGTCAATCGCTCCGTACCAAATGGCACCAAAGAAGTTAGTAGAGCTTAAAGCCCAGATCCAAAAGTTACTCGATCGTGGGTTTATTAGACCCAGTGTGTCTCCATGGGGCGCACCGGTCCTATTCGTGAAGAAAAAGGATGGGACTATGCGTATGTGCATAGATTATTGGCAGTTGAATAAGCTGACCATCAAGATCAAGTACCCATTGCTGAGGATAGACGACGTGTTCGATCAGCTTAAGGGGGCCGCGGTATTTTCAAAGATAGATCTACGGTCTGAATATCATCAGCTTAAGGTGAAGGAAGCAGATATTCATAAGACAGCTTTCCGGACAAGGTACGGGCACTTTGACTTTTTAGTAATGCCGTTCAAATTGACGAACGCCCCAGCTGCGTTCATGGATATGATGAACTGGGTTTTCCAACCCTACTTGGATCGGTTCATCGTTGTGTTTATAGACGACATCCTAGTGTATTCCAAGTCTGAGGAAGAACATGATGAGCATCTCCGAGTGGTGTTGCAAGTGTTAAGGGAAAAGAAGCTATATGCCAAGTTCAGCAAGTGCAAATTTTGGCTGAAGGAAGTTACGTTTTTAGGGCATGTGATGTCTGCGGAAGGAATAAGGATGGATCCTCGAAAGATTGAGGCAGTATTAGATTGGAAACCACCTAAGTCTGTGGCAGAGGTTCGTAGTTTCTTGGGGTTAGTAGGCTATTACAAGAGGTTTGTTGAAGGGTTCTCGTCAATAGCAGCACCTCTGACGAAGTTGTTAAGGAAGGAGGTATCTTTTGTCTGGGTGGATAAGCAGCTGGAGAGCTTTGAGAAGCTTAAGAGAGTATTGACAGAGGCTCCGGTTTTGATCCAGCCGGAAGTAGGGAAGAAATTTGTGGTGTATTGTGATGCTTCCCATACAGGATTGGGATGTGTCCTGATGCAAGACGGGAAAGTGGTCGTTATGCGTCTCGGTAGTTGAGGCCACATGAAGTTAACTATCCAACACATGATCTAGAGTTGGCAGCAGTAGTATTCGCTCTAAAAGTGTGGAGGCACTATTTGTATGGGGAAAGGTCGGTGATTTATACGGACCACAAGAGTTTGAAGTATCTGTTGACTCAGAAGGAGCTAAATTTGAGACAGCGAAGGTAGGTGGAGTTGTTGAAAGACTACAACTGTTCAATAGAGTATCACCCGTAAGGCAAATGTGGTGGCAGATGCCCTAAGTCGGAAAGTGGTGTCAGATCTGAGGGCGATGTTTGCACATCTTAGCCTTTATGAGGACGGAAGTTTGCTAGCGGAGTTGCAAATGAAGCCAACATGGCTAAGTCAGGTAAAGGAGAAACAATTGGTAGATAGTGAACTCAGTGCTAAGCTGCTATAAGTACAAAATGGGGAGTTGGAAGACTATGGTGTAAACAATGATGGAGTCTTTGTGTTTTTGGGCAAGGTCTCAGATGCCTAAGGATGAGGAATTAAGGCAGAAAATACTTCAGGAATTGCATAGTAGCCCTTATGCTATGCATCCCGGAGGAAGTAAGTTATATAAGGATCTACGGGATCAGTTTTGGTGGCCTGGTCTTAAGCGAGAAGTTACAGAATTTGTAGGGAAGTGCTTAACGTGTCAGCAAGTCAAGGCTGAACACCAAGTACCGTCAGGATTGCTTCAGCCAATAAAGATTCCACAGTGAAAGTGGGAGAGAATTACCATGGATTTCGTTAGTGGGCTTCCCCTTACGCCTACTAAGAAGGACTCGGTATGGGTGATAGTAGATCGGTTGACCAAGTCTGCACATTTCATACCAGTGCGGGTTGACTATTTCCTACAGAGATTGGCAAAATTGTATGTAGCAGAAATCGTGAGGTTGCACAGAGTGCAGGTGTCGATTATCTCGGATAGGGATCCGAGGTTTACGTCTCGATTTTGGAAAGCACTACATCAAGCATTGGGCACCGTGTTGGACTTCAAGACAAGATTCCATCTGCAATGGACGGTCAATCTGGAAGCGGGTAATTCAAGTGCTAGAGAATATGTTGAGGGTTGCGTGATAGATTTCAGAGGAAGTTGGGAGGAGTTCTTGCCTTTAGCGGAATTTATGCATAACAATAACTATCAAGCAAGTTTGGATGGCACCGTATGAAGATCAGATGGATGTAAGTGTCGCACTTCTACATGTTGGATGTAATTGGGGAACGTCGTGTTTTGGGTCCGAGATTGTGGCGTAATCCAAGAAAAGGTTAAGGTAATTCGAACCATCGTTGAAGGAGGCATCCGATGTGCGTGAAGTCATATGCAGATCTTAAGCGGAAGGAAATAGAGTTTGCCGTGAGAGATCAAGTGTTTCTAAAAGTTTCACCGTGGAAGAAGGTGATGAGATTTGGTCGCAAGGGAAAGTTAAGTCCTAGGTTTATAGGACCTTATTGGATTTTGAAGCGAATTGGACCAGTGGCATATCAGTTAGAGTTGCCTTCAGAATTGAAGCAGATGCACGATGTGTTTCACGTTTCGATGTTACGTCGTTACCAAACGAATCCATCTCATGTAATATCGGTTGAGGAGGTGGAGCTAAGACCAGATTTGTCTTATGAGAAAGAGCCGATTTAGATTCTGGAACGGGATGTGAAGGTCCTTCGGAGGAAATCAGTTCCTCTAGTCAAAGTGTTATAGCGTAACCATGGATCGGAAGAAGCTTCGTGGGAGCCAGAGGAAGCAATGCGACAGCAATACCCTTACTTATTTTAGCCAGGTAATTTCGAGGTCGAAATTATTTTAAGGGGGTAGAACTGTAATATCCGGGATTTAGGGGTTATGCATTTTCACTTAAATGTATGTGGTAGCATGCTTGTGTGTGATTTGAATGTGTTTTGGGGGCTTCTGGAACCTTGGGTTGTAGGTAGAAGCCTTAGGAAAATATCTGATTTTAAGCCTAAAAAGGGGAACTAAAGGAGCTAGGCCTTAAGGAGTTTATTGTGTGGCTTAGGACACAAGTACTAAGCTGGTAAGGTGGCAAAGAGTCGCCACTTAGGGCCTTGTGAGGTGACGCCACAGGGAGTGTAAAGGGATCTAGGTTCGAGCAGCAAGGGAAGCGTTTTGGAGCTTTTATTTTTTTCGGCAAGGAAGTGCAGTGATGGATGGCACAAGGACACTTCATGGATGAAGTGTAGATTGGGTCAAATAGCTTAAAGATTTGGCTAAGTAGGAGTGAAAAGGGGGATTTGGATAAGTGATGAAGAGGTGGTCGAATGTGGGACATTAGGAGAGGCATAATCGGTTTTGGGGTTGTAGTAGGGGGTGTGTGCTGAAATCTCCTAATCACCTCCTACTCATCTTTTCTTCGTCTCAACCTCAATCCTATACTTTTCTTTTTCTTTTCTTGTGACCGAAAATCCTATCTTCATTGAGAGCCATAGCCGAATTGTGTAACCCCTCCTTCCCTTTTCTTTTCATAAGTCCCTAAAGCCGAAACACTCCTTGTCATTAGCCGAAATCTTTCTCTTTTACTGTCATTCTCAAAAGCCGAATCTCCTATCTCTTGGCCATAGCCGATTGTACTTCTACCCTTTTGGAACCGAATTATTCACTAGATCAAAAGTTGAATCTTCTGGTAAGTACACTTCCTACTTCTCTTCTCTTCTTGACTAATTTGGTTAGTCAAATCTAGGATCTAATTCTCTTATTTTCTTTGGTCAAACCATGAAGGGAGAATTCGGGATCCACTTGTAGCTGACAATTTAAGGGAGATCTTCCGGGATTTTGGATATCCAAGGTAAGCAAGACATACTATTTGGCTAAAGGCCATATTACCTATTGAGGGTTTCTGATTCTAACTATGATTCTTAGGGAGGAGTACAACCTGATTCGATAGATCTTCGGGATTTGGTGGCCGATCTAGGTAAGGGTTCTATCGTGTAGATCTGTTTCTTTATCATTCAAAATCGAAGGCTAACCGTTTGTGTATATTAGTGGTTGGCCGATTACAAGGGAAGTGCACCACGTAGTTTTGGGATTTGGTTGGAAACCAAATCGGCATAAAGGTAAGATGATATCTCCATGCGACATATCCTTCGGGATCTCTAGTTGAGCCAAATAGGCTTTTGGTTACTAGCAAGTGTTGGCCGATTATAGGAAAGGGGAAGGCAAACAATTCGGGATCTTATTAGTTTCGGGATTTTGCTTAGATCTACGGATAGTCAGCTGTGTAACCCACCCTAAATTCCAGATTAATAATAATGTTATGTATATGATAATAAGGCAAAGAATGAATATGGCTAAGGGTACCATTCAATGGTGTAGTGTATTCAGGTATGTACCTCTCAATACTCATTAATAATGTTTATGAACGTTGCTATGAAAATATGAGAAATTTCGTTATGGCTATTGGTTAAGGTAGATTGCATGAAATCTGTATGATTTGTATGTTGCATGGGCATATGGATGATAATGATAAAGGGGAAGTGTTCTGGTGGTTTTTACCACATTATCTGGTGACCTATGTCACATATTATGAATCCGGTGACTCTGTCACATTATCTGGTGGCTATGCCACAATTATAAGGGCGATGTGCAGTTGACTGTAGCGACTGCCTTCGATAATGTGTAGCGGATGGAGGGTCGATTTAGTAATCCCCACGGTGTGATTGGCAGGTACGGGTGATGTGTAGAGGTTGGATATCTAGGTGGGTATGGGTTGCATCATTGTCTATGTTTATTATATGTGATATAACATGCTTTATCGATTGGGAATCTATGATGGTCATTACACAATCGAGTCTGTTGACTCACCCTTCGTGGGCTAACATTTTGCGTGATACTCGAGAAATGGACCGGCCGGCGGGGACTTAGTGGTGGCCATGCTCATTTCAAAGATTTTCGGGTTTTCTTATTATGGTTTTTGGAATTCATTTCGGGTTTTGTTTTGTGTAATAAGGCCATTACTATTTAACTATTTTAAATTTACGTTTTAACTTCTATTCCGATACGATCAACATTAAGCAAACGGTTTAACAATTTTTTTCCGTAAAACAACTTCAAATGTTTTGACACCTAAACACCTACGGTTTTCAAGTTAATAATAATAAGCTCAAAAAAAAAAAGAAATGATGTTTTTAATAAAATACAAACTTCAACAACGACATGGTTTTTAACTCAAACATATTACCTACAAAACCACAAATTTTTCCAAAATGACAAAACGAGGTAGCTACGTTTTATCCAAGGAGCATGCCAGATCCGGTCAGGGCTTGTGGGCCGGGTTTGGGGTGTTTCAGAAAACCTCACAAGAACAAAAGTTCATAAAATTTTATCAAAGTTCCAAAAGTCCCTTTACAAAGGTTGATTTCACCTATTTATAGTGCTATAATAGGGTAGCCAAATAGTCACAAGTATTCATCTTAATGTCCTAATAAAAAGCTGAAATAAAGTTCAAGTCTCTTGACATTCTTGAACCAAGTAACTCCATCATTGAATTCACTTCAATTTAGCTGAATGAATGTCCTTGAATGCTTGAAAGATGACTCTTGAATTGTCCTTTGGCTAGCCAAATAGACACCAGTTCCTTCATGGTGTTTTGAATGCTTGATTTAATCTTTTGAAAGAGCAAAAATAGCTGGTAGATGAAAGGGTTGCTGCTGAATTTTAAAGGGTGTTATAATGCTCTTTAAAACTCCTTAAATGATGTATAAAACTCCTTTTGTAACAACTCCTTCTTTTGTAACCAAAAAAGCACTTGAAAAATCACTTCAATTAAGATGTAACAGCCTTGAAATGTAACGGTTGTAAGCTGAAAAGACACCTGCAATAAATACATCAAAATGAACTTATTAAACATATTTAAACACTAATTAAACATATCAAAAATAAATACTTAACTTAAATGAATGAACTAAACATATGCATCAATTATTCCATCAACTAGTTAATTAAAGAAACATAAACTCAAACTCATGCATCAATAAATAATCCTAGTAACTAGATTAATTAAGAGCAACACTTATTAAATAAAGTTAAACAAAAACACTTATTGATTAAGCTAAGATGAGTTGAATAAATGTCCAACAACTCATTTATTAAACTAAGATGCTTAAATGCATGGTTTGAAATGCAAACTAAATGAACAAATGAATTACTTAATGCAAGACTTAATTTAATGATGCAGATTTAAACTAACATGGGATTTACATAATGCATAACTTCATTAAATGCAGAACACACAAAGTGCAAATCTAAAATTAAAAATATGCAAACTTATTAATTTAAATAAAAATATATTAAATTAAAAAGTCCTTAAAACATTGGCCCAATAATCAATCATGTCTATGAGATGTTGCATGTAACATCCCAAAAATGGGGTTATTTGGAATTTAATTATTTTTCTTATGTATGAACTGCTGGGTCATTATTTATGGAATAATAATGATCAATTTAAGGCTTTGTGTTGACTCGATTTGGTAGGAAATTTTAGTTTTAAACTGTTAAGGTAGGGAGCCTTAGCAAGAGGGTGTTATAAGAATAAATGGGGATAATTTGGACATAAATGAGCCTAGACTAAGTGGCAAGGTAAGCCCACTTAAGAGCTACATGTGACGCCACCAAGGAGCAAGGAGAGCTTGTGTTCGAGTGGCGAAATCTCTTTTTGAACTTTATTTGACTAAGAGAGAGAAAGAATTACTCAAATTTAATTCTTGGAATAATAAGGATAATATGAGTGTTTAAATTGTTACTATTAATTCTAGGATAAATGATGAGGATAACATTAGTATTTTCTACTTGATAATTCTAAGGATAATAGATGAATATTGTGGATTAGTAAAGATTATTAGAATTAAATTCAAATTAATTGGAATTAATTTGAATGAGTGGCTTGGAGTGATTCAAGGAAGTTGATCAAAAGTTGAACTCCTTGTTGAAGAGGAGTGGCTGCATGGAGTCTTGGTGAAGGGAGTGGGTCAATTCTTCATGCCATTTTACTTGGCAATTTCTGCTACCCTTTTCTTTTAGCACCTCTTTTCTTTTCTTTTTCCAAACCGATTTCCTCCCTCACATTCTTCCTTTAATTTCTTTCTTCATAAAAGTCCTTTGGTCAAACTCTCCACTTCTCTTTCTCTAAAATTCTCCTTCTCTACTTTTACTTACATTAGCAGAATCTCCTTTTACTTTTCTTCTTTTTCCTCACTAAAATCCAGCCTTATTTAGGCAGCCATAGCCTAATCTAATACCCTCTTGAAGTGTCAAACCTCACATTCCTCCTTGGTTGCACTTTGGCCGAATAGTCAAAGGGCATTGATACTCCGGACTTCTTTGTAATTCAATCGATTATCAAGGTAAGGGATGGTCGAACCCTCCTTCTATATTTTCTTTTCTTGTCGACTTATGGATTGATTGAAGTCAAGTTTCGCAACTAGTAGCAAGAGTTCTAACCAAGGTTGAAATCGATGATAGGCACTTCTGGATCTCAAAATGTAGAGATCGGATCCGCATTCTCGACATTCGGTTTTGGGTAGGTGGTGGTAAGTGTTTACTTATAAAAGATTACTCCTCTAATGATTAAGAAAAGCCAAAGCTATGGTTGCTAATATTGACCAACTGTAGTTTATGAACCAGATTTATGATTCGGTGTCAAGCTAGGATTCAAGCGATTAGGTAAGGATGCGTACAAAATATGACCCTTTAAATTATTTGGTTTGGCCGAATGGCCATATTACTAACCTTGTTAGTTGGTCAATATAGGGCAAGGACTTAGAGTGTGGCCGATTGATTATCTTCAGATTTAAGATTATCGTGGTGACAGTGTGTACATACACACTTATATCGCTTAATATGTGTGATAAATATTTGTTGTTTGTAAATCGCTTGATGTAGATTTGGATTTGGTACCTTAAATGGTACAAGCAAGGACCTCGGTAAGTCTCTAATATATGAGATTATTATGATGCTTTTGGGAAGCATGATTTATTTAATACATGTGATAAATGTATGATCTTTGTTATGATTATGATGTGGGTTGATGAGTGGAGGGCGGATTAATCGTGCCGACGGGCACCAAGTGTTTTGGTAACACACCGTGACTATATGTCACCAGAGGTTTGGTACCTCCAGAGGTTTGGTACCTCAATAGCGACTTGTCCCTCGTGGTTAACACCACCGTGGGTTGGCCCCACTTGAGATATGGGATCGTCGCGGTGATTTGGTATCACACGATGGGTTGGCCCCATCACCCGATTTGTGTTCACGGACACCGTGTTTTGGTAACACATTGTGACTATATGTCACCGGTGGGTTTGGCACCACCGGTGGTTTGGTACCACAACGGGGTGACAAGTGGCGTATGGTTGGCTAGGTTGGGTACACATTATTCGCATATTAAATGTTATATGTTGTGTATGAAAAATATTTTAAAACGGGGAAGGGTTACATCTTGAGTCTTGGTGACTCACCTTCTCCATTATTTTTCAGTGATGCTTAGATCATGGATATGGAGCCGAGGGACTTGATGAGGCCATGCGGTGGACTTAGAATTTAATGGACTTTAATTTTGTTATTTTAAATTTGGTTATTGGGTTGTTTTATTTCTGGATGTAATAAGGCCTCATATTACTTTACTTTGGTTTTTTATATGTTGGATATTTTTATTTTTACTATAAAATTTGAATCACGCTTTTATAAAATTAACACGAAAAATGTTTTATCGTGCCATCAGCACATCCAAGTTGTATAATAATTTGACTTAAGTAAATTTTCAATTCACCAAGAAGGTTTTCAACAAGATAACCAAAACAAGTTGTTTTCAACAAAACTTAAGTGGATTTAGAAAATGGGTTTCAAAAGTTCTTCTTCGAACGACCCATATTCGGTCCCAACGTTTGGGCCGGGTTTGAGGCATTACAAATTGGTATCGAGCCCGTTCAAAACTTCCTACAAAGGGGCCCAAGGCCCAAAAATGTTTTAGTAGGCCTTATTAATTGTTTTGGGTTTTAAGCGGCATGGCCCGAGTCTCCCAGACCGATCCGCCTGTAAGTACATCTAAACCTCTCGTGTGAACTATATTCGTAGAAGGGTAGGAAGCATGGAACGAGATAGACTTATAGGAATTTGAACCCTAGGATTAGATTACTCAAACACACAAGCTAAACATAAGACTTAAAGAACTAAACCAATCTATGACTTAGTCACCGAGCTAGGTGTGGTAACCCACAGACGCATGTTCAGGATTGGAAGGAAGAGCCTGTATTTAAGCAATCGAGTGACTCACCACCTCTTCGCAGTATCCTACCCGTGCGTAGCTTGGGTTCACCCTAACTCGTGAGGGCTCAGGGTGTGGTAACCTCTCAAGCGCATGTCTAGAAAGGTTCGGTGGGAGCTTGGTATTTAAGCAGTCCGCGTGACTCACCTCCTCTCCACACGAAACCTGCCTGGTGCGTAGCTTGGGTTCACCCTGACCAAGAGGGCTCGGTCATAGGCTAAACATAACGATTAAAACCCGAAAGGGAATTAGCCTTGATTTTTGGAAAAAAGAAATGGAACAACAAAACTTGGTTTTAAAACTTTTCAAATCACTCCTTCAAAAGTAAGAACAACTCTTTTACAATATTTTCCCTAAAAGCTTGATTTGTGGAAAATTACTAAAATGCCCTTAGGGTAAAATTACTAAAATACCTTGGTCCATAAAACATCAACTCAATGATTTTGTCCAAAATTTTAACTACTTCTCAAATATTCAACTCACTTTGGAAATCCTCAATGAAACACTTTGGTTTTGGAAAAATTACGAAAATGCCCTCAACTCATAAAATTACCAAAATGCCCCTGCGTACAAATTTTTGCAACATCACCGTTTTAAGAAAGAAAAATTCTCAAAAGGGACCCTCAGAGTTTTACAATGGTTAAAACATCCTTGATTCACAAAATTACAAAATTACCCCTGGAGGACCAAATTACCAAAATACCCCTGGTTTTTCGAAATAATGCCATAACTTCAAATCTTATCAATTTTTAATAATACCCTCCAGTGTTGAGAATTGCAAAACAACCTACTCTACTAAAGTTTTAAAATCTCTTTTATTACGAAAATACCCCTGTAGGAAAATGACGAAAATACCCCTGGGTTAGAAATGGGCAGAAATGTCCGAAGAGCGAATAGGTATGGAAAGTATTAAGGAATGGATGCAAGAACTTCTTTGTGTGAACTAGGATAGAAGATCAAACCTTGTTTGCACGAAAGAATCCCTAATTAAAATTTCTTCATAAAATTTCTTCATGAGTAATGAAGTGGAACAAACGCTAATACATAAAATTTCTCTTAATCGATTAAAAGCGCAGAGATAGAATGAGTTCTAGAGGACGTGGACGCCGTGGACGCGATAGGGTAGGATGATTGGTGTCCGAACCCGCAGTGCCTGGACAAGGTTCGAAAATGATGTACCACCGCCACCACCACCTCCACTTTTGGAGCAGAGGAGCAGATCGACGAGGGAGAGGCAGATCATGGCGGTATTGCGAGTCCTCGAATTGGTGGTCAATGGTGGAAATTTAGGAGCTCAAAAATCTGCTCTGAGCGAATTCGGTCCAACTGAGTGAGGTGTTCCGGTGTGTCGTGAGTGGCACCCAGTGTAGCAGTAGTATTGGAATCTACGAAAAGGATAATGGATGATCTTGACCGACCGAGGAGGAAAAGTGAAAGGCGGTGTCGCTTCTAAAGGATGAAGCGTGCAGTGGTGGTGACAGTTCGGGATGGAGCCATAGTGATGATCTTACGGGACTACTTTAAACCGCTTTTAGAAGAAGTATGTAGGCACCGGCTACACCGACGCCAGCAGAGGAAGGCTTTTCTCGGTCTAATACAAGGAACTAAGTCCGTGGCCCGGCACGAGGCGGAGTTTTTAAGGCCGAGTAGGTATGCGGAGGAATCGTAGCCAACCGAACACGAGCGCCGTGTCCGCTTGAGGACTGGACTCGAGATGACTTGAGGTTACCGATTGCCCATGACAAGTTCGTGAGTTTTCATCTCTGTGGAAAAGGCTAAAGTAGCCGAGGGATCAAGGAGGCCGTGAGGCGTAATTATAGTAGAAATAATCGGAAGAGAGGATTTGGGTCACCGGATCCAAAGGTAATGATCGAGAAGAAGGCTAGGCAGTGGGCCAAATCAAAAGAAGGCCCGTAGCTACTAATCGAGACCGCTCAAGGTAATCGCTGTGGGAAGTCCCATTGGGAGGTTGTTCGACCGAGATGAGGATGTTTTGAGTGTGGATCTTTAGAACATCGGTCGAGATTGTCCCAAAGCGAGCTCGGAATCACCTGAGGCGTAACTGCATCGGATGTAAATGTGGGACCGCAGAGGGTCGTGGTAATGGCAGAGGAAGCAATGGTCCTAACCGAGGTCGAGGAACTCGTAGCGGAGGTTCAGAACAACCTGGCTAGGCGGCTGGCTTAGTCTATCGCAAAGGCGTCATGAGGAGGGTGACGACCGGATGTCATAACCCAGACGCGTTCGATTTTGGTCTCCCTTATTATACATTAATTGATGTGGGTCTACACATTCATACGTAGCAAGTAGTGTGGTAGAGACTTTGAACCTAGACTCGAGACTAACTGCTAGGGAGATGACTATAGTGAGTCCGTTAGGTCACTCTCTGTAGTGGTAGACAAACTTTTTAGAGACGCACCCTAGAACTCCAAGGGGTTGTATTCGTGGTCGATCCGATGGAACTACCATTCGGGAGTTCGATTTGATCCTTGGAATGGATTAGTGGCTAAGTATCGCGAATTTGGATTGCGCTAAAGCGCATGGTTCTTAAGACTACCGAGGGTGGTGAAGTGGTTATGATAGGTGATAGAAGGAATTACCTATCCAATGTGGTGTCTGCTTGAAGGCTAAAAGATGGTCAAGAAGGTTGTAAGGCGATTTGGTTCAAATTTGTGCTTTGGAAGCTAAGGAGTCGATGAGTTGGAAAGGTCCGAACGGTTGGGGAATTTGTTGATGTGTTCCCAGAAGAACTTTCGAATCCGCCTCCGCATCGGAAGTCGAATTCAGTATAGACTTGCTACCCGAACAGCACCGTGTCTATAGCACCTTCATCAATGGCACCAAAGGAATTGGTGGAGTTGAAGGCTCGATTCGTGAGCTCTGGATAAAGGGTTTATTCGACCTAGTATATCTCCGTGAGGAGCGCTTTGTATTGTTTGTCAAGAAGAAGGGCGGTTCTATGAGGATGTGCATCGACTACCGCCGCTTAAACAAGTTAACGATCAAAACAAGTACCCATTGCCTCGGATCGATGACTTGTTTGACCATTGAAGAAGCGCTTGGTGTTTTCAAGATAGACCTTAGGTCAAGTTACCATCAACTTAAGGTGAAGGGGTCGATGTTCACAAGACGGCTTTTCAACTTCGGTATGGGCATTACGAAGTTTCTAGTGATGCCATTCGGGTTGACCAATGCACCGGCATGTTCATGGATCTAAAGAACGAGTTTTTCAACAAGATTTGGACCAATTTGTCGTGGTGTTCATAGACTACATATTGGTTTACTCAAGGACGGAGGAAGAGCATGACAAGCATTTACTGGATAGTCCTACAAGTGTTGAGGAAAATAGCTTGTATGCCAAATTCAATAAGTGCTAATTTTGGCTGAGGAGGTGGCTTTCTTAGGTCACGAGTGTCGTGCGAAGGATTAGAGTGGATCCCATAAGATTGAAGCGGTATTGGAGTGGAAACCGCCTAAGTCGGTGGCGAGATACGGAGTTTTCGGGTTTAGCGAGGTATTATCGGAGGTTTGTGGAAGGGTTCTCTCTGATCGCAGCGCCGTTGACTAAGTTGCTAAGGAAAGGTGTTCCATTTGTGTGGTTAGAGAAGCAGCAAGAAAGTTTTGATAAGTTAAGGAAAATTTTGACTGAAGCTCGGTTTTAGTACAACCCGAGGCGTGGAAATTATTCACGCCTATTGTGATGCATCTCACACCGGTTTGGGGTGTGTGTTGATGCAGATGGAAAGGTAGTAGCCTATCGTCTCGACAAATGAGACCGCATGAGGTTAACTATCCAACTCACGACTGGAGTTAGCCGCAATCGTCTTCGCATCGAAAATATGAAGACATTATCTTTATGGGAGAAGTCGGTAATTTATACTGGACCACAAAAGTTTGAGGTATCTTGACACGTATGATCTGAATCTGAGACAATGACGATGGATTGAGCTGTTGAAGGACTCTGACGCTCCATCGAATATCATCCGGTAAGGCTAACGTGGTGGCCGACGTTGGCCGGAAGGTCGTGGCGATTTAAGAGCAATGTTTGCTCGATTGAGCCTATATGACGATGGAAGCCTTTTGGCGAGCTTCATGTTAAGCCAACGTGGATCGAGGAGATTAAGAACAAAAAGTTAGTGGATGAAGGCTTAAATGCTAAGAGAATGCAAGTTCAGATGGTGGTTTAGAGGGTATAGTGTGACCGGTGATGGTGTGTTATGTTTTCAAGGACGGCCAGTATGCCAAAGGATATGGAGTTGAGGCGAAGATTCTCCAGATGCTCATAGCGACCCATACGCTATGCATCCGGAGGTAGCAAGATGTATGGAGATCTACGAAAGCCTTACGTGGCGGGTTGAAGCGTGAGATAACGGAATTGTAGGGAAGTGTTTGACGTGTCGCCAGGTTAAGGCCGAACACCGCCACCATCGGGGCTACTTCAACCGTAAAGATTCCTCAATGGAAATGGGAGAGGATCACTATGGATTTCGTCGATGGTCTACCCTTACGCCCAAAGAAGAAAGATGCGCTTTGGGTGATCGTAGACCGTCGACTAAATCACTCACTTCATACCCCAGTGAGAATGGACTACTCACTCGTGCTAGCAAAGTTGTATGTGGCCGAGATAGTCGGGTTGCATGGTGTACCGTGTCGCTTATCTCGGATAGGGACCCAAGGTTCACTTCGAGGTTTTGAAGCGTTACATCAAGCGTTAGATGCAGCGGTTAGATTTCAAGACGACTTTCCATCCGCACAGACGGGCGATCGAAAAGGTCATCTGATCTTAGAAGATATCTTTGAGGGTTGTGTCTTGGAATTAGGAAGTTGGGAGGAATTCTTACCTTTGGCCGAGTTCGCCTACAACAATAGCTACCAAGCGAGTATTCGATGGCACCATCTGCAATCAGATGGACGAAATGCCGAACTCCGACGTGTTGGGCGGAGTTGGGTGAACGACAAGTGTTGGGCCCAGAATGGTAGCAGAGATCAAGACAAAGTCAAAATGATTCGGTCTCGTCTCAAGGAAGCATCGAGATAGGCGAAGTCTTATGCCGATCTCAAACGCAAGGAAATGGAGTATCTTTGTGGGAGATAAGGTTTTCTGAAGGTATCGCCTTGGAAGAAGGTACTAAGATTTGGGCGAAAAGGAAGTGAGCCCAAGATTCATTGGCCCATATCAAGATCTTGAAGCGAGTAGGACCGGTAGCCTATCGCCTTGAACTGCCGGCAGAGTTGAGTCGATACATGACGCCTTTCACGTATCAATCTTTGAGACAGGTATCGGTCGAGATCCATCACATGTGGTGCCCGTGATGTAAATCGAGGTTAACGCAGACTTATCTTTTGAGGAGGAACCGGTTCGGATCTTGGATAGAGATATAAAGGTTCTACGTAGGAAGTCGATGCCCTTAGTGAAAGTGCTATGGCGGAACCATGGTGCCGAGGAAGCTACGTGGGAACACGAGGATGTGATCTGGCAATAATACCTCATCTGCTTTAGTTATGTAATTTCGGACTAAATTTATTTTAAGGGTAGAATCTGAACATCCCAAAATGGGGTTATTTGGAATTTAATTATTTTTCTTATGTATGAATCTGCGTGTCATTATTTATGGAATAATAATGATCAATTTAAGGCTTTGTGTTGACTCGATTTGGTAGGAAATTTTAGTTTTTAACTGTTAAGGTAGGGAGCCTTAGCAAGAGGGTGTTATAAGAATAAATGGGGATAATTTGGACATAAAATGAGCCTAGACTAAGTGGCAAGGTAAGCCCACTTAAGAGCTACATGTGACGCCACCAAGGAGCAAGGGAGAGCTTGTGTTCGAGTAGCGAAATCTCTTTTGCACTTTATTTGGACTAAAGAGAGAGAAAGAATTACTCAAATTTAATTCTTGGAATAATAAGGATAATATGAGTGTTTAAATTGTTACTATTAATTCTAGGATAAATGATGAGGATAACATTAGTATTTTTCTACTTGATTATTCTAAGGATAATAGATGAATATTGTGGATTAATAAAGATTATTAGAATTAAATTCAAATTAATTGGAATTAATTTGAATGAGTGGCTTGGAGTGATTCAAGGAAGTTGATCAAAGTTGAACTCCTTGTTGAAGAGGAGTGGGCATGGAGTCTTGGTGAAGGGAGTGGTCAATTCTTCATGCCATTTTACTTGGCAATTTCGGCTACCCTTTTCTTTTAGCACCTCTTTCTTTTCTTTTTCCAAAACCGATTTCCCCCTCACATTCTTCCTTTAATTTCTTTCTTCATAAAAGTCCTTTGGTCAAACTCTCCACTTCTCTTTCTCTAAAATTCTCCTTCTCTACTTTTACTTACATTAGTCAATCTCCTTTTACTTTTCTTCTTTTCCTCACTAAAATCCAGCCTTATTTAGGCAAACCATAGTCAATCTAATACCCTCTTGAAGTGCTGAAACCTCACATTCCTCCTTGATTGCACTTTGGCCGAATAGTGCAAAGGGCATTGATACTCCGGACTTCTTTGTAATTCAATCGATTATCAAGGTAAGGGATGGCGAACCTCCTTCGTATTTTCTTTTTCTTGTCGACTTATGGGATTGAATGGAAGCAAGTTTGACAACTAGTAGCAAGAGTTCTAACCGGTGTTGAAATCGATGATAGGCACTTCGGATCTCAAAACAGAGAGATCGGATCCGCATTCTCGACATTCGGTTTTGGGTAGGTGGTGGTAAGTGTTTACTTATAAAAGATTACTCCTCTAATGATTAAGAAAAGCCGAAAGCTATGGTTGCTAATATTGACCAACTGTAGTTTATGAACCAGATTTGCGATTCGGGTGCCGAAGCTAGGATTCAAGCGATTAGGTAAGGATGCGGGTACAAAATATGACCCCTTTAAATTATTTGGTTTGGCCGAATGGCCATATTACTAACCTTGTTAGTTGGCCGAATATAGGGGCAAGGACTTAGAGTGTGGCCGATTGATTATCTTCGAGATTTAAGATTATCGTGGTGACAGGTGTGTACATACACACTTATATCAGTTAATATGTGTGATAAATATTTGTTGTTTGTAAATCTGCTTGATGTAGATTTGGATTTGGTACCTTAAATGGTACAAGCAAGGACCTCGGTAAGTCTCTAATATATGAGATTATTATGATGCTTTTGGGAAGCATGATTTATTTAATACATGTGATAAATGTATGATCTTTGTTATGATTATGATGTGGGTTGATGAGTGGAGGGGGCAGTATTAATCGTGCCGACGGGCACCAGTGTTTTGGTAACACACCGTGACTATATGTCACCAGAGGTTTGGTACCTCCAGAGGTTTGGTACCTCAATAGCGACTTGACCACGTGGTTAACACCACCGTGGGTTGGCCCCACTTGAGATATGGGATCGTCTCTTGCTGATTTGGTATCACACGATGGGTTGGCCCCATCACCCGATTTGTGTCTACGGACACGGTGTTTTGGTAACACATTGTGACTATATGTCACCAAAGTGGTTTGGCACCACCGGTGGTTTGGTACCACAACAGGGTAGACGATGGCGTATGGTTGGCTAGGTTGGGTACACATTATTCTCGCATATTAAATGTTATATGTTGTGTATGAAAAATATTTTAAAACTGGGAAGGGTTACATATCGAGTCTTGGTGACTCACCTTCTCCATTATTTTTCAGTGATGCTTAGATCATGGATATGGAGCCGGAGGGACTTGAGGAGGCCATGCGTGGACTTAGAATTTAATGGACTTTAATTTTGTTATTTTAAATTTGGTTATTGGGTTGTTTTATTTCTGGATGTAATAAGGCCTCATATTACTTTACTTTGGTTTTTTATATGTTGGATATTTTTATTTTTACTATAAAATTTGAATCACGCGCTTTATAAAATTAACACGAAAAATGTTTTATCGTGCCATCGGGCACATCTGAAGTTGTATAATAATTTGACTTAAGTAAATTTTCGAATTCAGCCCAAGAAGGTTTTCAACAAGATAACCAAAACAAGTTGTTTTCAACAAAACTTAAGTGGATTTAGAAAATGGGTTTCAAAAAGTTCTTCTTCGTAACGACCCATATTCGGTCCCAACGTTTGGGCCGGGTTTGGGCTGTTACATTGCATCTTGCACTTGGGCCTTTCAAGTTTAGGCCAATTCTGAGGTCGACGAGCTGTGTCGAAACATGATAAGACCGGGTTCGCATCAGAAAATTTTCTATACTTTGATATCTATTCAAATTAACCCCCCAAATAAAGAAATTAAGCTTTCCCAATCTCAAAAAATATAAAAATTATTAAAAACGAGACATAGGAACTTACCAATGTATGCTTGGAAAGCTTGTTTTCTCTCTCCTAGGGTTTCCATGAATTTTAGGTTGAAGAAGATGATATAAAATGATGATATTTCATTTAATTTAATTATCATCTTTATAATTTTTCCATTTCCAATTTAGTCATTAACCTTTTCTAATTTTTCCATGGATGATTCACCAAAAATATCTACATAATTTTCATCAATGGTCTAATTACCATTTAAGGACCTCAAGTTTTGAATTCCATAGCTATTTAATCCTTATAGCTACTAGAATTCAAATTTGACATTTTATGCAATTTAGTCCTTTCTACAATTAAGCACCTAATTGGTAAAATTTTCTTATCAAAATTCTCATGCAATCTTTCTATCATATTTCATAACATTAAAATATTTTATCTTTCCGACTCGGATTTGTGGTTACGAAACCACTATTCCGACTTCACTGAAATTGGGCTGTTACACTATCATATGTTATCATTTTTAATTTGTTAAACAATGTCCCAATTCACACAATTGCTATATAAATAGTTATTCACATATCAAACCACATTTATTTGTACAATGGAATTAGTCATTCAATACTCAACTCATGAATACATCATTTCATACCATACTCAATTCTCATCACTTGCTATATAATAGCTTTTCACAATTTGATCTACATATCATTTAAACAATAACATTATCCATTCCATATCCAATTCATGAGTACATAACTCATGTATCTCATTTTCATGTTTCAAATCACTATCCCATTTTCAATTCACATACAATATCATCTAATATCAATCATAGTACCGTTTATTTAATTACCCCTATTAACACGGCTAGGACTTGAACGGATAAATGGATCCGACCAATACACTAGTTTGGCACCCAGTGCCTCATCGGATAAACCCGAAGTAGTAACTGGGCCCAGCGCTGTATAAATTTGACACCCAATGTCTCATCGGTTAAACCAAAGTGCCTCATCAACTCGAAGTCAAAGAATTCCCAAAACTCTTCATATCCTATGACATGCCATCTATATCCGACTCAGTCCGATACTGTTAATACGGTTTCAATTCACTTTCCAAATACAACCAATATCCAATTATCATATTTGCATATATATATTCATAATATATATATATATCAATTCAATCTAATTCAGTCAACTTAATTCAATTCAATATCAAAGTACCAAATATATTTTTCATATAATCCAATATACACATGAAATTAATTCAATAGTCAAAGTGCCAAACACTCACCTCAACCACTTACCATATACATTAAATCAAAATACAACAATTAACAACTAGGTTCAGATTATAGAAATACAAACCAGGAATTCCGAGCTATTCGACGTTCACTTTATCTTTCCCCTTTTTAGTCGAGGATTTCGGTACAGAATTAAAACAATTAAAATTCATCAATATAACACAATTCAATTTCATATTGAATATTTAAATTTTACTCAATATTTTCCTAAATTTTAATTTAGTCCCTAAACCGAGACTAATTTTTATTCTTCACATTTAATTCTATATTTTCATACAAATTCCACTTTAAACTAAATTTAACTCCTTATTTTCACTTAAATCCCTAAATTTTGAATTTTCACAATTTAGTCCCTATTACTTAAAATTTACAATTTATTCTTTAATTTAATCCTTTTTCATTTCTAGCTTAAAACTCTATCAATTTAATCCCTAATACTAAAATTATTCAACATTAACAACCTTTAAAAACTCAATCAATGCTAAAATTTCAACATGGATAGGGTAATGCTTAACGCCGGGATTTCAAAAACATAAAGATTACAAGAAAAATGGACTAAATTGACTAACCAATTGAACATGGAAACTTTAAAACCCCTAAGCCTTACGTCTGTTTCTTTCCCTTTTTCTTTCTTTTGTTTAACTTTCTATTTCTATTTCTTTTTTCTTATTTGTTTTATCATTATATAATATATATTTACTTAAATATTCAGGAAACATATTATAATATATATATTTTAACTTTAGTTATTATAACATATATAATAAATTTACACCTAATTTATACCTAATGTCGTCCTACTAAAGAAAGAATGGTATAATTGTGTATTTAGTCCTTTTAATTATTCTTTAATCTATAATTCAACTTTCACTCTATATGCAATTTAGTCCTTATACCTAATTACTTTTAATTGAGCAAATTCATTTAATTGATACCTAATTAACTACACAACTAGCTTCGTAAATATTTATTAAAAATATTTACGAGTCCGATTTACGAGAACGGAGTCCCAAAAATGTACTTTCTGACACCCCTAACTATCGGGTCTTTACATAAAAGAGTGTTCAATGTTTGGTACTATGTGCGAACTGTTATATTGTCTAAGAACTTTGGGTTTTTAAGCTAAGTCCCAAGAGTGAGCTTTTCTATAAAACTCTTTTTTCAAGTTTCGAGACTCTGTTTTCAAGTTATGTTTTTAAAGTTGTGTTTTATATGTGCTCCTATGTGAGTCTATGTTTTAAGATATATTTTAAAAGTTCAATTTTTATAAACTGTGTTTTACGAGCTTTTGTGCGAGCGCTATATGAACAAGTGCTTATATGTTGGATATAATGGCATACCATAGGATTGTGAGTACTCACCTATAAGCTTTTTGATTTGGGCATTGAGGCCCTAGTACATGTGGAGAGATAAAGGGAATGTCGAGCTATGCGCCATTCACAAGAACATGTTGGCGTACATGAGAGTGTTTAGCTTATCTCTACACTTATGGGACATGTTAAGGACTCTCTAAGTCACAAGTAAAACACTATAAGGAGATCCGCTTCTCTAACAAAAGACAAGTGCAAGTGTTATGAACGCGTTTTGTGAAATTATTGTTATCAGTACAAGTGTAACAATAAGAACAAGCATAAGCATAAGCACAAGTACATTTTATGTTTTAAGTTTTCTTTTTAGAAACAAGCCAATTTTTTAACCATGATTTTCAACAAGCACATCTGAATTTGTTTACAAACTTATATGTTTTCCGATAAGCATGTTTTGAGAATTGGGTGTCGCACCTTCACGATGAACCCAGCACACGAAATGATTTTCAAACTAGGTTCCCCAATATTTTAAACTCTGTATTTTAGGCATACTCTAATATTTTTTGAATATTCACTGAGTTCTCAATGAACTCACCCACTCTTCTTTTACTTTGCAGGACAGTAGGTCGCAAGTGGCAGTTGTGAGGTGCTTGACTTGGGCGAGGATAATCCCTGAATAGAAATTTGCAAACCCGGGAAAAAGGTGATGGGATTATTTATGTGGGTTTAGTTTTGTTATAGTTGCTAATGTTATTAAAACAATTTCCTTAAAGTTTAATTTAATTTTTGGGAAACCTTGAATTAAACCCTTGTTAAATTTTTCTTTTTAGTATGAATAAATTTTAATGTTGATTATTCCTCCTTTCATGCGTATCATGTTGTATTCTTTTAATTTTTCCAAAGTATGTCTTAATAATAAAGCGTGTCAGTTGGATTGCGAAATACTATTTCATGCAACCCTTTAATGTTGCGACTTACAACATGCATGCACAGCCTTAAGAATGATAATCTTACTATTTAGCGACCCCTATAAAAAGTATAAAAACCCTTGCATGAGCGCCTCTTTTTGTTGCGATACTTGTTTAGTATGCGAACTCATGATGTTTGTTTATATGCGAACTTATGTAGTATGCGAACTCTGATATTTTGTAATCTCATGTTTTATGTTGTTATGATAACCTATGTTGCCATGCGAACCTTAATAATAACTTCTATGTACTTGTATTTACATTTGAGTATGCATACCCTAAAATTCCATATTTATTTCTTTCATGCGAGCCCTTAAGTTTCACTATTTAGGTGACATGCGAATCTTTCCTTTGTCTATTTTTGTAAGCTCGCATGATTTACATTCTATGTATGACTTAATTTTTTTCTTTTGTGTTATAACTTAGCACATTATATGTTGTATATACATGATGTGTTAGAGGTTAGGTTAGGAGTTAATGGAGAGTCACTCCGGTGGCTAATGTAGCTCTTCAGATTCGGGTCAAACCAATTTGACCAGGTTTAGGGTGTTATATTTTTGGCCGACTCACCACACCCATCATCCTCATATTTCTGGTCGGGTCGCCACACCTATCATCTTTGTGTTTTTGGCCGAGTCCCCACATGCATCATCCTTGTGTTTTTGGTTGGGTTGCCACATCCGTCATCCTCATGTTTCTAGCTGGGTTGCCACATTCATCATCCTTATATTTTTATCAGGTAGCCACACTCATCATCCTCGTGTTTCTAGTTGGATCACTACACCCATCATTATTATATTTCTAGCTAGGTTGCCATACCTGCCATCCTTGTGTTATGTGTATGGTTGCATTATTGTGCCCATTATCCTATGAGTTACCCTTCATAAGCCATCCCCTATGTGTAAAGGCATTATCTTTCATTAACCGTTTACGCACTTTTATGCAACGAGAGCCTACGGTAGTGTGATCGACCTCTAAATTAGGTTAACAAATAAACTTTATAACTACGAGCACTCGCACTTTATTTCTCTAGATTAATAATTATTTTCAAACCAACATTATAAAACCATCTTTCGTAAGCACTTGTTGAATATTGCTCATCAAAAACTCAAGCAAAAAGTTACATTTGTTACCATTATTTATAATAATAAATAGTCATTCTGTTCACATTTTAACGGATATTATACATTTCTTAAGTCTAACAGATAGTACACATTTCTTACGTTTTATATCACCAAGGAATAATATGCATTTCTTACGTTTCATATTACCACTGAATAGGTCACGTCTCTTAATTTTATATTGTCAACCGATGGCTTGAACCTCCTTTGTTTTACATTTCCAATAATCGCATCCGTGATATACATACAACACGTTTCCATTATATAAATCCAGATCCTTTAATTGACAAATGCACCACTAGGTTATACATTATACATTTTGGATTGTCGAGTCAAGGCATACCAACCGCTAAATCACAAATCAAAATTTATACAAGTCAACTATGTATAGAAATACAATTTGTGAAAATATTATTAAAAAGGGTGTGCACGATTTTCAATAGCCTCACAAGGCATCATATATCGTCAGGTCATCGAGCCTATAATTTTACCATCTATCTTTTACTTTATTTACTACAACTAGCACCCATAGGGGGTAGCCTATAGATAGTCTTGAGGCACGGTCACTTTATAACATACCTCTTGATTGGGGGGACTATTGTTATATCTCCACCCGACTGTGACACATGGCAACATAAAAACAACCGAAGGGATACCCACAAATGACCCTCCACTTTGTATCGTCTGGATGGTCAATCAATGATCGACTACTTACCTGCCTCATACCCCCTACGATAAGAACCATTGGTCCTTAACCACCCAAGTGGGTTCTCTGTTAAGCAATCCACTATTAACGGATACACTTTTCTTAAAAAAAAGACCACCCGTAAATCATTGTACCCTCCATCGAATCCCTACCTTATCTTAGATCCAATTTGGGCCTCCGTTGGCCCTCACCTCTCATATAAATACCCCAATATACTTCTTAGTAAAGGGATACCTCTCCACACACAAAAAACCCTAACACACTAAAATTTTATCCCTTTTTTGCTTGAGTCCCTTCACTTTTTTTTGGCTCTTAGTCCTAGAGTGGTGAACCTTCTTTGACACTGCCCCCTATCCTCATTTATCTCGATTGATATGGTGTATCAATGTGTTGTCACCATATTTGTTTATGATTGGGATGGAGCAATAGGCCCACTGTCTTCACACAACAGTATATGATGGATGGTGGAATCCAATTCGCTTATTTAGAGATGGCCCCTTGTCTCAAATCTTTTCTTTGTTAATAAGTTTATCTTATTTTGCAAAGTTGATTTGGAGCAATCAGATTTAATCAATCATATTATTTGCCAACTCAACTTTGTCTCAACTCACAAGATCAATGCCCAAATGACTCGAAGTTGTTTTCTCTTCAAACACGTGTGAATCATTGAAGAGTCAAGTTACAAGTAAGTTGGGTTTTCAACAGACAAAAGATTTGAGAAAATATGTAAGGATTCCTCTGTTCCGATAACAAATGCCAATACCAATTCATTTTTGACAAAGTTTGGAATCATTGAGGAGTCAAGTTACAAGCAAGTTGGATTTTCAATAGACAGAAGATTTGGAAAAATATTTAAGGATTCACGTATTCCGATAACAAATGCCAATACCTTTGTTAGTGATAGGAAGATTTACTCAGTAGAAGTCAATTCTATTAGCTATTCTTAGGGTGAGTTTGGATAGGCGATTGTGTACAGTATAATGCGTTTAGCTTATTTTTTGTCTCACGTTACAGTATCTCTACAATATTTAATCTTACCATCATCTCTGTTTTTACATAGTAGATAAACGCATTGCTTATCCAAATCCACCTTTAATTACTTCGTGCTATCGGTGTATGTAGTGAGAATAAAAAGACAGGTGGAAGCTTTAATTGAGGTTCTACTAATGGATTCCGCAAAATTCTGTTTGTTCAATGGGATAAGTGTGTGAATGGGGTGTCCAGGTTAGAAGCTGGAAATCCTGATGTTTTCTAGATGCAAGTTTTGCACAATAAATACAAGTTGGGTGCTAGTTGCCCTAAGAACATTATTCGCACTAAGTCCTCCTTTGTTTGGCGCTCCCTTTCTTCGGGATAATATTAGTTGGAAGTTATGAAACGGTACATGGGGTGTCGGAGATAGGTCCTTTAAAGAATCTTTGTTTATTTCCTTGGGAGATGGATGAGGATGCATCATTAGCCTCAATGGTTAATATAGATAAGAGTTGGAAGTGGATTATTTTGTGCATTATGTAAGCATTCAACCACCAAATCTGATGGCTGGTTTAGATACCCTGTGAGTGGCGATGAGTACCAATTCTAGATTCTCTGTAGCAGTTGTTTACAAGCTGCTTTCTCTTGAAACACAAATTCCAAAATATCGTACAAGGAGATTTAAAAGGGGATGCCCACTACCATATTTTCGGGAACACTTAACAAACAAACTTTACATGATCTAATAGACTTCCGCTCCACTGCAACCATCATCGGAGCTCACTTTCTGGTGGTGGTTACCTTGGAAACAAAGGAATATGATAATTTTTATGTTGGAACAAAATATTGATTGGAGGCCTCATGTAGTTGGGCAAGGCAAATTAAGGCTACGATGGTCATGGGGGTAGCCAAGCAAGTTGGGTGGTCTCCTCCAAAGGAGCTTGGGTAAAGTTAAACAAAGACCAACCATGGAGGTCAGTATATTTCGGGCTATTATCCTTCGCTTGGGAGGTAGTCTATAAGCGTATAATTCTTTGATCGTCACCTTATATAACTAATTATTTCTTGCAAAATTAGAAAGTAGCCTTTATTTTTTTATTCATCAAGATTACATTTGCGAGATGACAAATTTTCCACGAAAATCACAAGTTAGAACCAACTAAAATCTAGTAAAACACAAACAAAATTACCCTAAAACTCACTCAGCCGAAGGCGAAAAGTGAAGCAATTCCTTGGAATGAAGCGAAGGTTTCACCACAACCACCGATTCAAACGTCTTGCTAAGCTTATTCTCCAATGCTTCGATCTTGAGAGAGTATTTTATCCCTGAAACCACCGTTTTTGAGCCTCTAAAACCTGAGAAAAAACCAACTCCGCCCGTCTTCCGTTACTACTACTTAAAAATCCTCGCCACCGCCCCAGGCCGTGGCTCCGATTATGTAACACCCCAAACCCGGTCAATACGCCACGACCGAATCTGGTATGTCACTGAGGAAAATATTTTTGAAAGAATTGAATTAACAATTAAATTTTTGTGAAAAACTCTTTGAAATTCTATATTTGTAGAAATTACATGTTTAATAAGTTAAAATTGAAGATTTACTTTGAAATTACATAAAACTTTAAAATAAGTGAATAAACCATAGATTAGAAAACATTTATATCTTTTAAGAAAATTTGAAATATTATTTTGAAAATCCGTTTGCAATTGAGTATAGAAACTTGAATTTTGGAAATCACTTAATTTGTTGAAAACATTTAACTTGAAATTTTACTATTGAACTATTCGTGTTACCCGATGGTAAGATTTTTAAAACCATTGCGAGTTTTTAATTTAGAAAACTTTGGGCTCAATTATTAAATTAACCAAGTAATTATAAGCCATATTTTAAACATATTCAAAACATAAAAATAATCCAAAACATAATTAAACAGGCCTTATTACAAATCCATAAAATATGAAAACCAAATTAAAATAAAATACCCAAATGGAAGTTCACATAAAACCAACTTTTATCGCATGGCCTCCTCGAGTTCATCCGGCTCATCATCCGCGATCTCACGAATCACCTGAAAGGATAAGGGAGAAGGTGAGTCACCAAGACTCAGTGCGTATTCCCACTCCCGGGTAAATACCACATACTTACACAAATTATAACAAAGCAACATATATGTATAATGCACCCAACCTAGCCATCCATAACTCCTTTTCTACCCCGTGTGGTACCAAACCACCGTGGTGCCAAACCACCGTGACCGAAGTCACGATATAAATGTGATACCAAATCACTGGTGACCAAAGTCACGAATAATCCATCTGTGGGGCCAACCCACGTGTGATACCAAATCACTGGCGATGATCCCATATCTCAAAAGTGGGGCCAACCCACGGTGGTATTAACCACAGAGACGAGACGCTATGAGGTGCCAAACCTCTGGTGTCCGAAGACACAAATGTGATACCAAATCACTGGAGATACCAAATCTCTGGTGTCCGAAGACACAAATGTGATACCAAATCACTGGTGACCGAAGTCACTATCTTCCCCCTCCTCTCATATTACCCATACCAATGCAATAGATGACCAAATCATGTTAATACACTTTAATATGAATCATATATCAAATACCATAAATCATAGATCATGATTTCAATCCACATGTATTAACAACATATTGAAACGGACTTACCCGAATCATCATTCATACCATCATGGTATCATATCCAAATCTCATCGTTTTCCCTACTTTCATATTATGATTAGTTATAATACACATAAATACATATATATATAAACCAAGTTATAAAATGTGTAAGATGCACACACCTTTCACCAAAGCAAAACTAACTTTCGAAGATCCGATCCACCGTACTAGATCCTTGTCCTACAATCGGCCATATCACAATATTTTAATGAAAACCATTCGGCCAACAACATATCTTAAATCCAAATAACCTTAGGCTTCCTCAACCAACTTAAGAGTATAGGATCCTTACCACTTGACTTACCAACTTCGATTTGCTAAAGGAATGGCTTAAATCGATTGCTTCCAAAATCCCAATGAGCCTAAGAGAATAATCGAATCCTAAAAAAATGTTTAGAACCTTGCAAAACAATGCCCAAAGGTTCGGCCTTTGTCCACAAGAAAACATCATAGAAACGAGAAAGAAAAAGAAGAAAAACGTTCATGAACACTTACCCCTTTTTATCCAAAATCGATAGAAGAAACCCAAGGAGAGTCTACCCTTGAATATTCGGCCAAAATAATACTAAAAGGAAGTAGAAGATTCGGCTATGGTGAAGTGAAAAAGAAAAGAAAAAATAGAATGGAAGTAGATGTTTTGTCTTTGAACAAATGAAAAAGAAATGGTATTGGGAAAAAGAAAGATTCGGCCAAGAGAGTGTAGGAGAAATGTGATTATGAACCAATGTTAAAGAAGACAAAGAAAAGAGAGATGTGGGAGAGATGAGATTCGGCCAACACCTAATTGCCTAAAAGAAAAGTGCACAAAAATTCATAAGTTGTTTCGGTTTCAAGAGAAAAATGAAAAGAAGAGAATAGCATTTTTGGTTCAACAAAATGAAGGCTAAAACACAAGTAAAATTTGCACAAAAGTGCTTAGGTACTTTCGGCCAAAGGAGAAGTTTTTGGAGAGAAAGAAAACAATACAAAAGATGCACAAAAAGAAAAGGTTGACCAACAATTCCCCCCCAAACCTCCTATCAAAATTCGGCCACCACCTAGCCATACATGCCGTCCACATACATGCACTAAAGGCTAGGAAAATTTTCCAAAACATCATCCTAAAGTCTAGCCTTATGTCTCCCCAACCTTCCTTAACCTTAAGAATCTTATCCCCAAATTCATGCTTTCCTTAAACCAAAATTCAACTTACCAAAAGATGAAAGTCCAATCTATCATAAACATAGGTTGACCGTCCATAAATGCTATGATGAAATAAAAATCCTCAAAATGCTTTCCTTGATACTCGAACCACTAACCTCAAGCACCCTTTCAAGAGCCTTAACCATCTTGCCACTTATTCCTCTTGTGCTTTAATTTAACACTTAAATTATCTTAAGTATCAAACTCACTTAATCCACTTCATTAAATAAACCATACTAAAAATTATTCTAACTTCCTAAAAAAATCAAGTCTTCACAAGACTATGCTAACACACAAAATTCATACCCACGCCAACACCAAAGATACTCAAATTTTAGGATGTTACAATTCTACCCCCTTAAAATAGTTTCGTCCTCGAAATTACACGATCAAAAGAGTTGAGGATATCACGCCTCATTGCATCCTCCGGTTCCCACGTAGCTTCTTCTACGCCATGGTTTCGCCATAAAACCTTCACTAAAGGAACTGACTTCCTACGCAAAACTTTCACGTCTCGATCTAGAATCTGCACAGGTTCTTCTTCTATCGTCAAATCTGGACTCACTTCTATTTCCTCTACTGCCACGACATGCGATGGATCAGAACGATATCGTCTAAACATGGAGACATGAAACACATCGTGAATCTGACTCAGTTCTGCTGGCAACTCAAGCTGATAAGCTACTGGTCCCACTCATCTCAACACCTTAAACGGTCCAATGAACCTTGGACTTAACTTACCTTTTCTCCCAAATCTTAACACTTTCTTCCATGGCGAGACCTTCAGAAAAACTTTGTCACCCACGGCAAACTCTATATCCCTCCGCTTGAGATCGGCATATGACTTCTGCCTATCCGAAGCTTCCTTGAGATGAGCTCGAATCAATTTCACCTTATCCTCAGTTTCGCAACCAACTCTGGTCCTAACATCTGACGCTCACCCAACTCTGTCCAACATGTAGGTGTGCGACACTTCCTACCATACAATGCCTCATATGGTGCCATCTTAATGCTTGCCTGATAACTATTGTTGTATGCGAACTCAGCTAACGGCAAAAACTCTTCCCAGCTGCCTCGAAATCCAAAACACATCCTCTCAACATATCTTCTAAGATCTGAATAACTCTTTCTGACTGCCCGTCAGACTGTGGATGAAATGCGGTACTGAAATCCAACCGCGTACCCAAAGCCTGATGTAACGCTCTCCAAAACCTCGACGTAAATCTGGGATCTCTGTCTGAGATGATCGACACTGGCACACCGTGCAACCTCACTATCTCAGCCACATACAACTTAGCTAACCTCTGAAGCGAGTAATCTACCCTTACCGGAATGAAATGAGCTGACTTGGTCAGACGATCTACAATCACCCAAACTGAATCCTTCTTACTAGGTGTAAGAGGTAATCCACTGACAAAGTCCATAGTGATTCTTTCCCACTTCCACTGTGGAATCTTCACCACCGAAGTAATCCAGACAAGAATCGATGTTCACCTTGACCTCTCGACATGTCGGACATTTACCGACAAACTCGGTTACCTCCCGCTTGCACACAGCCACCAAAGCGCTCTCTCAAATCCGATACATCTTGCTACCTCCGGATGCATAGCATATGGGTGCTATAAAAGCGTCCCAAAGAATCCTTTGCCTCAACTCTCCATCTTTCTAAGATACAAGCTCTCCCTTTAAAACACAAAACTCCATCATTGGACAAACTAAAATCCTCTAAACCACCATTCTGAACTTGCAATCTCCGATCATTCAAACCATCATCCTCTAACTGTTTCTCCTTGATTTGCTCTAACCAAGTCGTCTTGACTTGCAATTCAGCCAAAAGACTTCCATCGTCATATAAGCTAAGACGAGCAAACATCGATCTTAAATCAGATACAACCTTACGGCTCAACGCGTCCGCCACCATGTTAGCCTTGTCGGGATGATACTCAATCGAACAGTCGTAGTCCTTCAACAACTCAATCCATTTACGCTGTCTCAAGTTCAAATCCTTCTAAGTCAGAAGATACTTAAGACTCTTGTGATCCGTGTAGACTATCGACTTCTCTCCGTACAAGTAGTGTCTCCAAATCTTCAAAGCAAAGACCACTGCGGCTAATTCCAAGTCATGCATTGGATAATTAACCTCATGTGGTCTCAACTGTTGAGATGCATAAGCTACTACTTTCCCTTCCTGCATCAACACACATCCCAAACCAGTATGTGATGCATCACAGTAAACCTTGAATTCCTTGCCTGCCTCGGGTTGAATCAAAACTGGAGCTTTAGTTAGAATCTTCTTCAACTTGTCAAAACTTTCTTGTTGCTTCTCGGTCCACACAAATGGAACTCCTTTCCTCAACAACTTGGTCATCGGTGCGGTGATCAAAGAAAATCCTTCCACAAACCTTCTAAATACCGCCAGGACCTAGAAAACTCAATCTCGACCATCGACTTGGTGGCTTCCAATCCAACACTGCCTCGATCTTTCGAGGATCCACTCTAATCCCTCTACCGATACAACATGACCCAAGAAAGTCACCTCCTAAGCGAACTCACACTTACTAAATTTAGCAAAAGTTACTTTTCCTCGAATCTGCAACACTACTCGCAAATCGCATCATGCTCCTCCTCGACTTTGAGTATACCAAAATATCGCCTATAAAACCACAACAAACCGATCCAAAACTGCTGGAATACCCGATTCATCATATCCATGAATGCTACTGCTTAGTTAACCCAAACGGCATCACCGAAACTCGTGGTGCCCATACCGAGTGCAAAATGCCGTCTTATGGATATCGACCTCTTTCACCTTAAGTCGATGATATCTAGACCTTAAGTCAATCTTAGAGAAAGCTGCGGCACCTTTAAGTCGATTAAACAAGTCATCTATCCTCGGAATGGATACTTGTTTTGATCGTCGACTTATTCAATTGGCGGTAGTCTATACACATCCGCATTGAACCATCCTTCTTCTTGACAAAAAGTACCGGCGCTCCCCAAGGCGAAACACTTGGTCGAATGAAACCTCGATCCAACAACTCTTGAATCTGAGCTTTCAATTCCATCAATTCCTTCGGTGCCATCCTATACGGAGCTATAGACACTGGCGCCGTTCTGGGTAATAGATCTATACCGAATTCGACTTCACGATCTGGAGGCAATCCCGGAAGTTCTTCAGGAAATACGTCAGCATAATCCTTTACAGTACGAACATTTCCAACAGGAGATTCCTTAGCTTCCAAAGCACACACATGAACCACAAATGCCTCACGTTCTTCCCGACCATCTTCACGACTTTCAATGCAGATACCACGTTAGATAGATAATCTCTTCTATTTCCTATCATGACCACTTCTTCACCTTCCGCTGTCTTCAAAACCATGCGCTTAGTAGCGCAATCCAAACTTGCTTGGTACTTAACCAACCAGTCCATCCCAAGAATTAGATCAAACTCCTCAAACGGCAGTTCCATCAGATCAGCTACAAACACTACCCCTTGAAGTTCTAGGGGTACATCTCTATATAGCTTATCTACTTCTACAAAGTGACCTAGAGGACTAAGTACTGTCATCCTCCTAGAAGCAGTTTTAGAATCTAGATTTATAGTCTTTGCTATACTACTAGCAACATACGAATGCGCCGAACCCACATCTATCAAAGCGATATGGAACACCAAAGATTAAGAACATACCGGTTATGACATCCGGTCGTCACTCTCCTCTCGATGCCTCACAGCATACACCAAACCAGTGTCTTGCCTCGGTGTTGCTTGCACCTCTTGCCTCGATGATCCGCAATTTCGACCGTAACCATTACCTCCTCTACCATTACCACGACCTCTCTGCGGTGACGGTCCCTCCTTTCTGAACTAAGCACGACCTTGACCTTAAGGCTGATTCTTGGCTTGCTTACGTGGACAGTCCCTCACACGATGATCCAACGAACCACACTCGAAATGACTTTTCCTCCGGTCCAACATTCGCCTAATGAAACTTCCCACATCGGTTACACGTGCTTGGTCCTCGATTAGCGATATGCAGACCTTCCGGTCGATTCGGCTCATTTTGCCTAGCCCTCTTCCTCGAACATTACCGTTGACCCAGATGATCCATATCCTCTCTTATGCTTATTCCGGTCGTAACTCTGCCTTCCAAATTCCTTTATTCCTTCGACTATCTTAGCCTTTTCAACCAAAGTAGCAAAGTCTCGCTCCTGATGTGGAGCAATCAACAATCTCAGCTCATCCTTCAAACCATCTTCGAATCGGACACATCGCACATACTCCGAAGCCACAATACCTCCAGCATACCGGCTCAAACTTAAGAACTCTGCCTCATATTCTGATACGGATTTACTCCCTTGGACCAAACTCAGGAATGCCTTACGCTGCGTATCAATGTAACTAGACCCAATATATTTCTTCTGATACGCTGCCTTAAAAAAGTCCCAAGTGAGATCCTCCGCTATAGCACCATTCCGAACTGTGAGCCACCACTGATATGACTCGTCACGAAAAAGTGATACAATCCCTTTTAGCTTTTCCTCGGCATTCAAATCCAGATCATCCATGATTCGCTCCGTCGCCTCTAACCAATATTCAGTCGAGCTGGGAGCTACACCCGAAACACCTCGAAATACCTCGACTCCGTTGGCTCGAGTCGCTCAGGTATAGATTTTTGAGCTCCGCGCCTTCTCCTATTCCAGCTATCCTCTCAAGAACTCACAGCATTGCCTGAGACACTGCGTCATCCCCCGTTTGATCCTGAAACTCAGCTCCAACCGCTGGTGGTGGGACTGGTGGTACCTCATTCTCGAATCCTTGACCCGACCTCACTGGCTTAGACACAGCCATCCTACCTCGACCATGTCCACGCATAACACGACCTCGACCTCGAGTACTCATATCTAAAGTCTCAACTTATCTGATTTAAAAGTTTTATGCATTAGTCATTATTCCACTTTCTTTTAAAGCACAGTTTTATGAAAAATTTTAATAAGAGATTGTTTCATGAGTACACCAAACCTATAGTTTTGGGTCTCTAAAGTAGTTCCAACTACTATTTAGTCATATCAACATCACTAAAATCATATCATCAAAATCAACAGTTTTGATGTACTTACTGTATGGATTGATCTTTGGAGACTCGGGGCCATGCCTTTCCAACCATAAAATTTTTAACAAAAACATTTTAAAACCATACTTCAAATCATTTTGGGCCTTGGGCCCATGACCGAGCTTTTGAACTTAGCTCTGATACCAATTTGTAACACCCCAAACCCGGTCAATACGCCACGACCGAATTTGGTATGTCACTGAGGAAAATATTTTTGAAAGAATCGAATTAACAATTAAATTTTTATGAAAAACTCTTTGAAATTCTATATTTGTAGAAATTACATGTTTAATAAGTTAAAATTGAAGATTTACTTTGAAATTACATAAAACTTTAAAATAAGTGAATAAACCATAGGTTAGAAAACATTTATATCTTTTTAAGAAAATTTGAAATATTATTTTGAAAATCCGTTTGCAATTGAGTATAGAAACTTGAATTTTGGAAATCACTTAATTTGTTGAAAACATTTAACTTGAAATTTTACTATTGAACTATTCGTGTTACCCGATGGTAAGATTTTTAAAACCATTGCGAGCTTTTAATTTAGAAAACTTTGGGCTCAATTATTAAATTAACCAAGTAATTATAAGCCATATTTTAAACATATTCAAAACATAAAAATAATCCAAAACATAATTAAACAGGCCTTATTACAAATCCATAAAATATGAAAACCAAATTAAAATAAAATACCCAAATGGAAGTTCATATAAAACCAACTTTTATCGCATGGCCTCCTCGAGTTCATCCGGCTCATCATCCACGATCTCACGAATCACCTGAAAGGATAAGGGAGAAGGTGAGTCACCAAGACTCAGTGCGTAGTCCCACTCCCGGGTAAATACCACATACTTACACAAATTATAACAAAGCAGCATATATGTATAATGCACCCAACCTAGCCATCCATAACTCCTTTTCTACCTCATGTGGTACTAAACCACTGGTGGTGCCAAACCACTGGTGACCGAAGTCACGATATAAATGTGATACCAAATCACTAGTGACCAAAGTCACGAATAATCCATCTGTGGGGCCAACCCACGTGTGATACCAAATCACTGGCGACGATCCCATATCTCAAAAGTGGGGCCAACCCACGGTGGTATTAACCACAGGGACGAGACGCTATGAGGTGCCAAACCTCTGGTGTCCGAAGACACAAATGTGATACCAAATCACTGGAGATACCAAATCTCTGGTGTCCGAAGACACAAATGTGATACCAAATCACTGGTGACCGAAGTCACTATCTTCCCCCTCCTCTCATATTACCCATACCAATGCAATAGATGACCAAATCATGTTAATACACTTTAATATGAATCATATATCAAATACCATAAATCATAGATCATGATTTCAATCTACATGTATTAACAACATATTGAAACGGACTTACCCGAATCATCATTCATACCATCATGGTATCATATCCAAATCTCATCGTTTTTCCCACTTTCATATTATGATTAGTTATAATACACATAAATACATATATATATAAACCAAGTTATAAAGTGTGTAAGATACACACACTTTTCACCAAAGCAAAACTAACTTTCGAAGATCCGATCCACCGACTAGATCCTTGTCCTACAATCGGTAGTATCACAATATTTTAATGAAAACCATTCTACCAACAACATATCTTAAATCCAAATAACCTTAGGCTTCCTCACCAACTTAAGAGTATAGGATCCTTACCACTTGACTTACCAACTTCGATTTGCTAAAGGAATGGCTTAAATCGATTGCTTCCAAATCCCAATGAGCCTAAGAGAATAATCGAATCCTAAAAAATGTTTAGAACCTTGCAAAATAATGCCCAAAGGTTCGACCTTTGTCCACAAGAAAACATCATAGAAACGAGAAAGAAAAAGAAGAAAAACGTTCATGAACACTTACCTCTTTTTATCCAAAATCGATAGAAGAAACCCAAGGAGAGTCTACCCTTGAATATTCGCCAAAATAATACTAAAAGGAAGTAGAAGATTCTGCTATGGTGAAGTGAAAAGAAAAGAAAAATAGAACGGAAGTAGATGTTTTGTCTTTGAACAAATGAAAAAGAAATGTTATTGGGAAAAAGAAAGATTCGACCAAGAGAGTGTAGGAGAAATGTGATTATGAACCAATTTTAAAGAAGACAAAGAAAAGAGAGATGTGGGAGAGATGAGATTCGGCCAACACCTAATTGCCTAAAAGAAAAGTGCACAAAAATTCATAAGTTGTTTCGGTTTCAAGAGAAAAATGAAAAGAAGAGAATAGCATTTTTGGTTCAACAAAATGAAGGCTAAAACACAAGCAAAATTTGCACAAAAGTGCTTAGGTACTTTCGGCCAAAGGAGAAGTTTTTGGAGAGAAAGAAAACAATACAAAAGATGCATAAAAAGCAAAGGTTGACCAACTATTCCCCCCAAACCTCCTATCAAAATTCGGCCACCCCCTAGCCATACATGCCGTCCACATACATGCACTAAAGGCTAGGAAAATTTTCCAAAACATCATCCTAAAGTCTAGCCTTATGTCTCCCCAACCTTCCTTAACCTTAAGAATCTTATCCCCAAATTCATGCTTTCCTTAAACCAAAATTCAACTTACCAAAAGATGAAAGTCCAATCTATCATAAACATAGGTTGACCGTCCATAAATGCTATGATGAAATAAAAATCCTCAAAATGCTTTCCTTGATACTCGAACCACTAACCTCAAGCACCCTTTCAAAAGCCTTAACCATCTTGCCACTTATTCCTCTTGTGCTTTAATTTAACACTTAAATTATCTTAAGTATCAAACTCACTTAATCCACTTCATTAAATAAACCATACTAAAAATTATTCTAACTTCCTAAAAAAAAATCAAGTCTTCACAAGACTATGCTAACACACAAAATTCATACCCACGCCAACACCAAAGATACTCAAATTTTAGGATGTTACAGATTATATTCTTCCACCGCGAACCTCCCCAGCTCTTGTACCTCCTCGTTGGTCTTTACGTCGGTTATCTCCGTTCTCCCTCCCACCATCCTTCCGTAACCGCCAACCGTGAAACACAGTGTTATTAGTAACAACAAAGAAATGACCATCAGATCAGCTTTCGCCATCTTTATGGTGCTTCAGTTTTTTTTTTTTTAAAGATTTTGAAAGGTGAGTAATCAATATATTTATATATAGAGAAAATTGAGAGAAGAAAGGGGCTATTTTACCAAAGTAACCCAAAAAAAATTTATTTACAAAAATAACTTAAGTTTAAAAATAATCACAAAAATAACCTAAAATGAATAAAGAAATTAGGGTTTTGGCCTGTCAATGGCCGGAACCCCCTTGTATTTTGAACCCATGATTACACAAAACGTATGGGGCTTTAAAAATTAATTTTTTGGTTAGGCTGTCAATGGCGAGAATCGAGGTATTTTTTACAAGTATAAAACTAGTATACAAAATTTTAAAAAGAAAAAACGAAAAAAAAAATTTGGGCGCCGGCACATCAATTGTCGGCACCCACATCGTAAAAAAATTTGAAAATTTTTGGGTCTTGGCTTCACAATGGCCTACACTGCATCTAAAAAAATTTCAAAATTTTTTTGGGTCTTTGGCTTCATCAATGGTAAGCACCCCATCCCAAAAAAAAATTTTTTGGGTGCTAGCTCATCAATGGTAAGCACCTACATAGAAAAAAAAATTTCAAAAATTTTTGGGTCTTTGGCTTTGTCAATGGCCTACCCTGCATACTGAAAAAAATTTGAATTTTTTTGGGTGTTAACTTTATCAATGGTGGCACCCCTTCCCAAAAAAAAAATTATAGATGTGGAATGTGTTGAAAGTGAAAAGTTGCAATTGAATATATGGGTGAATGTGACATGTTTCAATGTGGGGGACAATGGCTATTTATAGATGTTGATGTGTGTTGAAAAAAATTACTCATTTTTGACAGGTCATTTTAATTTTTTGGCTGGTTGTATGGACTGACACCCCATATTTATGAGTATCTAGTAGTTTCTTTATTTTATTCAAAAATTATTTCAATGTCAGTACCCTCATATATATTTCATTTAAAATTTTTTAATATTAGAGTAATTTAATTTTTAAAAGTCGATAAAGTCATCGAGCAATTATGAGTTCGTAATACGAGTAATTTTATTAATAATGAGTAATTTTATTTTAATCCATTCATTTTTAAATTTTTCATATTTTAATTTTTCCAATTAAAATTTTAAATTTGTAGTAAGAAAAATTAATTTTTCGACTTTTTTTAGCTTGGTACCCCATTTTGAAAAATTAAATTAGTTAAAATAAATCTAAATTCAATTTTATATTTAATGTTTTATTTATATATATTCATTTATTTTTTTGGTCAATTAAAGTTTATATATTTTTAAAAATATTTGATTTTAAAAATATCTTTAGGCGTGATTTTCATTTCATTTCATTCTTATTTAATTTTCATTTCATTATTATTTAATTTTCATTTCATTTTCATTTCATCTGTTTCATTTTATTTAATTTTCATTTCATTTGTTTCATTTGTATTTAATTTTTATTTCATTTCATTCTTATTTAATTTCCATTTCCATTTCATTTCATTTGTTTCATTTGTATTTAATTTTCATTTCATTTCATTCCTATTTAATTTTCATTTCATTCTTATTTAATTTTCATTCTATTTCAATTTCATTTAGATTCCCATTTCCTTTCATTTCATTTAAAATTTATATTTTTCAATTTCAATTTATTTTTTCTCAATTCATATATTAAAATTTAACAAAAGTTAACATTTCCGCATTTAATATAATTTTATATTTTGAATGCAAAAGTTTCTCTTTGGTTCATTTAAATTTAATTTACTTCCAACATTTTTCTCATTGCATTAAAATTTCCCATTGTTTTTAAATATTTACAATATTTTGGAAGAACATGCGCTGAATAATATATCACTCGTCATCTTGGAGTCCAGCATTACGAGACGATTGACCGAAAACGTAAACATGATGTGGGCATGTTGATCGGTTGTGTCCCGATGTTCGACACACAGTGCACAGTTTGGGTTTGTAACACCCTAAATTAGGGGTTGTCTAAAATTTAATTATTTTTCCATGTGTGTACTTGAAGAATTAAATGCTATGATTTTGACATGTTTTAGGGTCTAGAATTAACCCCGAGCTAGGTGAGACTTGGAGCTAAAAATTTCTTTTTAAGTGTTTAAAGGAAGGAAGCTAGGTGAGATAGGGTTAAGTAAAAATTCGGTGAAGCATGACATAAAGAACTAATTGGCAAAGTGGTTCCATCGCCACTTAAGATGTTAGAGGTGAAGATGGGCGCAGTCATAGGTTGAATGGTTTGGAGCAAATTTTTGGCGTTTTTTTTTATATATGCGGTGATGGGCTTAAGTAGGAAGCTTTAAAAATTAAAAGGTGAGGTATATGACATGAAAATCGGTTCGGTGGAGTGGCTTGGGGCGCCACTTAAGGGCCTTGGTATAAGGACTCGGGTTCGAGTCATGATGGACGCAAGAGTATTTTATTTTTGGGCTTTTTGGCATTAAAGGAAAGGGGGCTAGGTAGGAAGGCTTTAAAACTAAATGGAGGCGGTTCATGACATGAAAGTCAAATGGGAGAAATGGCCTTGGGCATTAGAAGTGAGGGTTGCGGCAGTTGCTTCCCTAGGTCCTGGGTTCGAACCAAGGGAGCAGCAGTTGTTTTATTTTTTTCTTTTCATGTAAGTGGCGTTAGGGGAGAGGTGATGGCATGAATAGGGACTCTTAAATTGATAAGGATAAAAGCTTATTTTTTTGCACATATTCGGCTGGAGGAGTAGGTGTTAGTAGCTTATTTTCATTCAATTTGTTTGAGGGGATTAAGGGATAAATGTTATATTTTCTTGAGTGATAATTAAAAGCTGAATTATCACAAAGAGGGGGAGGAATTGGCCGATTATAGGACTCCTTGGGGGCTGTCCACTTTCGGGTTTGATATAGCAAGGAGTGAAAATCCATCAAATTCTTTTCTTTTTCTCTCTTCATTAGTCTTTTAATTCTCCCATTGTTACATTGCCAAAATTTGCTCAAAACTTCCAGCTTCTCTTGTTTCTTCTAAGCCGAACCTACCCCTTTCTTCTTCTCAAGATTCCAGCCCTTCCATCTTGCCTTGGCCGAATCTCTTAGGGGCTATCAACTTCTCTTTTGTAGTTCTCCAAGTGGCGTTAGGGTAAGTATTTTCTTCCTTAAAGTAATCATTGTTTCTTCTCTTTTGGGATGGTAGAATGATTCATAAAGATCACAAGAATGATCACAAGATGGTATTTCTCTGTTGTAGTTATCGGCAAGGTGCGTTGTTGGAGACTATCGGTGTTGATTTTTAAGGTGAGGCACCTACACTATTCTACCATAGGCCACTTCCCATAGATTTACTTATAGCCAATTTTAACGTGCGTTTTAGTAGGGTTCTCAAGACTCAAGTGACAAATTCGGGGTTTGGTGAGTTTGGTAAGTGGGTAAGCACATTCGACCAAAGGCCATATTTTTGGTACAAGTGGTCCTTGAGATTTTGGTTTGGCGAATAGGCCTAAATCCTAACCATGTTGTTGGTCGATTTTAGGTCAAGAGATCTAGCATCGTAGATCGAATCTTCTGGATCTAGGATACGCGTTAGTAATGTGTGTAAAACTCACTACACACTTTATTAGAATACATGACTATATTGTTGCTTTTAAATCATTGTGGTAGATTTGCTTGTGTGTTTAAGCATGGATTCCGGTAAGTCCCTATCGTGATCTTTGATATATGATTTTTGTATGCCATCACATGTCGTTAAATGCCATGCCTAAATACATGATATATGATGATTGATATGTAAGCATGATGATGGTGGATTTGATGAGAGGAGGGGATGATTTTATGGATCGTCGCCATGGTTTTGACCACAAGATGGGTTGGCCCCATCGATTATTTGTGACCTATGGTCATCGATGGTTTTGACCACATCGATTGATAAATTGCGACTAAGTCCCAAAGTGGTTTGGTACCACCAAATGGTTTTGACCACACTTGATATATTGTGACCTATGGTCATCGATGGTTTTGACCACACGATGGGTTGGCCCCATCATTTATTTTGTGACACTAGTCACGATGGTTTTGACCACCAAAGGTTTTGACCACACGGGGTAGAAAAGGAGTATGGATGGTTAATTGGGTTGCATGTGCATGTTTATTAATAAATTGTGTATGAGTTGTATTTTTCGGGTGGGGGATTTACACACTGAGTCTTGGTGACTCACCCCCTTCCCTTACTATTTTGCAGATAAGTAGAACGCGGAGATGGAGTCGGAGAGGACTCGAGGCGGCCATGCTTATCATTGGATTTGAAATTACTTTGTTTTAGTTATTATTATTTATTTTCTAAGTCCTTTTAATTTAGGATGTAATAAAGCCACTATTATTATTTTGGATGTTTATTTTATTGCTTTATTTTACTCATGTTATATTACAAATGGAATTTTATAAATATTAATTAGGCCTAATTAAAAGTAACTTTTTCAACTAAGTAACTTCTACGGGTTTTCTAAAGATGTTGCCATCGGGTAACAAAAATAAACCAAGTCAATTATAACTTTAACGATTTTTTTAAATTTTACATGATCAAACGTTTTCAAAGGATATATCAACCCAACTATATTTATAAAAAGCCCAACTGAGTTTTCAAACACCGTATCCATACCTTAGCCAAATTTTATCAAGTTTTCACCAAACTTTCAAAATGATTCAAATTATTTTACTCCGTGACATACCAGATCCGGTCAGGACTCATGGGCCGGGTTTGGGGTGTTACATTTTGGTATCGAGCCAGCTCAAAACTTCTTTGTGGGGCCCAAGGCCCAAAAATTTTTGCTTTTGTTAGTAGGCCTTATTGAAATGTATTGGGAAATTATTTTTGGTTTGAACAGCATGGCACCGAGTCTCCGGCACCTATCCGCCCAGGTAAGTACTTCCATCCATTTTTGTGAATATTTGATGAGGGGTAGAAGGGTAAATTGGGAACGTAGACTATTAAAATAGAAATTGTTGAACCCTCAGGTTAGCATACCCCAACAAACAATGCATAAGATTTAATAATTCCCTAAACAACCCTGTGAGTTGTCACTGAGCAAGGGATGTGGCAATCGTTATACGCATGTCTAGGATTGGATTCGGTGGGGGCACGGTATTTAAGCGGTCCTCGTGACTCACCTCCTACTCACTTGAATCCTACACAGTGCGTAGTAATCAGTTCATCCTAGCTGAGACGACACACTCACAGGCTAAACTCGATAACTAAAACCCGAAAGGGACTAGTCGTTTTGTTTTTGAAGTAACTAAAACCTTGTTTTTTTAAAAAAAAGACCAAAATACCCCTCAGTTGAAAAATGACCAAAATACCCCTGGTTTGAAAATTACCAAAATACCCTCCGTATAAAAAAATTTTAAATAGAAAATTTTCAAAATGTCCTTCTTTTGTGAAATCCATTAGAACTAAATTTTGGAAATCTTTTTATGAAAATTACTAAAATACCCTTAGTGCTGAAATTACAAAATTGCCCCTAACCAACAAAATTACCAGAATAACCCTGATCTTTAAAATTTTGCAACATCATTATTTTGGAAAATGCAATTATCAAAAAGAGCCCTCAAAGTTTTACAACTTTTGAAATACCCTGATTTGTTAAATTTTACAAATTCACCCCGATTTGCGAAAAATTACCAAAAATGCCCCTGAGCTTCAAAATCATCAAAATACCCCCGGATTTCAAAAATTTTCAAAGTACCCCGTGAATTTAAAAACTTCAAAATACTTCTTGACAAAATCATCCAAGAATTTTAATTTTTGAAAAATTACAAAAATACCCCTATAGGACAAATTACGAAAATACCCCTGGGTAGTGGAAAATCAATCACCATGAAAACTACAACGTCTCTTTGAATGAATGAATGGAAAACTGTGTGTATGTATGATTACGAAGGAACCACTCCTAAAACTCTTATCATAAAATTTCTTCGCGGATAATCCAGTGAAACAAGTACTAATGAATAAAATTCTTAAACAGATAAACGCAATCGTTAGAATGAGTTCAAGAGGTCGTGGACGTCCGCCGCGTGGCCGTGGTAGGGGTAGGATGACCTTGTCGGAGCCAGCAAGGTCTGGTCGCGGGTCTAGAAATGAGATGCCGGATCTGCCGACGGTGGAGACTGAGTTCTAAGATCAGACTGGTGGTAACGACGTAGTATCCCAGGCGGTGTTACGGGTATTGAAACGAGTTGCTGAGGCAGGCGCGAGTGCAGGAGCCCATAAATCTGTGGTTGAACGACTCCGGTCTAACGGAGCAGAAGTATTCAGAGGAGTTTCTGGAGTAGCGCCCAGTGCGGCGAAATACCAAGCTCCCACTGAATACCACTCCTAGACATGCGCACACAGGTTGCCACACCTTAACACGGCGACTTACTTTACAGGTTTGTTTAGTAACCTTAAGTCTTATGCACATGTTTGAGTAGACTAGCCTTAGGGTTCAACTGATCCTAATTCACTAATCTACGAGCCCAACAAAGCCCATAATAGTTCATATAACAAATTACTTCACAAGTCTGAAGTACTTACAGTGGACTCGGTAGAGGTGCAGTGCCATGCCGAAAAACTCGAAATAAAAGCCCATATTTTGGAAAGCCCATTTTGAAAATGTTTTTGGGCCCAAAACCCTCAAAGCTGAGTTTTGAACCGGGCTCTGATACCAATCTGTAACATCCCCAAACCCGGCCCACGAGTCTTGACCGGATCTGGTTATGTCACTGCGGAAAAATGTTGAAAATCTTTGTCTTTAGAATAAAACATGAAAATTTTGTTTATTTTCGGGAAGTAATTCCATTAAAAATTATTAAATAATAGGCTTGGTTTGAATTAAAACTTTATTATATTTTATTAAAAGATAAATCATTTGTAAAAATATTTCTAAGTACGATATAAATTCTGTCATCCATAAAAAGAGTACTTTAAACAAAAGTGGCCCTTATTACATCAAATAAATACCCAAAGTGATAAGATAAAATAATTAAATCAAATAAAACATCTATCGTGATAAAATCTGTACAGATGGCCACCTTTGTCTCCACTCCAACCCGGTCCGTTAATCACAAATCACCTGCGATGTTGGATAAATAATTGGGTGAGTCACACGGACTCAGTGTGTAATTAAACCACTGATATCCACCCACATGTTAGCCACAATCAACCCAATTATCAAATGCAATATGTAAATATAACCATTTAGACATTACCATAACTTGGGCTTGGCCCACAATCAAATCATATTCAAGCACTGGGCTAGGCCCTTTTCTCATTAATCCGCTAATTACTGGGCTTGGCCCATTTCCACGTATGTTCTCTTAACATACCTATCCACATGTCATATTGAGCTTGGCCCATTTCCATATCATTTCATAATGGAACAATGCAACATGAAACCCAACCCAATCCTAAGGTCCAACCGCTACACACCCCCTTAACCAGCCTACCACACACCAGGGGACTATCGAGTCACCCTCTCCTTTTCCCTCCAAAAAGCAACCAATGCCATCCACGATGTAGCGTATAGCTAACATCAAACCACGATGGAGCACACAAGAATCCATCAAGCCACGATATGGCATAAGCGATATCGATCAAGGTAACCACGCGAACTAAATCGCAAAAGATCCACAACGCGACCTCGGGCGGCGCCAATCCACGATGTAGCACAAAGCTGACATCAACCACGTACTCGAAGTACACCCGTACCTTCTTTCAAAAACCCACCCATGCACATGTAACATAATATAATGCAGGGATGATGCATGTGCATGCTATTCACAACCATAGGCATACTCACATATTAAAAATCGATTATCACACATTAACCAATTTGCTACTAACCTGGTCGTTATCATACCCCTTTTAGGGTATCAATTTCACATTTACTGCACTTGTTAGCAAACATATTAAACAGGCAAATATCACGCAAATCCTGGAAACAATGGCTAACTACACACCTTATAATCTGAAGCTCTAAACCCTCGACCCCGACGCTATCGTTTAGCGAGACTACCATTATCGCCTATCGTTTTACATTGCGCCCACACCCGTGGCCAATCTCGTCATGCAAGAAACCGATCTCTTCTTGAACTTCGGGATGGGAGTTTTCCCTTTCTCCTCTTGACTGGCACTCGCATCCATCGACGATACTTAATTAGAACCACACGATTAATCAACAAAGTCATAATCTATTATTAACGAATCTAAGTCACTTACTAATCATCCTTACCGAAATAAATTGAAATCCCGAAGGCTTCCTTTGCTTCTGTCGATTGCCTTATAAACCATAGTCACCATTCGGTCAACACCAAAACACAACCAATGGCCTAAGGCCGAATATCAAACCACTTACCCCTTTTAATTAAATCCCGAAACACCAATGGAATTGCCGAAAATCCCTGTACACAAGACCATTAGAATCGGCCATACAAAAATCCATGGAAAGGCCCCTTTGGCCGAATACCTTGCCACCCCTTACCTTGATGAGTTCAAACAATTCGAGACTCTCCTTTAGACTCCTTGGCGCTAGCTACAAACAAGCAAAACACATCACTTATAGTCTATAGAGCATTCGCCAACCCACACTAAGGCCGACCATTCGATTTTGGCTATTAAAGAGAAAATCCAAATCGATTGCTTAAGATGAACACTTACCTATTTAACCGATTGAGAAATAGCCCCAAGAGATCAACACCCAATATTCGCCAAGATGAAGACAAAAAGAAAAGGAAGATTTTGATAATAAAAGGGAGAGGTTCTTTTTACTTAGAAAAGGAGAACAAAAGAACTTCCTTGGCTTTAAAATTTCTACAATGGAAGGATCAAAGAAAGAACAAAAATATGAACTTCCTCCTATAAAATTCGGCACTCATGGAAGAAAGAAACCCAAATTTTCTGCACTCTTTCCTTAAAAGCTTTAAGGCCAAATGACACACCCCAAGAGTCCTTCAATTTGCCACCATTTAATCCCTATTAAAATTCTTATTTATCCTATACGTTATCTCCTTATCACAATCAAAATAAACCAATAACATCTCCTATTTACTAGTTTAAAAGAAATAAAATAATCTTACAATCATCCTACCACAATCTAAAATAATTTAAAAAAAATAACCCAACCCTTATCACTTATCTTCCAGCTGAATTCTAAAAGGATTAAACAACCTTAGCTCCCCCAAGTGCCGTCCACCTTCACCTTACCAACCTGCTGCAAAAAGACCAAAACAAAATAAAATTCCAACTGCACCACTCCTGGCTCGAACACAGGACCTTGCTGCTGTACCCTTCTCCTCCAACGCCCAGGCCACTCGGCCACATTGAATTTTATGCCATAAAGCCCCAACATTTAATTTTAAACCCTTCCTACTCCAGCCCATAACCGCATATAAAAAATCACGCCCAAAATGCTGCTGCAGGCCCTCGAACTAGCGCCCTTTCTCCTCCAATACTTAAGTGGCCGACGTTAGCCACTTGACCAACGAGCTCTTTGCGTCACAAACTCATTCCAGCTCCTTTTAAGGCTTCCTCCTTTAAACGCATAAACCCAAAAATTCAAAACCAGGTTCTGCCTTCTTGAATCGAACCTGAGACCATAAGGCGTCACCTTCCCAAGCCCCAAGCAGCGCCCTCCAAGCCACTTCACCCAACTGCTTCTTGTGCCCTAAACTAGCGAAAAAATATACTTAAGGCCTCCCTTGGCCCGTTTCCCTTTTCCACTAAAAATCCAAAATTTTCCAAAGCCTTCCCCTTTCATCCAAACATTTTAAAACCCCTAAAACTCATCCAAGCACTCCCAAAAACCTACTAACACTCGAATTACACACAACCTGCATAGCCCCTAAAACCAGGGTGTTACAATTCTACCCTCCTTAAAATAATTTCGTCCTCGAATTTACTTTACTAACGAACGTCCGTACAACCTATCTTACCACCTTACGCTTATGCTGCGCACTCTGATCTTACTAAGACTATCATACCTTCCCAACACAGTTTCTAAGTTTGCACTCAAAATTCAAAACACCTCTCTTAGCAACACAGAAAATGCTAATTCACAAGCAAGCAAAGCAATCAAAGCATGTACCAAAACAAAGGAGCTTACCCACTATCACATCCTTGGTTGACTCTGACTAGAACCATTCCTTCCATGGCTTGAACCACGACCCCTCGTCGCTCGAGGACAATTCTTAACTAGATGTGCCTTAGATCTACACCGAAAGCATTCTTTACTATTTCCCCAACACTCTCCCGTGTGAGGTCTTCCACACCGAGCACAAGGACGATTCCGATCCACTGGTACAAGTGCACTTACGAGGTTCTCGGTCCTTGGTCTTTTCTCGGCATTACCAAACGATCTTGATGGTCCAACATTTCTCTTATTCTCGTTCCTATTCTTCTCTCGGTTTTCCCTTATAGTCTTCTTAACCTCTTGAACGATCCGAGCTTTCTCCACTAAAATGGCAAAGTCTCTTTCTCTCGTATGGGGCGATCAACTCCATAACTCATCTCAGTAGCCCATCTTGAATCGAACACTTCTTTCGAATCGGTAGCCACGATTCCTTTGGCGTCTTGACTTAGCCGCATAAATTCCGCTTCAGACTCATTATCGACTTACTTCCTTGTACTAGATTTAGAAACGCTTTTCTCTACAAGTCCAAATAAGCTGCTCCTACGTACTTCCCTTCAAACTTGGCCTTAAAGAAATCCCAATCCAATGATCCACCCAGTACACCTTGTTTGACGGTGAGCCACCAACGATAAGCTTCATCGCAAGCAACGAAACAGCGCTTCTTCACTTTTCTTCATTGGTGCAGTCCAAATCGTCCATGATTCTTTCAACTGCTTCCAGCCAATACTCCGCTACGTTAGGAGCTACTCCCGACACTCCTCTAAAGATCTCGGCTCCGTTTGATCTAAGCCTTTCCGATACCGACTTTCGAGTTCCATTCCCCTTACTAACCCCTGCTACTCGTTCTAGCACTTGTAACATGGCCCGCGATACTGCGTCATATTCTCCTGTTTGATCTTGCTCCTCTACATCCACTGCTGGCACTTCACTTCCTGACCCATGGCCAGACCCTATCGGTTCCGATGCTGCCATTCTACCTCTACCGCGTCCCCTAGAACTCATCTCTATCGTCGCGATTTATCTGATTAAGAAGTTTTATGCATTAGTAATTGTTCCATTATTTAACCGCGATCATATTTTATGAATGAAAGATTTTAGAAATAGTTCTTTCGATCACACAAGGGTTCAGTTCGAGTTTACTACTCTAATTCAGAGAATCACTTTTGTTCCTTGCTATGCGCATATTCATTCATCAAGAATACATTCATTCCTCAAATAGAGGCACATTCGATGGTATCTACCACCCACATTCACTATTCGGACATTTTGCCTGCTTTCTACCCTGAGGGTATTTCGCCATTTTCCTCTGAGGTATTTGGTAATAAACCAAAGCGATTCCAAAACTGTAATAAGTCAGGATCTTTTTAAAATTCCCAAAATTGAAGAGTATTTTTTTTTGAAAATTTCGCAAATTGGAGATATAACAGGATTTTGAAAACCAGGGGTATTTTGGTAATTTTGTCAACTAGGGTAATTTTGTAAATTTCAAAAGTCGGGGTATTATTTTGAAATACAAAAATTTGGATACTTTTGCAAAGTGAGAGAATTTTATTAAAGTTGGGGTTATCTCGTAAATTTTGAAAGTCGTGGCATTTTAGTAATTTTTAACACGAGGGTATTTTGTAAATTTTAAGAATCGGAGTATATTGATATTTTAAAACTAGAGATTTTAATATTTTGCAAAGTGAAAATCATTTTAACAAAAGTTGAGTGTAGTGTGGTAATTTTATAATCTGAGGGCATTTTGTAATCTTGCCACTAGGGCATTTTGGTAATTTTGGTAAATCGAAAACAACGTTTTTTTTCAAAACCAAATTTAGGGTTTACAAACCAAAAGGGTAAATTTAAAATTATAAAACCAAGAATTTTAAAACAAAGAAGGCTAATCCTTTCGGGTTTTAAGAATTGGTTTAGCCTATGAACAAGTCCTCTTGGTTAAGGTGAACCAGTAGCTACGCACTGTAGGATTCAAGTGGAGAGGAGGTGAGTCACGCGGATTTGCTTAAATACCAAGCTCCCACCGAATACCACTCCTAGACATGCGCATTACAGGTTGCCACACCTTAACACTGCGACTTACTTTACTGAGTTTGTTTAGTAACCTTAAGTCTTATGCACATGTTTGAGTAGACTAGCCTTAGGGTTCAAGCTGATCCTAATTCACTAATCTACGAGCCCAACAAAGCCCATAACAGTTCATATAACAAATTACTTCACAAGTCCAAGTACTTACAGTGGACTCGGTAGAGAATACAGTGTCATGCCGAAAAACACAAATAAAAGCCCATATTTTGGAAAGCCCATTTTGAAAATGTTTTGGGCCCAAAACCCTCAAAGCCGAAGTTTTGAACAGGCTCGATATTAATCAGTAACATTCCCAAACCCGCCCACGAGTCTTGGCCGGATCTGGTTATGTCATTGCGAAAAATGTTGAAAATCTTTGTCTTTAGAATAAAACATGAAAATTTTGTTTATTTTCGGAAGTAATTCCATTAAAAATTATTAAATAATAGGCTTGGTTTGAATTAAAACTTTATTATATTTTATTAAAAGATAAATCATTTGTAAAAATATTTCTAAGTACGATATAAATTCTGTCATCCATAAAAAGAGTACTTTAAACAAAAGTGGCCCTTATTACATCAAATAAATACCCAAAGCTGATAAGATAAAATAATTAAATCAAATAAAACATCTACTGCATAAAATCTGCTTCTGCATGGCCACCTTTGTCTCCACTCCAACCCGGTCCGTTAATCACAAATCACCTGCGATGTTGGATAAATAATTGGGTGAGTCACACGGACTCAGTGTGTAATTAAACCACTGATATCCACCCACATGTTAGCCACAATCAACCCAATTATCAAATGCAATATGTAAATATAACCATTTAGACATTACCATAACCTGGGCTTGGCCCACAATCAAATCATATTCAAGCACTGGGCTAGGCCCTTTTCTCATTAATCCGCTGATTACTGGGCTTGGCCCATTTCCACGTATGTTCTCATAACATACCTATCCACATGTCATATTGGGCTTGGCCCATTTCCATATCATTTCATAACGGAACAATGCAACATGAAACCCAACCCAATCCTAAGGTCCAACCGCTACACACCCCCTTAACCAGCCTACCACACACCAGGGGACTATCGAGTCACCCTCTCCTTTTCCCTCCGAAAAGGCAACCAATGCCATCCACGATGTAGCGTATAGCTAACATCAAACCACGATGGAGCACACAAGAATCCATCAAGCCACGATAAGGCATAAGCCGATATCGATCAAGGTAACCACGCGAACTAAATCGCAAAGATCCACAACGCGACCTCGATCGGCGCCAATCCATGATGTAGCACAAAGTGACATCAACCACGTATCAAGTACACCGCACCTTCTTTCAAAAACCCACCCATGCACATGTAACATAATATAATGCGGGGATGATGCATGTGCATGCTATTCACAACCATAGGCATACTCACATATTAAAATCGATTATCACACATTAACCAATTTGCTACTAACACAGTCGTTATCATACCCTTTTAGGGTATCAATTTCACATTCTTCGCACTTGTTAGCAAACATATTAAGCAGGCAAATATCACGCAAATCTCGGAAACAATGGCTAACTACACACCTTATAATCAAGCTCTAAACCCTCGACCCGACGCTATCATTTAGCGAGACTACCGTTATCGCCTATCGTTTTACATTGCCGCCCACACCCCGTGGCCAATCTCGTGCAGTAAACCGATCTCTTCTTGAACTTCGGGATGGGAGTTTTCCTTTCTCCTCTTGGTCGGCACTCGCATCCATCGACGATACTTAATCGTAACCACACGATTAATCAACAAAGTCATAATCTATTATTAACGAATCTAAGTCACTTACTAATCATCCTTACGAAATAAATTGAAATCCAGAAGGCTTCCTTTGCTTCATCGATTGCCCTATAAACCATAGTCACCATTCGGTCAACACCAAAACACAACCAATGGCCTAAGGCGAATATCAAACCACTTACCCTTTTAATTAAATCCAAAACACCAATGGAATTTACGAAAATCCTCAGACACAAGACCATTAGAATCGGCCATACAAAATCCATGGAAAGGCCCTTTGGTCAATACCTTGCCACCCCTTACCTTGATGAGTTCAAACAATTGAGACTTTCCTTTAGACTCCTTGGCGGCGCTACAAACAAGCAAAACACATCACTTATAGTCTATAGAGCATTGACCAACCCACACTAAGGCCAACCATTCGGTTTTGGCTATTAAAAGAGAAAATCCAAATCGATTGCTTAAGACAGAACACTTACCTATTTAACCAATTGAGAAATAGCCCCAAGAGATCAACACCCAATATTCGGCCAAGATGAAGACAAAAAGAAAAGGAAGATTTTGATAATAAAAGGGAGAGGTTCGGCTTTACTTAGAAAAGGAGAACAAAAGAACTTCCTTGGCTTTAAAATTTCGGCAATGGAAGGATCAAAGAAAGAACAAAAATATGAACTTCCTCCTATAAAAATTCGGCACTCATGGAAGAAAGAAAACCCAAATTTTCTGCAGCTCTCTCCTTAAAAGCTTCAAGGCCAAATGACACACCCCCAAGAGTCCTTCAATTTGCCACCATTTAATCCCTATTAAAATTCTTATTTATCCTATACGTTATCTCCTTATCACAATCAAAATAAACCAATAACATCTCCTATTTACTAGTTTAAAAGAAATAAAATAATCTTACAATCATCCTACCACAATCTAAAATAATTTAAAAAAAATAACCCAACCCTTATCACTTATCTTCCAGCTGAATTCTAAAAGGATTAAACAACCTTAGCTCCCCCAAGTGCCGTCCACCTTCACCTTACCAACTTTCTTTGCAAAAGACCAAAACAAAATAAAATTCCAATCGCACCACTCACAGGCTCGAACACGTAACCTTCTTCTGCTGTACCCTTCTCCTCCAACGCCTGTGCCACTCGGCCACATTGAATTTTATGCCATAAAGCCCCAACATTTAATTTTAAACCCTTCCTACTCCATTATAATCGCATATAAAAAAATCACGCCCAAAATCTCAGCTGCAGCCCTCGAACTAGCGCCTTTCTCCCTCCAATACCTAAGTGGCGACGTTAGCCACTTGACCAACGAGCTCTTTGCGTCACAAACTCATTCGACTCCTTTTAAGGCTTCCTCCCTTTAAACGCCAAACCCAAAAATTCAAAACCAGTTTGATGCCTTCTTGAATCGAACCTGAGACCATAAGGCGTCACCTTCCCAAGCCCCAAGCAGTGCCCTCCAAGCCACTTCACCCAACTGCTTCTTGTGCCCTAAACTAGTGAAAAAATATACTTAAGGCCTCCCTTGGCCCGTTTCCCTTTTCCACTAAAAATCTAAAATTTTCCAAAGCCTTTCCCTTTCATCCAAACATTTCTAAAACCCCTAAAACTCATCCAAGCACTCCCAAAAACCTACTAACACTCGAATTACACACAACCTGCATAGCCCCTAAAACCAGGGTGTTACAGGTAACCGGGGATGCTTCGAGTGTGGGTCTTTGGAGTATTGAGTTAGAGACTGTCCGAAGAAAGTAGCTAGACTGAGATCTGAGGGTCAGGATCGTGCACCAAATAGAAGGGATAACCAATAGCCTCAGAGGGGTCGTGGTGTAGGAAGAAGAGGTAATAGTACTGGCAGAGGTCGTGAGGCACCGAGGGGAAATACCGGTGGTACTGAGGCTAGACAACCTGGTTTGGTCTATGCCGCGAGGCGTCAAGAGGAGGGCGACGCACTAGACATCATAACTAGTATGTTCTTGATTTTTGGTGTGCCTTATAGTACCTTGATTGACATAGGCTCGACCCACTCATACATTGCTAGTAGCGTAGTAGAAACTTTGCACCTAAACTCTGAGCTTACTTCTAGGAAGATGACTGTATTAAGCCCCCTAGGTCACTCTATAGAAGTAAGTAAACTTTATAGGGACGTACCCCTGAACTCCAAGGGGTCGTGTTCTTGATTGATTTGATGGAACTACCGTTCCAGGAGTTTGACCTAATCCTCGGGATGGATTGGCTAGTAAAGTATCAGGCTATCCTGGATTGCGTGGCTAAGTGCATGGTAATAAAGACAGTGAAAAGTGATGAGGTGGTGATGATAGGTAAAAGGAGAGATTATCTATCTAATTTGGTTTCGGCATTAAAGGCAGAAAGGATGGTTAGGAAGGGTTGTGAAGCCTATGTGGTGCATGTCTGTGCCTTGGAAGCTATGGATGTTGCTGTGGGTGATGTCCGGACTGTAAGGGACTATGTCGATGTGTTTTCAAAGGAGCTTCCGGGTCTACCTCCGGACCGTGAGGTTGAATTTGGGATAGATCACATTCAAATCGTGCCGATATCTATAGCTCCGTGTCGGATGGCGCCAAAGAATTGGTAGAGTTGAAGGCGCAGATTAGAATTATTGGATAGAGGTTCATCCGACCAAGTGTATCGTCGTGGGAGCTCCAAAGCTTTTTTTCAAGAAGAAGGATGGGACAATGAGGATGTGTATAGACTACCGCGGTGAAAAAGAATCCAACTCTAATCGATCGAGTAGGGTCGAACCCATCGGGTTCTTTTCATCCCTAATAAATATCTCGTATTTTCTCATCAAACACACTAGATCAATTGAATTTTACTTTTCAATTTCTAACGCCTCTTTTCTTTTTTCTCCCTACCTCAACACTATGACAGTGTAGTTAATTGAGTGTCAACTATTTCTTTTTCTTTTTCTCCTGCTCATTCTACAAGTTCATGTGGTTATGCAAGTTCTAAAGGAGAAACGGTTGTACGCCAAATTCAGCAAATGTGAGTTCTAGCTCAAGGAGGTAACTTTTCTAGGACATGTAGTTTCAGCTAAGGGCATCAGGGTGGATCCCCATAAGATTGAGGCGGTATTGGAGTGGAAGCCACCAAAGTCGGTTACGAAAATTTGGAGTTTTCTGGGGTTGGCCGAATATTATAGGAGATTTGTGGAAAATTTCTCCTTAATCGCAGCACCGTTGACTAAGCTGTTGAGAAAAGGGGTTCCGTTTGTGTGGGCTGAGAAGCAGCAAGAGAGTTTTGATAAGCTGAAAAGGATTCTGACAGAAGCACCGGTTTTAATTCAGCTTGAGGCAGGAAAGGAGTTCACGGTATATTGCGATGCATCACATACTGGTTTAGGGTGTGTGTTAATGCAAGAAGGGAAGGTGGTCGCTTATGCGTCACGGCAGTTGAGGCCTCACGAAGCTAACTACCCGACTCATAACTTGGAATTGGCTGCTGTGGTATTTGCCTTAAAGATTTGGAGGCACTACTTGTATGGGGAGAAGTCAGTGGTGTACACAGATTACAAAAGTCTGAAGTACCTCCTGACTCAGAAAGATTTAAATCTGAGGCAGTGGAGGTGGATTGAGTTGTTGAAGGACTACGATTGCTCAATCGAATACCATCAGAGGAAGGCTAACGTGGTAGGCGATGCATTGAGCGAAAGGTGGTAGCGAATTTGAGCTATGTTTGCTCATCTAAGTCTCTATGAGGATGGGAGCCTTTTGGCGGAATTACAAGTGAAGCCGTCCCGGATTAATGAGGTTAAGGAAAGGCGGATGGTGATGAAACTTTGAATACTCGAAGGTTGCAAGTCTGAGAATGGTGAGGCCAAGGTTTCACTGAGCGGTGATGGAGTGTTGTACTTTCGGGGAGTATGCATGCCTAAAGATGATGAGTTGAGGCAGCGAATCCTTAAAGAAGCTCATAGCAGTGCGTACGCTATGCACCCGAGAAGCAACAAGATGTATCGGGATTTAAGGGAGTAGTTTTGGTGGCCGATCTGCAGGCGGAAGTAACCGAGTTAGTGGGCAAGTGTCGACATGCCGACAAGTTAAGGTGAGCATCGATTGCCATCGAAATTTATTCTGACCAAGAAAGATCCCACAGTGGAAATGAGAGGAGATTACTATGGATTTCGTAAGTGGACTTCCCCTTACGCCCAGTAAGAAAGATACAGTTTGGGTGGTAGTAGACCGGTTGATTAAGTCGGCTCATTTCATACCGGTGAGGGTGGACTATTCACTCCAAAGGCTAGCTAAGTTGTATATCACTGAGATATAGCGGTTACATGGAGTACCAGTGTCCATTATCTCAGATCGGGATCCTCGGTTTACGTCGAGATTCTAGAAGGCATTACATCAAGAGTTAGGCACTAAGTTGAATTTCAGTACGGCTTTTCATCCACAGTCTGATGGACAATCTGAGAGGGTCATTCAAGTGTTGGAAGACATGTTAAGGGGCTGTGTTTTGGATTTTCGTGGCAGTTGGGAGGAGTACCTACCTTTGGCAGAGTTCGCTTATAACAATAGTTATCAAGCGAGTATTCAGATGGCACCGTATGAGGCGCTGTATGGTCGAAAATGCCGTACTCCTACATGTTGGACGGAACTAAGAGAGCGTCGGATGTTGGGTCTAGAGTTAGTTGCAGAGACAGAGGATAAGGTTAAAATTCGGGCTCGTCTTAAGGAGGCGTCGGACAGGCAGAAATCCTACGCCGATCTTAAGCGCAGAGAGGTTGAATATGCAGTGGGTGATAAGGTCTTCTTGAAGGTATCACCTTGGAAGAAGGTGCTGAGGTTTAGCCAGAAGGGCAAGCTAAGCCCTAGTTTCATCGGGCCATACACGGTGTTGAAACGTGTGGGACCGGTAGCTTACCAGCTTGAGTTACTAGCGGAATTGAGCCAGATCCATGATGTCTTTCATGTTTCGATGCTGAGGCGCTATCGATCGAATCCCTCACACGTAGTGTCGGTAGTAAAAATTGAGGTGAGCCCGGACTTGTCTTTCGAGGAGGAGCCAGTACAGATCTTGGATCGAGATGTTAAAGTTCTTCGAAAAAAGTCAGTGCCTTTAGTAAAGGTGTTATGGTGAAACCATGGTACAGAGGAGGCCACATGGGAACCCGAGGATATGATGCGGCAGCAATACCCCCAGCTCTTCTGATCCTGGTAATTTCGAGGCCGAAATTCTTTTTAAGGGGGTAGAACTGTAACACCCTAAATTAGGGGTTGTCTAAAATTTAATTATTTTTCCATATGTGTACTTGAAAAATTAAATGTTATGATCATTTAACATGTTTTAGGATCTAGAATTAACCCTGAGCTAGGTCGGACTTGGAGCTAAAAATTTCTTTTTAAGTGTTTAAAGGAAGGAAGCTAGGTGAGATAGGGGTTAAGTAAAAATTCGGGTGAAGCATGACATAAAGAACTAATTGGTAAAGTGGTTCCATGCGCCACTTAAGATGTTGGAGGTGAAGATGGGCGGAGGTCATAGGTTCGAATGGCTGGAGCAGCGTTTTTGGCATTTTATTTTTATATATACGATGATGGGCTTAAGTAGGGAAGCTTTAAAAATTAAAAGGTGAGGTATATGACATGAAAATTGGTTCGGTGGAGTGGCTTGGGGCGCCACTTAAGGGCCTTGGTATAAGGACTCGGGTTCGAGTCATGATGGACGCAAGAGTATTTTATTTTTGGGCTTTTTGGCGTTAAAGGAAAGGGGGCCAGGTAGGAAGGCTTTAAAACTAAATGGAGGGGGTTCATGACATGAAAGTCAAATGGGAGAAATGGCCTGGGGCATTAGAAGAGAGGGCTGCGGCAGTTGCTTCCCTAGGTCCTGGGTTCGAACCAAGGGAGCAGCAGTTGTTTTATTTTTTTTTCTTTTTCATGTAAGCTGGCGTTAGGGGGGGAGGTGATGGCATGAATAGGGACTCTTAAATTGATAAGGATAAAAGCTTATTTTTTTGCACATATTCGGCTGGAGGAGTAGGTGTTAGTAGCTTATTTTCATTCAATTTGTTTGAGGGGATTAAGGGATAAATGTTATATTTTCTTGAGTGATAATTAAAAGCTGAATTATCACAAAGAGGGGGAGGAATTGGCCGATTATAGGACTCCTTAGGGGCTGTCCACTTTCGGGTTTGATATAGCAAGGAGTGCCGAAAATCCATCAAATTCTTTTCTTTTTTTCTCTCTTCATTAGTGCTGGTCGAATTCTCCCATTGTTACATTGCCAAAATTTGCTCAAAACTTCCAGCTTCTCTTGTTTCTTCTAAGCCGAACCTACCCCTTTCTTCTTCTCAAAATTCCAGCCCTTCCATCTTGCCTTGGCCGAATCTCTTAGGGGCTGTCAACTTCTCTTTTGTAGTTCTTCAAGTGGCGTTGGGGTAAGTATTTTCTTCCTTAAAGTAATCGGTTGTTTCTTCTCTTTTGGGATGGTCGAATGATTCATAAAGATCACAAGAATGATCACAAGATGGTATTTCTCTGTTGTAGTTATCAGCAAGGTGCGTTGTTGGAGACTATCGGGTGTTGATTTTTCAAGGTGAGGCACCTACACTATTCGGCCATAGGCCACTTCCCATAGATTTACTTATAGCCAATTTTAACGTGCGTTTTAGTAGGGTTCTCGAAGACTCAAGTGACAAATTTGGGGTTTCGGTGAGTTTGGTAAGTGGGTAAGCACATTCGACCAAAGGCCATATTTTTGGTACAAGTGGTCCTTCGGGATTTTTGGTTTGGCCGAATAGGCCTAAATCCCTAACCATGTTGTTGGTCGATTTTAGGTCAAGAGATCTAGCATCGTAGATCGAATCTTCGAGATCTAGGATACGCGTTAGTAACAGGTGTGTAAAAACTCACTACACACTTTATTAGTATACATGACTATATTGTTGCTTTTAAATCATTGTGGTAGATTTGCTTGTGGGTTTATGCATGAATTCCGGGTAAGTCCCCTATACGTGATCTTTGATATATGATTTTTGTATGCCATCACATCTTTGTTAAATGCTATGCCTAAATACATGATATATGATGATTGATATGTAAGCATGATGATGGTGGGTTTGATGAGAGGAGGGGGATGATTTTATGGACTGTCGCTAGTGGTTTTGACCACAAGATGGGTTGGCCCCATCAGATTATTTGTGACCGATGGTCATCAGTGGTTTTGACCACATCGATTGATAAATTGCGACTAAGTCCCAGTGGTTTGGTACCACCAGTGGTTTTGACCACACTTGATATATTGTGACCTATGGTCATCAGTGGCTTTGACCACACGATGGGTTGGCCCCATCATTTATTTTGTGACACTAGTCACCAGTGGTTTTGACCACCAGTGGTTTTGACCACACGGGGTAGAAAAGGAGTATGGATGGTTAGTTGGGTTGCATGTGCATGTTTATTAATAAATTGTGTATGAGTTGTATTTTTCGGGTGGGGGATTTACACACTGAGTCTTGGTGACTCACCCCTTCCCTTACTATTTTGCAGATGAGTAGAACGCGGAGATGGAGCCGGAGAGGACTCGAGGTGGCCATGCTTATCATTGGATTTGAAATTACTTTGTTTTAGTTATTATTATTTATTTTCTAAGTCCTTTTAATTTGGGATGTAATAAGGCCGCTATTATTATTTTGGATGTTTATTTTATTGCTTTATTTTACTCATGTTATATTACAAATGGAATTTTATAAATATTAATTAGACCGGTCGAAAGTAACTTTTTCAACTAAGTAACTTCTACGGGTTTTCTAAAGATGTTGCCATCGGGTAACAAAAATAAACCAAGTCAATTATAACTTTAACGATTTTTTTAAATTTTACATGATCAAACGTTTTCAAAGGATTTATCAACCCAACTATATTTATAAAAAGCCCAACTGAGTTTTCAAACACCGTATCCATACCTTAGCCAAATTTTATCAAGTTTTCACTAAACTTTCAAAATGATTCAAATTATTTTACTCCGTGACATACCAGATCCGGTCAGGACTCATTGGGGTGTTACAGGGTTCTCCCGTCTCCCTAACATCCATGTCATTTCTAATTCTCGTCAATTATGGTCGACCTTTAGGATGTCTGTGGAGACTATGGTTAGGCACCATCTCGATAGCAGGCGATGGAACTTCCCAATTAGAGACATCGGGCATTACAGGAAATTCATTCCCCCATATACGTAATGTTCGTTGCAATGTGTAAATATCGTCTATGAATTGTTCAACATTTAAGTTTGCTCTCGCACACGCTGCATAAACATGCGTACATGGATATCGAAGAGTCTGAAATAACCTGCACTCACATCGCCTGTTTCTCAGATCAACTGCATATGATCTAGGAGGAAGACCCGAACAACAGCCGATGTACTCCCGAACTCGGATAGTCTCCAAGCCGCGCGAATACAATTCTGCATTCATTGTGACGGACCTTCGACTATTTATTGCCATGGCCTTTCAGACTGCCTCTACTTACACGTGCCCGGCATCGATCTGCTTAACTTGTCTCTACCCCATCTTAGGCATCAATGTCGCCAATCTATAAAATGTTGTAAAGAAAATAGCAGAAATCGGGAGATGGCTTGTGCGCCTCAATACAGAGTTGATCGCCTCTACTAGGTTAGTCATCATCTGCCCATATCGAAACCCCTTATCGTAACATCAAGTCCATTGCCAGTTCTCTATGCTGCCTAACCATGTCTGAAGATTTGTTGGTAAAGATGACAACTGAGATTCAAGCCTTGCAAACCTCTGCATGAATCTTCTCTGTTCAAACTCATGGGCTGCATATTTAAATTGAAATCATCAGTTTAAAAAACAACAACCAAAAATTGCGAAGTAAATTTTTAAAATAAATACAAACAATTTTTTTACCCATGTTCATGAGTTCTTTTTTCCAATCTTTATTCTTATAATCTCTATGAAAGTTTGCCGCGATGTGGCGGATGCAATAAACAGACCTCCACGGAACCCTCGATCGCCTTATCGCAGCAAGTAATCCTTTCGATCTATCTGAGATAAGGCAAATGTTGTCTTCTCTAACCACGTGCCTCTGGAGATTTGTGAGGAAGAATTCCCAAGACTCGAAGCATTCACGCTCACAATGGCAAAAGCGATCGGGAGTACATTTCAATTGCCGTCTTGTGCAATAGCAATCAGGAGGATTTGCGTGTATTTTCCATACAACCATGTCTCGTCCACCTGCACCATCGGCTTGCAGTGAGGGAAGGCCCTAACACACGGCTCGAATGTCCAAAACAATCTGTGAAAAACTCGTTTCCCCGATTGTATCTCCCCGTCAGGGCCTTTATACGGCAGTGTTTGCAAATTAATCACTGTCCTGGGCACATACTCATGCATCCCCGCTATCCATAATTGAAACTCATTGTATGACGTATCCCAGTCATCATACAACTCTCGCATCGCCATTTGCTTTGCCCACCATGCCTTTCAGTACGACACTTTGTACTTGAATCGAGCTTGCATATCCGCAATAAGGACCGACACTTGAATGGTTGGCGACTCTTTCACCAAAGGGATAATGCAGTTGCATATAGTTTTTGCATCTAACTTTCCATGGTCTTTCGACATACGAGCGGACGTGCACGTGTGTGGACCTTCTAGTTTTTCTTATCATCCACATCTGTGTCCGCTGCATTAACGAGGCCCGGACACGCCATTTACAACCACTCGATGATTTCAAACATTCTCCTACGTACAGAGACTGCGTCGACTTCGTTACTTTATAATCCACACCTAACTTCAAACTAAGTTGTTTTATAGCATGTAAACAATCTTTTTTGTTATCAAATTGTTGTCCTACAAACAACTCATCTTCGTCGATTTCATTGTCAACTAGGTGAGCCGGCACAATATTTGTATATTCTGGGAACTCGCGTGCAAGAGCCGCATCAGGATCCACGTCGGTCATGAAGGACCTTGGATAATTTCTTATAACTATACCAGGGCCCCTGTTTCCGGCCGAATAGGGGTTCGCATTTTCTACCTCCACTGGCCCTTCCTCGTCCATGCCTTCAGGGATGTCATCTAAATCGGGGTCACTAAAATCATCATTGGGATCACGGTGGGTCTGATAATCGTTATCTGACCCTTCATCACTATCTTCAATGGTGGCCAACACCTCTGGATGGATCTGTAGACAAGGACACGAGTTTTGGATGTTATACGAACAACCACCGGTGTTTGGATTTTCGAAAGTTGGCGTTGACCGTCCAAAACCAAACTGATCTTCCCAAGAGACGTTAAGATCAAAATCAATTCCGGACCGTTGGCTTATTGGAATTACCACTTGAATGGGATCCGGTTCAGCTATCTCCGCGAACAACTCAACCGGGCTGGGATTTTCTATCTCATCTGGGCAGTAAATTGCTATCATTGTCCCTAAATCATCATCATCTTCAAGTTCCATTTCTGAGAACTTTAACGGATCAATTGAAATTGGAAATTTGTAAAACAATCTCGACATTTGCTTTCTACAACGGGTTGCTAACTTTGAACTGAATTTTCGTTTTAAATCCGATAGCGAAATCCCTTTGTTAAATCTCATTCCTATTTTTTTCCGACTTTGAAATACACAGCCTTCTTCAGTTGTATTTATCATTTCTCCATCGAAATGAACATAAACAAAAAACATTTCAGAACTCATTTTGAAAAAATTTTGGTTTCTTCAGAACAAAGGAAAAAAAATTTAAACCAAACAAATTACAAAATAAATTACCTATATATATAAGATAAATATGGTGCCGGCCATAAACAGGCCAGCACCCAAAAATTTTTTTTTTGGGAAGGGGGTGCCGGCCATTGACAGGCCAGCATTCAAAAAATTTTTTTTTTGGATGGGGTCTTAGCCATTGACAAAGCAAAGACCAAAAAATTTTGAAATTTTTTTTCGATGCGAGTGTGGCCATTGACAAAGCCGAAGACCCAAACCAAAGACCCAAAAAATTTTCAATTTTTTTTTCCGTATGCAAGTGTCGGCCATTGATGAGTTAGCACCCAAAAAAAATTTTTTTTGGGATGAGGGTGCCGCCATTGATGAAAGCCAAAGACCCAAAAAATTTTGAAATTTTTTTCAGTGCAGAGTGCCGACCATTGACAAAGCTAGCACCTAAAAATTTTGAAATTTTTTCAGATGCAGTACTACCATTGTGACAGCCAAAGACCCAATTTTTTTTTTTGGGATGGGGGTGCCGACCATTGATGAAGCCAAAGACCCAAAAATTTTCAAATTTTTTTCGGTGCAGAGTGTCGGCCATTGATGAGCCAAAGACCCAAAAATTTTCGAAAATTTTTTTTCCTGGAACTAGGGTGCCGGCCATTAACAGGCCATCACCCAAAAAATTTTCAAATTTTTTTTCTGGTACAAGGGTGCCGACCATTGACAGGCCAGCACCCAAAAAATTTTTTTTTTTTGGGATGGGAGTGTCGGCCATTGACAGGCCAGTACTCCAAAATTTTTTTTTCATTTTTTTCTTTTTTAAAATTTTTGTATACTAGTTTTATACGGTGTAAAAAAATACCCTGATTTCGGCCATTGACAGACCGAAACCAAAAAAATTAATTTTTTAAAGCCTGACAACAATCATGGGTTCAAAATACAAGAGGGTTCTAGCCATTGACAGGCCGAAACCCCAATTTACTGTTTATTTTGGATTATTTTTGTGATTATTTTTAAACTTAAATTATTTTATAAATAAAATTTTTTTTTGGGTTACTTTATTAAAATAGCTGAAAAAAGGAGATTGGGGTATGAATAAGGATTGCTCCACACGCAACTTAAGGTGACGGTGATCAAATGCAAGATTTAATAGTTTCTCCCATAGTCGTTACGCTACCAATGTAAATTATAAATGCCACACTACCAACTCACCATCTAAAAAAATTAAAAATATTTTTATATTAATTTAAATAATAAAGGTATAATGATGAATTTAGTCTTAATATTTATATTTTAATCTTTGATCTTTAAAATTTAATTAAATCATTTACATTTTGATAGAAAATTAATTAAATTTTAAATTTTTAATGGCATTGATATAATTATTTTCATGACGGTTTACATATAATTCATAAAAAGTTAATAAAATATTTTAAAAATTAAAAATTTTAGAAAGTCTCATAAATTTTATTTATATTAACAACGAAGTATATATAAAATATCGCATGAGTTTTTCAATCAAAACCTAATCAATTTTTCTATCCAAAATAAATAAAAATTGAGAGTTAAAATATCTAAAAAATCAGATCAAAAGTTATATTTATCTTTTATGCCAGTAATAAAATACTCGCAATTATATTTTTTTAAAAAATTCAAATGGTGTGGATGGAAGTACTTCATCTAAAATTCAAATTTATGGAATGGAAGGGCAGGCAGAAGCATGAACATCGTGCCGCGAATACTTAACATAGGCAAGGGAACATGAAAATCCTGAGCATTTCAGACCCAATTCTAAGAGTTTTCGGGTTTTTTTTTTTTTTTTTTTTAAGAAATGTTGTCGTGTAGCTGGTTTTTAAACTGAGAAAGAAGAATGGACGCAACGTGGGAGGCGTCTATTCTTATCGTCTCGGGCATTGTTGAATTGGGTGCTGGGTGGCAATGGAGCACAATGACACCTGGTTTTCTTTTCGACAAGTGTCCTTGTTGCCAACCATCCTCTGTGCTCATTCTTTATGTCAATCCTTTTAATTACTTGCCATAAGTCATTCGTGGTTTTTTCATTTTAGTATTACAAATTATTCAACAGTGTTTTTGACAGTGGGTGGTAAATTGACCTCCAACTCGTTCACATTTGGTTTCGAGCATTTCCTCCTATACATAACCCTCATCTTAATTTCACACTTTTCAAAAACCTGTATTTTCTTCAGTACTCAAATAATAATTTTATTTCTTTTAATAAGATTTATCATTTTTAGTATTTATGACATCCATCATTTGTTCAGTATAAGGTATGAATAAAAGATATAATAGGAATACTTTCTAACTTTGATAAAAAAATTCTTTTAATAAAATACTTATTTCGCCACATGATAATATTCTTTAAATCAAATTTGGAAAAGTACTAATTTACCAATAAATATAAAAAAATAATATTTACTTAGATTAAGTCGATTGAATGAAAAATGATAAGAATAAGTAATTTTTTAAAAAACGTTCTAACTGGAAGCTTTTTCAAATGATACGCAACAAAGTGTTTTCAATTGAAAATTCTTTCTATCATTTTTTAGCAAAAATATTTCTAACAGAAAGCTCTTTTTCCCGATCACCTAGGCTATTTAATTAGTTGTCCCCCCCCCCAACGGTAAGATAATTTATCCTACAAATTCTCTCATTTCATTTTTCCAATTCAATCTCAACTCTCTTTCATATTATCATTTCTCTCTTAAAGCCCAATTAAATTCTCTAAGATTTTTTTGTTATCTCAATTTTATTTATTTATTTAAATTATCTTAATATTTTCCTAAAATATTTTTCTAATACAAAGTATTCATTTTTTTTAAATAATCAATGACAAATTACAGAATCCGTCATGATAAGAACTATATTTTCATCAATAAATAATTTTCTAGAAAATCGGCCACCACTATAATATTAAGAAGGCGAAAAAATTAATAACTAGTATTTTATCCCTGCATAGTAGACGGAGTTTCGATTATGAATCTAATTCAATTTTTCGGGATTGGAATATACGATTGGTGTAAAAATATGATGTTTTTTTTTTAAATTTTGGATTAAATTATTATTTAACATCTCAAAAATTATTACAAAATAATTAATTAAAAATCTCAAAAAAACCCTAAACCCTACTTTAAATAAACAAAACCCTAACACTAAACCATAATTTAAATAAACTAAACCTTAACACTTAAAAAAATGACGCTGAAAAAATTAGGGGAAAAGAGCTTCCTATTGGAAGCGCTTTTGTTGAAAAATGGCGGAAAGAGCTTCCAGCTGGAAGTATTTTTCTGCGAATCACCTGAAAAAACTTCCAGCTGGAAGCGTTTTCCAAAAATTGGCCAATTCTCGTCATTTTTCATTAAATATGCCTAGTTCAGTAAATATTTTATTTTTGGCATTTAATGGTAAATTAGTCTTGAAAAAGTTAAAAAAATTAATTATACTTATAAATCATTTTAGGTGTTTAAAATATATATGGACATATTTAAATTATAAAACAAGTATTCAAAGTTTTCTAGATTAAAAGGTTGAAAGACAATGGAGTTTTGCTAAAGCTTAGAATTTAAGAATATTTTATAAAATTATTAATCTAAGTTTTGAATAATTAAAAGATTTTAGAGATAATTTAAATCATTTTGAAGTTGTTCGGGAAGACTGACCGCGTTCCAATGTGTGTACCAAGACTTAGAATATTGCAATTATATATATATATGTATATATGAATATGTACGGTGTCTGCAATTATGATGTCAAATTGTAAAATAAAGAATTTTACAATGAAATACCGAAAGTATGTCGAGAATCATACCCAAGGGAGGTCTGTCTAAATTGAATTAACAATAAATACTAGCACACTAAGCTAAGTCTAGGTAGCTACTACTCTACTGGACATATTACAGCTAAATGCTAAAATTGGGTTTGAATGTAAAAATGACTAAATTACATAACTAACAAGCAGAGTAGTAGAATATTGATCAATGTCCATTGTTGTGATTAATCTAAAATTAGGGATTTTTACCAGTTAACTAATAATTAAATTAATTAATATCTTTCAGCCTATAATTAAATTAATTAATCGACTTAGTCCACTTATCTTTCAACCTGATGGAACTAAAATGGGCAAGATTAATTATCTTTTGAGAAATGCTAATGATATTCCTACTGCTACCCAGAGATTTGCCTTTAAGCTAGAGGTCGAAGAATTGATCGTTGTGGTTCAGTTGCAAAGAGTAGTCAACGAAGAGAAGTTGATTCAGTAGCACATCTTTCCCATCACATTTTAAGTAAATTTGGGGACAAAATTTCTTAAGGGGGAGAATTGTAACGACCCGAAAGTTAGTGGTGTTAGAAAATGCAGTTTTGAGATCATGTTTCTATAAACCTAACTATAAATATTAAATTAAAATATTTTTGGAGTTAGCATAAAAGAATAGTAAAGTTTGGTTCTTCAATTTTGCATATATATATATATATATATTTTTGGTGAAAGAATAAAGATACAAAGTAAAAAACTTAGACCCTCAAAGGAAGATCTTCAAACAATCTTAAACCTAGGCTCCTAGTATGAACTGACTTAGCCAGACTGTCAGTAATTAAGTTTTCCTCTTGGGAATATACTGAATTTTCCACTACTCCATCTTCCTCAAGATAAGATGAATTTTCCTAACCAAGGCAGAGCTAGAGTTTCCCGAAGAATCTTCCAAGATTACATTAATAGCTCAAGTTTGCATATTAATTGCTTAACTAAGGTACAAGGACTAAATTGTAAAATTATTATCGCTATAGATTTTTAATTGGCCAAAGACTTAGAAACTTAAATTGCAATTAACTAAAGGTCCAAAATGGTAATTAAACCATTTTGTATGAGTTAGTGGCATTTGATAACATCTCTCACTTATGTTAATTAATGTTAGTTTATTATTAATTAAACCATGTTAATGATAATTAAACTAGCTTAATTATGCCTTAATTAAACTATATAAGACAAAACAAAGAAAAGTCATCATCTTGTTTTCATTTTCTTCATTGGTGTCATAAGTGAAAGAATGAAAAATCCTTTGGAGAGTTCAAACATCCTACCCTTGATTAGGTAAAATTCCTAAGTCCTTTTCTTGTAATTTTTATGTTTTTTAATTTATGGGTGCTTGATTTAGTTGGTCTATGTACCAGTTTGTAAAACTGTTAAAGTTTTTGAAAGTTTCAATTGTTGATTTCTTGAAGAAATTGGTGTTAAATCGATAGATTTTAAGCTTAGATTTTGAAAATGACTAAATTGTAATGTTTAATTGTTAGTTTTGTTCATAAGAACCAAATTGAATAGAATGTAAAAATCAATAGTATAAATAAGAAATAGGAGGTCCCTATTGAGTAACTATTGTGAAATCAAATTTTAATTTCAGGGTCTAAATCGAAAGTTATGTTTAGGGACTAAATTTAATAAATTGAAAAATATGTATGATTAAATAAATTGAAAAATATGTATGAATTTGTAATCGAATGTGATTTTGATGGAATTTGATATTATATTATTGTTGAATTATTGTTCATAATTAAAAATGACACATGCCCATCGAAAGGGAAATGAAAGGCGAGAGCTAACGACGAGTAATGCGAGCTTTCGATTTGTATCTCTATGACCTGAGAACAATCTAGGTACTTCATATTCATGATATATTGCATTATATATCATTTAGGTAAGTTATTAATGGTTATTAAGTTGAGATGTTATGGTTAAAATTGAATATCGAGACAGGGACTAAATTGAATAGAACAGAAAGTTGTATGACTTATCTGATATAGGAAATTGGTATGAAATTGAGTTGAATCAAGTTATATTAGAAGATGAATTGAGAATGATGGGTTGTGAATTGAACAATGTGATGAAATTGGAAATTGGTTACTCTATTAAATGTACAGGTCTATAGTTTGGTCTAGTTGATGATGCACTTCAGTGCCAGTATGTTTTCTTAGATACATCAGGTGATAGACTTACGTGCTAGTATGATTACTTTGATTTATCCAATGATACACTATATGTGCCAATATAATTGTTTCAGCTTGTCTGATGATGCACTATGAATGACAGTATACATTTTTCGATACTTCCGATGATGCACTATGTGTGTCAGTATAATTACTTCGGCTTGTCCAATGATGCACTATGAGTGTCAATATACATTCTTTGGTACATCTAATAATGCACTATGCATGCTAGTATAATTTCTTCGGCTTGTCCGATAATACACTATTAGTGCCAGTATACATTCTTCGGTACATCCAATGGTGCATTATGCGTGCCAATATATTTCCTTCAGTTTATCTGATGGTGCATTGTGGTGCCATTTTGGGATGCAAATTGACTAATCTAAGTATCCGTCCTGAAAATATATGTTAGGTTAATAGAATTATGTTAATGTGATTTGGCTCTAGGGTAGATTGGATATGAAAGGTGAATTGATTTGGTATAGTTGCTGTAACAGCCCGAATTTGGGGCTAGTCGGAACAGTGGTCTCGGGACCACTAATTCGAGGTTGAGGAGAATTATTTTAGTACTATTTTATGTGTTGTGGTGTCACTATATGATTATATAGAAATTTTGGTGCCTTAATTTTACTAATAGCATGACCAATTGAGAAAAATGACTAAATCGCATGAGATGCAAAAGTTCTATTTTTAAGGTAGGGGTACCAAATAGCCATAGATTGTTAAATTGAGGTATTTTAAAGGGCAATTTATCCCTTTTAATTGCTTGGCCGGTCATGGTCTATGTGGGAGACAAAGATGGACAAAATTAAGTCAAAGTTAGTAGGAGTTGGTGGCTAATTTGATTAGTTTAATATTAGAATAAAGAAAGAGAAAAATATCATATTTCTCTTCATCTTTCTCCACCGATTTTTGCAAGAAAATAGAGGGTTGAAAGCTCAAAAATTTTCAGCAAGCTCTCCTCCAATTTTAGTAAGTGATTTGGATGATTTTCTTAGTAATAGTTGTACTTTTGAAACCCCTAAAGCTTAAGCTTTCAAATGAGGGGACTATTGTGCAATATTGTGTGAAGCTTAGAGTTTTCCCATGAGAGCAATCATTGTTATTTGCTTCATTTTTATGGGAGAAAATGAAAGTTAGGGAGATGAGAAACAACTTTTGTGAAAGATGTTTGCATGAAAACACCTAAGTAGGACTTAAATGCAAAGAGTGAGATTGTGTCATAAATGCATGAAATAGTTGGAATTTTGAGTAGTTGTAAGAGAAATAAATGTTTATCTAGGCTTGTTTAATGAGAAAATGTGTTGAAAATAAATTACGAGCCTAAGGGAAAAATCATAATTTTGCCAATGTACAAGGGCAAAATGGTCATTTTTGCCTAAGTGTAGAAATTGATGTATTATGATCATAGGAAATCTAAATGAATGAATTAAATGGTTATAGATCAAGAAAAATGAAGCCTTGATTGAAATCGAGGCAAGAACAAGGTCGAGGACTAAATTGCACATCTCCCTACATTTTGTATATTGAGGTAAGTTTGTATGATTTCTAAGCTTTATGACTACTATCATTGAATTGCTTAGTATAATATACATTGCTATTTTGTAACGCCTATCATTTTTGTGAACAAAGAGATTAAACATGAGCAAGCCCCGATTGAATATGAATTCCCCAGGATACCCGATATACCACACAAGATATCATGTAAGTTCAAGGCAAGCTTGGCATTGATCAAGATATCATGTAATTCCAAGGCAAGCTTGGCATTGATCAAGATATCATGTAAGTCTAAGGCAAGCTTGGCATTGATCAAGATATCATGTAAGTCCAAGGTAAGCTTGGTATTGATCAAGATATCATGTAAGTCCAAGGCAAGCTTGGCATTGAGTAAGTTATCAAGGGCAAGACTTCATGTAGGTCCATGTCAAGACTTGGCCTTGAAACCAAGATGAGAAATTCTATGTAAGACCATGCCTAAGATATGGCTTTGGTGGCATGTTAAGTGGGAAGAGATCTAGTATCCTCGGGTATTCATAGAAGTTCATCAGGTAAACAAGTAAGATTAATAATGAGGTAACAAGAGGACTAAGAAAGCAAAGCTAGCATCAAAATGAATTAAATATTACTCATGTTATGAATGAAGAATTAGAGATCATAATAATTATTGTTTAAGTACGCTGATCAATGTAATCAAGTGACACAGGTATCAAGTTTACTATACAAAAATGAGTATAGTGAGCATCATGAGACATGTAAGAACCAAGTATGAGTAAGTAAGCTTTAGAGCTGAAATTACGATACTATTGTTATGCTAAATGGTTTTTATTAAGCAAGCTTATTGACATGTGTTTTACATGCAAACTTACTAGTATTTGATTGTTTTTTCTATGTAGTCCCGCCAAGCTAATTTGTGGATCATCAGAGTCAGAGCTCGTAGCACACTATCAACTCTTATTTTGGTATAGCCGAGTTACTTTACTAAGTATGGCATGTATAGGAAACATTCATTTTGTGGACGTGTTTTTAGAAGGGCCTTTGTAAAGGCTATCAAGTTTATTATTGTTTTGTATATGGCTAGTGATTGGCCAAATTTGACTAAGTATTTCTGTTTATTGAGATCAATGAATCATGTAGTATTATTCATAAAATTGGGTTGTTATTGCATCGTTGAATTGTGTATGGATATGATCTTCATTTCAGGGTGGCTAACGGCTTGGTAAATAGCCTATAAGTGCCCACATAGTTGGACACACGGGCATGTGTCAAGGCCGTGTTAACCCTGCACCTTAGTATTATTAATCAGAATGGGCCACGGGTAAATTCCACGGTCGTGTGTATAAGTCGTGTTATACACACAGGTTGGACATGGGCGTGTGCCCAGACCGTGCTGATTTAGCCAATATATCAAGGATTAGCACACGGTCTAAGCCCACGGGCGTGTCATGGCCGTGTGAAATTAGTCAGTAGCCTCCCACGGTTGGAAGACACGGGTGTGTCTAAGCCGTGCGAAAATAGTCGGTAGCTTCCCACGGTTTGAGGGTATGGGCGTGCTTAAGGGTACACAAGCGTGTTCCAAGTCACACGGGAGTGTGAACCCTGCTTTAAAAATGAATCATTTGATTTAGTACCGAAAGTTTTCAGACATGAGTTTAAGGCCTCGTAGGCCCTTGTAATGTATGTGTTGACTAAGAAAGTGAATTTTTTTGAAGTTGGAACGAAATTTTATAAGTGAGTTCAAGCATAGTAATGTCTCATATCCAAACCCAGTATCGGTCTTGGGTGTGAGGTGTTACATTTAGTGGTATCAGAGCTACGTTTAGTCGGTTCTAGGACTAACATAGCATGAGCATGAGTCTAGCTATACATGCCATATATAAGAATGTTTCTATATTGATAGTGTGACGACTCCTGATGATTTTAAATTATGTTTATACATATAGAAATGGATTCCGAAGGTAATGTGGTGGATGACGTAGAAAGTAATGCATCGGCTCTCGCTGAAGGGACAGTGCCAGTGAAAATGAGAATAGACCTACTACGGTGAGTCAAAGGGGAGGAGAAGAGGCTAGGGAAGCCTTCCTCCACATGATGAACACATGGTATACAGAGTTTATTCGGGCGAACTCGAATGCACAACCCCCTCTATCCCCACCTGTTCCACAAGTTATTCTAGTGGCCCCTCAAGTAGTAGAGGTGGTAAGAGGAGGTAAACCCCCAATTGATAGGATCAGGAAGCATGAGGCAGAAGAATTTCGGGCCAGAAAAGAGGATGATCCAGAAAGAGCTGAATTCTGGTTAGAAAATATTATTAGGGTATTTAATGAGTTGTCATGTACCTCTGAAGAATGCATGAAGTGTGTAATCTCTTTCTTAAGAGATTTTGCTTACCAATGGTAGAACACCCTTGTATCGGTTATACCGAGGGAAAAGGGTTACATGGGAATTCTTCCAAGAAGAGTTTAAGAAAAAGTATATCAGCCAAAGGTTTGTAGACCAGAAGAGAAAGGAATTCATAGAGCTGAAGCAAGGCAAGATGTCGGTGACAGATTATGAGTGTGAGTTTGTACGACTCAGCAAGTACGCTTGCGAATGTATATCCACAAAGGCTATTATGAGTAAAAGGTTTGAAGACGGGTTGAATGAGGACATCAAACTGGTTGTTGCTGTTCTAGAATTAAAAAAATTTGTCGTGTTAGTGGAAAGAGCTTGTAAAGCCAAATAGCTAATAAAAGAGAAGAAAAAGTCTGAAATGGAGTCTCGTGACTCTAGAAAGAGACCGTAGAATAAGTCATTCCAATCTTCACCCAAGAAGTCAACAGGTTTCCCTACCCGATCGGCTACTTCCACCGGGTTTTCCAAGAAGGAAAAAAGTAAACAGTATTTAGGGAACAAAGCACAGACGACTTAGTTGCAAGTGTCAGAAATTTTAGACCCGACAAATCTGAATGCCCACAGTGTGGCAGACGCCATCTAGGAGAATACCGGGCACATGAAAACGCATGTTTTAGATGTGTTTCGCAAGACCACTATATAAAAGATTGTCCCGAGATGACGAAAGAAGGAAGAGCTCAGGACCCAAAATCTGGGAGTATGGTCAGGGGGAGACCGCAGAGAAACTTGAGAAGTGGGGTAAGTGGAAGAGGTAACCCGAGAGACCAGGCCGTGAGACCCGAGGGTAGAGCGCCTGCAAGGACATATGCCGCTCGTGCTCGCGAAGAGGCGTCTTCTCCTGATGTTATTACGGGTACCTTTTCTCTTTATAATACTAAAGTTATTATTTTAATAGATCTCGGATCCACGCACTCTTACATTTGCATGAAATTAGCATCCAGTTTGAGCGTGCCTATAGATACCAGCGAATTTGTAATTAAGGTGTCTAATCCATTAGGCAAGAGTGTGTTAGTTAATAAAGTTTGTAAAGATTGTCCATTGATGATTAGATGTCATTGCTTTAAAGCAAATCTTATGTTATTACCATTTGATGAATTCAACCTCATTCTTGGAATGGACTGGTTGACTACTCATAATGTAATTGTTAATTGTAGGAAGAAATGCATTGAGATAAGATGTGAGAATGGGGATACTCTTCATGTTAATCAAATGAACAAGATGAATCGCTAGTGATAATTTCCCATATGATGACACAGAGATGTTTAAGAAAAGGGTATGAATCATATTTGGCTTTCGTGTTGAATGATAAGGAAACATAGCTAAAAATTGAGTCAGTACTGGTAGTATGTGAATACGTGGATGTATTTCCCAAAGAATTACCCGACTACTACCGCTAGAGAGATTGAGTTCAAGATTGAACTAGCTCCCATCTCGCATCGATATCCATTACTCCTTACAGAATGGCTCCAACAGAACTGAAATAGTTGAAGTTACAGTTGCAAGAGTTGAGAGATAAGGGCTTTGCAAGATCAAGTTGTTCACCATGGGGTGCCCCGATTTTATTTGTGAAAAAGAAAGATGGTACTATGAGATTGTGCATAGATTACCGTCAGCTTAATGAAGTAACAGTAAAGAATAAGTACCCATTGCCTAGGATCGATGATCTGTTCGATCAATTGAAAGGAGCGAATGTGTTCTCCAAAATAGACTTGAGATCAAGGTACTACCAGTTGAGAGTGAAAGACTCAAATGTATCCAAGACGCCTTTCGAACGAGGTATGGGCATTATGAATTTTTAGTCATGCCCTTTGGGTTGACCAATGCTCCTGCGGTATTCATGGATTTAATGAACCGCATCTTTAGACCATACCTCAACAAGTTTGTAGTCATTTTTATTGACGACATACTGATTTATTCCCAAGATGAGAAAGAGAATGCTGAACACCTACAGACAATTTTACAGATCCTGCGAGAGAATCAGCTGTATGCCAAATTCAGTAAAAGTGAATTTTGGCTTAAGGAAGTAGGATTTCTGGGACATATTGTCTCGAGGGATGGAGTCCGAGTTGATCCCAGTAAAATCTCGGCCATAATGGACTGGAAGCCGCCTAAGAACATTACTGAGATTAGAAGTTTTCTAGGCCTAGCCGGCTACTACAAATGATTTGTCAAGGGGTTTTCCATGATCGCAACCCCGATGAATAAACTGTTGCAAAAAATGTGAAGTTTGAGTGGACATAACGATGCCAACAAAGTTTCGAGAAGTTGAAAGTAGTGTTGACAGAAGCTCCAGTCTTAGTACAACCCGAATCAGGGAAAGAATTTATAGTCTACAGCGATGCATCCTTAAATGGATTGGGCTGTGTACTCATGCAAGAAGGCAAGGTGATTGCTTATGCCTCCAGATAGTTGAAGCCTCATGAGAAGAATTATCCACGTATGATCTACAATTGGCCGCCATAGTCTTCGCTTTGAAGATTTGGAGACACCATTTATATGGTGAAAAATGTCAGATTTTTACCGATCACAAAAGTCTGAAGTACTTGATGATGCAGAAAGAGTTGAACTTAAGACAAAGAAGATGGTTAGAGTTGATAAAAGACTATGAGTTGGTCATCGACTACCATCCAGGAAAGGCGAATGTAGTCACCGATGCTTTGAGCAGGAAGTCTCTATTTACTTTAAGAGCATTGAATTCAAGGATATCCTTATCCGACAATGGCTCCCTTTTAGTTAAGTCGAGAGCTAGACCAATATTTCTTCAAGAGATCTTTGAGGCTCAGAAAGAAGATAGTGAGTTGCAAGTCAAGAGAGCTCAATGCGAGTCAGATGCTGAATCCAACTTTCGGATTAATTCTGATGGATACTTGATGTTTAGAGATAGAGTTTGTGTACCGAGGAAAGAGGGGCTTATTCAGAGAATTTTGTACGAAGCATATAACGGATGTTTGTCTATACACCCGGGAAGTACAAAGATGTATAGTGACTTGAAGCAACAGTATTGGTAGCCAAAGATGAAGAAAGATATTTCAGATTTCGTTTCAAGATATCTTATTTGTCAGCAAGTAAAGGCTGAACACTAAGTGCCTTCGGGTTTACTTCAGCCTATCTTAGTCCTCGAATGGAAATGGGACCGTATCACCATGGATTTCGTAAAGGGTTTACCGTTGTCTCCGAGCAAGAAAGATGCTATTTGGGTAGTGGTTGATAGACTCACGAAGTCAGCCCACTTTATACCGGTACGAGTGGATTATTCCCTAGACAAGTTGGCAAACTTGTATGTTTCAGAAATAGTAAGACTTCACGGAGTTCCCTTATCGATCATATCGGATAGAGATCCAAGATTCACGTCCAGTTTTTGAAAGAAGCTGTAAGAAGCTTTGGGCACAAAATTAAGTTTTAGCACAGCTTTTCACCCTCAGAATGACGGTCAGTCAGAAAGGTTAATTCAAGTACTTGAGGACATGCTTAGATGTTGTGTTTTGGAATTCCAAGGCAGTTGGAAAATGTTTCACCCATTGGTAGAATTCGCCTATAATAATAGCTTTCAGTCGAGCTTAAAGATGGCGCCTTATGAGGCCTTATATGGGCGTAAGTGCCGAACTCCCTTGTTTTGGACTGAACTCAAGGAGAACCAAATTCACGGGGTTAATTTGGTTAAAGAAGCTGAAGAGAAAGTGAAAGTAATTTGAGAATGTTTAAAAGCTGCCTCAAATAGACAAAAATCCTATTCAGATTTAAAGAGAAAAGAGATTGAGTACCAAGTTGGGGATAAAGTCTTTTTGAAAGTATCACCATGGAGAAAAGTTCTCAGATTTGGCCATAAAGGCAAATTAAGTCCACGTTTTATTGGACCTTACGAGATTACTGAGAGAGATGGGTCGGTAGCTTACCATTTGGCGTTGCCACGACGGACCCTCAAGTTAGTAAATAATCTGACTATATGTTACAAGTAAACTGTTGTACATGTTTTAAATTATTGTGTATGTTGCATGGGTTGGGTGATGAAAGGAGGAAGTTATATGTACTTGTATATGAGTAACGATTTTTACCGTGAATTACTGTAGCGGCTAATGCCGTGAACTGTTATACGGGCTTTGGCCATTATATGTTATAATGGCTTCGGCCAATATATGTTGATGAGCAGCATGACTACCATCTTGGAGAGTAGCGGTGTGGGTTGATTGTAGAAATGCCCAATGGTGTGTTGGTTGGTACGGGGGCGTGTAGCGGATGGAAACCTAGGCAATTGGGTTGGGCTTTGCATATTACTTGTTATCCATGTAAATGAAATTGTTGCTATGTTGTATGAGGCCCAAATCTAGTGGTGCATGAGGGTTGCACACTAAGTCTCGCGACTCACCCCCTTTAAACTAACCTTTCAGGTGACGATTAGTGCATTGGACCGGGCCGGAGTGAAGCGTAAGGTGGCCATGCATAAGAAGGTGGATCCGGCGACAAGTTCCCCATGTCAGTTTTTTTTAAAGTACTTTATATTATGCATTTAAACTACATTGTAACAAGGCCATGGGCCATTTGTTTACATTTTAGATTTAATATGGGCCTTTAGTAGTTATTCTCGTTTTAATTTCTTTCAAGGACATGTAATTAAGTTTTGGGCTTTCGATTAATAAGGCATATTTTATGTAATTCTTATTTGGGCTTTCTGACAACATGATTGGTTTTTACAAAAAATTTCTTAGTGACATTCCAGATCCGAGAGTAGTGTTTGGGCCGGGTTTGGGGTGTTACAAATTGGTATCAGAGCCTGGTTCAAAACTCGGCTTTGGGATTTTGGGCCCAAAAGATTTTCTAAAAATGGGTTTTTAAAACATGGATTTCTCTTAGCAAAGGCTTATTAGTTCAGCATGGCACCTGCGTCTCCGGCCAAGTTCGCCAGGTAAGTACTCTAAACCCTTGTGTGATATAAATGTGGGCTTAATGGGCTTATGGGATGTAGACTATTTAGGTTAGAACTTGATGGACTCTAGGCTTAGACAAACAAACTCTTAAAATCAATAAGACTTAACTTCATTAAACAAAACACAGAAACAAGACACAAGACTAAAGTGTGGTAACAAGCATATGCATGTCTAGGAGTAGATCCGTAAGAGCTTGGTATTTAAGCAACCAAGTGACTCACCTTCTCTTCGCAGAATCTCACCGTGCATAGTGATTGTTCACTTTAGCCATGACAGGTGTGGCAATAGGCATATGCATGTCTAGAGTGGACTCGTGGAAAGCTTGGTACTTAAGCAATCCTAGTGACTCACCTCCTTTCCACTAGAATCCCACCGTGCAAAGTGACTATTCACCCTAGTTACGATGCGTGTTGACAGTGCCAAAACTATAATTAAAACCGAAAAGGACCAGCACTGCTTTTCTTACAAAAATTTTAGAATATCCTTACTTTGAAAATAATACCTATGATTTGCGAATATACCCCGATTTACAAAGTCAACAGAATCTTTCCATGGAAAACAAAAATAACAACAACAACAACAACAACAACAACAACATCATCATCAAAATATCCTTGAATTGTAAAATTACCAAATTACCCCTGAGTTGTAAATGACCAAAACATTCTTAATTGCAAAATGATCAAAATACCCCTGATTGACAAAATTACTGAAACACCCCCAAATTTTTAAAATTTTTGAAATAACCCCAGATTTTATAAATTACTAAAATAACCCAAGATTTGTAAAATTACCGACATACCCCTCAGATTAGCAAAATTACCAAAATACCCCCGAGTTGGAAAATTACCAAAATACCCTTATTTCGTCAAATCACTCGAAACCTTATTTTGGAAAATCATGAAAATACCCCTGTAGGATAAAATTATGAAAATACCCCTGGGTAGCGAAATGACGAAAATACCCTTAGGTAATTAATGTTACTTGCATGAACGTTGTGTGTGCATAATTCCTAGAATAGGAAGACTGAAAATTATAGATAGGTTCGAAGAATCACTTTTAAACTATGTTTCATAAGACTATTCGGGGATAATTAGTGGAAACAATTAATGACTCATAAAATTTTTAAATCAGATAAACGCGAACTAGAAGAATGAGTACAAGAGGTCGAGGACGTCCGCCACGTGGACGCGGTAGAGGTAGGATAATCGTGTTGGAACCCGTAGGATCGGGTCATGGGTCTGGAAGTGAGATACCGGTTCCATCAGCTGCTAAGGTGGAATTTCAAGACCAAACAGGTGGAGAGGACGTGGTGTCTCAGGTCGTACTGAGGGTTTTAGAAAGAGTGGCGGAGGCTGGTATGGGCAGAGCAGCCCGAAAATCTGTGCCTGAAAGGTTGAGGAGGAATGGGGCCGAAGTATTTAGGGGAATCTCTGGTGTATCCTTGAGTTCCGCTGAATATTGGTTGGAGGTAGTGGAACGTATAATGGATGACCTAGATTTCACGATAGAGGTACAGCTAGAGGAAGAAATAGACCCGATCGGGGTCGTGGAGCATCCGACAGAGGTACGAGATATACTGGATGTAAGGCAACCGGGTTTGGTTTATGCGACTCATCAAGAGAGGATGAAGATGCACCGGATGTTATAACCCAGACGTTTCTTATGTTATAACCCTTTTCTTGCTATGTTTCTTATCGATTAACCCTTTTCTTGCATGCTCAGATTCGAGACCCTAAGTATAGATTATGAGATAACCACTAGGAAGATGACTGTGGTTAGTCCCCTAGGACAATCTAGGGTAGTGGATAAAATTTGCTTAGGGAAGTACCTTTAGAGACTCAAGGGGTAGTGTTCCCAGCGGACTTGATGGAATTGCCATTTAGAGAGTTTGACCTCATCTTGGGAATGGATTGGTTAACTAAGCATCGTGCCAAGTTGGACTGTGAGAACAAGTGTATGATGTTAGGTACCCCGGAAGGCGGGGAGGTGGTTGTGTTAGGAGAAAGGAGGAATTACTTGTCCAACGTGATATCCTTCTTAAAAGCAATTAAGATGATTCGGAAGGGATGTAGTGCATATCTGGCTTTTATTAGTGCGTTGGATGCTAAGGAGGTGACTGTTAATGAGGTCCGAAAGTCAAGGAGTTTGCGGATGTTTTTCTAGAGGAATTATCAGGATTACCCCCAGATCGCGAGGTGGAATTTGGAATAGACCTACTTCCGGATACAGCTCCAGTATCTATTGCTCCTTATAGGATGGCGCTAAAGGAATTGGTGGAGCTCAAGGCTCAGATCCAAGAACTATTGGATCGTGGGTTCATTCGACCGAGTGTGTCTTCATGGGGAGCGTGGGTCTTGTTCGTAAAGAAGAAGGACAGATCCATGCATATGTGCGTGGACTATCGTCAATTGAATAAGTTGACGATCAAAAATAAGTATCCGTTACCAAGGATCGATGACCTGTTCGATCAGCTCAAAGGAGCATCGGTCTTTTCTAAGATTGACTTAAGGTTTGGATACCATCAATTAAAAGTTAAAGAAGGGGACATTCATAAGACGGTGTTTCAGACTCGGTACGGGCATTATGAGTTCTTGGTAATACCGTTCGGGCTGACGAATACTCCAGCAGCCTTTATGGATATGATAAATTGGGTGTTTTAGCCATATCTTGATCGGTTTGTGGTGGTGTTCATCGACGATATCCTGGTTTACTCTAAGTCGGAGGAGGAGCATGACGAACATCTTCACGCGGTGTTGCAAACTCTAAGGGAGAAGCAACTATTTGTAAAGTTCAGTAAGTGTGAGTTCTGGCTGAAGGAAGTGACTTTCTTAGGACATGTGGTTTTAGCCGAGGGAATCAGGGTAGACCCTCGAAAGATAGAGGCTGTATTGGATTGGAAACCACCAAAGTCTATGGCGAAGGTTCGGAGTTTCTTAGGTTTGGCAGGGTATTAACGAAGGTTCATTGAAGGGTTTTCTCTAATAGCGGCTCCTCTAACTAAGTTGTTGAGGAAGGGAGTATTGTTTGTATGGACCAACAAACAGCAAGAGAGCTTTGAGAAGCTAAAGAGAATCCTGACGGAAGCACCAGTATTAATTCAGCCAGAGGCAGGAAAGAAATTTATCGTCTACTGTGATGCACCGCACACGGGTTTAGGGTGTGTGCTGATGCAAGAAGGAAAGGTGGTGGCGTATGCGTCTCGACAGTTGAGACCGCATGAGTTAAACTACCCTACGCATGACTTGGAGTTGGCGGCGGTAATGTTTGCCTTAAAGATTTAGAGGCACTACTTATACGGGGAGAAGTCGATAATTTACACCGACCATAAAAGTCTGAAGTACCTCCTTACCCAGAAGGAGCTAAATTTGAGACAACGTAGGTGGATCGAGCTCCTGAAGGATTATGATTGTTTGATCGAATATCACTCTGGTAAGGCGAATGTGGTAGCAGATGCGTTAAGCCGCAAGATAGTATCGGAGTTAAGAGCCATGTTTGCTCATTTGAGTTTATTCGATGATGGGAGTTTGCTGGCTGAGTTGCAAGTAAAGCCAACATGGATAAGTCAAGTTAAAGATAAGCAGTTAGGAGATAAAGACTTGAGTGCTCGACTTTTGCAAGTGAGGGATGGTGAAATAGAGGACTATAGTCTGAACAAGGATAGAGTTCTGTGTTATCGTGGGAAAATTTGCATGCCTAAGGATGATGAGCTAAGACAGAGGATTCTTCGAGAATCGTATAGTAGCCCCTATGCTATGCATCCTGGAGGAGTCAAGATGTATCGTGATTTGCGAAAACAATTTTGGTGGCCAGGTCTGAAGAAAAAGGTAACGGAAGTCGTAGGAAAATGTTTGACGTGTCAGCAGGTCAAAGCTGAACACCAAGTGCCATCGAGATTGTTGCAGCCGATGAAGATTCCCCAATGGAAATGGAAGAGAATCACGATGGATTTTGTTAGTGGGTTACCTCTTACACCCACTAAGAAGGATTTAATTTGGGTGATTGTTGACCGACTGACAAAGTCTGCTCACTTCATACCGGTTCGGGTGGACTTTTCTTTACAAAAGCTGGCTAAATTGTATGTGGTTAAGGTTGTAAGATTGCATGTTGTGCCAGTGTCTATCATATCAGATAGGGACCCTAGGTTCACGTCACGATTTTGGAAGGCTCTTCATCAAACAATGGGAACAAGGTTAGACTTTAGTACCACTTTTCACCCACAGACTGATGGTCAGTCCGAGAAGGTAATTCAAATCTTGGAAGATATCCTAAGAGGTTGCATCATCAACTTTCGGGTAGTTAGGAAGAGTATTTGACCTTGGCAGAATTTGTGTATAATAATAGTTATCAAGCTAGCATTCAGATGGCGCCTTATGAAGTGTTATATGGAAGGAGATGTCGTACTCCAACATGTTGGACGGAGTTGGGTGAACGTAAGGTGTTAGGTCCAGAATTAGTTTTAAAAACTGAGGAGAAAGTAAAGTTAATACGGGCTCGGCAAAAGGAAGTGTCGGATCGACAAAAGTCTTACGCGGATCTAAAGCGGAAGGAGGTGGAATCCGCGGTAGGTGATCAAGTCTTCTTGAAGGTATCTCCGTGGAAGAAGGTAATGAGGTTTGGACAAAAGGGGAAGTTAAGTCCACGGTTTATTGGGCCTTACCGTGTACTAGAACGTGTGGGCCCAGTGGCTTATCGGTTGGAGTTGCCTTCGGAGTTAGAACAAATACATGACGTGTTTCATGTCTCGATGCTAAGACGTTATCGATCTGACCCATCGCACGTAGTGCCGGTAGAAGAGATAGAAGTAAGGCCAGACTTGTCCTTTGAGGAGGAACCAGTACAAATTCTGGATCGAGATGTGAAAGTGTTGAGAAGGAAGTCTGTTGCATTTGTTACAGTTTTGTGGCAAAATCATGGGGCAAAAGAGGTGACGTGGGAGCCAGAAGATGTTATACGACAGCAGTATCCCCATCTTTTCTGACCAGGTAAATTTTAAGGCCAAAATTTATTTTAAGGGGGTAGAACTGTAACATCTTTAAAGTGGGCCTACGCATTTATATGATAGTCTAATATGTTAAATTGAGATTGTAAAGGTTGAGCTGACTTTTTGATTAAATATTTGAATTAGGGTTAAAGTTAGTGCTCTAGGTAATTTAAAGTGAAGTATTGGGATTTAAAAATTTGGTTAGGTGGCTAATAAATGGTGTTAGCTTATAATTTAAGAAGATGGTTAATTAAGTGACAAGCTGGGCTTGTGGCCCAAAGAATTAAAGTGCATTAAGTGGGCATAAGGTGGCGTCATAAGGGAGAGGAGTTTGGGCCTTGTATGGCCGATTGGGCCTTAGGAGATGGGTCAAATTCGCACTTAAATGGGAAGGGGTGGACAAGATGTAGGCTACTAAATTAGGAGCTTTAATTCTTTTATTTAAGTAATAAAAGATGATAAACAAGGATGGAGGAGTTGGCTTTAGTGAGGGCTCTTCAAAAGGGTAAGATAAGGATTGAGGTTATCAGGTGAGATGAAGGCTATCAGGAGGGAAAGAGTTGGCAGAAACTCCAACTCTATGTGTTGGTGTGTGTGCCGAATTTAATAGGGGGAAATCATCTTTTTCTTCCATTTGCTTCTCTTTTCTTTCATACTTTTCCTCTCTAGCTGAAACTCTCCTCACTCACTTGCCTTGATTTCTCTCTTCTAACCGAAACTCCTTAGTATTTCCCCTCTCCTCAAATACCCTTCTGAAAGCCGAATACTCTTAGTGCCTATCTTCTTCCTCTATAGCCGAATCTACAAGGGAGATCTCTGCTTTCCGAGAAGGTGCAATCGAAGTCGATACTCCTTAGTAATCCGGTGAGTTTCGAGATTTTTCTTTTTGTGATTCCTTTATTTTTATCAAACTCCTAATCTAAATCATTATTTCCAAGGTCCTATAGATTATACTCTTTACTCCTAAAAGCCAAAACTATCCCATTAAAGTCGATTTGGAGGAAAAATCGAAGGTAGGTAGTGGTAAGTATGGCCGAATGGTCTTCCATGATTCTCTGTGCTTTGGCCAAATACTATTTGGGGCTCGGCTGAATATGTGTATCAGTTGGGTTAATATTTGGTTGATGGCCGAATGTAGGAAGGTTGGTGGAGACAATTTCTAAAAGATATTCGGGATTCGGCTAACTAGGTAAATGTTCGTTTTAAAGGTTACATTTAACTAATGAGTTAGATCTCATCATTTATTTGGTTTAGTGATTAAGGGATTGTTATGGACTCAACTAATAGATAAGCAGAGAAGGTTGGATCTGTAAAACCGTCGCCCAAATTCAAGAAGCGATCTGCTTCGGTAGTGCGAGATTGGCCAACGGGGTATAGGCCAAAATCAAAGTCAGATCGTGGGCCAATAGTAGTTGTTTCAAGTGATAGTAACGTAGATATAGCAAAAGCCTTAGTATGCAAATCAGGTGTGTAATACTTCCCCACCGTCTAGAAATGATAATAATAAAAATATATATGTATATGTGCTCATAAGATTTATATGTTACATTAAAAGCCGAAATCTCGGATTTAAACGATAGACCCTCAGGTTAGTAAATAATCTGACTATATGTTACAAGTAAACTGTTGTACATGTTTTAAATTATTATGCATGTTGCATGGGTTGGGTGATGAAAAGAGGAAGTTATATGTACATGCATATGAGTAATGCTTTTACCGTGAATTATCAGAAGTGCTAATACCGTGAATCGTTATACCTGGCTTCACCATTATATGTTATAAGGGCTTCGGCCAATATATGTTGATGAGCAGCATGACTGCCATCTTGGAGAGTAGCGGTGTGGGTTGATTGTAGAAATTCCCAATGGTGTGTTGGTTGGTACGGGCGCGTGTAGCGGATGGAAACCTAGGCAATTGGGTTGGGCTTTGCATATTACTTGTTATCCATGTAAATGAAATTGTTGCTATGTTGTATGAGGCCCAAATCTAGTGGTGCATGAGGGTTGCACACTGAGTCTCGCGACTCACCCCCTTTAAACTAACCTTTCAGGTGATGATTAGTGCATCGGACCGAGCCGGAGTGAAGCGCAAGGTGGCCATGCATAAGAAGGTGGATCCGGCGGCAAGTTCCCCATATCAGTTTTTTTTTAAAGTACTTTATATGATGCATTTAAACTACATTGTAACAAGGCCATGGGCCATTTGTTTACATTTTAAATTTAATATGGGCCTTTAGTAGTTATTCTCGTTTTAATTTCTTTCAAGGACATGTAATTAAGTTTTGGGCTTTCGATTAATAAGGCACATTTTATGTAATTCTTATTTGGGCTTTCTGACAACACGATTGGCTTTTACAAAAATTTTCTTAGTGACATGCCAGATCCGGTAGTAGTATTTGGGTCGGGTTTGGGGTGTTACAAATTGGTATCAGAGCCCGGTTCAAAACTCAGCTTTGGGATTTTGGGCCCAAAAGATTTTCTAAAAATAGGTTTTTAAAACATGGATTTCTCTTAGCAAAGGCTTATTAGTTCAGCATGGCACCTGCGTATCCGGCCAAGTTCACCAAGTAAGTACTCTAAACCCTTGTGTGATATAAATGTGGGCTTAATAGGCATATATGACATAGACTATTTAGGTTAGAACTTGATGGACTCTAGGCTTAGACAAACAAACTCTTAAAATCTATAAGACTTAACTTCATTAAACAAAACCTGTAAACAAGACACAAGACTAAAGTGTGGTAACAAGCATATGCATGTCTAGGAGTAGATCCGGAAGAGCTTGGTATTTAAGCAGTCTGAGTGACTCACCTCCTCTTCGCAGGAATCTCACCTGGTGCATAGTGATTGTTCACTTTAGCCATGACAGGGTGTGGCAATAGGCATATGCATGTCTAGGAGTGGACTCAGGGAAAGCTTGGTACTTAAGCAGTCCTAGTGACTCACCTCCTTTCCACTAGAATCCCACCTAGTGCAAAGTGACTATTCACCCTAGTTACGAGTACCTGTTGACAGGCCAAAACTACAATTAAAACCCGAAAGGGACCAGCCACCTGTTTTTCTCACAAAAATTTTTAGAATATCCTTACTTTGAAAATAATACCTATGATTTGCGAATATACCCTAATTTACAAAGTCAACAGAATCTTTCCATAGAAAACAACAACAACAACAACAACAACAACATCAAAATGTCTTTGAATTATAAAATTACCAAATTACCCCTGAGTTGTAAATGACCAAAACATTCTTAATTGCAAAATAACCAAAATACCCGTGATTGACAAAATTACTGAAACACCCCCAGATTTTTAAAATTTTTGAAATAACCCCAGATTTTATAAATTACTAAAATAACCCTAAATTTGTAAAATTACCGACATACCCCTCAGATTTGTGAAATTACCAAAATACCCCCAAGTTGGAAAATTACCAAAATACCCTTATTTCACCAAATCACTCGAAACCTTATTTTGGAAAATCACGAAAATACCCCTGTAGGATAAAATTATGAAAATACCCCTGGGTAGCGAAATGACAAAAATACCCTTAGGTAATGAATGTTACTTGTATGAACGTTGTGTCTGCATAATTCCTAGAATAGGAAGACTGAAAACTATAGATAGGTTCAAATTCGAAAGAATCACTTTTAAACTATGTTTCAAAAGACTGTTCGAGGATAATTAGTAGAAACAATTAATGACTCATAAAATTTTTAAATCAGATAAACGCGAACTAGAAGAATGAGTACAAGAGGTCGAGGACGTCCGCCACGTGGACGCCAGAGAGGTAGGATGATCGTGTTTGAACTCAGTAGGATCGGGTCATGGGTCCGAAAGTGAGATACTGATTCCACCAAATTCGAGGTGGAATTCGTGACCGCAGTGGAGAGGACGTGGTGTCTCGAGCCGTCATCGAGGGTTTTAGAAAGAGTGGCGAGGTGGTATGGGCAGAAACGGCCAAAATCAGTGCTGAAAGGTTGAGGAGGAATGGGGCCGAAGTATTTAGGGGAGTCTCTGGTGTATCCCTGAGTTCCGCTGAATATTGGTTGGAGGTAGTGGAACGTATAATGGATGACCTAGATTTCACGATAGAGGTACAGCTAGAGGAAGAAATAGACCCGATCGGGGTCGTGGAGCATCCGACAGAGGTACAGATAATACAGATGCAAGGCAGCCGGGTTTAGTTTATGTGACTTACCGAAGGGAGGACAGTGACGCACCGGATGTTATAACCGATACGTTTCTTATCGTTGATAACCCTTTTCTTGCTTTAATTGATATTGGATTAACCCACTCCTATGTTGCATGCTCAATATCTGAGACCCTAAGTATAGATTATGAGATAACCACTAGGAAGATGACCGTGGTTAGTACCCTAGGACAATCTAGGGTAGTGGACAAGCTGTTTAGGGAAGTACCTTTAGAGACTCAAGGGGTATTATTCCCGGCAGACTTGATGGAATTGCCATTTGAAAAGTTTGACCTCATCTTGGGAATGGATTGGATAACTAAGTATCGTGCCAAGTTGGACTATGAGAACAAGCGTATGATGTTGGGTACCCCGGAAGGTGGGGAGGTGGTTGTGTTAGGAGAAAGGAGGAATTACTTGTCCAACGTGATATCCTTCTTAAAAGCAATTAAGATGATTCAAAGGGATGTAGTGCATATCTGGCTTTTATTAGTGCGTTGGATGCTAAGGAGGTGATTGTTAATGAGGTCCGAACAGTCAAGGAGTTCACGAATGTTTTTCCGGAGGAATTATCAGGATTACCCCCGGATCACAAGGTGGAATTTGGAATAGACCTACTTCTGGGTACAGCTCCAATATCTATTGCTTCTTATAGGATGGCACCAAAGGAATTGGTGGAGCTCAAGGCTCAGATCTAGGAACTATTAGATCGTGGGTTCATTCGACCGAGTGTGTCTCCATGGGGAGCGCCGGTCTTGTTCGTAAAGAAGAAAGACGGATCCATGCATATGTGCGTGGACTATCATCTTGAACAAGTTGACAATCAAAAATAAGTATTCGTTACAAAGGATCGACGACCTGTTCGATCAGCTCCTGAAGTACCTCCTTACCCAAAAGGAGCTAAATTTGAGACAACGTAGGTGGATCGAGCTCCTGAAGGATTATGATTGTTCGATCGAATATCACCCTGGTAAGGCGAATGTGGTAGCAGATGCGCTAAGCCGCAAGGTAGTATCGGAGTTAAGAGCCATGTTTGCTCATTTGAGCTTATTCGATGATGGGAGTTTGCTGGCTGAGTTGCAAGTAAAGCCAACATGGGTAAGTCAGGTTAAGGATAAGCAGTTAGGAGATAAAGACTTGAGTGCTCGACTTTTGCAAGTAAGGGATGGTGAAATAGAGGACTATAGTCTGAACAAGGATGGAGTACTGTGTTATCGTGGGAAGATTTGCATGCCTAAGGATGATGAGCTAAGACAGAGGATTCTTCGGGAATCGCATAGTAGCCCCTATGCTATGCATCTTGGAGGAGTCAAGATGTATCGTGATTTGCGAGAACAATTTTGGTGGCCAGGTCTGAAGAAAGAGGTAACAGAAGTCGTAGGAAAATGTTTAACGTGTCAGCAGGTCAAAGCTGAACACCAAGTGCCATCGGATTGTTGTAGCCGGTGAAGATTCCCCAATGGAAATGGGAGAGAATCACGATGGATTTTATTAGTGGGTTACTCTTACACCTACTAAGAAGGATTCAATTTGGGTGATTGTTGACCGACTGACAAAGTCTGCTCACTTCATATCGATTCGGGTGGACTTTTCTTTACAAAAGCTGGCTAAATTGTATGTGGCTGAGGTTGTAAGATTGCATGGTTTGCCAGTGTCGATCATATCAGATAGGGACCCTAGGTTCACGTCACGATTTTGGAAGGCTCTTCATCAAGCAATGGGAACAAGGTTAGACTTTAGTACCGCTTTTCACCCACATACTAATGGTCAGTCCGAGAGGGTAATTCAAATCTTGGAAGATATGCTAAGGGGTTGCATCATCGACTTTCGGGGCAGTTGGGAAGAGTATTTGCCCTTGGCAGTATTTGTGTATAATAATAGTTATCAAGCTAGCATTTAGATGGCGTCTTATGAAGCGTTATATGGAAGAAGATGTCGTACGCCAACATGTTGGACGGAGTTGGGTGAACGTAAGGTGTTAGGTCCAGAATTAGTTTTGGAAACTGAGGAGAAAGTAAAGTTAATATGGGCTCGGCTAAAGGAAGCGTCGGATCGATAGAAGTCTTACGCGGATCTAAAGCGGAAGGAGGTGGAATTCGCGGTAGGTGATCAAGTCTTCTCGAAGGTATCTCCGTGGAAGAAGGTAATGAGGTTTGGACGAAAGGGAAAGTTAAGTCTACGGTTTATTGGGCCTTACCATGTACTAGAATGTGTGGGCCCAGTGGCTTATCGGTTGGAGTTACCTTCGGAGTTAGAGCAGATACATGACGTGTTCCATGTCTCGATGCTGAGACGTTATCGATCTGACCCATCGCACGTAGTGCCGGTAGAAGAGATAGAAGTAAGGCCAGACTTGTCCTTTGAGGAGGAACCAGTACAAATTCTGGATCGAGATGTGAAAGTGTTGAGAAGGAAGTCTGTTCTGTTGGTTAAAGTTTTATGGCAAAATCACAGCACAGAAGAGGCGACGTGGGAGCCAGAGGATGTTATACGACAGCAGTATCCCTATCTTTTTTGACCAGGTAAATTTTGAGGCCGAAATTTATTTTAAGGGGGATAGAACTGTAACATCCTTAAAGTGGGCCTATGCATTTATATGATAGTCTAATATGTTAAATTGAGATTGTAAAGGTTGGGCTGACTTTTTGATTAAATATTTGAATTAGGGTTAAAGTTAGTGCTCTGGGTAATTTAAAGTGAAATATTGGGATTTAAAAATTTGGTTAGGTGGCTAATAAATGGTGTTAGCTTATAATTTAAGAAGATGGTTAATTAAGTGACAAGCTGGGCTTGTGGCCCAATGAATTAAAGTGCATTAAGTGGGCATAAGGTGGCGTCATAAGGGGAGAGGAGTTTGGGCCCTTGTATGGCCGATTGGGCCTTAGGAGATGGGTCAAATTCGGCACTTAAATGGGAAGGGGGTGGACGGCATGTAGGCTACTAAATTAGGAGCTTTAATTCTTTTTATTTAAGTAATAAAAGATGATAAACAAGGATAGAGGAGTTGGCTTTAGTGAGGGCTCTTCAAAAGGGTAAGATAAGGATTGAGGTTATCAGGTGAGATGAAGGCTATCAAGAGGGAAAGAGTTGGCAAAAACTCCAACTCTATGTGTTGGTGTGTATGTGCCGAATTTAATAAGGGGAAATCATCTTTTTCTTCCATTTGCTTCTCTTTTCTTTCTTACTTTTCCTCTCTAGCCGAAACTCTCCTCACTCACTTGACTTGATTTCTCTATTCTAATCGAAGCTCCTTAGTATTTCCCCTCTCCTCAAAAACCCTTCTGAAAGCTGAATACTCTTAGTGCCTATCTTCTTCCTCTATAGCCGAATCTACAAGGGAGATCTCTATTTTCCCGAAGGTGCAATCGTAGTCGATACTCCTTAGTAATCCGGTGAGTTTTGGGATTTTTCCTTTTCTGTGATTCCTTTATTTTTATCAAACTCCTAATCTAAATCATTATTTCCAAGGTCCTATCGATTATACTCTTTACTCCTTGAAGCCGAAACTATCCCATTAAAGCCGATTTGGAGGAAAAATCGAAGGTAGGTAGTGGTAAGTATGGCCGAATGGTCTTCCATGATTCTCTATGCTTTGGCCGAATACTATTTGGGGTTAGGCTGAATGTGTGTATCAGTTGGTTTGATATATGGTTGATGGCCGAATGTAGGAAGGTTGGTGGAGACAATTTCTAAAAGATATTCGGGATTCAGCTAACTACGTAAGTGTTCGTTTTAAAGGTTACATTTAACTAATGAGTTAGATCTCATCGTTTATTTGGTTTAGTGATTAAGGGATTGTTATGGACTCAACTAACAGTCAAGCAGAGAAGGTTGGATCTATAAAACCGTCGCCCAAATTCAAGAAGCGATCTGCTTCGGTAGTGCGAGATTAGCCAACAGGGTGTAGGCCAAAATCAAAGTCAGATCGTGGGCCAATAGTAGTTGTTTCAAGTGATAGTAACGTAGATATAGCAAAAGCCTTAGTACGCAAATCAGGTGTGTAATACTTCCCCACCGTCTAGATTTGATAATAATAAAAATATATATGTATATGTGCTCATAAGATTTATATCTTACATTAAAAGCCAAAATCTCATATTTAAACAACGGACCCTCAGGTTAGTAAATAATCTGACTATATGTTACAAGTAAACTGTTGTACATGTTTTAAATTATTGTGCATGTTACATGGGTTGGGTGATGAAAGGAGGAAGTTATATGTACATGCATATGAGTAACGGTTTTTACCATGAATTACTGTAGCGGCTAATGCCGTGAACTGTTATACTGGACTTGACCATTATATGTTATAAGGGCTTGACCAATATATGTTGATGAGCGAGATGACCGCCATCTTGGAGAGTAGCCTGTGGGTTGATTGTAGAAATTCCCAATGGTGTGTTGGTTGGTACGAGGCGTGTAGAGGATGGAAACCTAGGCAATTGGGTTGGGCTTTGCATATTACTTGTTATCCATGTAAATGAAATTGTTGCTATGTTGTATGAGGCCCAAATCTAGTGGTACATGAGGGTTGCACACTGAGTCTCGCGACTCACCTCCTTTAAACTAACCTTTTAGGTGACGATTAGTGCATCAGACCGGGCCGGAGTGAAGCGCAAGGTGGCCATGCATAAGAAGGTGGATCCGGCTACAAGTTTCCCATATCGTTTTTTTTTAAAAGTACTTTATATGATGGATTTAAACTACATTGTAACAAGGCCATGGGCCATTTGTTTACATTTTAGATTTAATATAGGCCTTTAGTAGTTATTCTCATTTTAATTTCTTTCAAGGACATGTAATTAAGTTTTGGGCTTTCGATTAATAAGGCACATTTTATGTAATTCTTATTTGGGCTTTCTGACAACACGATCGGTTTTTACAAAAATTTTCTTAGTGACATGCCAGATCCGGTAGTAGTGTTTGGGCCGGGTTTGGGGTGTTACACAAATAGCCATAGATTGTTAAATTGAGGTATTTTAAAGGGCAGTTTATCCCTTTTAATTGCTTGGCCGGTCATGGTTTATGTGGGAGACAAAGATGGACAAAATCAAGTCAAAGTTAGTAGGAGTTGGTGGCTAATTTGTCTAGTTTAATATTAGAATAAAGAAAGAGAAAAATATCATCTTTCTCTTCATATTTCTCCACCGATTTTTGCAAGAAAATGGAGGGCTGAAAGCTCAAAAATTTTTAGCAAGCTCTCCTCCAATTTTAGTAAGTGATTTGGATGTTTTTCTTAGTAATAGTTGTACTTTTGAAACCCCTAAAGCTTAAGCTTTCAAATGAGGGGACTATTGTGCAATATTGTGTGAAGCTTGGAGTTTTCCCATGAGAGCAATCATTGTTATTTGCTGCATTTTTATGGGAGAAAATGAAAGTTAGGGAGATGAGAAACAACTTTTGTGAAAGATGTTTGAAAGAAAACACCTAAGTAGGACTTAAATACAAATAGTGAGATTGTGTCATAAATGCATGAAATAGTTGGAATTTTGAGTAGTTGTAAGAGAAATAAATGTTTAGCTAGGATTGTTTAATGAGAAAATGTGTTGAGAAATAAATTACGAGCCTAAAGGCAAAATTGTAAATTTGCCAATGTACAAGGGCAAAATGGTCATTTTTGCCCAAGTGTAGAAATTGATGTATTATGATCATAGAAAATCTAAATGAATGAATTACATGATTATAGATCAAGAAAAATGAAGCCCCGATCGAAACCGAGGCAAGAACAAGGTCGAGGACTAAATTACACATCTCCCTACATTTTGTATATTGAGGTAAGTTTGTATGATTTCTAAGCTTTATGACTACTATCATTGAATTGCTTAGTATAATATACATTGCTATTTTGTAATGCCTATCGTTTTTGTGAACAAAGAGATTAAACATAAGCAAGCCCCGATTGAATATGAATTCCCCAAGATACCCGATATACCACACAAGATATCATGTAAGTCCAAGGCAAGCTTGGCATTGATCAAGATATCATGTAAGTCCAAGGCAAGCTTGGCATTTATCAAGATATCATGTAAGTCCAAGGTAAGCTTGGCATTGATCAAGATATCTTGTAAGTCCAAGGCAAGCTTGGCATTGATCAAGATATCATGTAAGTCCAAGGCAAGCTTGGCATTGATCAAGATATCATATAAGTCCAAGGAAAGTTTGGCATTGAGTAAGTTATCAAGGGCAAGACTTCATGTAAGTCCACGTCAAGACATGGCCTTGAAACCAAGATGAGAAATTCCATGTAAGACCATGCCTAAGATATGGCTTTGGTGGCATGTTAAGTGGGAAGAGATCTAGTATCCTCGGGTATTCATAGAAGTTCATCAGGTAAACAAGTAAGATTAATAATGAGGTACAAGAGGACTAAGAAAGCAAAGCTAGCATCAAAATGATTTAAATATTACTCATGTTATGAATGAAGAATTAGAGATCATAATGATTATTGTTTAAGTCATCGATCAATGTGATCAAGTGACACGTATCATGTTTACTATACAAAAATGAGTACAAGGAGCATCATGAGACATGTAAGAACCAAGTATGAGTAAGTAAGCTTTAGAGCTGAAATTACGATACTATTGTTATGCTAAATGGTTTTTATTAAGCAAACTTATTGACATGTGTTTTACATGCAAACTTACTAAGCTAAATGCTTACGTATTTGATTGTTTCTTTCTATGTAGTCCCGCCAAGCTAATTTGCGAATCATCGGAGTCGGAGCTCGTAGCACACTATCAACTCTTATTTTGGTATAGCCAAGTTACTTTACTAAGTATGGCATGTATAGGAAACATTCATTTTGTGGACGTGTTTTTAGAAGGGCCTTTGTAAAAGCTATCAAGTTTATTATTGTTTTGTATATGGCTAGTGATTGGCCAAATTTGACTAAGTATTTCTGTTTATTGATATCAATGAATCATGTAGTATTATTCATAAAATTGGGTTGTTATTGCATCGTTGAATTGTGTATGGATATGATCTTCATTTCAGGGTGGCTAACGGCTTGGTAAATAGCTTATAAGTGCCCACACAGTTGGACACACGGGCCTGTGTCAAGGCCGTGTTAACCTTGCACCTTAGTATTATTAATCAGAATGGGCCACGGGTAAATTCCATGGCCGTGTGTATAAGCCGTGTTATACACACGGGTTGGACATGGGCGTTTGCCTAGACCGTGATGATTTAGCCAGTATATCAAGGATTGGCACACGGTCTAAGCCACGGCGTGTCATGGCCGTGTGAAATTAGTCAAGAGCCTCCACGGTTGGAAGACACAGTGTGTCTAAGCCGTGTAAATAGTCGATTCTTCCACGGTTTGAGGGTATGGGCGTGCTTAAGGGTACAAGGCGTGTTCCAAGTCACACAGGCGTGTCAAAAATGAATCATTTGATTTAGTACCGAAAGTTTTCAGACACGAGTTTAAGGCCTCGTAGGCCCTTGTAATGTATGTGTTGACTAAGAAAGTGAATTTTTTTAAGTTGGAACGAAATTTTATAGCTCGTAAGTACATGTTTAAGTGAGTTCAAGCATAGTAATGTCTCGTATCCAGACCCAGTATCGATCTTGGGTGCGGGGTGTTACAGTTGCATACTTATGAAACGTGATATGTGATAGTATATAAAAGATCATGCAACGTGAGTAAAAAATGAGCCCCGAAGGCAGATTAAGTATTTATGAGCCGATAGAATCGAAAATGATTGAATTGATGAGATAGATTTGAATATGTTAATTTTTGAATGTATATATATATATATATATGAGTATATGTTTATGGAATGAAATATATGGAAAATGGTTAGATAAGTGTTATAAAGTAATATATGCAATAACCAAATGAATTGATTATTTTCATTTGAATAACATTTATTTTATATTGACTTGAGTTATAGAAATACCACTGAGCTTTATGGTTTGTTCTTCCATACACAGGTTAGGTTCCAATCAAGATCTTGAGTACCGACTTCAACATCCAATCAAAATCCCAAACTCAACAATGTTTGTATAGATTATCTTTGTTGGTTATATGGCATGTACCTAGATTGAGTCTATTTTGATACTAAACTATTTTTATTTTCACTTTTGATAATAAAGGTTATTATGTGTATCTAGTAGGTTGTATATAAGTTGAAAATGGATTTAAATATGGTGTGAATTGATTTGAAATACTGCAAATATTGATGAATTTAGTGAATTAGGTAAGAATGAAAATGATTTGAATGTTTAGTATTAGATACATAGTTGTAGATGATATGGTATTTGCCTAATGTTAGAAAATGCCTTGGGTTGCATAAATTAATGTGAATATATTTCATACATAAGGTGATTATGATGACTATGTATTTGTAAATTAGTTTGGAAAATTGCCGGATGTTAAACAAAGAAAATTTATAGAAATAGTATGTGACGTTGCGACGAGAAATGACCTATAATGTAACGGCGAGACGAGGAACCTTGTTGTCCTGACAAGACCAAAATAGTATGTCATGTCGTGATGAGGAACTCATTCACGTTGCAACGTCAATCTTTTAATTTGAAACTTTTACAATTTAGTCTTGATTCTATTTCAGGTTAACTTTAAAGCTTCTGTAGGCTCTTATAGGACCCGAGAATGATTATTTATTGTATTGTTTGTTTATAATTCTTTTGTTTGTATGCTTAAGAAAATGAATCAGAATATATTTTATCATAGTTACTTCGACAATGAATGTGACATCTTATAGCTTAGATTTAGTGATTTGGTTAGGTATGGTGTGTTTCAAGTATAAACATGGATTTCCATCCAATTAATACATTAACCTAATTCTTTAGGCATTCACACATACTAATAATTGTTTTATGTTTGGCCATCATTCTAACTTAAGCATAGCTTCTTGAGAAGTTACTTAACTAGAATAATCTTGAGTGTATAACCATCAACTCAGCACCTATCACATCATGTACCACAATGAGTCATCTTGGAACAATCTCATCGAGCAACATTCTATGACTAGTTGTCCTTTTTAAAGAAAAACTTCTTGTTATATCACATGATAATACCTACAATGTGGTCGGCCAACTACCATACGATTACAAGATAATTCTTCTTTCTTTTAGGAAATCTCCTAAGTGAAATCCACATGACAACTTCTACCTTGGGCAGGTTCATTTCATGCCACCACAAGAGATCATTGAAGGAGGTCGTAAGTCTTGTTTAGGGACCTTCTCCTACTCAATCTTTTAAAAACATGCAAGGTTTTTTATGTTTGGTTTCAATTGTGAGTGATTAATAAATGCATAATAAGTACATGTTGCATTCTTTTCCTAAACTATATGGCATGTTTATCATACATATGCATGAACATACTTTGAAATCAATTTAAATATCATTACACTATCATAGAAAAATATAAAATTAAATGACTTTGACCAGCCAAAGTTTCCATCCTAGAAAAATAATAAAGGAAAATTTACAATTGTTACCCCAAAAAATACTTTAGGTTTTCTAGGTGAAAGCCAAATACCTTGATTTATGGAATTTTCCCCAAAACCACAAATAACTTTAAAAACACTAAAGGGATTTTTAGTCAAACTGTTATTGTCACCATGAACTTTCACTACCACCACGATTGACATCGACATTGCTACCATCATGTCATTATCGTTTCCATCATCGCATCGCCGTCGACCATCGTCTTACCACCATCGGCCTCCTTCGACTATTGCCTACCACTGTAGTTAGCCATCGTTGACTACAATCGCCATTGTCAACCATCGAACCACTGGTAGCCTCCATCATCAAACCACCATCGATCTTTTGCTGGTTTGTTAGGTCAGGTTTGCGTCGTCTCGATCAATCTTGGATGCGTCACGGTTCTCTAGGATTCGTTGAAAAATTCGATTACATAACACTTATGTTTGTTTCCAACTTATATGCATTATTCTAAAATAAATAAAATAATTCCTACGTGGTGATAATAGTCTACGATCTAATTACATATCCTAAAAAATTAATAAAATAATAATTACAACCATTTTAATTTCTAGGAACAATAAATTTGGTAAAATTAAATTATTATATAAATAATAAAATAATAAAAACATTCACGTACATCACCCAAAACATGCTAATAATTATAAGAATGTCACATCTTATAAAAAAATTAACTAAACATGAAGAAAGAGAAATTTTTGATATATATTTATGCTATAAACATAGAACAACCTAGCTCTAATACCAATTGTTACAAAAAAATATCGGATTGAAAACAGTTTTCTTTCACCGCCGAAAAATAAAAAAATCAAAATCGAGTCAGTTTGTGATATTTATAGTGATAAACTCTTCCTGAAAAGTACCTATGTTTTGTGCAAGATGGATGGTTGGCATTCCCAGCTTTCAACCTAACGGCCTTCTCGGCTATTTTCGTACTATGAATCATTCCGAGTGTGGGCTCGAGTTGTAACAGCCTATTTTCCAATGGTGTCGAAAATAGTGTTTCGGGACCACAAATTCGACAAATGAGTTTGTAAATATTATTATTTAATATTTACGAGTCAAATATTATATTATATAGAATTTTGACTTGATAATTTTTGTTGTTTGAATTATAAGTTAAATGGTTTGTCCCTAAAGTTAAGTAGTTTTAGAAAATGAGCTATCAGGACCTCGTTTCTATACAACGAGCCTGTAAATATTTTTATTAAATAATTACGGAGTAATTATATAGGTTAATTATTAAAATTTGGTTAGGTAATTTTGACGTTTAGATCGTTAATTAAGCAAAAAGAACTAAGTTGCAAAAAATGAAAAAATCAATTAATATTAGTTTAATTGAGTGAAAGGTATGGAAAACCATTATGGTGGGGATTTATATGGCAATTAAGCCACTCCTAATTTGGTGGACGGCTTTAAGCTTAATAAATTAAGTTTTTGATTAAATTTTTATTATAAAAATAAAGTTAATGTATTAAAATGAGCAAAAGATGAAAAGAAAGCCACTAACTCATTTTTATTCTTCTTCTTCATCATTGTAATGCCGAAACTCCATGTTTAAGATAGGATGGTTCGGTCATTAGTCCCTCTTGCATGTAAGGGTTCTCTTGATTTATTTGTCATGAAATTTAAGTTTTGAGTTAGTTGTAATGAAATCTAGCTAGTTTAGGAGTTAATTTGTGAAATTATCAAAGTATAGAAAATATGTCATTGAAATATTTTAAAGCTTTTTAGTGGTAATTGGGTTAGTTTTAAGCTTGGGGTTGATTTTGATTTAGTTTATAAAGTAATTAAATAATTTGTAAGTTTATGGATTAAATTGAAAGTATCTCAATTTAGCATAGGTTTTTATAAAATTTAAAAGGTTTGGTTGTTAGTTTGGAGTAATTTAGCATTTGGCATAATGGGAATATAGGGTTTAATTGTGGAATAAATTTTGTTTTGGTTTAGGGACCAATTTAAATGAAGTGTAAAAAGTTTGGGGCAAATATGAAAATTTGTAAATAGGAAATAATTTGTACTAAATTGAATATTATATGAAATTGAGGTTAATAAATTGAAATAAATTACTTTATAGATCAAGAACAAGTAAATAACTGAAGAAGAAGGGAAAGTTTTTGAGTAGTCCCTGAACCTTCATTGTCTCTGCAGTTTAGCCCAAGTAAGTTTGTATGATTTAAATTACAATAAATTGTAATATTATATTGGCTTATGAGTTATGATTTGTTGAATATTCGTTTATATATAAATATTTATATAATGTTATAATCATAAAGTTAATTCAAGGTGATAAATGTAATTGATTTGTAAAATTTTATGCGATTATTTGTATCAAGCCCGAACAAACTTAGAATAGGATACAATTAGCATGCCAATAGGTTATATTGCGCATTGTAGGAGACTAATTTGTGATGAGATGATGATTGTTGACTTGTTATTATCCACTAACTATGTAACATCCTAGATTAGGGGTTATGCGTTCGTGTATAATTCATGAGATAGTGGGCTCAGTGTGTGTGTTGGATGTGTTCTGAGGAGTTTTAGGAACTCTAGGATATGAGGGAAAGCTTTGGAAAATAATTGGATTTTAAGTTAAAAAGGGGAGCTAGGCTAAGGTAGCCTTAAGAAAATTTTTGTTGGATTTATGACACAAGCAATCATGTAGCAAAGTGGCAAGGGACGCTACCTTGGGGGCTTGGAAGGTTGCGTCAAAAGGGAGCTTCAGGGGGAGAAGGTTCGAGCAACGTGGGAAGCAATGGGCTTGTATTTTTCGTCCAAGAAGGAAGTTGGGCTAGGGAGGCCTTAAGGGAAAAATTGTAGGCTTTTTGGCATAAAGCAGTGCCTTGGTAAAGTGGTGCAAAGGCGCTACTTAAAGGCTTGGAAATGACGCCATGTGCAGATGGGCAAGGGCCTTGGTTCGAGTCTTGTTGGCGTGAGGAGGCGTGGTTTATTTTTGCTTTTAGGCGTTAAGGGGGGAGCTAGGTGAAGGAGGTCTTAAAAGAAATTGTGGGGAGTTTATGTCACAAAGGAGCCAGCAGCAAAGTGGCTTGGGCCGTTATCTATAGCTTGCAGCAAAGAGGGCTTAGGTTCGAGCCTTGTTGACAGTAGCAGGTGGGATTTTATTTTTGCATGTGACGTCAAGAGAAGGGGAAGGAGTTGGAAGGCACATCGGCTTCCAAAAGATAAGGATTAAGCTTGTTTTTATTTTAAATTTCGGCTAAGAAGAGTAGGATAATTGTTGTTTATTTTATTTTTATTTTTTTTAAATGATAGAATAAGAGATAAAATAGGAGATTAAATTGGGATTTGATAAGTGGGATATGGTGGCCGAATATAGGACACTAGGAGCTTGTATTTTCGGTTTAAATATGGTGCTAGTGTGTGCTAATTTCCTCTTTCAAAACCTTTCTTTTTCATCTTGGTTACTGCCGAAATTGTACCTTATTTTTCCCTTTGATAAGTGCCGAAATTATCTAGGTGAAGTGTTCATCTCTTCTTCTCCAAATTTTTGAGAAACACCTGTAGTCGAAATCTCTTTTACATGTTCTCCTATTGCCGAAACTACTTCTCCACACTTGTTCATTTGTTAGCTGAATATCCCATCATTTTATTAAGAACCATAGTCGAAACCTTATAGCCCCACTCTTGCGTTTTCTCTTCACCATCAAAGTGCCGAAACACCTATTCTCTTTGATAGCTGAATCTCAATCCTAGTGGGGGCCGATTCTTTGCAAAGCCGAGGGGATCCATTATTAAGGTAGGTAGTTGCTAGTATTCGGCCAAGGGCCATGTTTATGGATTTTTGTAGTAAGACCGATTCTAACTTTTGCTAAATGGGAATTTCGATAGTTTCAAAGGCAAGGAGTGGCTTTTCGGGATTTGGTAAGTTGTGTATGTGGTTGCTAGTATTCGGCCTAAGGCTATAGTTTGTCTTACAAGTGTGACCGATCTTGGTTATGTGTATTTAGGGGCAAATCAACAAGAGTAAGGCAAGTTTCGGGATTCAGATACATTTTTGGTAAGTATGTTAGATTATAGTTATTCGATTAAGATCTTGAATATGGATGATTAACCGTTTGATGCTGATTAAGTGTTTTCGATGGATTCAAGTGCCAGTCAAGGAGGACAAGGGATAGTCCCTATCCCGAGGTTTAAGAAAAGACCTATCTCGACAGTTCGGGATTTGGCCACCGGTGTGGGCGGAAATGGGGAAAGCTATAGATGATAGTCAGTAGTTTCGCTTAGCGATAGCGTCAGGATCGAGAGTTTAGAACTTCAAGTGATCAGGTGTGTAGTTAGCCTACCGTTTTCTGGGTTTATGATTGTGTGAGATATCTGTATGTGTGTTATGAATGTGCTAACTAGTGCAGTGGAAATTGTGATATGGATACCCTCAAGGGGTATGTCAATAATTTGGTAAGTACCAAATCTGATGAAATGTGATTATTGATATTAATATGTGATAATATGCAAAATAACATGTACATTCATTATCATCATGACACTATTTTATGTTGCATGTGCATGGGTGGGATATGAAAGAAGGACAGGGTGTACTTCGAGTACGTGGTTTGATGAATGGCTCTGTGCCTCATCGTGATTGATATAGGCTATGTGCCATATCGTGGTTATTGATGGCTTTGTGCTCATCGTGGTTTTGATGATAGCTTCGGCTACATCGTGGATTGACGTCGACTAAGGTCGCGTTGTGGATTATTTGCGATTAAGTTCGCGTGGACGACATTTGTTGCCTTATTGGAGTAAAAAGGGGAGGGTGATTTAATAATCCCCTGGTGTGTGGTAGGCTAGATACGGGGGTGTGTAGAGGATGGACCCTATGCTGGGTTGGGCTTCATAATTACATAATTTATGTGAATACATGTGATAATGGGCCAAGCCCAATATGTGATATGAATAAATGTGCTAATGGGCCAAGCCCAATATGATATGTGGATTAATGTGAAAGTGGGCCAAGCCCATTATGTGGTGTGGATTAATGTGGTAATGGGCCAAGCCCAGTATATGGAAATATGTGGTTAATTACACTATTATATGGATGTGATATGGATATGGGTCAAGCCCAATAAGTGAAAGCATGTGAATAAGTTGCATTAATATCTCATTATATGGGTTAATACATGGTTTGACATGCGGGTGGAATTCAAGAGAATAATTACACACCGAGTCATTAGACTCACCCAATTTTATCAAACCTTACGGTGATGTGCGATGCTTGGACCGGGTTGGAGTGGATACGAGGTGGCCCATGCAGAAGAAGTTGCTTTCCATATGTTTTATAATTTATGCTTTCAGTATTTTAAATATCCATTTGTTGTAATAAGGGCCTTGAAGTATTTGAATTTTGTTATGTTCAAGTTAGTTTTATAATTAAGTTAATATTTTGCAAGTTTAATTTTAAAAGCTATTTATATCCCAAAAGTCATATTAAAGTTTTGAATCCGAAGTTTTTATAACAACTTAACTTTTACTTAGAATGTTTTAAATTACGAAAAAGTTTTATTAAAGGCGACAAATTCTTAACGGTTCTTTTTCCTTTAAGTAAGAATATTTGCAAAAGTTTTCCATGATGGCATTTCATTCTATTAAGTGTCGAATGGGTCGGGTTTGGGGTGTTATAATTTGGTATCAGAGCCCGGTTCAAAACTCAGCTTTGAGGGTTGTGGGGCCCAAAAACATTTTTTTCAAAATGGCCTTTCAAAAATATGGATTTTCGTGAAATTTTTCAGGTTTAATCTGGCATGGCACCTGTATCTCCGACCCGAAGTCCACCAGGTAAGTACCTCTAATTGTTGAAGTGATTTGTATAGGAAATGTTATGGGCATATTTGGGAATGTAGATTAGTGAACTAGGATCTGTTAAACCCTAGGGCTAGGGCACTCAAACACATGCATAAGACTTAAGGACAATCAAACAAACTTGTGTCTAAGTCACCGAGTTAAGGTGTGGCAACCATTGTGCGCATGTCTAGGAGTGGATTCGATAAGAGCTTGGTACTTAAGCAGTCCTAGTGACTCACCTCCTCTTTACTCAAATCCTACCTGGTGCGTAGCTACGGTTCACCCTAACTAAGAGGACTTATTCACAGGCTAAACCGATAATTAAAACCCAAAAGGGACTAGCCATACTATTTTATAAACACCTTAGTTTTTAAAATCCTTAAATTACCCCTTTGATTTGTAACAAAATCTATTTTGAAAATTTCTCGAAAAATTTTTCTGGTTTACCAAATTACTAAAATGCCCCTGTGTTGTAAATTACTAAAATACCCTTAGTTTTTAATATTTTCAAAAATACCCTCGACTTTTGCTAAAATGTTTCTACTTTACAAAATACCAAAAACTTTTATTTTACAAATATCAAGATACCCTGATTTGGAAAATTTATGAAAATGTCCCTCACTTCCAAAATTACCGAAATAACCCCGATTTCTAAAATTGTTGCAACACCTCTGATTTGGAAAAAAATTTCAAGATAGTCCTCGAGGTTTTGTAAATTCTGAAATACTTTTGATTTGTAAAATATTTTCGAATTGACCCCGATTTATTACCAAAATACCTTTGTAGGACAAATGACGAAATTACCCCTGGGTTGGGAAAGGACTGAAATGACCATAGAAGTGTAGTGAATGAATGTGTCTCTACTTATGAATGTGAATGTGATCCTCTGAGATAGATTAGTGAACTTGAAATGAACCTTTGTTTGATCGAAAGAACTACTTCTGAATATCTCTTTTCATAAAACTGTTCACGGTTAATCAGTGAAACAAAAGTACTAATGCATAAAACTCTTTAATCAGATTAAATCGCGACGTTAGAAATGAGTTCTAGGGGACGTGGTCGTCGTGGACGCGGTAGAGGTAGAATGGCAATATCGAACCAGTAGGGTCTGGCCATGGGTCAGAAAGTGAAGTGCCACCGCCAGCAGTGGGCGCCGAGGATCAAGATCAGACAAAAGGCGATGACGCTGTGTCGTGGGCTATGTTGCGAGTGCTCGAGCGAATGGCAGGAGCTAGTGTAGGACACGGAGCTTGAAAGTCAGTGTCGGAAAGACTCAGGTCGAACAGAGTTGAGATTTTTAGAGGAGTGTCTGGAGTAGCTCCGAATGTAGCAGAGTATTGGTTAGAAGCAGTCGAAAGAATCATGGACGATTTGGACTGTACCGATGAGGAAAAGCTGAAAGGTGCTATCTCGTTGCTCGAGATGAAAGCTTATCGATGGTGGCTTACTGTCAGACAAGGTGTCCCGGTAGATCGATTGGATTGGGATTATTTTAAGGTTAAGTTCGAAGGGAAATACGTTAGATCCAGTTACTTGGACTCGCAAAGGAAGGCGTTTCTTAATTTGGTACAAGGAAGTAAGTCGGTAGCGGAATACGAAGCAGAGTTTGTGCGGTTAAGTCAGTACGCCAAGGGGATCGTGACCACTAATTACGAAAGGTGTGTTCGATTCAAAGATGGATTACGAGACGAGCTACGAGTGTTGATTACTCCGCAAAGAGAAAGGGACTTTGCTGTTCTAGTGGAGAAAGCTCGGATCGCTAAGGAAGTTAAGAGGACTGTAAGAGAGAACCGAAATAAGGAAAGGAACGGGAATAAGAGAAGTTTTGGACCGTCAGCATCGTTTGTAGAGGTTCAGAAAAGACCAAGGATCGAGAAATCTGTACGTGCACCAGTACCAGTTGCTGAGAATCGAAGTCGTCTATGTGCTCAGTGTGGGAGAGCTCACACAGGAGAATGTTGGGGTAATAGTAAAGAATGTTTTCGGTGTGGATCCAAGGCTCATTTGGTTAAGAATTGTCCTCAGACAATGAAGGTTCGTGGTCTGAACCATGGAGGAAATGGTTCTGGCCGAAGTCGTGGAACACCCGGCAGAGGTGCTGAAGGTTCGGATGCGAGACAACCAAGGATGTGATAGCGGGTAAGTTCCTTTTTTTTGGAATACTATTTATTGCTTTAGAGATAGTTCATTGTTGTATTGCTAGTGAAGTGTATCGAACCTTGGATGTGAACTTAAAGACTGTGCCTAAAAGGTAAGATAGTTTTATTAAGATCAGAGTGCGCAGCATAAGCGTAGTGTGATGAGTAGGATTGTTCAGCCGTTAGTTAGTAAGTAATTTCGAGGACGAAATTATTTTTAAGGGGGGGAGAACTGTAACATCCTACATTAGGGGTTATGCGTTCGTGCATAATTCATGAGATAGTGGGCTCAGTATGTGTGTTGGATGTGTTCTGAGGAGTTTTAGGAACTCTAGGATATGAGGAAAGCTTTGGAAAATAATTGGATTTTAAGTTAAAAGGGAGCTAGGCTAAGGTAGCCTTAAGAAAATTTGTGTTGGATTTATGACACAAGCAATCATGTGGCAAAGTGGCAAGGGCGCTACCATGGGGCTTGGAAGGTTGCGTCAAAAGGAGCTTGGGGGAGAAGGTTCGAGCAACGTGGGAAGCAATGGGCTTGTATTTTTCGTCAAGAAGGAAGTTGGGCTAGGAGGCCTTAAGGGAAAAATTGTAGGCATTTTGGCATAAAACAAGCCTTGGTAAAGTGGTGCAAGGCGCTACTTAAAGGCTTGGAAATGACGCCATGTGCGATGGGCAAGGGCCTTGGTTCGAGTCTTGTTGGCGTGAGGAGGCGTGGTTTATTTTGCTTTTGGCGTTAAGGGGAGCTAGGTGAAGGAGGTCTTAAAAGAAATTGTGGGAGTTTATGTCACAAAGGAGCCAAAGAAGAAAGTGGCTTGGGCGTTATCTCAGAGTTGCAACAAAGAGGGCTCGAGTTCGAGCCTTCTTGACAGGTGGGATTTTATTTTTGCATGTGACGTCAAGAGAAGGGGAAGGAGTTGGACGGCACATCGGCTTCCAAAAGATAAGGATTAAGCTTGTTTTTATTTTAAATTTCGACTAAGAAGAGTAGGATAATTATTGTTTATTTTATTTTTTCTTTTAAATGATAGGATAAGAGATAAAATAAGAGATTAAATTGGGATTTGATAAGTGGGATATGGTGGCCGAATATAGGACTCTAGGAGCTTGTATTTTCGGTTTAAATATAGTGCTAGTGTGTGCTAAATTTCCTCTTTCAAAACCTTTCTTTTCATCTTGGTTCTTCTAGAAATTGTACCTTATTTTTCCCTTTGATAAGTGCCAAATTATCTAGGTGAAGTGTTCATCTCTTCTTCTCTAAATTTTGAGAAACACCATGGTCAAATCTCTTTTACATGTTCTCCTATTGTCAAACTACTTCTCCACACTTGTCCATTTGTTAGCGAATATCCCATCATTTTATTAAGAACCATAGCCGAAACCTTATAGCCCCACTCTTGCGTTTTCTCTTCACCATCAAAGTGCCGAAACACTTATTCTCTTTGATAGCCGAATCTCAATCCTAGTGGGGACCGATTCTTTGCAAAGCCGAGGGGATCCATTATTAAGGTAGGTAGTTGCTAGTATTCAACCAAGGGCCATGTTTATGGATTTTTGTAGTAAGGCCGATTCTAACTTTCGCTAAATGGGAATTTCGACAATTTCAAAGGCAAGGAGTGGCTTTTCGGGATTTGGTACGTTGTGTATGTGGTTGCTAGTATTCAGCCTAAGGCCATAGTTTGTCTTACAAGTGTGACCGATCTTGGTTATGTGTATTTAGGGGCAAATCAACAAGAGTAAGGCAAGTTTTGGGATTCAGATACATTTTTGGTAAGTATGTTAGATTATAGTTATTCGATTAAGATCTTGAATATGGATGATTAACCGTTTGATGCTGATTAAGTGTTGTCGATGGATTCGAGTGCCAGTCAAGGAGGATAAGGGATAGTCCCTATCCCGAAGTTTAAGAAAAGATCTGTCTCGACGGTTTGGGATTTGGCCACCGGGGTGTGGGCCAACAATGGGAAAGCTATAGATGATAGTGTAGTTTAAACTTAGCGATAGCGTCGGGATCGAGAGTTTAGAACTTTAAGTGATCAGGTGTGTAGTTAGCCTACCGTTTTTCGGGTTTATGATTGTGTGAGATATCTGTATGTGTGTTTTGAATGTGCTAACTAGTGCAGTGGAAATTGTGATATGGATACCCTCAAGGGGTATGTCAATAATCTGGTAAGTACCAAATCTGATGAAATGTGATTATTGATATTAATATGTGATAATATGCGAAATAACATGTACATGCATTATTATCATGGCACTATTTTATGTTGCATGTGTATGGGTGGGATATGAAAGAAGGACAGGGTGTACTTCGAGTACGTGGTTTAATGAATAGCTCTGTGCCTCATCGTGATTGATATAGGCTATATGCCATATCGTGGTTATTGATAGCTTTTTGCTCATCGTGGTTTTGATGATAGCTTCGGCTACATCGTGGATTGACGTCGACTAAGGTCGCGTTGTGGATTATTTGCGATTAAGTTCACGTGGACGGCATTTGTTGCCTTATTGGAGTAAAAAGGGGAGGGTGATTTAATAATCCCCTGGTGTGTGGTAGGCTAGATACGGGGGTGTGTAGAGGATGGACCCTACGCTGGGTTGGGCTTCATAATTGCATAATTTTGTATGAGAATACATGTGAAAATGGGCCAAGCCCAATATGTGATATGAATAAATGTGCAAATGGGCCAAGCCCAATATGATATGTGGATTAATATGAAAGTGGGCCAAGCCCATTATGTGGTGTGGATTAATGTGGTAATAGGCCAAGCCCAGTGATATGGAAATAGGTGGTTAATTACACTATTATATGGATGTGATATGGATATGGGTCAAGCCCAATAAGTGAAAGCATGTGAATAAGTTGCATTAATATCTGTTATATGGGTTAATACATGGTTTGGCATGCGGGTGGAATTCAGTGGAATAATTACACACTGAGTCTGTTAGACTCACCCAATTTTTATCAAACCTTACAGGTGATGTGCGATGCTCGGATCGGGTTGGAGTGGATGCGAGGTGGCCCATGCAGAAGAAGTTGCTTTTCTTATGTTTTATAATTTATGCTTTCAGTATTTTAAATATCCATTTGTTGTAATAAGGGCCTTGAAGTATTTGAATTTTGTTATGTTCAAGTTAGTTTTATAATTAAGTTAATATTTTGCAAGTTTAATTTTAAAAGCTATTTATATCCCAAAAGTCATATTAAAGTTTTGAATCTGAAAGTTTTTATAACAACTTAACTTTTACTTAGAATGTTTTAAATTACGAAAAAGTTTTATTAAAGGCGACAAATTCTTAACGTTTCTTTTTCCTTTAAGTAAAAATATTTGCAAAAGTTTTCAGCAGTGGCATTTCAGATTCGGTCATATCGAATGGGCCTGGTTTGGGCTGTTACAAACTATATCGGAGTCCAGCATTTGTTGCGGACTACCGTGATATATTTACAGTGATTCTGGTGTGTTACCGGGGGCGGGTGGAAAGCCTTCGGGTTTGGCACTTGGTGCCTAGGTGTGTTTCAAAATGATGTTAGCTTACGAGCTAGGCATTTGGTGCCCAGGTGTGTTCTTGTGTGTTTAGCTTGTTTGAGTGTTCTGGATGGTTAACTATGTATCTGTATCTGTTATATCGTTCATCGGGCGAATTTCTAATGGTAGTTGACTTGTTATGGAATTATATGAATGTTTGTATGATTTTTTGATATTATTGTGACTTGATATCGAATGATCTCGTGTAATTGAATGGATTATGAAACTCGTACATATATATATATAAACTCACTTGTTGAATGACTGTTGATGACAAGATTATTGATTATTAATCTTGCTAATGTATAATTGATCTGTTTATAAGGTAAGTTTTATTGTTTCGACCGTTGAACTTGCTAAGCTCAATTGAAGCTTACTCGTGTCATTTTCCTGTTTCTTTGTAGATAACATTTGGTGAAATAGGGCGACCAAATCTACCTAAAGATCACACTATCTAGATATCTATCGGTAGATTTTGACATGTTTACCTTTGGGTTATATGGCATGTAATAGGAGTGTTTTGTATTTATGTCAAATACATATTTCTATGTGTTCATATTTGGTTGATGTAAAATTGTTTAAACTTGATTTTAGATCATTTATGTATATGCCTTTTGTGTTGGAATGAAGTGTGCATATAACCTTGGTGATTGGTTAGTTGATATAAATCATTTGGAAATGTTTGAATTATGGTAAGATTGAATATGAATAGATAGAATAAAATGGTAAGTTGATATGTGTTCTTATGTATGAATTCATAAGTTAGAATGTAACTTATTTGATATGATTTGTGGATAAAGTTGTTAATTGAATTGTGGTGTCAATGAAGGCACATTGGTTAGACACTTAAGTTTGAATTGTTTTGGCATGTTTTGGACTTGTTTAAGTTTGTTTTGATTAGGTTTAATTATTAGTAAAAGAGTTGCTTGATGTTCAAGTAATCACATTTGGTAAGCATGCATTTGAAGGAAAAATTAGGGGCATACGAGCTGTCATAAGGCCGTGTGCTGCACACGGTCTCTTTACACAGCCATGTGTTTCAAGTCAGTGTGTCACATGGTCTGGGACACAGACTACAACTCTACTTGTGAACATTGATTTAAGGTCAACATCGATTTGAACAGGCTTTAGCACGTGGCCTATGACACTACCGTGTGAAAGTCTTTCGAAAGTTACATAGTCTGTTTCACGGTTGGCCACACGGCCATGTCCTTGTGCCACATGGCCTGGGCTTTGTCACACGATCGTGTGACCCCTGTTTTCAAAATTTTTGAATTTTTCTTAAAATTTTATATTTGTTTCAAATTAGTCCCTGATTGTTCCAAAATTACTTTTTAGGCCCTGTAAGCCGATTTAAGGTCAATAATCGTATTTATGCTATGAATGACATTTGAATTTGATTATTTGTTATTTAATTTAATATTTGAATGGTTAAATGCAAGTAATTGTTATTATATGTATTGTAATATTTTGTAACCCTAATTCGACGACGGAGACGGGTTAGGGGTGTTACACAAACAACCACAAATTAAACACAGAACCAAAAACAATTTTCTTACTTTTAGTAGGAAATTAAATCTCTCTCTTATAAAAACCGATAGAATTGTTATTCTCGAAACATAGAATTTATACTTTCGGGCTGAATAACTATATTCAATGTTGTGTTCTTTTTGTCCTACCAGTGCCATCTATTTATAGGGAGAGATAGAGGAACTCTAGTTGAATTAGTAGAATACAAACATTACTTATTTAATAGAAAAACCAATCCTCTAATTGAATTAGGAGAGAGGGGCAGCTAACCCTAGTTAAATACACTAGGGTTTTTGTCCGTCATACATATTATGAGAGGTTTTGGACCTCTCCTATATCAGGTTCAATTATATGTGTTTCTTAGACTTTTAACCTAACACTTTATAATTTAATCCAACTCGATGCTTGTTTTTCTATTTCCTAAAATAAATATTAGTAAATTAACTTTAATTAATTAATTAATTATTTCCAATTAAATAATTTTCTCAACCAATTCTAATTAGTTAAAGTCATAACAACTTTCTTGTAAAAAATCTATAAGAAAATATATTTAATTTCTACATTCAATGGATTCTTAATAACCAATTAATTTAATTCCATTTTGAGTTTTAATTATTAATTTAAATAATAATTCAAAAACTTAAATTAATTTAAAGGTCATTTATGAATGTAACCCATTTCTCAAACTTTATAATTTTTATCCAATTATGTTTATTTGATCTAAATGGAATCCATTTCTGGGTTCAACGAGTTAGCGGAGGGATCGATTCGACATATGTGATTAGGACTAAAATGATTTATAATTAAGTTTTAGCTTTTCGCCTATTAATTATAAATTTATTTAATCACGAAGTCATTCCACTATAGTATCGTGACTGAGCTCTCCCAAATTACATACCATTACGAAAGTAACTTAATCGGTGCCCATCCGATAACCTTGTCATAATTGTGTTACCCTCATAGGATATCCTTAATCACTTTAGGATAAATTCGTTCTCCCAATATGATCATATTTTATCTCATGGTAACCATTATATCTTCCTTCATGAAAAATCAATTACTATCAAATAGTAATTAAGTCCTTTATCACAATGACAAATGACCTATGGCTACGTTTACTTTTATCTATCATGTAATGCTAATGAGAGGATGTCATTTACCCATTTCTTAAACTATGAATTCTATTATTGTGACTGATGCTACATATTGCAGAAGTCTTATACCCACCACACCAGCTTTCAATTAATTATCTATTTGAATCCAGGCTTTTACTTACATTAAAATATACGAGTCACGCATACATAGTCTATCATCCACTCAAGATTGAGGTATATCACACTATGAAGGTCACAAGTGAATAAATCCATAAACGGATTCAGGATCTATTCACTTAGGCCATGTTGTCACACCCTCATTTGGGTAGCTAGTTTTATTTGAAAGACTATGCTGGTGAAGACCACGACTTAGACAGGATAAGGTTGGTAACTTCGTGGCAAAGTACTTTGTAGAACTTCATCGATACTGCAGAGTTCCACTTTGCGGACTGGTGAGTTATTTGTTGTGAACTTTCCCACTAATAAGTCTGCCACGCATGTTTTCATGTCGCTTCTAATGTAAATGTAGTAGTTAGTGGGCCATATTTTAGTCATTTAGCATCCTAGTGGAGGTAACGTATCAGAAAATAGGACACTTGGAGAGTTTCATAGGATGTGATTATGTAACATCCTAGATTTGGGGTTATGCGTTTGTGCATAATTCATGAGTAGTAGGTTTTGGCAGTGTTTGGAAGTGAATTAAGGGTTTTTAAAATCCTAGGATGGAAGAGAAAGCTTTGGACAATTATTGGTTTTAAGTTAAAAAAGAAGTGATGTGGAAAAGTGGCAAGGGGCGCCACCTAAGGTGCAAGGGTTATGGCATCAAGTGAAGTACTTTGAGGAAGAGGTTGAATCCCATTTTGTGTATTTTGCTTAATTTTATCAAATAGCATGTTCTTGTGATATGTGGTGTGCATTTTAGAACCTTGGAAATGTAAGGAAATGTATGGAAATGTATGGAAATGTAAGGAAATGTATGGAAATGTAAGGAAATGTATAGAAATGTAAGGAAATGTATGGAAATGTATGGAAACGTGGAAATGTAAGGAAATGTATGGAAATGTAAGGAAATGTATGGAAATGTAAGGAAATGTATGGAAATGTATGGAAATGTATGGAAATGTAAGGAAGCTGATGGAAATGTAAGGAAATGTAGGAAATATAAGGAAATGTAGGAAATGTCACTGAAATGTAAGGAAATGCTTTAGAAATGATAAGTTTAAAGGAGGAAACGAACGTTTTGGAAACTTGGAAATGTAAGGAAATGTCTTAGAAATGATAAGTTTTAAGGCAAGGTGGCCTTAAGAAAATTAATAGAAGAAATTTGACACAAAAGGAGCTTGGAAAAGTGACAAGGAGGCACCACTTAAAGCCCAAGAATGACGCCACCAAAGATGTGTGCAAGCTTAGGTTCGAGCACAAGGAGAGCATTTACGAGAGTGTTTTACGTCTGAATTGGGCTTGCAACCCAATTCGTTATTAAAGCTAAACTAATCATAGGGAGGCGCCACTTAGGTGGATAATTTGGGCCTCGTGTGGCCACAAGGAGTCCAATAGAATAAGTTTAAATTGGCTCATCAAGGGAAGGGGTGGGCGGCATCTAGCTAAGACTTTAAGTAATTCTTATTTAATTACTTAAAGAGGAAGCAATGGACGACAATAGGGACTCTTAAGGAAGAGTTTAATTCTCCTTAAAACTTCGGCTAAATAGGTGGATAAATGATGATTTATTTTAGATTATTTTCAAAGAGATAATTGAGGATTATTCTTTAATTTTTAATTAAAGAGATAAAGCTATCAAAATAGAAGAGTGATGGCCAAGTAAGGGATTCTAAGTTAGTAATTTCGGCTATAAAAGGAAAAGAGGGCCATTCATTCTTTCTTTAAACTCTCTCTCTGCTGAATTCTCTTTAGCAAATATCTCCTTTCTTCATTGTTTTGCCAAGCCGAAAATACACCTTGTGTAGTCGAAACTTCATTACCAAATTGCTCAAACTCTTTTCTCTTCTTCTTTCATAATCTTCTAAAAGCCGAAAGTTTGCTAAAATCAAGGCCATAGCTGAATAGTTTTGAGACTTCAAACAAGGGGTTGTCGACTTCTGTATTCAGGGTAAGAACTAGTTATCATTCGATTTTCATCCTTTTTCTTTTAAGATTTGCCAAAATCAAGGACTAACCCCATTAATATCTTGTTGCCGAAACTTTCAAGAGATCTTTCGGGATTTACTAAGTGTTGACTACAAGGAAGAAGAAATTCTTTTCCCGAAGGTACACCATAGGCCACGTGTTCCCTAGTTATTCGGTGAGTTTCGTGATTTAAAATCCACAAGGTAAGTATCTATAGCATTCGGCCAAGGCCTATATTGATACTAAGATCTATTTCTTACATGTTAAAAAGCCAAAACTAACCTATGTAGAGATCCAGTGTTTGGCCGAATACAAGGAGGAGTATAGCAAAGTTTTCGGGATTTGAGTGATAAGCAAATCGGCATCAAGGTAAGTTTTAGTGTACAAATCCTACTAGGATTTGATTTTGTGGCCGAATGGGTTTTCATTAAAACTTTAATATGGGCCGAATGTAGGGAGTTAAAGATTTAAGGCAGTAGATAGGATTTTCGGGATTTCAGTGAAATTGTTAAGCGAATCAGGTGTGTACCCTACCCTAAGTTTTAATACGTTCATGGCTATGTTTTAAATTAAATATGTTATTAGGAATGTGAAAAGCATGGCTAAGGTACCATACAATGGTACAAAGTACTAAGGTACATATCCTACTCCTACTAGGAATATGAATATATGTTATTTTTAACATGTGAAAAGTGATAAGAATGTGAATTAAGGCATGATTTTGCATATTGTGTATGAAAAATAGGGGCATATGGGTTATATGAAAAGGGAAGTTAATGTGGTGACCTAAGACCACGAAATCGAATGTGGTGACCTAAGACCACAAAATAATGTGAACCTAAGACCACGATAATCGAATGTGACCTAAGACCACGAATTCTAAATGTGGTGACCTAAGACCACAAATTTTTATAAGAGGCGATGAGCACGTCATTGCAATGACGCCTTCGATGGTGTGTAGCGGATGGAGGTTGACTTAGTAGTCCCCACGGTGTGCGAGGATGAATGCAGGTGGTGTGTAGCGGATGGCATATAAGTTTGGGTTCGGGTTGCATCATATTGTTTAAATGCTTAATGAACATGTATGATATTGTATGCCCAAATATTAAATTTTAGTGTTGGTTATACATTGAGTCTATTGACTCACCCGTTGTGGGATTACTTTTGGATGACGTCCATGATGGACCGGCCGTGAGATGCTTAGTGGAGGCCATGTGAAGTTGATTTATTTTATTTGGACTATTTTACTTTAAGTATTTTGAATTTAAATTTTGGGAATTATTTGATGTAATAAGGCCTTAGTAGAAATATTTTATTCATTTTTTTATTTGTTAAGCTTACAAACCTTTATTTATTAAAAGATTAAGTCAATGCTTTTTTTAAAAACAAAGCACAAACGTTTTGTCACCTAAAGTAAAGGATTTTTAACAATGAATTAAACTTGTTCTCAACTCAAGCCCAACCCAAAACAATCTTTCTTTCAAAACACACAAGTTTTTCCTAAGTAACAAAAGAAATTTGAAACGGTTTACACTGGGGAACATACCAGATCCGGTCAAGGCTCGTGGGCCGGGTTTGGGGTGTTTCAATTTGGTATCAGAGCCTAGTTTTAAACTCTCGGCCTTGGGTTTAAGGCCCAAAATGTTTTCAAAATGAAGCCCAAAAGGAATTTTTGTGAATTAAGCAGGTTTTTTCTAGCATGGCCCACTAAGTCTCCGACCCGAAGTCCACTAGGTAAGTACTTCTGACTACTGAAGTGATTTGAATATGTGAAATGTATGGGCTTTTATGGAACGTAGAATAGAGATTAAGTACTTGAACCCTAGGACTAGTATACCCCAACAATTACCTAAGACTTAAATGCCTAACTAAACAAACCTGTGGCTAAGTCGCCAAGTTAGGGTGTGGCAACCATGGTACGCATGTCTAGGATTGGTTTCGGTGGGAGCTTGGTATTTAAGTAGTCCGCGTGACTCACCTCCTCTCCACTCAAATCCTACCTGGTGTGTAGCTACGGTTCACCCTAACCAAGAGGACTTAATTACGGGCTAAACCCCTAACTAAAACCCGAAAGGGACTAGCCGTATTTTTATGGAAACCCTAGTTTTAAAATTTTTAAATTACCCTCTTGATTTGAAAAGATTATTTTTATAAATTTTCCTAAAATATTTCTGATTTACAAATTTACTAAAATACCCCTAGTGGTAAAATTAACAAAATGCCCTTGGTTTATGAAATTTCCAAATACCCACATTTCTTATCGAAATTTCACTACTTTGCTTAAAGGAACCCTAAATTTACAAAATATCAAAATACCTTGATTATGGAAAAAAATTATTTACGAAATTACCCCTACACTACAAATTACCGAAATACCCCCGAGTTACAAAATTACCAGAATGACCCCCGATCTTCAAAAATTTTTGCAACAACACTGATTTGGAAAATAAATTCTCAGAAACAACCTTCAAGTTTTGTAAATTCCAAAATATCCTTGATTTATTAAGATTTATAAATTTACCCTGGTTTATTACTAAAATACCCCTGTAATTTCAAAATTTCCAAAATACCCCCGAGATTTCAAAAATTTCCAAGATACCCTCATTGACAAAAACACCAAGGAACCTTGTTTCGATAAATTGTGAAAAAATACCCCTGTAGGACAAATTACGAAAATACCCCCGGGTAGTGGAAAAACAACAACAATGAAAACTACAACATTTCTCTGAATGAATGAAAGTTCATAATTGATTGATGGATGTATGAATGTAAAGACTGTGTGCATGTATGAATACGAAAGAACCACTTCTAAAAATTCTTTCCATAAAACTTCTTCGCGGTTAATCAGTGAAACAAAATTTTTTAATACATAAAACTTCTTAATCAGATTAAATTGCTACGATAGAAATGAGTTCTAAGGGACGTGAACTTAGAGATTGTGCCTGGAAAGTATGATGGTTCTATTAAGATCAGAATGCGCAGCATAAGCATAGTGTGGTGAGAAGGATTGTACGACTGTTAGTAAGTAATTTCGAGGACAAAATTATTTTTAAGGAGGGTAGAACTGTAACATCCTAGATTAGGGGTTATGTGTTTGTGCATAATTCATGAGTAGTAGGTTTTGGAAGTGTTTGGAAGTGAATTAAGGGTTTTAAAATCCTAGGATGGAAGAGAAAGCTTTGGACAATTATTGGTTTTAAGTTAAAACAAGAAGTGATGTGGAAAAGTGGCAAGGGGCGCCACCTAAGGTGCAAGGGTTATGGCACAAGTGAAGTACTTTGAGGAAGAGATTCAATCCCATTGTGTGCATTTTGCTTAATTTTATGAAATAGCATGTTTATTGTGATATGAGGTGTGCATTTTTAGAACCTTGGAAATGTAAGGAAATGTATGGAAATGTATGGAAATGTAAGGAAATGTATGGAAATGTAAGGAAATGTATGGAAATGTATGGAAATATAAGGAAATGTGTGGAAATGTATGGAAATGTAAGGCAATGTATGGAAATGTAAAGAAATGTATGGAAATGTAAGGAAATGTATGGAAATGTATGGAAATGTATGGAAATATAAGGAAATGTATGGAAATGTATGGAAATGTAAGGAAATGTATGGAAATCTAAGGAAATGTAGGGAAATGTAAGGAAATGTAGGGAAATGTCCTGTAAATGTAAGGAAATGCTTTAGAAATGATAAGTTTAAAGGAGGGAAACAAACGTTTTTGGAAACTTGGGAATGTAAGGACATGTCTTAGAAATGATAAGTTTTAAGGCAAAGTGGCTGAAACACCCCACACCCGGCCCACGAGCCTGAACCGGATCTGGTATGTTCCTAAAGTAAACTGGTTTCAATAATTTCCGTTACTTAGAGAAATTTGTAAAAATTTTGGAAAACTATTATTTTGAGTTGGGCTTAGATTGGAAACCCATTTATTTAATCTTGTAAATCCAATTTGATTTAATATGTCTGAAATAGTTCTTAGCACAATATTTAAAAGTAAAGAAAAAATAAAGAATAATCCACTGGGCCTTATGGCCTTATTACATCAAGTAAACCCGAAATAAAGTTTAAGGTACCAAATAAAATAAAGTCCAAATACAATAAAATCTCCGAATGTAGCATGGCCACCTCAAGGTCCACCGGCCCGGTCCGTCACTGCTCATCACCTGAAAATAATTCCCACAACGGGGTGAGTCAACAGACTCAATGTGCACACAATACTAACATTCAACAAATCAGGCATTCATGTTCAAATCATCAGATCCATATAAAAAAAATGAAATTATGATGCAACCCAAACCCAAGCCTAATGGTCCATCCGCTACACACCACCCGTACCTGCCAGTCACACCGTGGGGACTACTAAGTCAACCCTCCATCCGCTACACACCATCGAAGGCAGTCGCTGCAGTCGACGTGCTCATCGCCCATATAATTTGTGTCATTAGACACCATATTCAAATAGTGTAACCGAAGTTACCAAATTCACATAATGTAACCGGAGTTACCATATTCAAAATGTTGTGACCGTAGTCACCATATAACGTTGGTGAGACCGAAGTCAACACCTTCTTCCCCTTTCACATAATCCCGAATACCCCAAAAATATATATATCATGCATAACATACTTAATTTCATATTCATATACATATATTCACATGTTATAGAATAAATCGGGAGTAGGAAACGTACCTGAGTACTTTTACCACATTTGTGGTATTTAGCCACATTCATATTCTTATGCATATTCACATATTAAAATAATTGCCATATGATAAATCAAAGGTTAGTGTGCGTACACACCTGATTGGCTTAATAGATTCCTTGAAATCCCGAAGAACGATCTACCGATCTAGATCTTTATCTCCTATATTCGGCCAATTATTAAAACATATTAACAAACCTATTTGGCTTAAAAACCAAATCCTAGTAGGATTTGTATTATTTACCTTGTTGCCGAATTGGATGATTGTAAATCGAATCCCACAATTGCTAGTATCCTTTTCCTTGAAATCGGCTAACACTAATTCATGTAACCATGTGAGTTTTCGACTTTTGAAATAATGAAAAATAATTCCAAATACCAAAATTAAGCCTTTGTCGAATATCACTTACCATACAAATTCCAAATCTGAAGAGGATTCCTTGCCCTATATGTCTGTCGAAATCTTCATGTTAGATCTAATCTAACATATACATCATAACCTTTAATCAAATAAATTTATCTTACCTTAGATCCTTGATCCTTGTATTCGACAGTTGAAGAAACCCTTTTGATGTTGTAGTTGATTGCTCCTTTACTTAGAATCAACAAAGATTCGACTTTGACAGTAGAGACAGAGAAGAAAAATAGAAGAAGAAAAGATGGATTTTGCTTGAAGAAAAATTCAGAGAGGGGAGAGAGCTAGGAAAATTTCGGCAAAGAGGAAGCAAAAGTGATTGAGTAGCCCTCCCCTCCTTTTATAGCCAAAGTTATCGACCTAGAGTCCCTTACTTGTCCACCACTCCTCTTTTGATAATATTATCTCTTTTATTTAAAAGATAAAAGCCTTTAATCCATCCATTATCTCCTCAATTATCTCCTTAGAAAATAATCCTTTATTTATCTCTTATTATTCACATATTTATGTGAATAAAACTCCTTTATTTATCTCTTATTATTCACATATTTATGTGAATAAAACTCCTTTTTATTTATCTCTTATTATTCACATATTTATGTGAATAAAGCTCCTTATTTATTTCTCTTACATATCCAAGTTTCCTAAAATGTTCAAGTTTCCATTTTGGATCATTTCCAAAAATGTTTAGGTTTCCAAAATGTCTAAGTTTCCAAAATGTCTAAGTTTCCAAAATGTCCATTTCCATTTCCATTTCCATTTTCATTTCCATCTCCATTTTCATTTCCATTTTCATTTTCATTTCCATTTTCATGCATTTCTAGGTTTCCAAAAGTATCAAAATTTATTCATAGTACTTGAAACTTGTCATTTCATACAATTAAACTGAAATGCATAGGCCCTATTCAGATGTTACGCTTCTACCCCTTAAACAAAATTTCGTCCCAAAATTACTTATTGACGAACAATTGTGCGGTCTAACTCACCCCACTACGCTATTCTCAAGACTCGATCCTAAAGAACTATCATACTTTCTAGGCACATTCTCTAGGTTCACATCCAAAGTTTCACCACTTCACCAAAGAATACAAGAATAAGCTAACCTATAACAAGTAAAGCAATTAAGGGTATTCGAAATAAAGAACGTACCGTTGTCATATCTGGCGAGATCTTCCTCTTCATAGCACGGCCAACCGCATAAACCAACCTTGGTTGCCTCGCGTCTGCACCTTGACATCTCGCTTGGTGCTCCACATCCTGGTCTGAACCATTTCCTCCATGGTTTGGTCCACGACCTTGCTGAGGCTGCTGTCCACCTCTACCAGCCTGATTAACGTTCTGAGTTGCTGGTCGACTTTCATCTAAGTTCTTAGGACATTCCTTAAGCATATGGTCCTTGGACCCACACCTAAGACATCCTCCTGTTTTCCTCCAGCACTCTCCTAAGTGCTTCTTTCCACACACATCACAAGGTCGATACCGCCCTTCTGAACCAACTTGCTGACCTCGCGGCCCATCCACTCTAGGCCTCTTATTCCCCGATGATCCAGACGATCCGAAACCTCTTTCTGGCCTATTTCGATCAGTGTTCTGCCTTGCAGAATCCTTAATTCCTTCAGCCACTTTAGCCTTTTCCACTAACGCAGAAAATTCCCGCTCTTGATGCGGTGCTATCAACAGTCTCAGATCATCCCTCAGTCCGTCCTCAAAACGGACACAGCGTTCATGCTCAGTTGCCACTACACCTCGAGCATAACGACTCAACCTCAGAAATTCTGCCTCGTATTCTGCTACGAACTTGTTCCCTTGAACCAGCCCCAGAAAAGCTTTCCTTTGCTCGTCTATATACCTAGTTCCCACATATTTCTTCTGGAATACCTCCTTAACATATTCCCAGGTCAGATCCTCCGCCGTGGCACCATCTCGCACAGTTAACCACCACTGATAAGCTTCGGCGTAACGAATGCCACCATCCCTTTCAACTTTTCCTCCAGTCGATCAAGCTCATCCATGATGCGCTCCGTTGCTTCCAACCGATTTCAATTTGTCTTTGGTGCTACTCGAACACTCCACGAAACATCTCACTCCATTAGCTCGGAGCCGTTCGAGCCTGATTTTTGAGTTCCCGATTTCCTCCTACACGACCACCAATTCCAAAACTCGCAAGCCTGACCATGACACAAAGATCGCCCCCGTTTGAGCTTGCTGCTCTATACCAACGGCTGGAAGTGGTGGGGGCGGTGGTACCTCATTATCGGATCCTTGACCCGATCTAACGGGTTCTGACCTAGTCATTCTTCCTCTACCGCGTCCACGACGACCATGTCCTCTAGAACTCATTTTGGCGTCGAGATCTGATTAAGAAGTTTTATGTATTAGTACTTTGGTTTCACTTGTTTACTCGCGAAGAAATTTTATGACAAGAGTTTTAGGAGTGGTTCTTTCGTATTCATACAACACACAGTCTTTCCCATTCATTCATTCATCCATCAACCAAGTATGAACTTCCGTTCATTCGGAGAAATGTTGTAGTTCTTGTTGTTGCTCGTTTCCCACTACCTGGGGTATTTAGTAATTTTATCCTCTGAGGGCATTTTGTAATTTTTCGGAAGAAAAATGTTTCTTGGTGTTTTGTCAAAAGTATTTTGAAGATTTGAAGTCTCGGTAATTTTGGAAAAATTTCAAAATCTGGGGTATTTCATAATTTTTCGACCTCGGGGTATTTTGGTATTTTTCACAAATCGGGGTAAATTTGTAAATTTTAATAAGTTAGGGATATTTCAAAAGTTGTAAAACTTTGAAGATTCTTTTTGAGAGTTTCCCTTTTAAAATAGTGATGTTTGCAAAAATTTCAAAAGACAGGGTCATTTTGGTCATTTTGTAAGTTAGGGCAATTTTGTAATTTTCCAAAATCAAGATATTTTTGATAGTTTGCAATTTAGGGTTTTTAAACATTTATAAAATAATGAAATTTTGAGAAAACGGTTGGGCAGGTTCACATTTTGTAAATCAAGGGCATTTCGGTAATTTCACCACTAAGGGCATTTTTGTAATTTTCGCAAATCAGGAGTTTTTCAGAAAATGTTGTAAAAATAATTTTCTCCGATTTCAAAGAAAGTTTTTTTTACAAAGCGGCTAGTTCCTTTTTGGGTTTTAGTCATTACGTTTAACCTATGACCGAGCCCTCCTTGGTCGGGGTGAACCAAAGCTACGCACTGGCGGGATTCGTGTGGAGAGGAGGTGAGTCACGCGATCGCTTAAATACCAAGCTCCCACCGAAACCATTCCTAGACATGCGCACGAGTTGCCACACCACCGAGCCCTCCGGGTTAGGGTGAGCAGAGTTACGCACTGGTAGGATTCGTGCGAAGAGGAGGTGAGTCACTAGGACTGCTTAAATACCAAGCTCTTCCGGATCCAATCCTAGACATGCGTACAAGGGTTACCACACCACTAGCTCAGTGACTAAGCCATAGGTTTGTTCAGTACATTAAGTCTTATGTGGTTTGTGTTTGAGTAGTCAAATCCTAAGGTTCAAGTTCCTAACATTCTATTCTACGTTCCATGCCTTTTCTACCCTTATATAGTTCACAGAATCACACATAGAGTTAGGGGTACTTACCTGGTGGACTACGGGTCGGAGACTTAGGTGCCATGCCATAAAACCTGCTTATTTCAAAGAAATTCATTTGGGCTCGAATTGAAAACGTTTTGGGCTTGAGCCCACAGGCTGAGAGTTTAAAAACTGGGCTCTGATACCAAGCTGAAACACCCCACACCCGGCCCACGAGCTTGAACCGGATCTGGTATGTTCCTAAAGTAAACTGGTTTCAATAATTTCCGTTACTTAGAGAAATTTGTAAAAATTTTGGAAAACTATTATTTTGAGTTGGGCTTAGATTGGAAACCCATTTATTTAATCTTGTAAATCCAATTTGATTTAATATGTCTGAAATAGTTCTTAGCACAATATTTAAAAGTAAAGAAAAAATAAAGAATAATCCACTGGGCCTTATGGCCTTATTACATCAAGTAAACCCGAAATAAAGTTTAAGGTACCAAATAAAATAAAGTCCAAATACCAAAATTAAGCCTTTGCCGAATATCACTTACCATACAAATTCCAAATCTGTAGAGGATTCCTTGCCCTATATGTCTGTCGAAATCTTCATGTTAGATCTAATCTAACATATACATCATAACCTTTAATCAAATAAATTTATCTTACCTTAGATCCTTGATCCTTGTATTCGACAGTTGAAGAAACCCTTTTGATGTTGTAGTTGATTGCTCCTTTACTTAGAATCAACAAAGATTCGACTTTGACAGTAGAGACAGAGAAGAAAAATAGAAGAAGAAAAGATGGATTTTGCTTGAAGAAAAATTCGACAGAGAGGGGGAGAGAGCTAGGAAAATTTCGGCAAAGAGGAAGCAAAAGTGATTGAGTAGCCCTCCTGCCCTCCTTTTATAGCCAAAGTTATCAGCCTAGGAGTCCCTTACTTGTCCACCACTCCTCTTTTTGATAATATTATCTCTTTTATTTAAAAGATAAAAGCCTTTAATCCATCTATTATCTCCTCAATTATCTCCTTAGAAAATAATCCTTTATTTATCTCTTATTATTCACATATTTATGTGAATAAAACTCCTTTATTTATCTCTTATTATTCACATATTTATGTGAATAAAGCTCCTTTATTTATCTCTTATTATTCACATATTTATGTGAATAAAACTCCTTATTTATCTCTTATTATTCACATATTTATGTGAATAAAACTCCTTTATTTATCTCTTATTATTCACATATTTATGTGAATAAAACTCCTTTATTTCTCTTACATATCCAAGTTTCCTAAAATGTTCAAGTTTCCATTTTGGATCATTTCCAAAAATGTTTAGGTTTCCAAAAATGTCTAAGTTTCCAAAATGTCTAAGTTTCCAAAATGTCCATTTCCATTTCCATTTCCATTTCATTTCCATCTCCATTTTCATTTCCATTTTCATTTTCATTTCCATTTTCATGCATTTCTAGGTTTCCAAAAGTATCAAAAATTTATTCATAGTACTTGAAACTTGTCATTTCATACAATTAAACTGGAAATGCATAGGCCCTATTCAGGATGTTACAGTGGCCTTAAGAAAATTAATAGAAGAAATTTGACACAAAAAGGGGCTTAGAAAAGTGACAAGGAGGCACCACTTAAAGCCTAGTAAATGACGCCACCAGCATGTGTGCAAGCTTAGGTTCGAGCAGCAAGGAGAGCATTTCTGAGAGTGTTTTTGTGTCTGAATTGGGCTTGCAGCCCAATTCGTTATTAAAGCTAAACTAATCATAGGGAGGCGCCACTTAGGTGGATAATTTGGGCCTCGTATGGCCACAAGGAGTCCAATAGAATAAGTTTAAATTTGGCTCATCAAGGGAAGGGGGTGGATGACATCTAGCTAAGACTTTAAGTAATTCTTATTTAATTACTTAAAGAGGAAGCAATGGACGGCAATAGGGACTCTTAAGGGAAGAGTTTAATTCTCATTAAAACTCGGCTAAATAGGTGGATAAATGATGATTTATTTTAGATTATTTTCAAAGAGATAATTGAGGGATTATTCTTTAATTTTTAATTAAAGAGATAAAGCTATCAAAATAGAAGAGTGATGGCCAAGTAAGGGATTCTAAGTTAGTAATTTCGGCTATAAAAGGAAAAGAGGGCCATTCATTCTTTCTTTAAACTCTCTCTCTGTCGAATTCTCTCTAGCAAATATCTCCTTTCTTCATTGTTTTGCCAAGCCGAAAATACACCTTGTATAGTCGAAACTTCATTACCAAATTGCTCAAACTCTTTTCTCTTCTTCTTTCATAATCTTCTAAAAGCTGAAAGTTTGCTAAAATCAAGGCCATAGCCGAATAGTTTTGAGACTTCAAACAAGGGGTTGTCGACTTCTGTATTAAGGGTAAGAACTAGTTATCATTTGATTTTCATCCTTTTTCTTTTAAGATTTGCCAAAATCTAGGACTAACCCCATTAATAGCTTGTTGCCGAAACTTTGAAGAGATCTTTCGGGATTTACTAAGTGTTAACTACAAGGAAGAAGAAATTCTTTTCGAAGGTACACCATAGGCCACGTGTTCCCTAGTTATTGTAACATTTAACCCTACCCAATCGTTAGGACCGAATATGGGTCGTTACTAAGAAGAAGTTTTGAAACCCATTTTCTAAATCCACTTAAGTTTTGTTGAAAATCGCTCATTTTAAGTTATCTTCTGAAATTATACTTAGTCCAATTTGAACATTTAATTAAGTCAAGTTGTTACACAAATTTTCGAGATGTGCTTGATGGTAGCGATAAAACATTTTTCGTGTTAATTTTATAAAACGCGTGATTCAAATTTCATAGTACAAATAAAATATCCAACACAAAAAAAAACCAAAGTAAGGTAATATGAGGCCTTATTACAACCGAAATAAACAACCCAATAACCAAATTTAAAATAACTAAAATTAAAGTCTATTTAGTTTTAAATCCACCGCATGGCCTCCTCAAGTCCCTCGGCTCCATGTCCGCGATCTAAGCATCACTGAAAAATTAATGGAGAAGGTGAGTCACCAAGACTCAAGATGTAACCCTTCCCCGTTTTAAAAAAATATTTTTCATACACAAGATATAATAATCAATATGCAAAATAATGTGTACCCAACCTAGCCAACCATACGCCTTTGTCTACCCGTTGTGGTACCAAACCACTTGGTGGTGCCAAACCACTGGTGACATATAGTCACAATGTGTTACTAAAACACCGGTGTCCGTAGACACAAATCGGGTGATGGGGCCAACCCATCGTGTGATACCAAATCATCGGCGAGACGATCCCATATCTCAAGTGGGGCCAACCCACGGTGGTGTTAACCACGGGGACAAGTCGCTATTGAGGTACCAAACCTCTGGAGGTACCAAACCTCTGGTGACATATAGTCACGGTGTGCTACTAAAGCACTTGGTGCCCGTCGGCACAATAACACCCCCTCCACTCATCAATCCCACAGCAGATAAACATTCATATGTTTCATGCCATCACATTCTTAAATTTCATGTGTCAAAACATCATGCTTACCAAAAGCATTAATAATAATAAATCACATTAACGGTACTTACGAATCACCACTTATACCGATTTGGTATTCATTACAATGCTACATTCATAAAATGAGCATTCACAAGGTTAGGCATATTTAATATATTATATAGTGTGTATGTACACACTGTCACCACCGGATAGTCTAAATCCCAAAAGAAGAGCCGACCACCCAAGACTTCTTTGTACCTACATTCGACCAACCATGGGGTTAGCCCTATGGCCTATTCGGCCAATCCAAGGAATTTAAAGGGTAACCTTTTGTGCCGAATCCTTACCTAGTCTTTTGAATACTAGCCTCGGTGCCCAAATCACGAATCGATTCACAAACTACAATCGGTCAATATAAATAATCATAACCCTTTTAAATGAACACCAATCTATATGTAACTCCTCAGAAGAGTGATTGACTAACGTTGGCGAACTTACTTGCTTATCTCCAAATCCAAGATCCTACAAAGGATTAGTTTAATCGTAATTAGTATTCTTAATCAATAGTTGCCGAAACCATACCTATCTTCCAAAGTCGGCATAATGAGATACCAATAATATTGGCATTCGGCCTAGGATCCTTACCTACTGAGATCGTCAACAAAAAGATGCCTACTTCTCATGCACACAATTCGGCCAAGTAGAGCTTTTGGGAAAAGGGATTTCGGCACCTTGATGGGAGTTAGATTCGGCTAGGGGTGTTTAACTCAAGGCTGGATTTTTGGTGAAAGAAGCAAAAATAGGTAGAGAGTAGATGATTCGGCTAGTAGGAAAATAAAAGAAGAAAGAATAGAGGAGGGGAATTCGGCAATGGGAGATGCTAGGAGGGTTTCGGCCTAGGTTTTGGAGAGGATGTAAAAAGAAAAAAGAATATATGATGAGAGGGTTTAGAGATTCGGCTAGCAACTTGCAAAAAAAGAAAATAAGGTGATCACTTTAAGTGCTTATATAAGAATTCGGCACCCCCCCCTCCCTAGTGTCCTTGCCGTCCCCTTCTTCTAAAGAGTTCAAGATTTACCAACCTTCCTTGAATCACTCCAAGCCTCTCATTCAAATTAATATGATTTAATTTCTAATAATACATAATAATCCTTTAATAATCCATGTAATATCCCTATTATCCTTAAAATAAAATCCCTATTATCCTTAATTTAATTTATTATTTATCATCAATAAATAAATAATAAAAGAGTTTAAAGAGGAGAAACTCTCCTTCCTATGCCGTCAACATAGTGCCAAAAGAGGGATTTCAGCGACTCGAACACAAGCTCTCCTTGCTCCTTGGTGGCGTCACATGTAGCTCTCAAGTGGGCTTGCTTTGCCACTTGGTCTAAGCTCATTTTATGTCCAAATTATCCCATTTATTCTTATAACACCCTCTTGCCAAGGCTCCCTACCTTAAAAGTTAAAAACTAAAATTTCCTACCAATCGAGCCAACACAAAGCCTTAAATTAAACTCTATTATTCCATGAATAATATCTCAACATTCTTACATGAGAAAAATAGTTAAATTCCAAATAACCCCATTTTGGGATGTTACGCTTCTACCCCTTAAATAAATTTTGTCCGAAATTACATAACTAAAACAGATGAGGGTATTGCCGCGTATCACATCCTCGTGGTTCCCGTAGCTTCCTCGGCACCATGATTCCCATAGCACTTTCACTAAGGGCATCGACTTCCTACGTAGAACCTTTATATCTCTATCCAAGATCCGAACCTGTTCTTCCTCAAAAGATAAGTCTGCGTTAACCTCGATTTACATCACGGGCACCACATGGGATGGATCGGCCGATACTGCCTCGGCATTGATACGTGAAAGGCGTCATGTATCGACTTAATTACGCAGTAACTCTAGCGATAAGCTACCGGTCCTATTCGCTTCGACCTTGTATATGGGCCAATGAATCTTGGGCTCGGCTTCCCCTTTCGTCCAAATCTTAACACCTTTTTCCAAGGCGACACCTTTAGAAAGACCTTGTCTCCCACAGCATACTCCATTTCCTTGCGTTTGAGATCGGCGTAAGACTTCTGCCTATCTGATGCTTCCTTGAGACGAGACCGAATCACTTTGACTTTGTCTTCAGTCTCTGCTACCATTTCGCCCCAACACTTGTCGTTCACCCAACTCAGTCCAACACGTCGGAGTTCGGCATTCAAATCCATCTGATTGCTTCGTGGTGCCATCTGAATACTTGCTTGGTAGCTATTGTTGTAGGCGAACTCAGCTAGAGGTAAGAATTCCTCCCAACTACCTCGGAATTCCAAGACACAACCCCTCAGCATATCTTCTAAGATCTGTATGACCCTTCATTGCCCGTCCGATGCGAGGATGGAAAGTCGTCTTTGAAATCAACCGCGTACCAACGCTTGATGTAACGCTTTCCAAAACCTCGAAGTGAACCTTGGGTCCCTATCTCGAGATAAGCGTCTGGTACACCGTGTGTCGACTATCTCGACCACATACAACTTTGCTAGCTTCGGGTGAGTAGTCCATTCTCCTTTGGTATGAAGTGAGTGATTTAGTCGACGGTCTCGATCACCCAAATCGCATCTTTCTTCTTTGGGCGTAAGGGTAGACCAGCGGCGAAATCCATAGTTATCGCTCCCACTTCCATTGAGGATCTTTCTGGGTTGAAGTAACCCGATGGTAGCGGTGTTCACCTTAACTCGCGACCGTCAAACACTTCCCTACGAACTCCGTTATCTCTCGCTTCAACCCGGGCCACGGTATTTAGTAAATCTCCATACATCTTGCTTCCTCCGGATGCATAGCGTATGGGTACTATGAACATCTGGAGAATTTTCGCCTCAACTCCATATCTTTTGGCATACAAGGCCGTCCCTGAAAACATAGCACACCATCACCAGTCAGACTATACCCCTCTACACCACCATTCTGAACTTGTATTCTCTTCGCATTTAGCCCTTCATCCACTAACTGTTTGCTCTTAATCTCCTCGATCCATGTTGGCTTAACTTGAAGTTCTGCCAAAAGGCTTCCATCGTCATATAAACTCAAGCGAGCAAACATTGCTCTTAAATCGCCACGACCTTCCGCTCAGCGCGTCGACCACCACGTTAGCCTTGCGGATGATACTCGATGGAGCGATCGTAGTCCTTTATGACTCAATCCATCTACCATTGTCTCAAATTCAGATCCTACGTGTCGGAAGATACCTCGGACTTTTATGGTCCGTGTAAATTCTGACTTCTCCCCATAAAGATAATGTCTCCAAATTTTGAGGCGAAGGCATTGCGGCTAACTCCAGATCGTGAGTTGGGTAGTTAACCTCATGCGGTCTCGGTATGCCGGACGCATAGGCTACTACCTTTCCATCTGCATCAACACACACCCCAAACCGGTGTGAGATGCATCACAATAGATGTGAATAATTTCCACCTTTCGGGTTGTACTAAAACCGAGACTTCGTCGAAATCTTTCTCGACCTATCAAAACTTTCTTGCTTCTTCTCCGTCCATACAAATGGAACACCTTTCCTTAGCAACTTGGTTAGCTGGTCTTTGCGATCGAGAGAACCCTTCCACAAATCTTGGTAATACCACCTAACCCCGAAAACTCCGTATCTCGCCACCAGACTTAGGCGGTTTCCACTCAATACCGCTTCAATCTTGCGGGATCCACTCTAATCCTTCCACGACACCACGTGACCTAAGAAAGCCACCTCCTCACCAAAATTAGCACTTCTTGAATTTGGCATATAATTCTTTTCCTTAGCACTTGTAGAACTATACGCAAATGCTTGTCGTGCTCCTCCTCCGTCTTAGAGTAAACCAATATGTCGTCTATGAACACTACGACAAATTGATCTAAATCTTGTTGAAAAACTCGTTCATTAAGTCCATGAACGCCGCCGGGCATTGGTCAACCGAATGGCATCACTAGAAACTTCGTAATGCCTATACCGAGTTGAAACGCCGTCTTGTGAACATCGGCCCCTTCACCTTAAGTTGATGGTAACCCGACCTAAGGTCTATCTTGAAAACACCGACTCCCTTCAATTGGTCAAACAAGTCATCGATCCGAGGCAATGGGTACTTGTTTTTGATCGTTAACTTGTTTAGCGGCGGTGTCGATGCACATTCGCATAGAACCGTCCTTCTTCTTGACAAACAATACAGCGCTCCCCACGGAGATATACTAGGTCGAATAAACCCTTATCCAAGAGCTCTGAATCGAGCCTTGACTCCACCAATTCCTTGGTGCCATTCGGTGAGTGCTATAGACACGGTGCTTGCTCCGGGTAGCAAGTCAATCTGAATTCAACTTCCGGTGCAGGGGTAGACCGGAAGTTCTTCGAAACACATCAACAAATTCCCCAACCGTTCGGACCCTTCCAACTCATCGACTCCTTAGCCTCCAAAGCACGATTCAACCAAGTCGCCTTACAACCCTTCTTGACCATCTTTTCCGCCTTCAAGGGACACCACATTGGATAGGTAATTCCTTCTATCACCTATCATAACCACTTCACCATTCTCGGTAGACTTAAGAACCATGCGCTTAGCCAAGCAATCCAAATTCGCCGATACTTAGCCACCAATCCATTCCAAGGATCAAATCGAACTCCCGAATGGTAGTTCCATCGGATCGACCCGAATCGACCCCTTGGAGTTCTAGGGTGCGTCCCTAAAAGTTTGTCTACCACTACAGAGTGACCTAAAGGACTCACTACGGTCATCTCCCTAGCGGCGCCTCTCGAGTCTAGGTTCAAAGTCTCTACCACACTCATCGGCTATGTACGAATGTGTAGACCCCACATCAATCAATGCATAATAAGGGAGACCAAAATCGAAGCGTCATTTTATAACATCCGGTCGTCACCCTCCTCATGACGCCTTGCCGCATAGACTAATCCAGGCTGTCTAGCCTCTGTGTTGCCTGAACCTCTGCCCTGAGTTCCTCGACCTCGGTTAGGACCATTGCTTCCTCTGCCATTGCCACGACCCCTCTGCGGTCCCACATTTCGGTCCTGTGTACGGTTCTGACTCTCTGGCTGATTTCGAGCTCGCTTCCGGGGACAATCTCTGACCCGATGTTCTAAAGATCCACACTCGAAACATCCTCTATCACCGGTCGAACATCCTCCCCAATGGGACTTCCCACAGCGATTGCACTGAGCCGGCCTCTGATTATTAGCTACGGGCCTTGCTGCCTGATTTGGCCCACTCTGCCTAGCCTTCTTCTGATCATTACCCTTTGGATCCGGTGACCCAAATCCTCTCTTCTGATTATTTCTACTATAATTCTGCCTCACAGCCTCCTTGATCCCCTCGGCAACTTTAGCCTTTTCCACCAGAGATGAAAACTCCCGAACTTGCTGCGGGGCAATCAGTAGCCTCAAGTCATCTCGGAGTCCGTCCTCAAAGCGGACACTGGCGCTTCGTGTTCGGTGGCTCACGATTCCTCGGCATACCTACTCAGCCTTAAAAACTCCGCCTCATACTCGGCCACGGACTTAGTTCCTTGCACTAGACCGGAAAAGCCTTCCTCTGCACGTCGGTGTAGGTGGTGCCCACATACTTCTTCGAAAGGCGGTTTAAAGTAGTCCCACGTAAGATCATCACCGTGGCTCCATCCCGAATCGTCGGCCACCAGCTGTGCGCTTCATCCTTTAGAAGCGACCTTGCCCCTTCGACTTTTCCTCCTCGGTTAGGTCAAGATCATCCATTATCCTCTCAGAGATTCCAAACAATACTACTGCTACTGGGGTGCCACTCGACACACCGGAACACCTCGGCTCAGTTGGATCGAATCCGCTCGGAATAGATTTAGAGCTCCTAAATTCCACCATTGACCACTAATTCAAGGACTCGCAATACCGCTTGCGATCTTGCCTCTCTCCCGTCGATCCTGCTCCTCTGCTCCAAAAATTTGGAGGTGGTGGTGGCGGTGGTACATCATTTTCGAACCTTGTCCCGACTGACGGGTTCGGACACCGTCATCCTACCCTACTGCGTCCACAGGCGTCCACGTCCTCTAGAACTCATTCTATCTACTTGCGCTTTTAATCGATTAAGAAAATTTTATGCGTTAGCATTTGTTCCACTTTATTACTCATGAAGAAATTTTATGGATAAAGTTTAATCGAGAGATTCTTTCGTGCAAACAAGGTTTCGATCTTCTATCCTAGTTCACACAAAGAAGTTCTTGCATCCATTCCTAATGCTTTCCATACCTATTCACTCTTGGACATTTACGCCCATTTCTAACCCGGGGTATTTTCGTCATTTTCCTCTGGGGTATTTTCGTAATAAAAGAAAATTTAAAACTTTAGTAGAGTATATTATTTGAAGTTCCCAAAACTAGAGGTATTATTGAAAATTGACAAGATTTGAAGTTATGGCATTATTTCAAAAACCGGGGTATTTTGGTAATTTGGTCCTCAAGGGTAATTTGGTAATTTTTGTAAATCAAGGGTGTTTTAACTATTGTAAAACTCGAGGGTCCCTTTGCAAATTTTTCGTTCTTAAAACCGTGATGTTGCAAAATTTTGTACTTTCGAGCGTTTTGGTAATTTTTTTTTGAGTTGAGGCGTTTTAGTATTTTTCCAAAACCCGTGTTTCATTGAGGATTTCAAAAGTGAGTTGAATATTTGAGAAATAGTTGGAATTTTGGACAAAATCATTGAGTTGATGTTTTATGAACCAAGGGTATTTTAGTAATTTTACCCTAAGGGCATTTTTGTAATTTTTTCCAAATCAAGTTTTTCAAGGAAAGCGTTGTAAAAATGATGTTTTCGATTTGAAAGAGTTATTACGAAATTTTAAAAACATTAGGGTTTACATTGTTTCGTTCCTTTCAAAACATGGCTAATTCCTTTCGGGTTTTAGTCATTAGGTTTAGCCTATGAGAACCTTCTTGGTCGAGTGAACCCAAGCTACGCAGGCGGGTTTCGTGTGGAGAGGAGGTGAGTCACACCAATTTGCTTAAATACCAAGCTCCCACCGAACCTTTCTAGACATGCGCCTGAGGTTACCACACCACCGAGCCCTCGAGTTAGGGTGAACCCGAGCTCGCACTGGTAGGATACTGCGAAGAGGTGGTGAGTCACTCGGATTGCTTAAATACCGAGCTCTTAGGTTCCAATCCTGAACATGCGTCTGAGGGTTACCACACCTAGCTCGATGACTAAGTCATAGGTTGGTTTCGTTCTTTAAGTCTTATGTTACGTGTGTTTGAGTAATCTAATCCTAGGGTTCAAGTTCCTATAAGTCTATCTCGTTCCATGCTTCCTACCCTTCTACGAGAATATAATTCACACAGAGGTTTAGATGTACTTACAGGCGGATCGGTCTTGGAGACTCTAGACCATCTTCTTTAAAATCCAAAAACAATTAATAAGGCCTACTAAAACATTTTTGGGCCTTGGGCCCCCACATGAAGAGTATTGAGCGGGCTCGATACCAATTTATAATGACCCAAACCCGCCCAATCGTTAGGACCGAATATGGGTCGTTACTAAGAAGAAGTTTTTGAAACCCATTTTCTAAATCCACTTAAGTTTTGTTGAAAGCGCTCATTTTAAGTTATCTTCTTTGAAATTATACTTAGTCCAATTTGAACATTTAATTAAGTCAAGTTGTTACACAAATTTTCGGATGTGCTAGATGGCGCGATAAAACATTTTAGTGTTAATTTTATAAAAGCGCGTGATTCAAATTTCATAGTACAAATAAAAATATCCAACACAAAAAAAAAACCAAAGTAAGGTAATATGAGGCCTTATTACAACCAAAATAAACAACCCAATAACCAAATTTAAAATAACTAAAATTAAAGTCTATTTAGTTTTAAATCCACCGCATGGCCTCCTCAAGTCCCTCGGCTCCATGTCCGCGATCTAAGCATCACTGAAAAATTAATGGAGAAGGTGAGTCACCAAGACTCGATGTAACCCTTCCCCGTTTTAAAAAAATATTTTTCATACACACATATAATAATCAATATGCAAAATAATGTGTACCCAACCTAGCCAACCATACGCCCTTTGTCTACCCTGTTGTGGTACCAAACCCTTGGTGGTGCCAAACCACTGGTGACATATAGTCACAATGTGTTACCAAAACACTTGGTGTCCGTAGACACAAATCGGGTGATGGGGCCAACCCATCGTGTGATACCAAATCAACGGCGACGATCCCATATCTCAAGTGGGGCCAACCCACGGTGGTGTTAACCACGAGGGACAAGTCGCTATTGAGGTACCAAACCTCTGGAGGTACCAAACCTCGGTGACATATAGTCACGGTGTGCTACCAAAGCTTGGTGCCCGTCGGCACAATAACACCCCCTCCACTCATCAATCCCTAGCAGATAAACATTCATATGTTTCATGCCATCACATTCTTAAATTTCATGTGTCAAAACATCATGCTTACCAAAAGCATTAATAATAATAAATCACATTAACAGTACTTACGAATCACCACTTATCTGATTTGGTATTCATTACAATGCTACATTCATAAAAATGAGCATTCACAAGGTTAGGCATATTTAATATATTATATAGTGTGTATGTACACACTGTCACCTTGGATAGTCTAAATCCCGAAAGAAGAGCCGACCACCCAAGACTTCTTTGTACCTACATTCGACCAACCATGGGTTAGCCCTATGGCCTATTCGCCAATCCAAGGAATTTAAAGGGTAACCTTTTGTACCCGAATCCTTACCTAGTCTTTTTGAATACTAGCCTCGGTGCCCAAATCACGAATCTGATTCACAAACTACAATCGGTCAATATAAATAATCATAACCCTTTTTAAATGAACACCAATCTATATGTAACTCCTTACCGAAGAGTGATTGACTAACGTTGGCGAACTTACTTGCTTATCTCCAAATCCCGAAGATCCTACAGTGGATTAGTTTAATCTGTAATTAGTATTCTTAATCAATAGTTGCCGAAACCATACCTATCTTCCAAAGTCGGCATAATGAGATACCAATAATATTGGCATTCGGCCTAGGATCCTTACCTACTGAGATCGTCAACAAAAAGATGCCTACTTCTCATGCACACAATTCGGCCAAGTAGAGCTTTTGGGAAAAGGGATTTCGGCACCTTGATGGGAGTTAGATTCGGCTAGGGGTGTTTAACTCAAGGCTGGATTTTTGGTGAAAGAAGCAAAAATAGGTAGAGAGTAGATGATTCGGCTAGTAGGAAAATAAAAGAAGAAAGAATAGAGGAGGGGAATTCGGCAATGGGAGATGCTAGGAGGGTTTGGCCTAGGTTTTGGAGAGGATGTAAAAGAAAAAGAATATATGATGAGAGGGTTTAGAGATTGACTAGCAACTTGCAAAAAAGAAAATAAGGTGATCACTTTAAGTGCTTATATAAGAATTGGCACCCCCCTCCCTAGTGTCCTTGCTGTCCCTTCTTCTAAAGAGTTCAAGATTTACCAACCTTCCTTGAATCACTCCAAGCCTCTCATTCAAATTAATATGATTTAATTTCTAATAATACATAATAATCCTTTAATAATCCATGTAATATCCCCTATTATCCTTAAAATAAAATCCCCTATTATCCTTAATTTAATTTATTATTTATCATCAATAAATAAATAATAAAAAGAGTTTAAAGAGAGGAGAAACTCTCCTTCCTATGCCGTCCAACATAGTGCCAAAAAGAGGGATTTCCGCGACTCGAACACAAGCTCTCCTTGCTCCCTTGGTGGCGTCACATGTAGCTCTCAAGTGGGCTTGCTTTGCCACTTGGTCTAAGCTCATTTTATGTCCAAATTATCCCCATTTATTCTTATAACACCCTCTTGCCAAGGCTCCCTACCTTAAAAGTTAAAAACTAAAATTTCCTACCAATCGAGCCAACACAAAGCCTTAAATTAAACTCTATTATTCCATGAATAATATCTCAACAGTTCTTACATGAGAAAAATAGTTAAATTCCAAATAACCCCATTTTTGGGATGTTACAGTTATTCGGTGAGTTTCGGGATTTAAAATCCACAAGGTAAGTATCTATAGCATTCGGCCAAGGCCTGTATTGATACTAAGATCTATTTCTTACATGTTAAAAAGCCGAAACTAACCTATGTAGAGATCCAGTGTTTGGCCGAATACAAGGAGGAGTATAGCAAAGTTTTGGGATTTGAGTGATAAGCAAATCGGCATCAAGGTAAGTTTTAGTGTACAAATCCTACTAGGATTTGATTTTATGGTAGAATGGGTTTTCATTAAAACTTTAATATGGGCGAATGTAGGGAGTTAAAGATCTAAAGCGGTAGATAGGATTTTCGGATTTCGATTGAAATTGTTAAGCGAATCAGGTGTGTACCCTACCCTAAGTTTTAATACGTTCATGGCTATGTTTTAAATTAAATATGTTATTAAGAATGTGAAAAGCATGGCTAAGGTACCATACAATGGTACAAAGTACTAAGGTACGTATCCTACTCCTACTAGGAATATGAATATATGTTATTTTTAACATGTGAAAAGTGATAAGAATGTGAATTAAGGCATGATTTTGCATATTGTGTATGAAAAATGGGGGCATATGGGTTATATGAAAAGGGGAAGTTAATGTGGTGACCTAAGACCATGAAATCTGAATGTGGTGACCTAAGACCACGAAATCCGAATGTGGTGACCTAAGACCACGATAACTGAATGTGGTGACCTAAGACCACGAATTCTAAATGCGGTGACCTAAGACCACAAATTTTTATAAGGGCGATGAGCACGTCGACTGCAGCGACTGCCTTCGATGGTGTGTAGCGGATGGAGGGTTGACTTAGTAGTCCCCATGGTGTGCAGGATGGTACGGGTGGTGTGTAGCGGATGGCATATAGGTTTGGGTTTGGGTTGCATCATATTGTTTAAATGCTTAATGAACATGTATGATATTGTATGCCTAAAATATTAAATTTTAGTGTTGGTTACACATTAGTCTGTTGACTCACCCGTTGTGGGATTACTTTTCGGTGACGACCGGTGATGGACCAAGGCCTAGATGCTTAGTGGAGGCCGTGTGAAGTTGATTTCTTTTATTTGGACTATTTTACTTTAAGTATTTTGAATTTAAATTTTGGGAATTATTTGATGTAATAAGGCCTTAGTAGAAATATTTTATTCTATTTTTATTTGTTAAGCTTACAAACCTTTATTTATTAAAAGATTAAGTAAATGCTTTTTTTAAAAACAAAGCCCAAACATTTTGTCACCTAAAGTAAAGGATTTTTAACAATGAATTAAACTTGTTCTCAACTCAAGCCCAACCCAAAACAATCTTTCTTTCAAAACACACAAGTTTTTCCTAAGTAACAAAAGAAATTTGAAACGGTTTACACCGGGGAACATACCAGATCCGGTCAAGGCTCGTGGGCCGGGTTTGGGGTGTTTCAGATTAATTAGTGGAAGAGTGTGAGAATGATTACTGATTAGAGTTAATCTTGAGTAAGATTTGGATGTGAGTTATATATAAATAGGATAGCTTGGTAGTGGAGAGAGGACTTATGTTTCATCTTCTCTGCTAGTCTTTGTAATCATAGAAGAAAACCAAAAGAGTTTTTCGTCGTTAACAAAAGTGTTGTCCGAGCTTCTATCTTAAGTTGTTTGCTAGTAAACTCTTAAAACTTTCTCTAAGTTTTACCAGATAGAAAGAAGTTGTTGTAAGAGAGGTTCAGTAGGATTTTCTGTAACACTCCTAACCCACATCCGTCGCCAGAATAGGGTTACGAGATTTACCGAAGTTTACAGAAAAATTACAGATAATTTAACTATTTACTTATGTTCATAGCAAAGTTGTCCACTTGAGTCATAGTCACTAAATTATTTATATCTAGAGATACAAAATTATAAATTAAGATCCGCTTAATGTTTTTGAAAGTAGACTCAAATATATTTCTACCATAAAAATTTTAGAATTTATAATTTAGCCAATAAGTACAGTAAAATCTTCAAATTTATCTATGTTCGGCTGTTTGACAGCTTCGACCTTTCTTCACTAAAAATTAATTATCTCTTAGTACGAGATTTGGATGATGTTTTTGTTTGTTTCTATTGAAAATAGACTCATTAATAAATTAAAAATATAAATTTAAACCTATAATTATTTTTTAAATTTTTTTATGATTTTCCAAAGTCAGAACAGGAGAACCCGAAATCATTCTGACCTTTTCTCACAAAATTTATTATATCTCATAATTTACAATTCCGTTGCTTACACCATTTCTTCTATAAAAAACTAGACTCAATAAAATTTAATTTAATGTTTTATTAAACCTCTAATTCTATTTCCACAATTTTTGGTGATTTTTCAAAGTTGAACCATTGCTGCTATCCAGAAACTATTTTAATGCTAATTTTACTCTTTCATGATTTTTTAAATTAACTTTTATTTAGACATACATAATCATTATACTTTTAGGAACCTCTTATGCATATCCGATTACTATTTTACCTCTCATCATTCAATCACATCAACATTATAAGGCAAATCATGCAAATACTACAATACCAAAATGCAAATCAAATAAATGACAAATAAGTACATTACACCTATAGACTAATATTTAATCAAATAACTTGTACATGCCATTATAACCAGAATCAAGTCATACATAATTACTGATAGAACCAATGGATAGTGTAATATGGCTCCGATAAGCTTCCAATGTAGCACCCCTAACCCGTATCCGTCGCCGGATTAGGGTTAAGAGGCATTACCGAACATATTGAAACATTTTACAAATATTTCAAAAACATACATTATGCATCGAAAATCATCATCATTCATAATCACTTTGTCCCTTTAAAAGGTCTACGAGACCTTAAACATGCTTTAAAGAAAGTTCCGGACTAAACCTATCTTATATTGAAACTTTCCGAACTCATAAAATTTTTCTTTCAAAACAGAGCACATGCCTATGTGGCTAGGCCGTGTGCCTCACACGGCCTTACCTTGGACCATGTCTCAGCCCATGTGCAAAACTGACCAAAACCACACGGCCTGTCACACACCCATGTGACTGGCCCGTGTGCAATACTAAATTGAATCACACGGCTTGTCACATGCCCGTGCGTCTGGCCCGTGTGCAACACTGATTTGTTTCGAATTGGGATAGTGAAGGACACGGTCAGGACACAGTGTAATATCCGGATTTATAGCTTATGCATTAATGCTAAATTGTATGAAGTAGCATGCCTATGTGTGTTCTGATTGTGTTGTACGAATTTTGTGAACTTCAGAGTGTAGATAAATGCTTTAGAAATTATTTAATTTTAAGTTTCAAAGAGGGAGCTAAGCCTAAGAGGCCTTAAGAAAATTAGTAGGGAAATATGACACAAAATGGGCTTGTTTAAGTGGCTTGGAGGCACCACATAGGGACTCGGTATGTGACGCCACAAGCAGGGTGCAAGGGCCTAGGTTCGAACAACATAGGAAGCAAATAAAAGAGTTTTATTTTGTTGCAAGGTTGAGCGATGAGTGGACTGACAATGGGGCACTAAGGGATGAGTTTAAGATGTGGTCTAATCCTTTTAAAATTTCAGCTAAAGTAAAGGATAATTGATGATTTATTTGAATTAATTGTAAATGAGTAAAGAGGAGAGAAAATAGGGGATTGGATAGGGGAAGGAGAGTTGGTCGATTGGGGAGGGGACTCTTTTGGTGGTATTTTCGGCCAAGGAAGGAGAGTAAGACCATTATTCTTTCTTTTGTACCTCTACCAAATTCTCTAGAAAATATCCTCTCTTCTCTTTTACTTTGTCAAAGCCGAAATACCCTGTGTTCTAGCCAAATCTCCATCATCAACCTTCTTCTTCTTTTGCAAACTCAATCAAGAGCCGAATATACCAATAACCCCTAGCCGATTGTCCATTAAACCCCAAAAGCCAAAAATTGTTGATCAACATCTAGCTATAGCCGAATCTCTCAAGTGGTGTCAGGCAGGAGTACAGTCGACTACAGTATTAAGGGTTAAGATTAGTTGTTATTCGATTCTCACTTCTTTTAGCCGAAACTTAAGGACTAATCCATTGTGGTTCTTGGCCAAAACATGGAAAGATCTTTCGGGATTTCCATAGTAGCCGACTTCTAGGGAGATCATTCGGGATTTCAGACCTAAGGTAAGTAAGGTGAAAGATTAGGCCGAAGGCCATGTATTCAAATGTTGGAATTGGATCTGACATAGTGCTTGTAGGGATTTCGACAGAGACCAAGGACAAGTGATATTTCGGGATTTATATCCACAAGGTAAGTGCATGTGATATTCGGCCAAGGCTATATTTAGTGACTTAGATCTGTTTCTTATTTCGTTCAAAAGCCGAACTAACCGGTTAAGTGATTTAGTAGTTGGTCGATTGCAAGAGGGAACATCATAAAGTTTCGGGATTTGATTAGTAATCAAATCGGCAGCAAGGTAAGGATTTTGGTTGCAATAATCCTTGAGATTTGATTATTTAGCGAAAGGCTTTTTCTAAAACACTAAGTGATTGGCCGAATGTAGGAACTAAGGATCTAAAGCATTAGATCGGGATTTTCGGATTTCGTGAACTCGTTAAGTAAATCAGGTGTGTAGCCCTAACCCTAAGTCTTAATAGATTTATGGTACTGTTTTAATAAATGTGTTAATAAGAATATGTAAAATGTGGCTAAGGGTACCATGCAATGGTACAAAGCACTCAGGTACGTTAACCTACTACTATTGTGGTTATAATATTATGAATATCTGCTATGGCACACATGTGAAACTGTAACGAATGTGAATAAGGCATAAGATAAGCTATTGGCATGATTTGTATGACATGGGGCATATGGGTGATATGAAAAGGGGAAGTGATCTGGTGGTTTATACCACAATATCTGAATGTGGTGACTCATGTCACGAAATCTGAATGTGGTGACTTACGTCACAAAATATTATCTGATGGCTATGCGACGAATTTATAAGGGCGATGTGCAAGTCATCTGCAGCGACTGCCTTCGATGATGTGTAGCGGATGGAGGGTCAACTTAGTAGTCCCCACGGTGTGATGGTTGGTACGGGTGATGTGTAGCGGATGGTTATATAGGTTTGGGTTCGGGATTGCATCATTACCTATATTTCTGCTATATGTACATGTATGAACTGATATGCCTAAACTGTTGGGACTTAGTGATGGTGGTTATACACTGAGTCCGTTTGACTCACCCCGTTGTGGGATATGTTTCAGGTGACACTCAATAATGGACCGGGTTGGCAGGAGCTTAGTGGTGGCCATGCTCATTTCAAATATTATTTTATTTTGGACTTTCTATACTTAAGTATTTGGATTTATTCGTGATTTGTTTTGGTGTAATTATGGCCATTATTATTAAGCTGCTTTAAGTAAGTGTTTAAAATTGGTTTATTATGATAAGGTTATTATTAAATTGAGACTAAATAAATTTTCTTAAAAATGTAAACAAACATTTAAATGTTTTGACACATAAACAACACCGTTTCCAATCTGAACCCAACACAAATCAAATGTTCTTCAAAACCATCCATATTTTCCAAATCAACAAATAATATTTGAAAAGTTTTTACTCAAGAAACATACCAGATCCGGTCAAGGCTCGTGGGCAGGGTTTGGGGTGTTTCAAATAGGCCCGTGTGTTCAACCGTGTGGGCAACTGTAGGCCATTTTCAAGGCCAAATTGCCACCTATTTTGAGTCATACCTACAATCATCAAACAGGTATCAATTCATGTCCCAAAGGTAGCTAAAGCATACCAAATTATTTACCATTTGACCCATAACAACATCATTCATTTCTTTATACAAATCCAACTCAAGTATATCAATTCAAAATACCATCTCACATAAAAAACATATCAACTTTTGCATCACTTAACATGCACTAAGTTCATTCCATAATCACAATCATTATTAAGCCATATCACATTGCTGTTTTTACATATTTCAAAATATAACTTAAGTTCTCTAGCCTATACATGCCATACTTCTATATGTACATTTTCAAAAGGTACCAAAGTATAGTTTGATAGTGTGGTGATGATCCTCGACGATCCCCGAGCTTCTAATAGCTTCGAATATCTATAAAACAATTAAAACACACACAAAGTAGGCTTATAAAAGCTTAGTATGCCATATACAAATAAACTTAACTCATAGAACAATTATAAACCATTTCATACTTATAGTTCATGGCATAACACAATCACAAGTCATATTTCTCTTATATCTCAATTGATCATATCCACTTACTCATAATCACATTTCATGTAATATAGCTCACATATCAAATAATCATATAAATGCATACCTTTCATTGCCAAATTTCATATACATACATACGTACCAGAATTTGGATGCACATTCGTATATTCATTCATTTCTCGGAATGCCTGTTGAACCGTTTGAGATCAAATAGGATACTCGGATAACCTGAAAAGCTCTTACAATGCCAACGTCCCAGACGTGCTCTTACATGTAATCAGTATCATTGTCACTATACCAGACAGGGTCTTACACGAAACCAAATACGATGCCGATGTCCCAGACATGGTCTTACACGTAAATTAAAAATCGATGCCTGCATCGCAGACGTGGTCTTGTGACAGAATCCTATGTCATGACATATGTATCCTAACTACTTCCTAAGGTTCGTACGGGGCTTTTTGGACGTTATCATAGTATTGGAATTTTACCGAATTTCACATATTCAACTCAAATAGTCATATATAATAATTCATTCACATATAAACAATAATAATTCAATTCAAGCACATTTATTTGTATATAAACTTACCTCGTACGAATATGAATGGATGGAAACGACTACTCGACCACTTTCGATTTCCCCCGATCTAATTCCGTTTTCTTTTGTTCTTGATCTATATAAATTCAAATTTAGCTATTTAATAACACAAGTCATTCATTTCAATCCATATACACATATTTAGGGAATTTTACAAATTAGCCCTCACATTTTCACATTTTTACATTTTAATCCCTATTTCATAAAATCACAAAATACACACAATTTCCTTATAAACATGCTTGGCTGAATATTCCATTAGTCCATATAAGCCCATATAATTCATTTATTTCACATTTTAGTCCTTCAATTTCTCATTTTCACAATTTAGCCCATAATACTCAAATTCATCAAAAATTCAAAGACAAAACATTTTAATCTATCACATATCTTTAATATTTCATCAACTATCATCACAAAGCTCACAATTTCATCAATGGCATAACTCTAATTCTTTATCAAATTTAGAAATTGAGGCATGGGCTTGATAGAACACAAAGCAACGATCACAAAAACGTAGAAATTATCAAAAATCGAAACAAAAAACATACCTTAATCAAGACTTAGAAGTGTCGAACCCTAAGCTTAATCTTTTTCTTTTCTTTTCTTACTATTGTCGGCCAAAGATGAACATATGCCTACTTTCATACTTTGTTTTGTTATAAATCATATTAATACATAAATTACCATATTAGCCTTTTTAAAATCATTTAAAATCCACTAACCTTAGGTTTTTATGTCCATCCAATATTCAAATGGTTTAATTACAACATAGGAACCTCACATTTAAAGAGACACATCAATTCGACACTTAATCAAATAGAAGGCCATTTTTACATTTTTTTGCTATTTAGTCCTTTTTGGAAATTAGGCACACAAACAATAAAATTTTTATACCAAACTTTCACACATAAAAATTCACATGCTATAAACACGGAAAATAATATTAACATATTTTTCTGACTCAGATTTGTGGTCCTGAAACCACTATTTCGGCTAGGGTCTAAACTGGACTGTTACAATTCTCCCCCTTAGGGATTTTTGTCCCCGAAAATCTTACCATAGAACAGATTCAGATATTGCTCTCTCATAGAATCTTCAGGTTCTCACGTAGCTTCTTCGACCCCGTGTCGATGCCATAATACTTTTACTAATGAAATTTTCTTATTTCTCAATTCTTTAACCTCGAGAGCTAAGATGCGGATTGGTTCTTCTTTATAAGTCATATCTAATTGAATCTCTATCTCAGACGGAGAAATTACATGCGAAGGATCAGATCTGTATTGTCAAAGCATTGATACGTGAAACACATTATGAATCTTTTCTAGCTCAAGTGGTAGCGACAATCTGTATGCAACAAGTCCAATACGCTCGATTATCTAATACGACCTGATGAATCTTGGACTCAACTTACCTTTTCTGCCAAATTGGAGTATTTTCTTCCACGAAGACACTTTCAAAATTACTTTATCACCGATCTCAAATTTAATATCTTTTCATTTCAAGTCTGTATATGATTTCTGTCGATCAGACGCTGCTTTCAAACTATCACGAATTATTTTTACTTTCTGCTTTGTCTCTTTTATAAAGTCAACCCCGTGAATCTTATTCTCGCTGAGCTCTAACCAGTATAATGATGTTCGGCATTTCCTACTATACAAGACTTCATACGGTGCCATTTTTAATGGTCGATTGAAAACTATTATTATACGTAATCAATGGCAAATAATGTTCCCACGTACTTTTGAACTCAAGAATGCAACATCTCAACATATCCTTGAGTATCTGAATAATACGCTCGGATTGACCATCCATCTGTGGATGAAAAGCAGTACTGAAGTGCAATTTTGTACCTAAAGCCTCTTGAAATTTCTTCCAAAATCGCGAGGTAAACCTCGGATCTCTGTCAGACACAATAAATAGTGGCACCCCGTGTAATTTCACAATATCATAAATGTATAATTCATCTAACTTATCAAGCGAATAATCCATTCTCATCGAATAAAATGAGCTGATTTTGTCAATCTATCAACTATAACCCATATTGTATCTTTCCTCTTTGGGGTTGAAGGCAAACCTGAAACAAAATCCATCGTCACTCTATCCCATTTCCACTTGGGAATCATAATCGGTTGTAATAAACCAGATGACACCTGATGTTCAGCTTTAACTTGCTGACAAATCAAACATTTCGAAACAAAATCAGATATATCTCTTTTCATTCCAGGCCACCAATAAAGTTGTTTCAAATCATTATTCATCTTTGTACTTCCCGGATGAACAGATAAGGGACTGCTATGTGCTTCATTCAAAATAAACTAAATTAACTTTGGATTTCTTGAAACAAAAATCCAACCTCGGAACCTCAAACAATCATCAACATCAACTCAAAATTCAGAATCAGAGTTCAAATTACACTGAGCTCATTTCGCTAACATTTCATTATCAACTTTCTGAGCATCACAAATCTGCTGTAAGAATAATGATCTCGCTTCCGATTCAGCCAAAACCAAACCATCATCAGACAAATCTAAATGAGCGTTCATTGCACGTAGCACAAACAATGATTTTCGACTCAAAGCATCAGCAACAACATTTACTTTTCCTGGATGATAATCAATCACAAGCTCGTAGTCTTTTAACAGTTCTAACCATCTTCTCTGACACAAATTTTGTAACACCCCAAACCCGGCCCAAAACACCACGACCGGATCTGGTATGTCACTAAGGAAATTTTGTAAAACATGTCGTATTTTCAGAAAACATTTTTCTTATGTTTAACCCTTTATTCGAGAAAAATTAATAGTTAATAGTTTAAATAAAATAAATGTTTGAATAACTAAAAATAATTTATCCTATAATAAAACAAGATATAAACTAGTGGCCCACGGCCTTATTACAACTAGGTTTAAAATCCATTAAATAAAACATAATATAAAAATAATTAACTTGAGTCTTTTTGCCGGATCCACATATTCTTTTGCATGGCCACCTTGCGCTTCACTCCGGCCCGGTCCGATGCACTAATCGTCACATGAAAGGTTAGTTTAAAGGGGGTGAGTCGCGAGACTCAGTGTGCAACCCTCATGCACCACTAGATTTGGGCCTCATTAAACATAATAATAAATTCATTTACATGAAAACATATAATATGCAAAGCCCAACCCATTTGCCTAGGTTTTCATCCGCTACACGCCCCCGTACCAACCAACACACCATTGGGGATTTCTATAATCAACCCACACCGCTACTCTCTAAGATGGCAGTCAAGCTGTTCATCAACATATATTGGCTGAAGCCCTTATAACATATAATGGCTGAAGCCCGTATAACAGTTCACGGCATTAGCCGCTATAGTAGTTCACTGTAAAAACCGTTACTCATATACATGTACATATAACTTCCTCCTTTCATCACCCACCCCATGCAACATGCACAATAATTTAAAACATGTACAACAGTTTACTTGTAACATAAAGTCAGATTATTTACTAACCTGAGGGTCCGTCGTTTAAATACGAGATTTCAGCTTTTAATGTAACATATAAATCTTGTGAACACATATACATATATTATTAATCAGATCTAGACGGTGGGGAAGTGTTACACACCTGATTACCGATAAAACGATGCTTTCTATATCGACGCTATCCTTAGTCGACACAACTGCTATCTACCTAAGGTGTTGTTCAGAAGCCAGTCCACAACCAATTGGCCAATCTTGAATAGCAGATACTGCTCGTTTCTTAAACTTAGGGATTCTTTCTTTTGTCTGATCCATATTTAATTCCATCAAATCCTTATCAGAGATACTATAACAATATCTAATCGTTAATCCTCCTTTTGGAGTTAAGATCATATATATATTGAACGAATCTAAAAAAATCTAGGGATAATCTTCTTACCTTAAAATCCCGAAATTGGAGACTTATGATTTTCGGCTTTTAGATCTAGTCGACTAAGCCTCCTTCAAATCCCGAATTGCCGCCCATCATAAAACCATTAACTATTAGCTTTCGGCTTTTGCCTTTCTAAAATAGATTATGAGAACTAATCAAAATTCGACTCTTACCTTAGCTTAGGAGATTCGTCTAGCACTAGGGAGAGGATTCGGTAATGCCGATGGAATATTTAAATGCCGAAAGTGTAGAACAATTTCTCAAATAGGATGAATAAAAGAAAAAAGCGATGGATGCTTCTACTTTTTAGAGAAATCGGCACAAGGGAAAAGAAAGTGGGGAAAAGTTTCGATTTTTAAAGAAATTAGAGAAAGAAATTTGGAGAAAAGAAGCTAGGAATTTCAAGACAAAAGGGAGAGGATTTAATGTCGAAAATAAGGAGCTAGCCCCTCTATTTATAGGAAATTGGCAACCCTTTGCCATGTAGTAGCTGGTTTCTTTACTCCTCTCGTTGATGGATTCTTGGCCATCACTCTCTTTGTACATAAATTCCTAACTTTTCTCCTTTATCTTAATCTACTAGCTCATCTAAAAGAGACTTAATTATCTCTAACTCCTCCCTCCTTTATCAAGATATTATCCACATATTTTAATCATTAAAATCTCTAAATCTTAGCCTTTATCTTTATTATCCACATAAAATAAATTCCTAAATAATAGCCTTTATCTCGCTTATTATCCACATATTTTAAACATTAAAACCCTAAATTTTAGCCTTGTTGCCATCCACTCCACCTAATCTTAATGCCCAAAATTTAGCTAACTTAAATTAAAAGAATTGGGCTCCATGAAACTTAAATTTGGGCCCCTTACTCCCTTGTATGGCGTCACCTCCTAAGATTGGGCCACAAGCCCACTTTGGTATTTTAAATGTAGATACTACCTTTTAAACCCTATAATGCCCAAACAGATAATTTTAATCAAGGCCTCTGCCTAAGCCTGAGCCCAATTTGGACCCCTAACACTTAAATTAACTCATTCCACATATTCACTCATTAAACGCATAGGCCCAAAAATTTAGGATGTTACAAATTTAAATCTTTCTGAGTCATCAAATATTTCAGACTTTTATGATTTGTAAACACATAACATTTTTCACCAAATAAATAGTGGCGCCAAATCTTCAAAGCGAACATGATCGCAACTAATTCAAGGTCATGTGTCAAATAATTCTTTTCATGCAGTTTCAATTCTCTCAAGGCATAAGCTATAGCTTTGCCTTCCTGCATCAAAACACATGCCAAACCGCTCAACGAAGCATCACTATATATCACAAATTCTTTACCTGATTCTGGTTGTACTAACACTGGAGCTTCAGTCAATAGAGCTTCCAAATGATCAAAGCTTTTCTGACACTTTCAGACCATTCGAATTTCACATCATTCTGAAGCAATCTCGTCTACGGAGTTGCAATCATCGAAAAGCCTTTTACGAATCATCAGTAATAACCAGCAAGTCCCAGAAAACTGCAAACTTCAGACATATTTTTTAGAGGCTTCCACACTAAAATAGCTGAAATCTTGCTCGGATCAACTCGTATACTGGATGCTGACACAATATGCCCCAAAAAGCTAACTTTATGCAACCAGAACTCACATTTACTAAACTTTGCATACAATTTCTTATCATGCAGAGTTTGTAGCACAATTCTCAAATGTTCAGCATGCTTAACTTCATCACACGAATAAATCAAAATGTCATTTATGAATACAACAACAAATCGATCTAAATACAGTCTAAAAATTATGTTCATCAAGTCCATAAAAATAGCAGAAGCATTTGTTAGTCCGAAAGGCATAACTAAAAACCTATAGTGATCGTACCTCGTTCGGAAGGTGATTTTTGGAATGTCTGAATCTTTTACTTGCAACTGATAATATCCCGATCTCAAATCTATCTTTGAAAACAAAGAAGCTTCTTTCAACAGATCAAACAAATGATCGATTCTGGGCAGAGGATATTTATTCTTAACAGTTACTCTATTTAACTGACGATAATCAATACACATTCTCATCGTGCCGTCTTTCTTTTTGACAAACAAAATGGGAGCGCCCCAAGGAGAAAAGCTCGGTCGTGCAAAACCTCTGTTTGTCAATTCTTGTAACTGAGACTTCAATTCTTTTAATTATGTCGGTGTTATTCTATACGGAGCTATTGAGATAGGGGTTGTCCCGGTACTAACTCAATGCCAAACTCGACTTCTCGTATCAGAGGTAATCCCAGTAATTCTTCAGGAAACACATCAGGGAATTCACAAACCACTAGCACAGATTCAACTTTCTTTTCAGTCACTTTTGAATCAATCACATAGGCAAAATAGGCTTCGTAACCCTTTTTCACATAACTTCGAGTTTTCATTACTGATATCATAGTCGGTAACCTATTCAAATCATTAGATTCAATCTGAATTATCTCATCATTCTGACATCTCAAATCAATAGTCTTCCGTTTGCAATTCATAATAGCATCATGCAATGTTAGCCAATCCATACCTAGAATTATATCAAACTCATCAAAGGGTAATAACATCATATTAGCTGGAAAATAGATATCTCGAAACATCAACGGACAATTCTTGCACACTTTGTCAACTAGAACACACTTGCCTAAGGGGTTCGATACTCTAATTACAAATCAGTAGACTCTATAAGCAAAGTCTTACTGGATACTAAGTTCATGCATATGTATGAATGAGTAGACCTTGGATCTATCAATGCAATCACAGAAGTACCATAAAGAGCAAAAATACTAGTAATGACATTTGGAGATGAAGCTTCTTCACGAGCTCGAATAGCATAAGCTCTGGCAGGCGCTCTCGCCTAAGATATCGCAGCTGCACCTTTCGCAGCTCTCTAACTACCACTCATATTTCCTGTGTTTCTGGGAGGTCTACCCCTAACTGAAGCATTATTCGACTTTAACTTCTGTACATTATCTTACTCAACAGACTCGGGACAGTCCCGGATAAGGTGATCTAATGATCCATATTTAAAGTAAGCTCGGTCATTCAATCTATAATTACCCCGATGTCTTTTACCACAATGTCTACACTTGGGTCGCTCAGATATGACATTTCCAACACTAGCTATCAAAGTAGCTAGAGCTCTAAAGCTCGAATGCGATCTAGCACGATCTCTACTCGAATGTCCCGCATTAACCTTTGAATGCCAATACTCATCTCAGAATTTCTCTGATGCATACTGAAATGATTTACTTGAGGATATCTTTCTCACATCTCTAGCTTCTGACTCAGCTTTTCTTTTCCCTTTCCCAAGTTCTTCAGCCTTACACGCTCGGTCAACAACCACAACGAATTATTTTATTTCCAGAATTCTGACTAACAAATGAATATCTTCATTTAAGCCGTCTTCGAATCTTTTATACATTATTGCCTCAGTCGAGACATATTCTCGTGCGTACTATCTCTGTCTCATAAATTCTCGCTCGTATTTTATAATAGACATACGACCCTGTTTCAATTTAAGAAACTCTTTTCGCTTTTGATCAATGAATCTATGACTAATATATTTCTTTTGAAATTTAGATTGAAAGAAGTCTCAGGTAATTCATTCTTTCAGAACAATAAAAATCAAAGTTTTCTATTGTAACACCCTAAAAATATAGGGTCTTTAATTTTGCATGATCTGACACAAGTTGCTAGTTTGCTTTAATGGCTAAGTGATTTGGGTGTGTTTAGGAGTGTTTGAGAAGCTTGGGTTCAAGTCTTGGCTTTTGCAGAATTTTTTAAAATTTACTCTTAAATGAATCTGGACACTGGCACATAGGTTTATTAATTATTGTGCTTGTTTTAAGTCACAAAAAGCCTATTGGTACAGTGGTTGTGGCGTTACAAGTGTGGCAAAGGGGTCTGAGGTTCGAGTGTTGGCATAGCATGAGGGGTATTATTTTGCTGAGGGTTCGACTAGTAGTTGAGTTGTAGTAAAATTCTGATAAATGAGAGGTTGGAAAGATTTGAGGAGTGGATTGTGGTGCAAATCGTGGAGAGGACTGGGGAGAGATTTTAGGAGGAAATCAAGGAGTTTGATTGTGGGGAGAGTAGTGCCGAATTGGGTGTCTAGCTACTCAGAAATTCAGCAGAGACTTCTTTTGGGTATAGTCCTTGTTCAGCTTTTTTCTTTTGGCATTCTATTTTCTTCTTTTTGTTTCTCTTTGGCCGAATTGTCCTTTTGTATATTGGCATCGTAAGTCACTTTGGTCGATTTCTGGTAAGTCAAGTGCCTCTTGGTACCTTTCGGGTTCCTTTTTCTTTGCTATTTTTCCTTTCAGCCGAATTTATTCTTCTCCACTTATTTCTCCTTCACATTTTCTCAACTTTTCCCCTTTCCTCTTTGACCGAGTGGCCGACTCCCTTTTTCTTTCTTTACTGTGCCAGTCAGTTTGGTAGTGGGTGGCGATCTCTTCTTTTGTTCATAACAATGTGGTAAGCCAAATCCTACATTTCCTCTTTTCCCCTCTTTTTTGTTTCTCTATTTTTCCAATATAGACTAAATATCATAAATCTTGTCTTGTTATTTCGAAACCATGTGGATGATAGTCTCTGACAATCGGTGGAGCGTCAACTGTCTTGCTTCCCTGCACATCTCTACTTTCTTCTTTGAATACCTCTTTGGCCAAATACTATGGGGTAAGTAGGTTGTTTTGTAGTATTGGCCGAATATCCAATCTGCTCTAACTCTAATTCTTTAGACTTTGGGTATCAATTCAAGCCTTGTATTAAACTATTATTGCTAATGAAATTCGTTATATGAGCAGTAAATCGAGAAGAAGTGTACAATCATTTTCAACCAGCAATCTAAGAGTAATAATCGCAAAAATTTTGGTCAAGGTAAGTGGTGATATTGGTTTGGGGCTTTAGTGTAAATGATCTAAAGAGTGAAATATTGATTGTGTTGGGATGATTGTAGGTTGATCACGTGTGGGGTAATCTGTTCATTACGCAAACAAGTGTGTAGTCACACCCCTCTCTACTTTGAATCGGTGAAAGCTGGAAGCCGAAAAGCTGAAACTTCGGCATTTGAGGCCTCACGAGTGTGCGATCGCTCGTGTGGTAAATCAAGCCCACAAAACATGGGCGATAGACTGTAGAGGCCTCCATGAGCATTCTCATGGACTTAGGCCGTATTGGGCCATGTTAGGTCGAAATGGGCCGTGTAGGCCCAATGGGCTCGTGGGCCCACACGGATGAAATCTATGATTTGTGGCATATACTGGACTAGGCTATGTACGTCACATAGCCGTGGCAAAATTTGGGCTAAAAGGGTCGCACGAGCGTATGGGCCCATTTGGGTCGAGTAATGGGCTTTGGGCCCATTTGTACTATTATGACCGTTTAGGTTACCGAAGTCGCTCGAGGTGACTGCGTACCTTCCGAGAGGTTGATATCTACACCGAGACACCAAAGTATGTAAATGACCACAATACCCCTAAAAGGTGAAATGACTATTTTACCCTAATAGATGAAAATGACCGTTATATCCCTAAGGGTAGGTTGATTGATGTGTTCATGATTTATATATGACTGTTACTAAGTATGACATTCTGCATATACGTATGATATATGACATGACATACTGCATGGGGTTAGGATACTTTTATGGAGAAAGTATACTATACTGGTGGCTTTGCCACATATTCTATTATTGGCGACTTTTTTAATCTCGTATTAGCGCTTTCTTTGCAATACTATTACTTGGCGACTTTTTTGCAATACTATCTTGGCGACTTTGCTACGATATTGGTGTGTTGGCTGGGTAGGTCAATTTTATCCCAACATGGTATGTTGGTGGTACGGAGTGGTGTGTTGGCTGAATTGGGATGGGTTACATTATTACACTGTATTATTACTGTATTGGGCTGAGGCCCACACTGTTGCTGTATTGGGCTAAAGCCCACATTGTTACTGTATGGGGCTCAGGCCCATACTGGTATTACATGTTGCATACTGACTGACTGGTAGGGGATTACACACTGAGTTTTCGTAAACTCACCCTTTCCTTTTTACTGTACAGGTAATCCTCAACCGTAGGCGATTTGGTGCTGGGAGGGACTTGGAGGTGCCCACACTATTGCAACTATTTTACACTGCTTTTGCTTAAATTTAAAATTTATATTAGCTTTTGTTTATGTAATAAGGCCATTGGTATTTGCTTAAGTTTTTTATTGGGCTTTGTTTACTTATTTTAAACTGCTAGTTTAGGGAAGACGAGTTTTCAAAATAATTACCGTTTTCAAAAAAACAAAAATTTGGATATTAAATTTTTTAAAAGCTTCCACGAATTTAACTCAACCTACTATAACTAGAGCAGCTAATAAGGCACACGTTTGACTAAATGATTTGTTGAATAATAATAAAGAGGTTTTTAAACTTAGAAACAATTTTTTTACCAGCAAGATAAACTTTTGAAAGACACTTCAATGTGACATGCCAGATTCGGCCATAGCGTCTAGGCCGGGTTTGGGGTGTTACATCCACCATTGATAAACTGCATCTCTCAACAAAGAAACGGTACATTTCACACATTCATCAGGGGTACACGACATCTCATCAAATACTCAAATTGTATTCTCAAGCCAAAACTCAGCTCTCTCAGCATCATCATCATTAGTGACCCTAAACTCTTTGGCCCATATTTACAGATTTTGTCGACCGGAGGCTTATTCAACAGATTCATATTTATAACTAGAGGTACAACAGGAGTCTGAGGGGGATTAGGTGGGGGCGGAGGTTGAGAAACATCCGGATTTGTTCTAATATACTGAGGGAACCACTCATTTATCATTTGGAAGAAGGCTTGTTTAGCTTCTCCTTCCTGACTGCTAGTAATCGCCTAGAATCAGACGGCACTGTCCCTTGAGCGGGAGCAGGAGCATTACTTTCAACATCGTCAGCTACGGCTCGTTTGGGATCCATTGCTATACGAAAAACACATTTTATCTGTCAGGATTCATCACTATCACAGTTCATATATATGGCATGTATAGCTAGACTGATGCGTCGTTGAAAGCACAAAAAATATCCTATTCCTTGTAAAATAAAAAAATTAGTAAAGGGGAAGTAGGGTTGAATCCTCAGGGACCAGATTATACGAATGCTTGTTTCTCAAAATCCTGGGTAGAATCTTGCCCAAGAAAACCTGCGTTCCTGAAAAATAAAAATAACAGAATTAAAAGTTTTTATTTAGAAACGAAAATAAAATAAAAACAGAATTGAGAAGTCGAATTGGAATTGCGAAAATTAAAAATAGGAAATAAAGTTGAGATAAAGAAATTCTTATAGGGAGATTCCAGCCTCTGGTTGCCTCGATCCACCTTGGGTTCAATCCTTGGCTTTTAGATGATCCTTCTCAAACTGAATAAGCCAATTATAGTGGAAGAGGACGCCTACAACCACCAGCTCTAAGGATTTAGACTTCAATTTGGTGGAATCTGACTCTAGCCAACAATCGCTCTTGTGGAATCATCTTATGATAGATCAACGTTTCTCAATGGCGAATCCCACGCCATTTTGTCTCTTGGGCTTGCCAACCTCTGACGCAATAAGTTAACGAACCAACTGTGCAATCCTTCCAAAATATACAAAGCGGCCGCCTTTGCATACGTTGAAAAGTTTACTTCTTAAGTGACATGGACGGAAGCGCCAGCCCCGTAGTGTAGAGAAACGATGAATACCCTGTTTGAGAAGGCTAAGTGCGGATTCTAAACCTCAAGAACCATTTTTTGGGATTTTCGACAACCTTTGGCTAGATGGGTTTTAGTGGCTCATAGTTGTGGTGGAAAAGAAAATATATAATAATAATGGAGATTTTATAAAAAAGAAATATGGAAAGAATAAAAGACTTTTGGGGAGAGTGTTTACAGAAAAAAGAAGAACCTTAATTTGAGTCACTTCATCCCTTATTTATAGTGCTAAGATAGATAGACTAGTCCTACTTAAATCCCTAAATATAATTACAAATAATCAAAGATGAAGAAATTAAATAATCCTTAATAATTATCCTAATATTATCCTAATTAAAATAGAGTTTGATAGAATAAAATCTCTTCTTTTTGCATTTCAACCCTTGTGTCCTCCATGCTTGCACTTTTGGCACCAACTTTTTCATATGTCGCACATTGACCCATTTTATCTTTAATTTTACGCTTTTGGCCCTTAATTTCGCTTTTGCTTTCAACTTAGTCCCTAAAAGATAAAAGACCATAAATAGTCCAAATTAGTAGAATCATACTCAAAATAAATATGCAATTAGCACATAAAAAAATGGCGTTCTAGAGTATTATAATATTCCCCCAACTTAGCCCATGCTTGCCCTCAAGTATGGTTCTTATCCACTGTGAAAATTAGATCCTGAAAGAAATTCTACTCCAAATTTTTATAAAAATTAGTCAAAAATGCATATGAAAAATAAAGAGAACTTCTAAGCTTGCTTTAAGTAAAACAGAAAAAGTATTCTAATTAACACACAAAAATTAAAATTGTCTCGAATTATTTCATGCTATTTAGGTAAATTACCAAACCTACCAAGACACTCTATTTATTTCCTCATTTAGTCCTCAACTGTAATTTTATTAGTACTATTTTTCTTTTCTTTTCTTTTTTTTTCTTCTTTTTTTTTTTTTATTTATTTACTTAGGAATATATTGAACCTTTTGACGTGAAGAGAGATTACAACCCAAGCACCCCACCCCGGTTACTCAGCCCAACATACTCCTAAAAATTATTTATTTCCAGTTAGCGGAGTTTTACCCATCACATCACACAACCTTTTGACACGAAGTAGAATGACAACCCAAGCACCCTACCATGGTTACTCAATCAGTCACGTTCTAAGCTGCACTCATAACCTTGGAAACATTTATTAAACAAAATTTACACGAAATTTTAATTTTAAGAGGACCTAAGAGAAATAATCAAGTGTCGAAAATAAGTTTTAGTAACCACCTAATAGACATGAACATAATTTAGGCATGCAAATGTATTAAGTGTCCACTTGATATTAAACTTGATCAATTTTACGAAAAGCAAGATAGAGTTAACTTATTAATCATAATTATTTTTATCCTAATAAAAATAAAACAGTGGAGATAAAATCAAACAGACAGAATCATAACTAACTCAGTAGCCAAGAATCATGCATGTAGGTCAAACAGTGGCAAGTCGTGGTCAAATTCTTGGGCATGAAAAGCGACAGAATATTCTTAGAAAAAATGGACAGAATAGAGCCTCAAGCAGCAAACACAAATGACATTAGAAGACAACAATAATACGAAAAATATCTCCCCCTACTTAAAACACATTGTCCTCAATGTGGACACAAAAGAAATAAAAAGGTAGAAAAGTTTAGAAAAACTCCCCGTGTAGCTACTGTCAATTGTAGAGGGCTTGGTGGCTTGTGTTGTGGAAGAAGAGGAGGAAGCGGAGGTCGAATGGCGCGACGATGATGGGGAGCGAGGGGCGACGACAACGCGAGTTGACGGTGAAGGGAGGCTCGGCAGCAGGCGCGGCTTCAGGTTTGCACCATTGCGAACGGTGAATGGCGGTGGTTGGTGGAGAGGGGTAAGTTTTCGGCGGTAATGAAGTTGGGGAAGGAAATTTGGGAAAAAATTTAGGTTTTGGGGTTTTATTTGGCTAAAATAGGATGTTTGGGTGCAGGGATAAAGATGGTCGGCTGCAAGAATAGGGTAGTTTGGCTGTAGGGATATGTCATTCTGGGCTAGAATAGTATTTGGAATAGAGGCTTTTGGTACCATGGATAGGGCTGTTTGGTTCCATTTTTCTGACTTTTCTCTTTTTTTTGAGTATTTTTGCTCCGTTTGACCTAATCAAAGAAGAGAAATTTTTTAATATTTAAACAAAATAAAAGAAATTAAAAAGAAAATAAAGAGAAAAATAATAATAAATAAATGAAAATAAAGAAAATGAAAATAAATAATAATAAAAGAAAAATAAAGATTGGGTTGCCTCCCAACAAGCGCTTGTTTAACATCATTAGCTCGACGATTTAAATGGTTCTACGGTGGCTCCAAATAAATCTTTTTAATCGTGTGAGCTTGGAAATTCTCATTTTTTATCACATCCACCATATTTGGGTTTAATCGTCCTTGCGCTTCTTTCATTGGTTTCATATTTTCCTCCAAGGGGTTAATCCCTTTTAAGTCGGCAATGGTCTCATCATTCTCCAAAAATGTGAATTTGAGATGCTCGAGAAGTGGTTTTAATTTTGGATCTGATTCCTACACAACAGATGGTAGAAGTTTAGTATCCATAGGAGCCAATAGTTTATTAACAGATTCAAAATCATTAAACATTATTTTAGATTTATCTCCATAAGATGACTCAAAAGTTTTTCTGCTGATGAGTTAATTATGTCGACACGGTTTACATCCAAGACTTCACTTGGGTGGCTAATTATGCCATAAACGTTAAACTTCACGATCTCCCCATCAAACTCTATTGTGAGGGTTCTACTTAGTACGCCAATCTTAGTATTTGCGGTACTAAGGAAAGGTCGCCCCAACAAGATGTCTGAAGACCGATGAGCGTTACCTCCTCCATTTTTATCACATAAAAGTCTGCAGGGAAGATAAGTCCATTGACTTTGACTAATACGTCCTCGAGGACTCCTTCGGGATGCACAATGACTGCTCGCTAACCGGTAACACTGCTTTTGTCAAAAACACGCATTAAGTGATTCATAAATAGAATATGGCATTACATTTATGGAGGCTCCTAGATCACACATAGCCTTTTTAATTCCCAAATGACCTATTTTGCATGGTATTGCAAACATGCCCCTATCTTTACATTTTGCTGCATTTTCTCTCGTAACATCAAGGATACATTTTCACCAACATTCACCCTTTCATTACCTGTTAATTTTCGCTTGTTGGTGCAAAGCTCTTTAAGAAATTTAGCATACCTCGGTATTTGCTTGTTGGCATCCAACAGCGGAATGTTGATCTCGACATTCCTAAATGTTTCAAGGATTTCCTTGTCCTCTTTACCTCTTCGACACTGGTTGAATCGTTCTGGAAATGGAGGTTGAATTTTAGGCAATGGAGGTTTCGGTCAGACCTGTTCGTCTTTCTCGTGTTTTTCCTGGGCGATTTCTTAGCCAAGATTCCTATCAAGAATTTGTTCCAGTACCTTTCCACTTCGCAACGTCACTGCATTTGCGTGTTGTCTTGGATTCGGTTCTGTTTGTGATGGTAGCATCCCTTGAGAGTTCAATTTCTCAACTGATATGGTTAATTCTCTTATAGACGCCTCAATTTTCTATTGAAAATCCTTCATTTCTCTTTGGAAATTAAGAGTTTACTGTTGGATTTGCTATTGAAAATCAAGAATATTAGCTGCTAACTTATTTACCATGTTTCTAGAGAATTATCTGAACCTTGCGGCTGTTGCAAAAATCGATTTTGGTATGGCTGGTTATTTCGTGGATTGACCCCATAACTTAAGTTAGGATGGTCCCTCTACCCCGGGTTGGAGGTATTAGCGTAGGGGTCGTATCGCCCTTGTGGTGGGCCAGGGAAATTCCCACTGCATCTAAATGAGCCATAGAGTCATCATACAAACTGGGACATGCATCAATTGTGCGCTCAGGTGTAGCACATATTCCACATAACCGAGCTGGTTTAGCTTTTTCTGCAACAAGAGAGCTCACGATATTAGTAAGTCTATTAAGTCTATCTCTTATGGAATAATTACTTAGCTTGTGAACCCTTCTGGGGTCAGGATTAGCTCAAAATTGTTGAGAATTTACAGCCATTGTGGAGATTAAGTCCCTTGCTTGTTGGGGGTCATGTTGACTAACGCTCCTCCACTAGCGGCGTCTACCATATTCATTTCCATTGGTTTCAAACCTTCATAAATGTACTAGAGGAGAGATTGCTCTGTTATACAGTGTTGTGGGCAACTTGCACACAATTTCTTAAACTGCTCCCAATAGTCGTAAAGAGTCTCTGCTTATTTTTGCCTTATTCCCAGGATCTCTTTTCTTAGCTCAGCTGCTCTAGATGTTAGAAAAAACCTGTTGAGAAATAAACGAGATAAATCAGCCCAAGTAGTAATAGATCCAGTAGGTAAATAAAATAACCATTCCCTAGCTAAATCCGCTAGGGAAAAAGGGAAAGCGCGCAATTTAATTTGATCCTCAGTTACGCCTTGAGGTTTCATACTCAGACAAACCATATGAAACTCCTTCAAATGTTTATAGGGGTTTTCATTTTGTAACCCTTGAAAAGTTGGCAGCAACTGAATTAACCCTGAGTTTAGTTCAAAATCGGTATCCATAGTAGGATATGCGATGCACAATGGCGGTTGTTCTGCCGGAGCTTCGGCCAGTTACCGAATTGTTTGAGCCATTGGTTGATGTGCTAAATTAGGGTTTTCGTTAACCCTAGTTTCAAGCACCTCTTTAGGTGAATCGACTTCTTCTGCTTTACTTTCAAATGTTTGAGTAGGGTTGTCGTTAACCCTAGACTCTGCTTCGTTATCGATTCTGATTTCTGGTGGTGGATTACTTTGAGTCTCAACCATCGCTGATTGCTTTTTCCTTAGCTTTGTTTTTTTGTGATTAGCTTTTGCAGTCTTTTCAATCTCCAAGTCAAACGCAAGAGTGCCTGGAGCAGATCTGGTCATAGAAAACAAAAAACAAGATTAGTATGTTACCGATCCCCGACAACGGTGCCAAAATTTGATGCGTCGTTGAAAGCACAAAAAATATACTATTCTCTGTAAAATAAAATAAAAACAGTAAAGGGGAAGTATGGTTGAATCCTTAGGGACCGGATTATACGAATGCATGTTTCTCGAAATCCTCGGCAAAATCGTCCCCAAGAAAACATGCATTCCTGAAAAAATAAAAATAACAGAATTAAAAGTTTTGATCTGGAAACGAAAATAAAATAAAAACAGAATTGAGAAGTCAAATTAGAATTGAGAAAATTAAAAATAGGAAATAAAGTTGAGATAAAGAAATTCTTATGGGGAGATTCTAGCCTCTAGTTGCCTCGATCCGCCTTGGGTTCAATCCTCAGCTTTTAGATGATCCTTTTCAAACTGAATAAGCTAGTTATAGTGGAAGAGGACGCCTACGACCACCAGCTCCAAGGATTTAGACTTTAATTTAATACATAAATTACCATATTAGCTTTTTTAAAATCATTTAAAATCCACTAACCTTAGGTTTTTATGTCCATCCAATATTCAAATGGTTTAATTTCAACATAGGAACCTCACACTTAAAGAGACACATCAATTCGGCACTTAATCAAATAGAAGGCCACTTTTACATTTTTTGCGATTTAGTCCTTTTTGCAAATTAGGCACACAAACGATAAAATTTTTATACCAAACTTTCACACATAAAAATTCAGATGCTATAAACACGAAAATAATATTAAAATATTTTTTGACTTGGATTTGTGGTCCCGAAACCACTATTCTGACTAAGGTCTAAACCGGACTGTTACATCCAACCCGTTTTAGCTTCTGATAATCTATAAGATAGATAAATAAAACAAACATGTAAGCAATGAATGCCTAGTAAGCTCGTATAATCTTTAATCATACTAATTTATTTCAATTATAAAACTTTACATATAAAAAATAAACCATTATTGTTAATGTAATACTTATAAACTGTTCTAACTAATTCACAAGGTGAACTAATCCATAGTATCACTCATAGACATATACCCTCAAGCTTAGTAAAATTTTTTAACTCTTCTATACTTATTTCATATGCATGTCATTCAGCCATAGTTACAAGTTAGTGCACTTAACCAAGCCTTCTTTCATATTGGACACATAATAAGTCATTTCATAAGAAATTTCATAATTTAAGCCTTACCATTCTTTCATGAGCACTAACTTACTTTCACTTAAATTTTTACCTTTTCAGTGCTTCAAATAAATAAATATACTACTATTGAATCAATAGCTTGGCACTTGCCTAATCATCAAGCAACAACAATAGTTAGCATACTTACAAATCTTACATATAAATTCAATATTGATAAACTTATTTTCTCGACATATCACACTTGGGTTTAATACTCATCATCATATACATAATCTTCTTATATCAACATATTAAAGTTAAACACATATTTATATGTCACTTTTCAATATATATTAAATAAATATCATTCCCATGTCACATTTCAATATATATGTCAAGTAAATATCATTTTCCAAAACACTTTTATATATATATATATATATCAATTATATATCAATGCCGAGTATTTTAGATATAATTTCATAAATATACCATTCATAACACTTTTAATTCTCATATCATACTATTTCAATCTCATAATTACGATTCAATAGCTTTTCTCATTAGGATACACAATTCAATTTCAATATCAATATTCATTTCATGAATCCATGATTCATGCAATTTCATGCATTTCAATTGCATATTTTATTTCGTTGTCCATTCCAATCCATATTCAATATCACTCAATATCAAACAATTGGCCAAATCATTTGTTTACCCCTATTAACCTGACTCGGACTCTGACGAATACAAGGATCCAACCAAAACACACCAGTACGGAACTCAATGCCTCATCGGATAGTTTGAAGCAATAAGTTGACACCCAATGTCTCATCAGCCATGCTGGAGTAAGTTGGTACCCAGTACCTCATCGAATCTATCCGAAGTAATATAATGACACCCAGTGTCTCATCGACTCAAAGTCGCAGTAACCTTGAACACTTCCAATCCTATGGCATGCCAACTATATCCGACTTAGCCTGACTAGTTAATAGGGTTTCCAAATCACTTTTCAGTTTCCAATCAATACACATTTCAATTAATCAAATATATTCATAATTCAATACAATTCAATTCACTTTTGAATAACTATCCATATTTATTTCAATTCAGTCAGTCAATATAATCAATATATGTATACCAACTCAATCAATATAATTTCAATAAATTCATCACTTATTAAATCTATCCATTTCAATATATCCAATATTCAAATATCACTATTCCACATACATTCAATTCAATAACAATCAATACTCCTTATCTTTGTTATTCTCATGAATTTCGTATGTATTTATTCATTAACCATTCATATTAATAAATTTTATATTTTTTAACATATAATATAAATAAATACATAATCTCATACATCAATTCAATATAATTATCAAATTTCGATCATATGAACTTACTTGGGCCTATTTGTAGAATTTGTAGAAATTTGGGGACTAGTCTGTTAATTTCTCTTTTCCCCGTTTATCTTCGGTTTCTTGATCTATAATATAAAATTACTCATTCATTAGCATCTATTCCATTTCTAATTCACTTTACAATTTATACCCTTTAATTTTGAAAATTACACTTTTACCCTAAATTTTACAATCTTTATAATTTAGTCCCTATAAATTAACCCATCAATTGAGCTAATTTTTCTCAATTGACAATTTACCTAATTATTTTAGGCTACCATACAGCCATTAATATTCATAATTTTAATACCAAACCCTAATTCTTAACTTTTTTACAATTAGGTCCTAAAATCAATTTCTATTGAAACTACTTGATAAAATCATCATTTAGTGAAATTAAAGCCTCAAATCCATGATTATTCATCATAAAATTCCAGCACTCATTCATGGTAACTTTGAAAATCACTCATGGAATCAAAAACAAATGAATTCAATAGTTGGACCTAATTGTAAAAGTCCAAAAATATAAAAATTTCAAGGAAAAAGAAAGAATTGAACTTAATTGAAGCTAAAATATGAAATACCAGCTCAAACCCTTTTTAGTGGATATTTTTAACAGAAAATTGATGAAGAAAATGTCTAGAAACTATTAAAATAACATTTGGCCATATAAACTTTATTTTAATTCCAATCTTGTCCCTAATCACATAAATATCTTTGATTTTTTTTTTCACGTTATGCCACCTCAGCCATTTAAGATGGTCCATTTTCCCTTTTATTTCTCCTTTATTTACCATTAGGCTACTTAATCACTTTAGCAAGTTTTGTACCTTTTCAATTTAGTCTTTTTTAATTAATTGACTACCGAAACGTTAAAATTTTCTGACGAAACTTTAATACTAACTCAATGACTTATGGCTCGGTTTATAAATTCGATGTCTCGATACCTCATTTTTTACCCAATTTACCTAATAAATTCTTTATAAATCACAAAATTCACTAATTCAAAAATATTTCTAAAATCACACTTGACTAATAATTAATTTATTAAATTTTTGAACTCACTTTTCGAATTTAGTGATCCCAAATCACTGTTTCCAACACCACTAAAAATTAAGTGTTACATTTTCATTTAGATATTGGATAAGAAGGAAACTTTTATCCAAAAATTGTTTGCATGTCTACAAATTCATATTATTTTATAAAAGCTTTGGTTGTTTTTTATGTTTATAAAAGTCAGTTTATTGTTTTAGCAAAAGAAATAACAGAAGGTCCTAGTGCGAAAGAGAAGGAACCCGTATAGTAGATTAAGCTCTAAGTAAAGATTTCTGGTGAGTTCCTTCATACTTTAAGTTTGTTATCTATGATATTTCATTTAACTTTTATCATTATGTAGCCAGGTAAGTGGTATAAGGTGTCGATGCATGCAAGGGTACAAACAGTTAAACAGACCTAGAAGTCTAGTATATACATGGTGTAAATACTCTTTCCTTAGTACACAAGCTCCGTATTCAGACTGAAGTGAGGGGAAATAAAGGGATGTTGCATATGATGATGAAAGAAGACACAGGATAATATGTTTTGCCTCTGGTATAACACTCTAGTGCAAACCGTGACTGGTGAAAAATCTGACCTTGCGGAAAGACATGTATATGTTCGACCATAAGGAGAAATGTAAAGGGGTACGAAGGTTATAACTGGTAAATAAATCTAATGAATAGAATGAAGATATAGGCAAAATGGTTCTTCAGAACTAGGATTAGAAGCTAGCACAAAGAAAGGAGTAGTGGGAAAAAGGGTGCATGTGTGTAAAATAAGAAGTGCACGTTGCATGAAATGTAAACAGTATGTCTAATAGTTATATAAAGGTAGACCACGAAAGTGGCGTACACATGGAGCAGTTGTGCCTATGTCCATCACATGTGAGTTTCCAAAAAATAAATAGTGTCCACCAGTAGGTTGAGTCTGATCGTGGGAGTATCCGCCAGCAGATACTTCAGATAAGAGAGAAAGTTGTATACGCCAGATATGACGTACTAGTTTTTTAGTTTAAGTCTGATCTCTTAATGTCTGATGATATTTATTGTGGGATTTTATTTCCCGAAAACTCACTAAGTTCTTTCGAACTTACCTAGTTTCTTCTAATTATTTCAATGTTCTTAGGTTGAATGTCGTAATAGTAGGGAATCAGCCAAATTAGTAGCCCATTTGTAAGCTTCTTTGTTTTTCTTTGTGTGACATGTATGTGCTGGGGGTATTAGGATGATTGTTAGAAGCCACCATTTAAAAGTCATTAACTAGTATTTTGAGAAACGATATTTTGTATTTATGAATGGTATTTTTAGGCTCATTGGCTTATAATTAATTGTGTTATTAGATTAAAATAAGTTGAGTTTTTAAATTACTTCTCAAGTGATAACTTAATACAAAATTTTATTCGAGTTTTTGGATAATTTCTAAACATCCGCCAAACATTATTTACTTGTGTCTTTAACATTTTAAAGTAATGTGGTACTTTTTTTTAATTCGTTTTCAACCATATACATTTTCAAAATATTGAGACACTGCTCTGGTAAGCGGGTACCTGTCGAATTGAAAATTTTATTTCTAAAAGGTATAGTTATCTCAACATTTTTGACTCGTGACGCTCCATACCCAAATCTGATGATCAGGTCGGGCATCGAGTGTTACTGTTTTTTTTATATTAGAGCTTCGATTTGATCGATTCTTGAAAACCATCTAAGTTAGAAACCCCACAATGCATGTTACATAAATTTGGGTTGGTCCTTCATAGTGTTGCTAACAAATTTTGTGTATTGTAGCAAAGAAAGAAGAATGTCGATAAATTTTAGGAACACTGAAGGGTAGGAGATAAAGCAATTCCCCTTCACCAATTAGCAGCCCTGTGCCTTCTATGAGTTGGGGCGTGTTGGGGACTGAGGCTAAGGAGGCCTTGATGGAGATAATGGGCCATATCATGGGACAATGGTTCAATAGGTACATCGAAGCTACACCAACCTTGTCTTATAAACGTTGTGATGAATATGTGAGACCTAAGGAAATTGTGAGGACGACAAGAGTTGCACACCTAACGAACCTTGCGGCCCTAATCCCAGCTGTAGTAGTGTCACGAGGGGACTTAGTGGAGGTCATTCGTAAGCAATGTGCCAAAGAGTTTAGAGGCGATAAAGAAGACGGTCCAGTTGTAGCAAAAAAATGACTTTACCAAGTTAGTTGAGTAACTGAAGAGTTGTAGTGCTCACTAGCCGAGTATTTGAGATGTGTCATCTCCCTACTTGAAGATTAGGTGTATCAATGGTGGACCACAGTAACCAGCATGGTCACTAGAGAGCAAGTGAATTGGGAATTCTTCCTAAAGAAGTTTAAGGAAAAGTTTATTAATAGACTCTTCGTCAAGCAGATGAAGAAAGAATTTTTAGAGCTCAAGCAAGTAAGGATGATAGTGTTTGAATACGAGAAGGAGTTTATCAAGTTAAGTAAGTACACCAAGAACTTGGTTCCAAATAAAGAAGGCTTATGTATTATGTTTGAGTGAGGGTTGAATGAGGAGCTTAAGGTGTTGTTGTCTGCCCTTGAGATCTAGGATTTTGCTGCATTTTCGGTGAAGGGTCAAAAAATAGAGACAACATTCAAGAGAGAAATAAGGTCAAGGATAGGGAGCAAAGAAAGCGTAAAGCTTCCGGTGTGGTTTCTAATGTTAGGTTCAAAAGACCCATAGATGTAAAAGGTTACTCTACTGCCTCAGTGAGGGAGTCCTAAACTGCGGGCTTCCATCAAGAGTGAAGTGGATGCCAAGCCACATCCAAGGCCAACATAAGAGGATATCAGAGAATGAAGGATCCCATTTGTAATAGGTGCAGGAAGAACCATACTGGAATATGCTGGGGGCTACAGGGGGATGTTACTGTTGGAAAAATTCGGTTTGAAAATGGTTTTCTTGCATAGCAAAAAATTAAAATATTGAAAATCGACCTGATTTGTGATATTTATAATAATAAACCTTAACTAAATTTGTACATGTGTTTTTGGATAAGCGGATCCGTAATTTTTTTAGATTTCAACCAAACAATCTTCTCTGCTATTCTTATACCACGAACTGCTTTGAGTGTGGACTCGAACCAATTAAATCAAAACACAGAACTAGAAAAAAAAAATTCCTTTTAGGGTGAAAACAAAAATTCTCTCTTCTTTAATAGAAATCGGTAAAATTGTTATTAAGAAAAATATGTTTATAAGTTGAGAATAAATTCTTTCTATTTTTCGGTAGAATAACAATCTCTCAAAAGCTGTCTCTATAGCTCTATCGGTGTCATCTATTTAGAGGAAGAGAAGGTAGAACCCTTGTAGAGTTGTAGAAGTTTATTTCCACTAGAAAAATAATATCCTAGTTTATCTAGGATATAAGGCAACCCTAGTTAATGATATTATGGTTTTGCTGTCCCACCTCCTTACATGATGGGTTTTGGGCCTCTCTCACATCGGATCCAATTACAAGTACTTCCTAGGTCTTTTGACCCAGTACTCTGTAATATGATCCAATCTGATTCAGTTTTTCTATTTCCCAAAATAAACTTTAATATCTACATGTTAAATAATTTTTTCACCCCAATTTTACCTAATGAAAATTAAAAAAAAAAAAGAAAATTTGACAATTTTACCCCTAATAAAATTTAGAGAAAATTCATTCACTATGTCACAACTCAAGATGTTCACTATGACTGAATGGTTTATTTTCATTTTCGGGCTTCAAAACAGTCCAAAAATATAAAATCATTCTTCCAACATTTTTTAAGTAATCCTATATAGGATTGCAATTTTCCATTTCATGATGCGATCCCGGCCGCATCATGTTACGACACAACTCAATGCCACCGAGATTGGCCCAAACTAGAGGGGCCCAAGTGCAAAATGAAGCTTTTAACTTTAGTTTGTTAATTTGGTTGCTGGAATAAGGATTTTGATTTGTTTATTTAGTTACTTTAGTTATTATAATATGAGTCTTTAATTATGTCTTGTTTATTAAATGCATCTTTAATTAATATCTTGCATTATTGATTTACATATTTTAATTATGACATGCATTTTGTGTTCTGCATTTCATAAAGTCATGCATTATGTAACTCTCATGTTTGTTAAGTTTGCATCATAAATTATAACATGCATTATGTAACTCCCATGTTAGTTTAAGTCTGCATCATTAAATTAAGTCATGCATTAAGTAACTCATTTGTTCATTTAGTTTGCATCTTAATTAATCATGCATTTAAGCATCATAGTTGTTTGAGTTAGTTTATAAGTGTGTTATTTAATTTGGTTGTTATTTTTTTTTTTAAAGTATGAGTTATAGTGTGTTTAATTTTTTTTCTTAAATAAATTGAATGTGTGTTTGCTGTAGGAAAGTTCAAAAGGTTGGTCACATATTTTAAAGCTACAATAGGGCTGGTTGATTGCTAAGAAGAATCAAATACTGTCACATTCAATTGGCTGTTCAGTTTTGGCATAAAAGAGTGTGCATTTGGTCACTTAATTGCTGGTGCATATTTGGAACGTTTTTGGTGGATATTGAAGCACTCAAAGTTCATTATGATGGCTTTTCAAATGGACCAAAAGTGACTCTTCAATTCTGATTGGTTTCATGCACTCAAAGCTAGTTATGGTGCCAATTAAAGAGATGAATACACAATCATTAAGGCATTTGGTTAAGGGGAAAATGAAGGGACATCAATCAGCACATTTAAAGGACCATTAAGCCTTCATCAAGTGAAAAGGCATGACTTTTCAACTATGCATGAATTAAGTGAAAAGACATGACTCTTTGGCTGCCCATTAAGAGTTATAATCGAATTTAAATATTTTAATAACTTTAGTTAAATGCTGAAGGTGAAAGGTCACAAATAGGCATTTGAACAGTCATAATAATTGTAACATCCTGAATAGGGCCTATGCATTTTCAGTTTGATTGTATGAAATGACAAGTTTAAGCACTAAGAATAAATTTTTGATATTTTTGGAAACCTGGAAATGCATGAAAATGGAAACCTAAACAATTTGGAAACCTAAACATTTTGGAAACCTGAACATTTTGGAAACTTGAACATTTTGGAAACTTGAACATTTTGGAAACCTGAACATTTTGGAAACTTGAACTTGTAAGAAAAATGGCAAGTTACAGAGCCGATCGAAAATTTTAGGAAACTTAGAAATGATGCAGGAATGTCAAATTTTAAAGTTCAAAATAGGAAATAAGGGCAAGAGGGCCTTAAAAGAAAAAGTTGGTGAAATTTGACACACAAATAGGCTTGGAAAAGTGGCCTGAAGGTGTCACTTAGGGCCTATGAAAATGGCGCCATGTGCAAGAGGAATGAGCCTGAGTTCGAGTCACTTGGAAAGCAAATATTGAAGGTTTTATTTTGCTTCCAAGGCTAGGGGTGGACGGCACCTATTTCTAGAAAAGGGAGGAGTTTTATTTCGGTTAAAACTTGATAAATTAAGTGTTAAGTAAAGGATTTTCTCTTAATAAGATAATTGAGGAGATATAGGATGGATTAAATACTTTTAATTTAATAAGGTGATAATTAAAAGATAATATTATCACTTGTGGGGGAGTAGTGGCCAAGTCAAGGACTCTTGGCATAACAATTTCAGTTAAAGGAGGAGAATTAAGGCTATTCTCTCATCCTTCCTAAGTGTGTGCCGAAATTCTCATAGCTCTCTCCTCCCTCTCTGCCGAATTTTCTTTGAACAAAATCCATCCTCTCTTCTTCTATTTTCTTCTCCGTTTCTACTGTCAAAGCCGAATCTTGGTTGATTCTAAGCAAAGGAGCAATCAACTACAACATCAAAAAGAGTAAGATCTGTGGTCAATCAAATTCTATTCCTTTTCTTTTACAAAAAGAAAGATACTAATCCCTATTATTGTTCATGGCCGAATCTACAAGGGGTCTCTCAGGTTTCCACAATTACCGAATATAAGGATCAAGGATCTAAGGTAAGAACAATTAATTCTTGTTCTTCTAATTCGTTTAATCAAGATCTAAGGAAATAACCTCTTTATGTCCCTTGGCGAATATCAAAGGAAGAGTTTCGGATTTGATTCAAGGAATTTAAGGTGAGACACATTTGGCCAAAGGCCAATTACTACTTATTAAAGTTAGATCGGATCTAACATATGAATTTTAGGATTTTGACGGATATTCAAGACAAGGGAAACTTTCGGATTTGCAAACTATAAGGTAAGTACATAGATCCAATCGGCCAAGGCTTGTTCTTGGTATTGGAATTATTTTCCATTTATTCAAAAGTTAGAAACTGACATAATTACCTGATTTAGTGGCTAGTCGATTTAAGGAAGGAATATTATCAAATTTCGACATTTGATTTACAATCTTTTAATTCGGCAACAAGGTAAGTAATATAAATCCTACTTGGATTTGGTTTTTAAGCCAAATAAGTTTGTTAATATATTTTAATGGTTGGCCGAATATAGGATCTAAAGTTAGATCGGGATTTTCAAGATCTCAAGGAACCTATTAAGCAAATCAGGTGTGTATGCACACTAACCTTCGATTTATCATATGGCAATTATTTTAATATGTGAATATGCATAAGAATATGAATGTGGCTAAATACCACAAATGTGGTAAAAGTACTCAGCACGCTTTCCTACTTAGATAGGATTATGAAATATGTTATTCTATAACATGTGAATATATGTATATGAATATGAAATTAAGTATGTTATGCATGATATATATTTTGAGGCATTCGGATTTATATGAAAGGGGAAGAAGGTGCTAACTTCGGTCTCACCAATGTTATATGGTGACTACGGTCACAACATTTTGAATATGGTAACTCAGATTACATTATCTCAATTTGGTAACTTCGTTACACTATTTGAATATGGTGTCTAATGACACAAATTATATGGGCGATGAGCACGTCATTGCAATGATCGCCTTCGATGGTGTGTAGCGGATGGAGGGTTGACTTAGTAGTCCCACGGTGTGTTGGCGGCAGTACGGGTGGTGTGTAGCGGATGGACAAATAGGCTTGGGTTTGGGTTGCATCATAATTTATTTTATATGAATATGAATTTGATTTATGAACATGTATGCCTCGATTTGTTGAATGTTAGTCTTGTGTGCACATTGAGTCTGTTGACTCACCCGTTGTGGGAAATATTTTCGGTGATGAACAAAGGATTTGGCCGGACTGTAGACCTCGAGGTGGCCATGTTCCATTTGAAGATTTTATTCAATTTGGACTTTGTTATTTTATTTTTTTTTTTTGGGTTTTACTTGATGTAATAAGGCCATAAGGCCCAGTGGATTTCTCTTATTCCGCTTTACTTTAAATTGTTATGTTACTTAACTATTATGACTAAAAGTTAAATGTTATTTTCTTTAAAACCCTAAAATTATTTTGTCACCTTAATAAAAATTGGATTTACAAGATTAATTAAATGGGTTTCAATCTAATCCCAATCCACAACAACATTTTCTAAAATTTTACAAATTTTCTCTAAGTAACGAAATTCTTTGAAACCTGGTTTACTTTAGGAACATACCAGATCCAGCCTGGACTGTAGGTAGGGTGTGGGATGTTTCAATTTGGTATCAGAGCCCAGTTTTAAACTCTCAACCTGTGGGCTAAGGCCCAAAACGTTTTGAATTCAAGCCCAAATGATTTTCTTTGAAAATAAGCAGGTTTTCTGGCATGGCCCCTAAGTCTCCGACCCAGTAGTCCACCAGGTACCCCTAACTCTATGTGTGATTCTGTGATTTATGAATTGTATAAGGGTAGAAAAGGCATGGAACGTAGAATAGAATGATAGGAACTTGAACCCTAGGATTAGACTACTCAAACACAAAACCACATAAGACTTAATGCACTAAACAAACCTATGGCTAAGTCACTGAGCTAGGGTGTGGTAACCCCTGTACGCATGTCTAGGATTGGATCCGAAGAGCTCGGTATTTAAGCAGTCCTAGTGACTCACCTCCTCTTCGCAGAATACTACAGTGCGTAGCTTCGGCTCACCCTAACTCGGAGGGCTCGGTGGTGTGGCAACCTCAGTGCGCATGTCCAGGAATGGTTTCGGTGGGAGCTTGGTATTTAAGTAGTCCGCGTGACTCACCTCCTCTCCACACGAATCCTGCCTGGTGCGTAGCTTTATTCACCCTGACCAAGAGGGCTCGGTCATAGGCTAAACATAATGACTAAAACCCGAAAGGGAACTAGCCATGTTTTAAAAAAAAAGAGAGAACAAAACAACAAACCCTAGTTTTTTTCAAACTTTTAAAACTTTCTTTTAAATCTGAGAAAATTATTTTTACAACATTTTCTGAAAAACTCCTGATTTGCGAAAATTACAAAATTGCCCCTAACTTACAAAATTACCAAAATGACCCTGATTTCCAAAATTTTTGCAACAACCCCATTTTTGAAGGAACAATTTTCGAAAAGAACCCTCAAAGTTTTACAACTTTTGAAATACCCTAATTTATTAAATTCACAAATTTACCCCGATTTGTGAGAAATTACCAAAATACCCCTGAGGTCAAAAAATTACCGAAATACCCCCGGATTTCAAAATTTTTCCAAATTACCCCTAGACTTCAAAATTTTCAAAATAATTTTTGACAAAAACACCGAGGAACGTTTTCTTCTGAAAAATTACGAAAATGCCCCTGTAGGACAAAATTACGAAAATACCCCTAGGTAGTGGAAAACAACAACAACAAAAACTACAACGTTTCTCTGAATGAACGAAAGTTCATACTTGTTTGATAGATGAATGAATGAATGGAAAAGACTGTGTGTTTGTATGTATACGAAAGAACCACTCTTAAATCCCTTTTCATAAAACTCATTCGCTGGTAAATAAGTGGAACAATGACTAATCCATAAAATTTCTTAATCAGATCTCGACGCTAGAAAATGAGCTCTAGAGGACGTGGTCATCGTGGTCGAGGTAGAGGAAGGATGACCGTGTCGAAACCCTTAGATCGGGTCAAGGGTCCGATAATGAAATGCCACCGCCACCACCACCACCCCAGCTGTTAATGTTGAGCAGCAGGCTCGAATGACGGGAAGATCTTTGTGTCGCAGTCAGGTCTTGCGAGTTTTGGAATTGGTGGCAGGTGCCGGAGGGAATTTAGGAAATCGAAAGTTTGTACCTGAACGGCTCCGAGCTAATGGAGCAAAATGTTCCGAGGAGTATCTAATGTGGCACCCAAAGACAATTTGAAATCTTGGTTGGAAGCAACGAGCGTATCATGGATGAGCTCGATCTGACTCCAGAGGAAAAGTTGAAAGGGATGGTGGCGTTGTTACGCGATGAAGCGTATCAGTGGTGGTTAACTATTCGTGATGGTACCACGGCTGAAAATTTGACTTGGGAGTATGTTAGAGAGTCATTTCAAAAGAAGTATGTGGGAACCAGGTATACAGATGAACAAAGGAAGGCTTTTCTAGGGTTGGTGCAAGGGAGTAAGTCTGTCGCAGAATATGAGGCGGAATTCCTGAGGTTGAGCCGCTATGCTCGAGGGGTAGTAGCAACTGAGCATGAACGCTGTGTCCGTTTGAGGACTGGATGAGGACGATCTGAGATCGTTGATAGACCGCATCGGAGCGGGAATTCTCGGCTTTAGTGGATAAGGCTAAAGTGGTCGAGGGAATTAAGGATTCTATCAAGCAGAACACTGATCCAAATAGACCGGAAAGAGGTTTTGGATTGTCTGGATCATCGGGGAATAAGAGGCCTAGAACTGATGGGTCAAGGATCGCAAGTTGGTACCAAGGCGATGTCGTCCTTGTGAGCATTGTGGAAAAAGCATTTAGGAGAGTGTTGGAGAAAGACAGAGCATGTCTTAGGTGTAGGTCCAAGGACCATATGCTCAAGGACCGCCCAAAAATATCAATGATAAACAACAAAGAACTCGTAATGTTAATCAGTGGTAGGGAGGACAATGACCTTCAACGAGGTCGAGGTTCGAATAACGAGATAATGGTTCCGCCAAGGTCGTGGAGCACCAAGCGGAGGTGTTGAAGGTTGAAGCAAGGCGCCAAGGTTAGTTTATGCGATTGGCCGTCGCGAAGATAGTGACGCCTTGACGAGACAACGAGTAAGTTTCTTATTTATGGATTATACTTCATTACTTTACTCGCTATAAGATTTGTTCGATCTTATGTTGCTAATGAAGTGTATGGAACCTTGATTGTGAACTTAGAGAATGTGCCTAGAAAGTATGATAGTTCTTTAAGATCAGAGTGTGCAACAATAGCGTAGTGTGAGTTAGACTGTACGGAGGAACGATAGTAAATAATTTCGAGGATGAAATTTTGTTTAAGGGGGGTAGAACTGTAACATCCTGAATAGGGCCTATGCATTTTCAGTTTGATTGTATGAAATGACAAGTTTAAGCACTAAGAATAAATTTTTGATATTTTTGGAAACCTGGAAATGCATGAAAATGGAAACCTATACAATTTGGAAACCTAAACATTTTGGAAACCTGAACATTTTGGAAACTTGAACATTTTGGAAACCTGAACATTTTGGAAACTTGAACTTGTAAGAAAAATGGCAAGTTATAGAGCCGATCGAAAATTTAGGAAACTTAGAAATGATGCAGGAATGTCAAATTTTAAAGTTCAAAATAGGAAATAAGGGAAAAAGGGCTTTAAAAGAAAAAGTTGGTGAAATTTGACACACAAACAGGCTTGGAAAAGTGGCCTGAAGGTGTCACTTAGGGCCTATGGAAATGGCGTCATGTGCAAGAGGAATGGGCCTGAGTTCGAATCACTTGGAAAGCAAATATTGAAGGTTTTATTTTGCTTCCAAGGCTAGGGGTGGACGGCACCTATTTCTAGAAAAGGGAGGAGTTTTATTTCGGTTAAAACTTGATAAATTAAGTGTTAAGTAAAGGATTTTCTCTTAATAAGATAATTGAGGAGATATAGGATGGATTAAATACTTTTAATTTAATAAGGTGATAATTAAAAGATAATATTATCACTTGTGGGGGAGTAGTGGCCAAGTCAAGGACTCTTGGCATAACAATTTCAGTTAAAGGAGGAGAATTAAGGCTATTCTCTCATCTTTCCTAAGTGCGTGCCGAAATTCTCATAGCTCTCTCCTCCCTCTCACCAAATTTTCTTTGAACAAAATCCATCCTCTCTTCTTCTATTTTCTTCTCCGTTTCTACTGTCAAAGCCAAATCTTGGTTGATTCTAAGCAAAGGAGCAATCAACTACAACATCAAAAAGAGTAAGATTTGTGGTCAATCAAATTCTATTCCTTTTCTTTTTACAAAAAGAAAGATACTAATCCCTATTATTGTTCATGGCCGAATCTACAAGGGGTCTCTCAGGTTTCCACAATTACCGAATATAAGGATCAAGGATCTAAGGTAAGAACAATTAATTCTTGTTCTTCTAATTCGTTTAATCAAGGCCTAAGGAAATAACCTCTTTTATGTCTCTTGGCCGAATATCAAAGGAAGAGTTTCGGGTTGTCAGATTCAAGGAATTTAAGGTGAGACACATTCAGCCAAAGGCCAATTACTACTTATTAAAGTTAGATCAGATCTAACATATGAATTTTAGGGATTTCGACAGATATTCAAGACAAGGGAAACTTTCGGGATTTGGAAACTATAAGGCAAGTACATAGATCCAATCGGCCAAGGTTTGTTCTTGGTATTGGAATTATTTTCCATTTATTCAAAAGTTAGAAACTGACATAATTACCTGATTTAGTGGCTAGCCGATTTAAGGAAGGAATATTATCAAATTTTGGCATTTGATTTACAATTTTTTAATTCGGCAACAAGGTAAGTAATACAAATCCTACTTGGATTTGGTTTTTAAGCCAAATAAGTTTGTTAATATATTTTAATGGTTGGCCGAATATAGGATCTAAAGTTAGATCGGGATTTTCAAGATCTCAAGGAACCTATTAAGCAAATCAGGTGTGTACGCACACTAACCTTCGATTTATCATATGGCAATTATTTTAATATGTGAATATGCATAAGAATATGAATGTGGCTAAATACCACAAATGTGGTAAAAGTACTCGTGCACGCTTTCCTACTTAGATAGGATTATGAAATATGTTATTCTATAACATGTGAATATATGTATATGAATATGAAATTAAGTATGTTATGCATGATATATATTTTTGGGGCATTCGGATTTATGTGAAAGGGAAGAAGGTGTTGACTTGGTCTCACTAACGTTATATGGTGACTACGGTCACAACATTTTGAATATGGTAACTCCGGTTACATTATCCGAATTTGGTAACTTCAGTTACACTATTTGAATATGGTGTCTAATGACACAAATTATATAGGCGATGAGCACGTCATTGCAATGACGCCTTCGATGGTGTGTAGCGGATGGAGGGTTGACTTAGTAGTCCCACGGTGTGACCGGCGAATGCGGGTGGTGTGTAGCGGATGGACAAATAGGCTTGGGTTTGGGTTGCATCATAATTTATTTTATATGAATATGAATTTGATTTATGAACATGTATGCCTGATTTGTTGAATGTAGTACTGTGTGCACATTGAGTCTGTTGACTCACCCCGTTGTGGGAAATATTTTCAGGTGATGAACAGTGACAGACCGGGACGGTAGACCTCGAGGTGGCCATGTTCCATTTGAAGATTTTATTCAATTTGGACTTTGTTATTTTATTTTTTTTTTGGGTTTTACTTGATGTAATAAGGCCATAAGGCCCAGTGGATTTCTCTTATTACGCTTTACTTTAAATTGTTATGTTACTTAACTATTATGACTAAAAGTTAAATGTTATTTTCTTTAAAACCCTAAAAATTATTTTGTCACCTTAATAAAAATTGGATTTACAAGACTAATTAAATGGGTTTCCAATCTAAGCCCAATCCACAACAACATTTTCTAAAAATTTTACAAATTTTCTCTAAGTAACGAAATTCTTTGAAACCGATTTACTTTAGGAACATACCAGATCCGGTTCAGGCTCGTGGGCCAGGTGTGGGGTGTTTCAATAATGCCTATAAATAGATTGTAAGAAGACATTATTTTGGTTAGACAATACACTTTGACATTTTATGAATTTTAATTCATTTTTGAGTTTATTCAACTCTCTAAATTCGTTTTAGAATCAAGCTGATTTATCTAGCATAGCTAGTGGCATCTTCCTTGTTTCTTTAAACTTATCACTCAAACCCGAGTATGGCGTTCACCCATTTTGATACCTTTGGTTCCTAACTCTCTATAGTTAGCGGGTCAAGGTCCTTTGTTTCTTTTTCATCATCTTAATTGACTTATAATTTTTGGGTCAATACTCCTAACAGTATTGGTTCACTCTTGTCCTTAAGCTCAACTATCCGTTTTATCCAACATTCTGATTTGTTTGCTTCAAAGCTTAGCCGAATTGTCACCATCATTCACTTAGCCATTTCCATCATCATTTCATTTAGCCAATTCAACCCTTCTCTTTATTCCCCTTTGTTTCAACACCCACCCAAGCCTATCCTAATCCATCCTAAAACTTTTTTAAAACCATTCCTTTAAGCCTACACTTAGCCAAATTCCTTTAAACTTTGAATTGAACGAAACTTCTTTATTTTACGATCAAGCACATCTACGACTCGAATCACAACCCACGAGACGAGTTCTATCATTTGGTATCAGAGCTGGTGAAATTAAAGTGAGTATCGACGTTCGTAGCATTACGGGATTGTAAGAGACGAAAAAATCGAAAAAAATTCGTCAAAAAAAATTTCAACATCAATTGAAGTTCAAAGGGTGAAGAACAATTTTTGGGTGTACCAATTCATTGGATTCATTTAAAAAAAAGTTAGTTTGGAAGTTTTCTTGTTGTCCGAATCAGTTTAATCATTACTAAATATTTCAGCCACACTTAAATCTTTCTATCACTGTTTTTCTAGCCTACCCTTTTGTCCTAACATCATTCCCTACCCAAAACCGATCATCATTTTTTCAAACCGACCCACATCGACTGCTGCTAAGTCTAAATAGTAGAGGTGGATTGAGTGGAAAAAGGTAAAAGTGTAGTAAGCCTATTCGAGTGAACAAAAGCCAAGTGAGTGAATTTTCTTTGGAGAGAAATAGTTAGGTTTTTTGTTTGTGAGAACTTAAGATGCCAATAAGTCTGGAAAGAAACCCAAACGAGGGAAGTGGTTTTCAACCTATAAGGAATGTTGGTGGAGGCGTGCCAGATTTTACACTCCAAGCCTTCACATGTGAAATGGAGCATCTATTTGATTAAAGGCTCAAAACCATCAAGGAACAATTAGATCGAGTCGAGGAACGAGACCAACGAGAACGAGTTTCTTCAAGACGAGGGACAGAAATAAGATCATCACAAAGACAAATGTCCAATGGTTATTCAAGAATAGATCCATACCATGATTCTTATATGATGAAGAATTCGAGATGAAACAAAGCAAGGTTCAAGTTTGAAGCATATTAAGGTGACAAACGAGAAAACACAAGCCATTCTTCGTATGCATCAAAGTACTTGTCTATAGAAAGTCAATCACGAAAAGGTGATCGTGTTTCAAATGTAACTCTGTCCATTTCTACCCAACGAAAGTCTAACCATTCCGTATGGAAAAACCTTGAGTACCGTAAAAGGGGTTGCCCCATTCATTTTTAGTTCTGATGTGGTTATTTGGGGATATGTTTCATTTAATAGTACCTGGTCTCCAACTTTCAAGTAATTTATCCCACCCTTAGGCTCATCATGAAGTCACTTTGGTTCATCGTGTTTTATCAATTTCTCCTTGGCATGTATCTTCCACTCGTCTAGTTCATTGATCTGAAGCCTTCGCTCCTCATAATCTATTTTTTTGTTGGCACGAGGTCTAGGATATGGCTCAATTGTGTAATTTCGTGGGGCTTCCTGAAAGGACGGTTGAACTGAATGGTCATTAATAGAATTTATTTTCTCACCTTTATTATTCAATGTCCTAGCCGAGTGAAAAGCATGAAGAGTGATCGTTTTGTCACCTACACGAAGTGTGAGTTCACCTGCACCAACATTAATTCTAGTTTTATTAAAGGAACATTATTGTCCTCATCCATGTCTAAAATAACAAAGTCTATTGGAAATATGAATTTATCAATTTTTACTAGGACATCTTCGATTATACCCCTAGGAACTCTAATAGTTTTATCACCAATTGAATGCTCATCCTAGTTTGTTTGGGTTTTCCCAGACCTAGCTGTTTAAACATTTTATAAGGCATAACATTTATGCTTGCCCCTAAATCTGCTAAAGCATTATCAACAGATAAACTACCAATTAAGAAAGGAATCGTAAAACTCCCTGGATCTTTTAACTTTTGTGGTCTATTTTGTAGGATTGCTGAGCACACTGCATTTAGCTCCACATGCAATGCCTCGTCTAACTTCCGTTAGTTTGTCAATAGCTCTTTTAAAAACTTTTTCAAATTGGACATCTGCGAAAGAGCCTAATGAAGGTACTTTTAAGGTAAATAGTACTCGACTTAAACCTTACTTTGATGTTAGAATTGATAGCCGGAGAGAGGAGTTTCAACTCCTCAAACCACTATTAGTATGCGAATGAAAGGTAAGTCTAACTTAAAACTTTAAACGAGCACTTCTAGGGAGGCAACCCGAGCACTAACTTCACTAATGTCATATTTTCGATTTATAGCACCTAACTAAAAACTAACCAAATTAATAAAGCGCGGGTTTCCCTACCACACGGCCTTGCACACGAGCATAGTCATGGCCATGTGGACACCACAAATAGGTACATCAGCGTGGCAGAAATCGTGCGAACCAAGGGTGAAACATCCCCAAACCACGGACGAAAATAAAATGCCACGGCCGTGCGATACGGCCTTGGTTGACACTAAGAAAGTAACACAAGTTTGCGACACGCCTGTGTCCCGAGGCTGTGGTTGACACTAATTAATCAACATGGGCGTGGCAACCTCTACACAAGCATGGGAGAAACGAACGAAACACCACACAATCATGCGATATGGCCATGTGATCTAACACGCCCATGGCACACTAGCATGGGCAGCCACCAGATCCCTGATTCCTATTTAAAACCCCCTTCTTCTCACCTTCTCTCCAAATTCTTCTTCTTCCAAACCCTAACCACAGGTGTGGGAGAAATGAATGAAACACCACACGGTCATGCTGTATGGCCATGTGATCTAACACGCCCATGGCACACTGGCGTGGGCAGCCACCAGATCCCTGATTCCTATTTAAAACCCCCCTTATTCTCACATTCTCTCTAAATTCTTCTTCTTCCAAACCCTAACCACTACACCCCTTTCTTTCTCTATTATCTTTCTCATTTTATTTTCCTTTCCCCCTTTCCCTCACTATTTGTTTTCACCATCATCCCCATGTCGAAGAAACGAAAGGATCCTAGCACGATTTCCCCATGCGCGACCACTCTAGATAAGTTCATGCCGGCCGCTTCATTCCCTCGACAAGACAAGGACCTTTGAGTCCATTTATTTTTTTCTTTTATTTTCATTTTTAAAGTCTTTCCCTTTATCTTTCTCGTCATTAATTTATATCAGTATATTTTGATTTCTTTAATTTAGGTTCAAGGGGCTATTACGGAACGGCCACACCAGCAGAGTATCCTCCTCCAACTTGGCTCGAATTTCCCCCATTTCTTTTCTTTGACTCCATCCAAAAATTCAGGAAGTTTCACTTCCCTCCCTATCTTATGCTTTTCTTACTTTATTATCATATTTATCTTTGTACATTGAGGACAATGTAAATCTTAAGTGTGGGGAGGTGTTAACAATACTCATATTAGAAAATCTCTAAATTATGCTTTGTCTCAAGTAATCTTCTCATATTACTATTAGAATGAAACTTCTATTAATTTATGATTTTATTGATATGTCTTGGATTAAGTCATAGATAATTGTGCATTGATGGTTTAAACTTTAAGACATGAAAGAATCAAGCATGATAAGTCTATTTTCAAAATTAAAAATTTCTAGGTTGTTTTCTTAAATTTAAACATTACTTTGAAGTTTGAAATTTGCAAGATTGACATCAAAAACCATAATTTTTGTGAGATTTTGAGCCTTTAGGGCATATATCTTTTCCTGCTCACTTTATTGATTATGAGTGTGTCAACATTGATTTGTTATTCTAGAACTTGCTTCGATTATGTATGTCGAGACCACACCTTTGATTTGATATAATGAGATGATAAAAGCACCTAGGACCTAACCCACTTATTCCACCAAAAAGCTTACCTTCATAATTAACCCCTAGTGAAACCCTTGAGCCTAATAAACCGTTTCTTGACTCACCCATCAATATTAACCCAAAACTAAATTATTGTTTCTTTCATTTTCTTGACTCCCCTTATGTCGAGATTTGATTTGATCAGTTGCCTAACTATTTTCTTTATTTCAGTTGTTAAATTCTTTCTTATTATACTTGTTCTTATTCTAAAAAAAATTGGAAATTCATTCATTATTAGTTCCATGTTATTTGAGCTTAAGCAGTTAATTTCATATTTTAAGAAGTAGCTCGTGTTATTATTATAAGTTTTCAATTGATGTAATTATTCAGTATTAGTCTATTGTTCTAGTTAGGTAATTTGACAATTCAATCTCTATTCTAACCCTTTAATTCAACTTTTATCCACACCTTTAACCCAAGCCCCATTACAACCCTTTTAAAAGACCTTTTGATTTGTGTATCATCTCATTTTATAGTGGTGGATATTTGATTTTCATGCAAGTCTATGGTAATAACTCTTCATTTTTTACTTTTGAGTGTTTTATCTTGAACCTTAAACACTTTGAGTGATTTGAGTTAATCCTTAGTAAGGATGTCAATCCTTGTCGGTTTTGAATCAGAGGTAATTATTTAAGTAATGGGAAACACCTATGTTTTCGTGCTACAAAAATTTATGACTTAGATTGTTTAAGTCTTTAAGACTCTTTTAGTTAAATTATCTATGTATAAATTATCTATGAATTATGATGAGACATTATTGATTAGAATTATGATTTGAGAAAGTTTAATTTTAATTGTGAGTTGAGGATTTTGCTTGAGGACAAGCAAATGCTTAAGTGTGGGGATATTTGATAAACCATAATTTACACATATTTTAACCTCATGGTTGGCTTATTTATGGATGAATTCTCATTAGATTTGATGAATTCAATGCCCCTAATCCCTTAATTTCATGTTTTACACTCAGGAGAGCTTAGGGAGTCGAAAAGAACGAGAAACGGGCCAACACGGGACAAAATGGGCCTACCTTAGGAACTCAAACAGTCTGGGCTATCAGACACGGCCGTGTGTTTCGAGCAAAACTGAGACACAGCCTGGATCAACGTACACGGCCTGACCATACAGCCATGTGTGGCGAGCAGAAGCGAGCACGATCTAAGGAGTTGAACACGAGCGTGTCGCACAAGCGTGTCCCTGCTGTAGCAAAGATGAATTCTATTCGGAATAGGCTACTTGTGGGCCAAGAGAGGTGTTCCAAAGCCTATATAAACACCCTAGAGGGGCAACCTAAAAGGGGACGTCGTGTAGAAGACAAAAAATACTTCAAGACAGCCGTCGGGACCAGCTTAGGAGAAGGATCTCCATCAAGACTGAGGATCTCCCATCAAGTTCTTTAGAAGTTTTTGGGTTTTCTTATGTTTTGTTGTTTTCCCTATTCTAATATGTTTCCCTCTATTAGTATGAACTAAATCCCTTAAATACCTAAGGGGATGAAACCTAAGACAGATCTTATTATTGTTTGATTTATAAGATAAATACTTGTTCTTATTCTTAATTGTGAGTTTTTATTCTTGTTTTGATAATTCAGGTTATTGATTCAAGTCGAATGTGCTTATTTAGAAGAGCAAAAGTCCCTGTTTAAGAGTAGATCAACGCAATTAAGCGGAGTTGATTGCAACCCTAGAAATAGGGTGACGAAAATCTACCGGATTAGATGCAAATCTAATAAGGGAATCCACAAATTGAGTTAATGTGACAATAGGGGTTTTAATTAGAAAGAAATTTCAATTAATCAACCTAGAGTTAGTTATTTCTAGTCTCGAAAGAGATATTAACATAAATCAGGGATTTCTACGGATTAAGTCAAGTGAATAAATCATATGAATCAAAAGTAATAAGTGAAGTCTAGGTGGATTCTTCCTTAGGTATTGCCTATCTCATATAAGTTGTCCAAAAGTATTTCCCCAATTCACTCTTTGTCACGTTCATAGTCATTTAGTTAGTTAAATTAGTTAGTTAATTTTAGATTAAAAATAGATCCCCTTAATTACTAGGCTAGATAATAAAAAGATAGTTATTACTAGTAATTTTAGTCCTTGAGGATACGATATTCCGGACTCGCCATAACTATATTACTGTTCGATAGGTGCGCTTGCCTTTGTCAAAATAATAGTTAGTTTCGAGCCCATCAGCATGCTAGTACCATGATTTTTATACCTTATCAAGCATATTACGTCATTATTATTACAAATTCGCGTCACATTAATCTTTTCCTGGTACATAAATTTTTTTTCTTAAGCAATTTTTTGTAATTCGAGATTCGAGAAATCGCACCCTAACTTACAGGGTTTCAATTTTTCTCGTCGAGCCTAAAGAATCAATTATCTTTTTAAATCAAGGCGTATAAGTTAAATAAAAGCTTATTCTCGGGAATTCAAAATGTTGTGTCCTAACTCACTGGATGTGACATTTTGTTATCTCGAGATAAGGATTTCTAAAAATAAAGGCAATATTCTGTATTTGAAATTTTGAGAAATTGTGCCCTAACTTACTGGGTTCCAATTTTTCATCTGACCCAAATAACCGAATATCCTTCTTAAACTTAAGTGCATGAGTTTTAAAAGTCAAAATACAAGCTTAGTTTGAGAATTTGAAATGTCGTATCCTAACTCACTGGGCATGTAATGCCCCTAACCCGAATCCGTCACCGGAATAGAGTTACGGAGCATTATCGGGGTTACAAATTTATTTATCAGACATTTTATTTCATCTAGCATTCATATTTGGAACCAACCAAAATCAAACATATTGCTTCTTAAGCATTTTTATTTTTCTCGACATGTCTTACTTGAATTTATTACTCGTCTCAACATACTTAATTTCATTGTATCAACGTGTCAAAGATAATCACATATTTACATGTCATGATAAATATCATTCTCTTGCCGTTTCTTCATAAACATAAATCAGTTAATTCATTAAATCAATATTACATATACCATCAACTCGTATTTCCTTATATCACATAATTAGATTACACGAACTTACCTGGCTAAATTGCAGAAATTTCAAGATTCAGGGGCATTTTGGAAATTTTCTACTTTCATCGATTTTTCAACCGGTCTTGATCTAAATTTAATAATTTCATTCAATTTATTAATTTAAACAATAAAATAATTCATTTCACTCAATTTGGTCATTTTTATATTTTTACAAAAATTTGCCCCTAAAGTTTTACTTTTATTCAATTTAGTCCCTGAGTCTAAAACATGCAAATTAGCCATGCTAGCCGAATATTCATATATATTTTCCTCCTCCTCCTCTCCATTCCACAGCCTTAATTTATATTACATGCTTATAAGTAACATTATCTATGATTTCACTATTTACTTATAAATTTATTCAAAGCTGTCCATTTGCGTCATAGTCACTAAATTATTTACATATTAAGTTATAGAATTCCATTTTAAGATCTGCTTGATGTTTTAGAAACTAGACTCAGATATGTTTCTATAATAAAAATTTCATAATTTATAGTTTAGCCAATAAGTACTGTAAAATCTTCAAACTTGACTCTATTTTGTTTGTTTGATGACTTCTACCTTTCTTTACTAAAATTAATTATCTCTTAGTGTTATAGTTTATTTCTATTAAAAATAGACTCATTAATTATTTAAAAATTTAAATTTTAGCCCCTAATTATTTTTCTCCAATTTTTGATGATTTTTCAAACTCAGAATAAGGGAACCCGAATTCATTTTGACCTTGTCTCACAAAATTTACTATAACTCGTAATTTACAAGTCCAATTCTTACACCGCTTAATATATGAAAAACTAGACTCAAAAATATTTAATTTCATATTTTATTCATTTTCTAATTCAATTTCAAAATTTTTTGGTGATTTTTCAAAGTTAGACTACTGTTGCTGCCCAAAACTGTTTTAGTGCAAAATGTTAATTACCAAGTTTGTAACACCTTTATTTACTTTCTCTACAATATTTCCATCACTTTCTGTTATTTTCCTTCACTAAAATATCAAGAACATAGGACCAAATATAAGAAAACTCACTATAACATCATTTCCATGCTTTTTCAATAATAACAAACTAAACTCACTATAACATCATTTCCATGCTTTTTCAATAATAACAAACTAAAAATATATTGAAATCTTGATGTTCTTACCTTGTCTTATTGATTTCAATCTTTAATTTGATTTTCTCTCTCCTCTAGCTTCTATTACTTGAATCTAACTTGATATTCTTGCTCCCCATAGTCTCCTTGTCATCTTTCTCACTTGATGGCTATGGAAATTCTTTTGAATTCTAAGTGAAAATGGTGGATTTTTAGTGAAAGGACCAAATTGTAAAGAAAGCAAAACTTTCTTTCTTTCTCTCTTCTTCTCACGTTGGTGCATGGGAAAGAAGATGGATGGTGTGTTGTTGTTGTTTTTTCTTCCCCCCCCCCCCATGTATATATATATATATACACTAAATAAAATAATAAAATAATAATAAATATCTTATTAAAATATTAATATAGTAATATTTATCTAATTAATTAATTTAAAATATCATCAACATAATCATTACATTCTAGAACTCTCTCTCTTACTAATTGACCATTTTGCCCTTCATGATCTTTTAAAATTCCATCATTGAGTCATCACTGAATTTGGAAAAATTACAATTTAGTCCCTCATAATTCTTCACCTATTCGATTTGGTCCTAATTCATCCATTTTTCTTAGTTTCTAGACTATTCCACCCCTAAAATATTTTCACTATTGGTCCTTCAACTTTTCATATTTACACTTTAACCCCTCAAATTTTTAGTATTTACTCTTGGAACAAAACTTTTCTCACTTTTACAATTTAGTCCTTTCTTGAATTAATAATGTAATATATCATAATATGCTTCCCAATGTTGACATAATCCAAAATTTTCCCTTTTTGTCACTTTATTTCATTACTTATGAAACACCCCACACCCTACCACGAGCCCGAACCGGATCTGGTATGTTCCTAAAGTAAACCTATTTCAAAGATTTTCGTTACTTAGAAAATTTGTAAAATTTTGAAAACTATTATTTTGAATTGGGCTTAGATTGAAACCCATTTAATTAATCTTGAAAATCCAATTTTATTAAGGTGACAAAATAATTTTTAAGGTTTATAAAAAATATCACTTTAAATTTAGTAAATAAGTAGTTAAGTAACATAATAGTTTAAAGTAAGCGAGAATAAGAAAAAGAAAAATCCATTTGGGCCTTATGGCCTTATTACATCAAGTAAAACCCAAATATAAAGTTAAAGGTACTAAAAAAATAAAGTCCAAATTACATAAAATCTTCAAATGAAACATGGCCACCTCAAGGTCTCTAGTCCCGGTCAAAATCCTTTGTTCATCACTGAAAATAGTTCCCACAATGGGGTGAGTCAACAGACTCAATGTGCAAGCAGTACTAACACTCAACAAATCAGGCATACATGTTCATATCAAATTCATATTCATATAAAAATAAATGATGATGCAACCCAAACCCAAGCCTATTTGTCCATCCGCTACACACCACCAGTACTCGGTCAAATGCACCGTGGGACTACTAAGTCAACCTCCATCCGCTACACACCATCGAAGGCGATCATTGCGATCGGCGTGCTCATCGCCCATATAATTTGTGTCATTAGACACCATATTCAAATAATGTAACCGAAGTTACCAAATTCGAGATAATGTAACCGAGTTACCATATTCAAATTTTGTGACCGTAGTCACCATATTAAGTTAGTGAAACCAAGTCAACACCTTCTTCCCTTTCATATAGATCCCGAATGCCCCATAAATTTTATATCATGCATAACATACTTAATTCCACATTCATATATATATTTTCACATGTTATAAAATAACATGTTTCATAATCCTATCAGAAGTAGGAAACGTACCTGAGTACTTTTGTACCACATTAGGGTACTTAGCCATATTCACATTCTTATGCATATTCATATATTAAAATAATTGCCATATGATATATCGAAAGTTAGTGTGCGTACACACCTGATTCGCTTTAATAGACTCTTTGAGATCCCGAAAATCCCGATCTAACTTTAGATCCTATATTCGCCCATCATACAAAAACACATTAATAGCCTTTTCGCTTTTAAAACCAAATCCTAACAGGAATGGTATTACTAATACTTACCTTGCTTGCCGATTTGATTGGTGATCAAATCCCGAAGATTTGTGTTCTTCTCCCTTGAAATCGGCTAACCATTAAATCCATTGATTTGATTAGTCTCTAGTTAAAATAAATAGATCTAGACATTTAAGAGAGAATCTTGGCCGATTATAACCACTTACCTTATGATGAGATTCCCAAAATCGATTCCTTGCTCCCTTAGTGATGCCGAAATTCCTAAAATTCATATGTTAGGTCTGATCTAACTTTAATAAATAAAGTTTGGCCTTTGGCCGAATGTGCCTCACCTTAAATTCCTTGAATCAAATCCCAAACTCTTCCTTTGATATTCGGCCAAGAGACATAAAAGGGTTATTTCTTAGATCTTGATTAAAAGAATTAGAAGAACAAGAATTAATTGTTCTTACCTTAGATCCTTGATCCTTATATTTGGTAATTGTAGAAACACGAGAGATCCTTATAGATTCGACCATGAACAAGAATAGGATTAGGCCATTCACTTTCTAAATAGAAAAGAAAGGAAAATGAATAGCTTAACCTTACCTAGATGCCTTTAATCGATTGCTTCCTTGCCTAGAGTCACAGAGATTTGGCTATGGAGATTTAACAGGGATCAAAAGAGAAGGGTTTTGGCTTAACAATGAGAGAGGAGAAGGAGAGATGGAGTCTTTGCTTAGTAAAGACTTCGGCAGAGAGAAATAGGGCTAGGAATTTTCAGCACACATAGGAAAAAGATGAGAGAAAATCCTTTAACTCTCCCCTTTAGCCGAAATTATCAATAGGAGAGTCCTTACTTGGCCACTACTCCTCATAAGTGATAATATTGTCTCTTTTATTAAAAATAAAGTGTTTAATCCATCACTTATCTTCTCAATTATCTTATTAAAAGAAAATCCTTATTTATCACTTATTAATCAAGTTTTAACAGAAATAAAACTCCTCCCTTTCTAGAAATAGGTGCAGTCCACCTCGCCTTACGGAAGCAAAATAAAACCTTCATTATTTGCTTCCCAAGTGACTCGAACTCAGGCCCATTCCTCTTACACATGGTGCCATTTCCATAGGCCTTAAGTGACACCTTCAGGCCACTTTTCCAAGCCTATTTGTGTGTCAAATTTCACCAACTTTTTCTTTTAAGGCCCTCTTGCCCTTATTTCCTATTTTGAACTTTAAAATTTGACATTCTGCATCATTTCTAAGTTTCCTAAAATTTTCGATCGGCTCTGTAACTTGCCATTTTCTTACATGTTCAAGTTTCCAAAATGTTCAGTTTCCATTTTGGTTCATTTCCAAAAATGTTAGGGTTTCAAAATGTTCAAGTTTCCAAAATGTTCAAGTTTCCAAAATGTTCAGGTTTCCATTTTATGTATTTCGGGTTTCCAAAATATCAAAATTTATTCTTAGTGCTTAAACTTGTCATTTCACACAATTAAACTGAAAACGCATAGGCCTTTTTCAGAATGTTACAACTTAACTATATCAATGATAATATCTTACTTTCTTACTGTAGTAATTTTCGGGTTATTACGGTGTAACATCTGAAAAGGGCCTATGCATTTCGGTTTAATTGTATGAAATGACAAGTTTAAGCACTAAGAATAAATTTTGATATTTTTGAAACCTAAAATGCATGAAAATGGAAACCTAACATTTTGGAAACATGAACATTTTGGAAACTCGAACATTTTGAAACTAACATTTTGGAAACCTAACATTTTGGAAACCCGAACATTTTGGAAACCCGAACATTTTGGAAACTGAACATTTTGGAAACTCGAACATTTTGGAAACTTGAACATGTAAGAAAATGGCAAGTTCTGAGAGCCGATCAAAATTTTAGGAAACTTAGAAATAATGCAGAATGTCAAATTTTAAAGTTCAAAATAGGAAATAAGGGCAAGAGGGCCTTAAAAGTAAAAGTTGGTGAAATTTGACACACAATCAAGCTTGGAAAAGTGGCTAAAGGTGTCACTTAAGGCTTATGGAAATGGCGCCATGTAAGAGGAATGGGCCTGAAGTTGAGTCACTTGGAAAGCAAATAATGAAGGCTTTATTTTGCTTCCAAGGCTAAGGGTGGACGGCACCTATTTCTAGAAAAGGAGGAGTTTTATTTCATTAAAACTTGATAAATTAAAGTGATAAATAAAGGATTTTAATTGAAGAGATAAAGGATGGATTAAATACTTTTAATCTAAATAAGGTGATAATTAAAAGATAATACTATCACTTATGAGGAGTAGTGGCCAAGTCAAGGACTCTTGGTCTAGCAATTTCAGTTAAAGGAGGAGAATTTAGGCTATTCTCTCATCTTTGTTGGTTCTAAGTAAAGGAGCAATCAACTACAACATCAAAAGGGTAAGATCTGTGGTCAATCAATTTCTGTTCCTTTTTTTTTACCAAAATCAAGATACTAATCCTATTAGCAATTTTGGCCGAATCTACAAGGATCTCTCAGGATCTTTTTATAACTGTCGAATATCAAAGGAAGAGTTTTGGGATTTCAGATTCAAGAAATTTAAGGTGAGGCACATTCGGCCAAAGGTAAAATTTTATTTATTAAAGTTAGCTTTAATCTAACATGAAGTTATAGGGATTTCGACAGGCATATAAAGGAATCCTCTTCAGATTTGGAAATTGTATGGTAAGTGACATTCGGCCAAGGTTTGTTCTTGATATTTGGAATTATTTTCCATTTATCAAAAGTTAGAAACCGACATAAATACGATTTAGTGGCTAGCCGATTTAAGGAAGGAATACTATCAATTCCGGCATTTGATTTACAATCTTTCAATTCTAAGCAACAAGGCAAGTAATACAAATCCTACTTGGATTTGGTTTTAAGCCAAATAGGTTTGTTAATATATTTTAATGGTTGGTAGAATATAGGAGTAAAAATCTAGATCGGTAGATCGTTCTTGAAATTTCAAGGAATCTATTAAACAAATCGGTGTGTACCCATCTTGACCTTCAATACGATATATGGCAAATATTAATTTTATGATTATACGTAAGAATGTGAATATGGCTAAGTACCCTAATGTGGTACAAAAAGTACTCAGGTACGTTTCCTACTTCAGATAGGATTATGAAATATGTTATTTTATAACATGTGAAAATATGTATATGAATGTGGAAATAAGTATATTGTGCATGATATAAAATTTATGGGGCATTTGGGATTTATGTGAAAGGGGAAGAAGGTGTTGACTTCAGTCTCACCAACGATATATGGTGACTACGGTTACAAAAATTTGAATATGGTAACTCCGGTTACATTATCTGAATTTGGTAAATTCGGTTACATTATTTGAATATGGTGTCTAATGACACAAATTATATGGGCGATGAGCACGTCATCGCAAATGACGCCTTCGATGGTGTATAGCGGATGGAGAGTTGACTTAGTAGTCCCACGCAGACCGATGTGCACGGTGGTGTGTAGCGGATGGACAAATAGGCTTGGGTTTGGGTTGCATCATAATTTATTTTATATGAATATGAATTTGATATGAATATGTATGCCCGATTTGTTGAATGTTAGTCTTGTGTGCACATTGAGTCTGTTGACTCACCCGTTGTGGGAAATATTTTCAGTGATGAACAAGGATGTGAATGGGACTAGAGACCTTGAGGTGGCCATGTTTCATTTGAAGATTTTATTCAATTTGGACTTTGTTATTTTTTGGGGTTTTACTTGATGTAATAAGGCCATAAGGCCCAAAGGATTTTTCTTATTCGCTTTACTTTAAATTGTTATGTTACGAACTATTATGACTAAAGTTAAGTGATTTTTTTTATAAACCTTAAAAATTATTTTGTCACCTTAATAAAATTGGATTTACAAGATTAATTAAATGGGTTTCCAATCTAAGCCCAATCCACAACAACATTTTTCCAAAAATTTTACAAATTTTCTCTAAGTAACGAAAATCTTTGAAACCGATTTACTTTAGGAACATACCAAATCCGATTCAGGCTCGTGGTAGGGTGTGGGTGTTTCAATTTGGTATCGAGCCCGCTTTTAAACTCTCGGCACGTGGGCTAAGGCCCAAAACGTTTTGAATTGAGCCCAAATGATTTTCTTTGAAAATAAGCAAGCTTCGGCATGGCCCCTAAGTCTCCCACCCATGATCCACCGTAAGTACCCCTAACTCTATGTGTGATTACATGAACTGTATAAGGCGAAAAAGGCATGGAGCGTAGAATAGAATGATAGGAACATGAACCACTAGGATTAGACTACTCAAACACAAAACCACATAAGACTTAAAGCACTAAACAAACCTATGGCTAAGTCATTGAGCTAAGGTGTGGTAACCCTTGTACGCATGTCAGGATTGGATCCAAGAGCTTGGTATTTAAGCAGTCCTAGTGACTCACCTCCTCTTGCAGAATCCTACAGTGCGGAGCTTGGTTCACCCTAACTCGGAGGGCTCGGTGGCGTGGCAACCTCATGCGCATGTCTAGGAATGGTTTGGTAGGAGCTTGGTATTTAAGTAGTCCGCATGACTCACCTCCTCTCCACACGAATCCCGCTGCTGGTGCGTAGCTTTGGTTCACCACGACCAAGAGGGCTCGGTCATAGGCTAAACATAATGATTAAAACCCGAAAGGGAACGGCCATGTTTTAAAAAAAAAGAGAACAAAACAACAAGCCCTAGTTTTCAAACTTTTAAAACTTTCTTTTAAATCGAGAAAATTATTTCTACAACATTTTACGAAAAACTCCCGATTTGCGAAAATTACAAAATGCCCTTGGTGGTAAAATTACCAAAATGCCTTGGTTTATAAAATGTTCAACTACTCAACGACTTTACCGAATTTCATTATTTTATAAACATTCAAAACCCTAATTTGTAAAATATCAAAATACCTTTATTTTGGAAAATTACAAAATTGCCCTAACTTACAAAATTACCAAAATGACCACGATTTCCAAAATTTTTGCAACATCCCCATTTTGAAGGAACAATTTTGAAAAGAACCCTCAAAGTTTTACAACTTTTGAAATACCCCAAATTTATTAAATTTTACAAATTTACCTCGATTTGTGAAAAATTACCAAAATACCTCACGAGGTTAAAATTAAAAATACCTCGATTTCAAAATTTTTCCAAATTTCCCGAGACTTCAAAATTTTCAAAATAATTCTTGACAAAAACACCAAGGAACGTTTTCTTACGAAAATTACGAAAATGCCCTATAGGATAAAATTACGAAAATACCCCTAGTTAGTGGAAAACAATAACAACAAAAACTACAACGTTTCTCCGAATGAGCGAAAGTTCATACTTGTTTGATGGATGGATGAATGAATGGAAAAGACGTGTGTTTGTATGAATCGAAAGAACCACTCTTAAATCCTTTTCATAAAACTCCTTATTTGGTAAATAAGTGGAATAATGACTAATCCATAAAATTTCTTAATCGGATCTCGACGCTAGAAAATGAGCTCTAGAGGGCGTGGTCATCGTGGTCGAGGTAGAGGAAGGATGACCGTGTGAACCCGTTAGATCGGTTAAGGTCCGACAATGAAATGCCACCACCACCACCACCCCATTTGTTAATGTTGAGCGGCCAGGCTCGAGACGGGGAAGATCTTTGTCGCAATAGTTTGTCTTTGCGAGTTTTGGAATTAATGGCGGTGCGGGAGAAAATTCGAAATCAAAAGTCCAGACACGAACGACTCGAGCTAATGGAGCGGAAATGTTAGAGAGTATCTAATGTGGCACCCAAAGATCTGGTGATCTTGGTTGGAAGCAATGGGCGTATCATGGATGAGCTCGATCGACTCAGAGGAAAAGTTGAAAGGGATGGTGGCATTGTTACGCGATGAAGCGTATCGATGGTGGTTAACTGCTCGAGATGGTACCACGGTGAAAATTTGACACAGGAGTATGTTAAAGAGGCATTTCGGAAGAAGTATGTGGGAACCAAGTATCTGAGATGAACAAAGGAAGGCTTTTCTAGGGTTGATACAAGGGAGTAAGTGCATCGCGAGAATATGAGGTAGAATTCTTGAGGTTGAGCCGCTATGCTCGAGGGTAGTGGCAATCGAGCATGAACGTTGTGTCCGTTTGAGGACGGATGAGGGGACGATCTGAGGCTCGTTGATAGCACCGCATCGGGAGAAGGAATTCTCGCTTTGGTGGAAAAGGCCAAGGTGGCGAGGGATTAAGGACGCTACTAAGCGCATAGTGGATAGGAATAAGGCCAAGAGAGATTTGGGCCATTTGGAAAGGGTCACAAGAGGCCTAGGGTTGACGGGCCACGAAATCAACAGTTTGATGCAATTTGGCGGCATGACGCCATGTGAGCATTGTGGAAAGAAGCACATGGGAGAGTGTTGGAGAAAGACGGGAGGATGTTTCAAGTGTGGGTCCAAGGACCATATGCTTAAGGATTGTCCCAAGCAACCAGATGAGAGCCGACCGGCAGTTCAGAATGCTAGCGACCGGTAGAGGCGAATGAATGACCTCAACGGGTCGTGGTTCGTGCAAGAGAGTAGTGGTGTTGGCGAGGCGGTGGAGCATGTAGTGAGGTACTACTAATGCCGATGCAAGGCAACTGGGTTTGGTTTATGCGGTTCACCGAAGGGAAGATGGTGACGCACCGGATGTTATAACCGGTACATTCTTTATTTTTAACAAACCCTATTTTGCTCTGATTGATGTGGGCTCGACCCATTCCTATGTTGCATGTAGTGTAGTGGAAACACTAGGCCTAGACTCTGAACTTTCTGATAGACAGATGACTGTAGTAAGCCTATTAGGCCAAACTGTTGTGGTAGACAAGATCTTTCGAAATGTGCCCTTAAAAATTCAGGGAGTGAACTTTCGAGCAGATTTAATGGAGTTACCCTTCGGAGAATTTGAACTTATACTCGGAATGGATTGGCTAGTAGAACAAATGTGCGTATTGGATTGTGCTGCTAAGCGTATGGAACTAAGAACCCGGAGGATGAAGTGGTAGTAATGATCGGAGAAAGGAGGAACTACTTGTCTAACGTAGTTTCAGCACTGAAGGCTGAGAAGATGGTTAAGAAAGGTTGCAAGGCATTCCTAGCCTTCGTAAGTGCGATAGGTGGGAAGGAGGAAGGTATTAATGGAGTTAGGACGGTAAGGGACTTCGTGGATGTATTTTTAGAGGAGTTACCGGGAATACCCCTAGACAGGGAGGTGGAATTTGGGATAGATTTACTACCGGGAACAGATCCTGTGTCAATCGCTCCATACCGAATGGCACCAAAGGAGTTAGTGGAGCTCAAGGCTCAAATCCAAGAACTGTTGGATCGTGGGTTCATCCGACCCAGTGTGTCTCCGTGGGGAGCACCGGTCTTATTTGTGAAGAAGAATGACAGAACTATGCGTATGTGCATAGATTACCATCAGTTGAATAAGCTGACCATTAAGAACAAGTATCCTTTGCCAAGGATCGATGACCTGTCCGATCAGCTGAAGGGCGCCGCAGTATTTTCAAAGATCGACTTACGGTCGAGATACCATCAGTTGAAGGTGAAGGAGGCTGATATCCATAAGACCGCCTTTAGAACAAGATATGGCCACTTTGAGTTTGTAGTGATGCTGTTTGGATTGACAAACGCTCCAGCCGCGTTCATGGATATGATGAATCGGGTTTTCTAACCCTACTTGGATAGGTTCGTCGTTGTGTTCATCGACGATATTTTGGTGTATTCGAAGTCGGAGGAGGAGCATGATGAGCATCTCAGAGTTGTGTTGGAAGTGTTAAAGGAGAAGAAGCTACATGCCAAATTCAAAGAAGTGCGAATTTTGGCTTAAGGAGGTGGCATTCCTAGGACATGTGGTATCCGCAGAAGGAATAAGAGTGGATCCTAGGAAGATCGAAGCAGTGTTGGATTGGAAACCACCTAGGTCCGTGGCTGAAATCCGAAGTTTCTTAGGCTTGGCAGGCTATTACAGAAGGTTTGTGGAAGGATTCTCGTCAATAGCCGCGCCTTTAACAAAGTTGCTAAGGAAGGAAGTACCCTTTGAATGGACTAATAAGCAGCAGGAGAGCTTTGAAAAGCTTAAGAAGGTCTTGTGGAAGCTCAGTGTTAATTCATAGGAGGCAGGAAAAGATTTTGTGGTGTACTGTGACGCTTCGCATACGGGGTTAGGCTGTGTGTTAATGCAAGAGGGTAAAGTGGTCGCTTATGCGTCTCGGCAGTTAAGGCCGCATGAGGTTAACTACCCAACTCATGACTTGGAGCTAGCAGTAGTGGTTTTCGCTCTTAAGGTTTGGAGGCACTACCTTTATGGAGAAAGGTCGGTTATCTACACAGACCACAAGAGCCTTAAGTATCTGTTGAATCAGAAGGAGTTGAACTTGAGGCAACGAAGGTGGGTGGAATTGCTAAAGGCCTACGACTATTCGATAGAATATCATCTGGGCAAGGCGAATGTGATAGCCGATGCCCTGAGTAGGAAGGTTGTGTTGGATCTATGGGCTTTGTTCGGTCACTTAAGTCTGTATGACAATGGAAGCCTGTTGGCAGAATTGCAAGTCAAGCCCACATGGCTGAAGGAGGTGAAAGAAGGACAGTTGGCTGATAAGGACTTAAGTACTAAGTTCTGACAAGTACCGCAAGGAGGATTAAAGGACTATGGCATCAATGATGGAGTATTGTGCTACAAGGGAAAGGTCTGTATGCCGAAAGATAAGGAGCTGAGACAAAGGATTCTTTGGGAAGCGCATGGTAGCCCTTATGCTATGCATCCGGAGGCATCAAGTCGTATAGAGATCTAAGGGAACAATTTTGGTGGTCGATCGAAGCGGAAATGGCGAATTTGTGGGGAAATGTTTGGCGTGTCAGCAAGTTAAGGCTGAACACCAAGTCCCATCAGGATTACTTCAACCAATCGAAGTTCCCCAATGGAAGTGGGAAAGAATTACCATGGACTTCGTTAGTGGGCTTCCCCTTACGCCTACTAAGAAGGACTCGGTATGGGTGATAGTGGACCGGTTAACCAAGACCGCACACTTTATCCCAGTAAGAATGGATTATTCTCTTCAGAAGTTGGCTAAGATATATGTGGCAGAGATTGTGAGGTTACATGGAGTACCAATGTCGATCATCTCTGATAGAGACCCAAGGTTTACATCTCGATTTTGGAAGGCACTTCATCAAGCTTTAGGCACTAAGTTAGACTTCACTACGGCTTTTCATCCACAATCGATCGGGCGATCTGAGCAGGTTATACAAGTGTTGGAGGATATGTTGAGAGGCGTGTAATGGATTTTCGAGGAAGTTGGGAAGATTACTTGCCTTTAGTGAGTTCGCCTACAACAACGACTATCAAGCTAGCATTCGGATGGCACCATCTGAAGCATTGTATGGAAGGAAGTGTAGAACACCTACTTGTTAGACCGAGTTAGGAGAACGCCGAGTTTTGGGTCGAAATTAGTGGTAAAAATCGAAGAGAAGGTTGAGTTAATTTGAGCACGGTTGAAGGAAGCCTCTGATAGGCAGAAGTCGTACGCAGACCTTAATCTAAAAGAAATAGAGTTTGAAGTGGGAGACTAAGTATTCCTGAAAGTCTCGCCTTGGAAGAAGGTAATGAGGTTTGGTCAAAAAGGGAAGTTAAGCCCAAGGTTTATAGGGCCTTATCGAGTACTGAAATGAGTTGGGCCAGTGGCATACCAATTAGAGTTGCCACCAGAACTGCAGCAGATGCACGACGTATTTTATGTGTCCATGCTACGTCGCTATCGATCGGATCAAATCGCATGTGGTATCTGTTGAAGAAGTGGAGCTAAGGCGGACTTATCCTACGAGGAAGAACCGATTCGGATCTTGGAGCGTGATGTGAAAATACTACGAAGGAAGGCAGTGCATCTAGTCAAAGTGTTATGGCGCAATCATGGATCGGAAGAAGCTTCGTGGGAGCGAAGAGACCATCGACAAAGAATACCCTCTACTATTTTAGTTAGGAAATTTTGGGGACGAAATTTTGTTTAAGGGGTAGAATCGTAACATCCCGAAAAGGGCCTATGCATTTTCGTTTAATTGTATGAAATGACAAGTTTAAGCACTAAGAATAAATTTTGATATTTTTGGAAACACGGAAATGCATGAAAATGGAAACATGAACATTTTGGAAACACGAACATTTTGGAAACACGAACATTTTGGAAACACGAACATTTTGGAAACCCAACATTTTGGAAACCCGAACATTTTGGAAACTGAACATTTTGGAAACTTGAACATGTAAGAAAAATGGTAAGTTCTGAGCCGATCGAAAATTTTAGGAAACTTAGAAATAATGCAGAATGTCAAATTTTAAAGTTCAAAATAGGAAATAAGGGCAAGAGGGCCTTAAAAGTAAAAGTTGGTGAAATTTGACACACAATCGGGCTTGGAAAAGTGGCCTGAAGGTGTCACTTAAGGCTTATAGAAATGGCGCCATGTGTAAGAGGAATGGGCACGAGTTGAGTCACTTGGAAAGCAAATAATGAAGGCTTTATTTTTGCTTTCAAGGCTAAGGGGTGGACGGCACCTATTTCTAGAAAAGGGAGGAGTTTTATTTCTATTAAAACTTGATAAATTAAAGTGATAAATAAAGGATTTTTAATTGAAGAGATAAAGGATGGATTAAATACTTTTAATCTAAATAAGGTGATAATTAAAAGATAATACTATCACTTATGAGGAGTAGTGGCCAAGTCAAGGACTCTTGGTCTAGCAATTTCAGATTAAAGGAGGAGAATTTAGGCTATTCTCTCATCTTTTCTAAGCCTTGTCGAAAATCTCATAGCAAAACTCCTCTCTGCAGAATTTTTCTTTAAGTAAAATCCATCTTCTCTTCTTCTATTTTCTTCTCTGTTTCTACTATCAAAGCGAATCTTTGTTGGTTCTAAGTAAAGGAGCAATCAACTACAACATCAAAAGGGTAAGATTTGTGGTCAATCAATTTACATTCCTTTTCTTTTACCAAAATCAAGATACTAATCCTATTAGCAATTTTGGCGCGCATCTACAAGGATCTCTCGGGATCTTTTACAACCGTCGAATATCAAAGGAAGAGTTTGAGATTTGATTCAAGAAATTTAAGGTGAGGCACATTCGACCAAAGGCAAAATTTTATTTATTAAAGTTAGCTTTAATCTAACATGAAGTTATAGGGATTTCGACGGGCATATAAAGGAATCCTCTTGATTTGAAATTGTATGGTAAGTGACATTCGGCTAAGGTTTGTTCTTGATATTTGGAATTATTTTCCATTTACTCAAAAGTTAAAACCGACATAAATACTGATTTAGTGGCTAGCCGATTTAAGGAATGAATACTATCAATTCCGGCATTTGATTTACAATCTTTCAATTCGACAACAAGGTAAGTAATACAAATCCTACTTGGATTTGGTTTTAAGCCAAATAGGTTTGTTAATATATTTTAATGGTTGGTAGAATATAGGAGTAAAATCTAGATCGGTAGATCGTTCTTCAAAATTTCAAGGAATCTATTAAACAAATCGGTGTGTACCCATCTTGACCTTCAATACGATATATGGCGATATTAATTTTATGATTATCGTAAGAATGTGAATATGGCTAAGTACCTAATGTGGTACAAAAGTACTCGTGTCGTTTCCTACTTGAATAGGATTATGAAATATGTTATTTTATAACATGTGAAAATATGTATATGAATGTGGAAATAAGTATGTTGTGCATGATATAAAATTTATGGGGCATTCGGGTTTATGTGAAAGGGAAGAAGGTGTTGACTTTGGTCTCACTAGCGATATATGGTGACTACGGTCACAAAATTTGAATATGGTAACTCCGGTTACATTATCGAATTTGGTAACCCGGTTACATTATTTGAATATGGTGTCTAATGACACAAATTATATAGGCGATGAGCACGTCATTGCAATGATCGCCTTCGATGGTGTGTAGCGGATGGAGGGTTGACTTAGTAGTCCCACGGTGTGTTGGCGAGTACGGATGGTGTGTAGCGGATGGACAAATAGGCTTGGGTTTGGGTTGCATCATAATTTATTTTATATGAATATGAATTTGATATGAATATGTATGCCTGATTTGTTGAATGTTAGTACTGTGTGCACATTGAGTCTGTTGACTCACCCCGTTGTGGGAAATATTTTCAGGTGATGAACAGTGACGGACCGGGACGGTAGACCTTGAGGTGGCCATGTTTCATTTGAAGATTTTATTCAATTTGGACTTTGTTATTTTTTTGGGGTTTTACTTGATGTAATAAGGCCATAAGGCCCAATGGATTTTCTTATTACGCTTTACTTTAAATTGTTATATTACGAACTATTATGACTAAAGTTAAGTGATTTTTTTATAAACCTTAAAAATTATTTTGTCACCTTAATAAAATTGGATTTACAAGATTAATTAAATGGGTTTCAATCTAAGCCCAATCCACAACAACATTTTTCCAAAAATTTTACAAATTTTCTCTAAGTAACGAAAATCTTTGAAACCGGTTTACTTTAGGAACATACTAGATCCGGTTCAGGCTCGTGGGCCGGGTGTGGGGTGTTTCATACAGGGCGTGACATTTTACTTCTTCCAAATAAGAGGGTCTTAGCATCCAATTTAATTTATTCAAGTTTTGTTTTAAATAAAAAGGATCGTATTTTAAAATCTTTTTAAAATTTTGACACTAAGACATTAATTAATCAATTAGGTACCAATTTTGGGCGTTACGAGGGTGCTAATCCTTCCTCGTGCGTAATCGACTCCCGAACCCATTTTCTCAAATTTTGTAGGCCAAAATCATTTTTTTAATAAATCAAAATGTTTTAACGATCAATCTTAAGGTGATCCGATCACACCTCGAAAAAATATTAGTGGCGACTCCATTTTCGTTTTTTAAAGTTGACTCGATTTTTTCAAAAAAATGGTTTCGACATCACTTTTCTTATCCATCTAAGTGCTTGTAAGTCTTGGGTCAACAATCTCTATATTGTTGGTTTAGCCTTTTCTTTAGCTAAACCTATCCATTCCTTTCCTAAACATTCTTTGAACCTTTGTTTGAACCTATCTTCTATCCATTTTCAGTCTTTTCTTGTAACGAATCAAACTTACTCAATTTCTCGATCGGGCAACTAATATTACGACTCGAATCATCACCGAACCGAGTTTGTATCATTTCCATTTTTATTTTCATTTTTGGAAATCTACATTCATTTCTAAATGATTTCATTTCTCCATTTCGAAGCAAACAGTAATCATTTTTGAATGTTTTCTATTTCTCTTTTTCTATTCATTTCATGCATTTGTATTCAAGCACGCAATTCCTTTATAGTTTCAACGAGTTAGCGGAGGGACCGATTAGACATATGTAGTTGAGACTCAAGTGATTTATAATTAAGTTCAAACTTTTCTCTTATTAATTGTAAACTCATTTAGTCACGAAGTCATTCCACTATAGTATCGTGACTGAGCTCTCCCAAATTATTTACCATTACGAAAACAACTTAATCGGTGCCCATCCAGTAACCTTGTTATAATTGTGTTACCTTCATAGGATATCCTTAAACACTTTGGGATAATATCCGCTCTCCCAATATGATTTTATTTTATCTCATGGTAACCATTACATCTTCCTTCATGAAAAGTGAATCATTATCAAATAATGATCAAGTCATCCATCATAAAGACAGACGGCCCATAGCCACGTTTACTTTTCAAAACCATATAAATCTAATGAGAGGATATCATTTACCCATGTTTTGGGCTATCAATTCCATTATTGTAAATGATGTTACATGCTACAGAAGTCATACACCTAATGCATAAGCTTTCGGTTCCTTATCTATTTGAACTCAGACTTTTATTTACATTAAAGTGTACGAGTCACACATACATAATCTGCCATCCTCTTAGAATTTAGGTATGCCACACTATGAACATCACAAACGAATAAATCCATAAACATATCCAGAACCTATTCTGTTCGGGTTCTATTTGATGTACTGTTAGCCTAATCAATCACATATATGTTTATCTTATTGGAGTCATCCGCTTCGGTGTCTCCCCAATTGGACATGATAAATGACATATTAGTCTTTCAATCGGTTTGCTCATTTCTAACTAGACTAAGGAAATGTTTAGGTTCGTCTACTGATACAAGTTGTCTCTAATGTTTCAAGTTCATGTAACAAGCTTAATTAGCTTTACAATTTAGCCCTTATCATGGTCTAAGCTTAATATTTATCAATGTCAAACCTAATTCATCAATTTCTCTACAATGAAAATTTGCTAAAAACTTAAAAATTGAACAAATTAATGCATGGGATAGCTAAATCAAGCCCTCATGATTCAATTTCCATAAAAAAAATTGGCTTAGTGACTTACTTGATTAATGGTCAAAATTTTAATGTTTTCTTTCTTTTCTACTTCAATGGAGGTACGACAGTAGGGAAGATGATAAAAATTTACTTTTTCCCACTAAATTTTATATATACTTTAATTAAGGAATAACTAAAGTAATTAATCATGTTTTTGTTTTAATTAATTAAGTTAATTATTAATTATAATTATAATTCATGGTATCCATCATCACATCCCACTAATTCATATTTAAGATTGGTTAATTTATTATTTTAGTTTTTTGGATAATAAGCCAAATGTGGTTTAGAGTTTTTGCAGTTTCCGCATAGAACACCTAGTTATGCAAGTACGAATCATGATGTACAAGTACTAGAAATTGGAGTGGAATACCCCAACAAAGATGCTTTCCTTGCTGCACTAAAGTAGTACAACATCAAGAACGGTGTGAACTACTACGTCACGAAGTCATGTTTTGAGAAATTCGAAAGAAAGTGCATAATGAAGGACTGGAGGTGTAAGTGGAAAATCATGGCGTCTTACCATAAGAAAATCGGATTGTGGTCGATAAAGAAGTATCCTAGCCCCCATACGTGTGTTGCAATGGGTGTAAGTTAGGACCATCCAAGGCTAGACTAAGACATGATTGCTGACATTATTTTACCGATGGTGAAGCCAGTCCCCGGATTGAAATACCGGTGCTGGATGCGAACATACATAGTCAGTACCAGTATACTCCAACATATTACAAAGTATGCGTTGCAAAACAGAAAGGTATGGAGAAGTTGCATCACGAGGGGAGGGTTCGTATAACTATCTATGGAAATGGTGTTAGGTATTGGATCGGTATGTTCTAGGTTTCGTAATTGACCTTGAAATGCATCCAGGATATTGCGACGATTAGTTGGTCCTAGGGAAAAGAGTATTCTACCAGTTCTTTTGGATTTTTGAACAATGTAGAGAGTCATTTCAGCATTGCAAGCCTATTGTCCAAATTGACGGCACTTGGTTATAGAAGGTATCAACAACTTCTGTTGCTTTTCGTTGTTTAGGACGGTAGTCGGAAGATTCTATGTATATCATTCGCAATAATTCTTGGAGAAACGATAGATGACTGAGATTTCTTCCTTAACCGGTTGTGCCGTCTTATTTGCCCACAGCCTGACATATGTGTCATATTGGACAAGGGACCCAGAATACTCTCGATGATTTATCGTCACAAATCCCTCTAGGATCGCACTCATCATTAGTACTGTATACAACATGTGAGATCCAATTGCTACAAAAAATATCCTTCGATGACTGAGTGAGATCTGGTCATCGACATGAGTTTGTAGTTCCAACTATGTATTCACTGCACATCGAATTTTCAATTACGGGGTTATCTCATTACACTAACCGGTTGAAACACCCCACACCCGGCCCACGAGAATGGACCAGATCTGGTATGTTCCTCGAAGTAACCCGGTTCAAATTCATTCGAATACTTTGAAAACTGTGTGTTTTGGAAGATTGTCTGTTGTGGGTTAGGCTTGAGTTGAAAACAAATTTATTTTATATCGAAAACCCATTTGTTTTAGGTGACAAAATATTTAAACTTATTTTAAATTAAATGGGCTTATTCTTTATAAAGCCCTAAATTTCATAACATAGTAATTGAAGCAGAAATAAAAATCGTCACGATGGCCTTATTACATAAAACGAAACCCAAAATAAAATTGTAAAGTACTTAAAATAAAGTAAAGATTCAAATTAAATCAAACTTCAAGCTGAACATGGCCACCACAAGCTCTGCCGTCCCGGTCAATTACTGCTCATCACCTGAAACATGTTCCCACAATAGGGTGAGTCGATAGACTCAATGTGTAACCAATTCCAAAACGTAATAGAAATAGGCACACCATACATATCATATTCATATAAAAATTCAAGATAATGATGCAAACCCAACCCAAACCTATATGCCATCCGCTACACTCCACCGTACCAACTCAGACACAGTGGGGACTACTAAGTCAACCCTCCATCTGCTACACACCATCGAAGCGTCATTGCGCAATGACGTGCTCATCGCCCACTTAAGATTTTGTGGCATAACCACCATATATTTGTGTCATGAGACACCACATTTAGATAATGTAACCGAAGTTACCACATTCACTTAGTGAGACCGAAGTCATCATATATTCTTAGTGAGACCGAAGTCGTCACATATTCTTAGTGAGACCGAAGTTATCACGTTTCACTTAGTGAGACCGAAGTCATCACATTCACTTCCCCTTTCTCAAATAGCCCAAATGCCCCAAATTATACATATCATGCATATCATATTTAATTTCACTTTCACATCACTTTTCACATGTTAAATATAACATATTTGAAATCCTAGTAGGAGTAGGAAAACGCGTGCACAGTACTTTGTACCATAATATGGTACTTTAGCCATATTCTTACACTTTCATATTAACATATATATCATATTTAAGCCATAAATCTATTAAGATTAGTGTGGGGTACACACCGTACCTTAGCCATATTCTTACACTTTCATATTAACAAATATAATGAATTAAAGTCGTAAATCTATCAAGATTTAGTGTAGGGTACACACCTGATTTGTTTAACGATTCCTTGAGATTCCGAAAAGCTAGATCTAATGTTTAGATCCTTAGTCCCTACATTTGATTTATCATTTACTACTTAGCATAAATTCTATTTGGCTATAATATCCAAATCCTAGTAGGATTTGTAAAAAGACTTACCTTTGATGCCGATTTGATGATTATTCAAATCCCAAAACTTGGTTTTCCTTCACCTGATATTCGACCAACCCTAAATCTCAACATAGATTAGTTTTTGGCTTTTTAATAATTAAAGATCTAATCTATGTAATCACACAAGCCTTGGCAGAATACTTTTAGGTGCTTACCTTATGGATTTTAAATCCAAAAACTTCACCTTCCTCTTCCTTGAAATCGGCCAAATCTTAGATCTCTGAATCGGTTAGTTTTTGATTAATTTGATCTAAATAACTAAGTTTTGGCCTTGGTCGAATGTATACACTCACTTACCTTGGAGTTCTCAAATCTCGAAATTGATCTTTATTTTAGATTCCTGCCGAAATCACATGTTAGATTTGATCTACCATTCAATTATGGAAGAGACCTTTTTGGCCGAATGTACATAGATGTACTTACCTCATTTTCAAATCCCGGATGATCCCTTATACTATTCGGCTATGGCACTATTATGGATCACAAAGTTTCTGCTTTTGTGAAGGGATAGTAGAAGAAAAGAAAAAGAAAAGAAAAGAAAAGAGATGGAGAGAGTTTTGTCAGAGAGAGAATTCGGCTAAAGGGAGAAGAAAAGATTGGTGCTTATTTGGCTAGGGAATTTGACAAGAGGTTCTCTTGAAGAGAAAAGAATGAAGAATGGCTCTTAACTTTCCCTCTTTAGCGAAACTATTAGCCTTAGAGTCCTCAATCGGCCAACTCTTCCTATGTGATAAATTTTAATTTTATCAACTATTAAATTCCATCAAATCTCTAATTAGTCAAAATTCCAAAGGAATAGAAACTCTTCTTTCTAAATCCTTGTGCCGTCAACTCTCTACTCAAGGAGGCAAAATAAAACTTATTTTATTTGCTTCCTAGGTGACTCGAACTCGTGCCCAACACCCCTTGCATGTGGGCCATTTCACGAGGCCTTAGGTGGCCTTGAGCCACTTTTCCAATTCCGTTAATGGGTCAAATTTCATGTACTTTATATTTTAGGGTCACCTGGCCCTAAGTTCCCCTTTGAACTTTAAAATTCGACATTTCGGGGTCATTTTTAAGTTTCTAAAAATTTTCACGCAGCTCTGTAACTTGACATTTCCTAGGTTTCCAAAATGTTTAGTTTCCTCTTTTAGCTTAGTTTCCAAAAATGTTTAGTTTCCTCTTTTGGCTTAGTTTCCAAAATGTTTACTTTCCTAATTTGCTTAGGTTTCCAAAATGTTCACTTTCCTAATTTGCTTAGGTTTCCAAAATGTTCACTTTCCTAATTTGATGAGGTTTCCAAAAATGGTCATTTTCCTACTTTCCACGTATCATTTCCATATATTCTCAGGTTTCTAAAAATCATTCCAAATTTATTCCAAAACACATAAAACATGTCTTTACGTACAATTAGGCCAAAATGTATAGGCCCTTTTTAGGATGTTACAGTTCTACCCCCTTAAAATAATTTAGTCTTCGAAATTTCCTAACTAAACAATTGAGGGTATTGTTGTCGCATTGCCTCCTCTGGCTCCTACGAAGCTTCCTCCGATCCATGATTGCGCCATAATACTTTGACTAAAGGAATCGATTTTCTTCTCAACACTTTCATGTCATGTCCCAAAATCCAAATCGGCTCTTCCTCGTTAGTTAAATCTGGCCTTAGCTCCACTTCTTCAACTGCTACTACGTGGGAGGGATCCGATCGGTAGCAACGTAGCATGGACACATGGAATACGTCATGTATTTGCTGCAACTCTGGTGGCAACTCTAGCTGGTATGCTACTGGTCCCATTCGCTTTAGTACCCGATAGGGCCTGATAAACCTTGGGCTTAACTTCCCTTTCCGACCAAACCTCATCACATTCTTCCATGGTGAAACTTTTAGAAACACTTGGTCTCCCACTTCAAACTCTATTTCCTTCCGCTTGAGGTCGGCATAAGACTTCTGCCTATCCGAGGCTTTCTTTAATCGTGCTCGAATTATCTCAACCTTCTCTTCCATCTCTGCCACTATCTCTGGTCCCAAAACTTGACTTTCTCCTAACTCAGTCCAACAAGTAGGAGTGCGACACTTCCGTCCGTACAATGCTTCATATGGTGCCATTCGAATGCTAGCCTGATAACTGTTGTTGTAGGCGAACTCTGCCAACGGCAAGTAATCCTCCCAATTTCCTCGAAAATCCATCACACATCCTCTCAACATATCCTCCAACACTTGTATTACCCGTTCAGACTGCCCGTCTGATTGAGGATAAAAAGCTGTAGTGAAATCCAACTTGGTGCCTAAAGCTTGATGAAGTGCCCTCCAAAACCGTGATGTGAATCTTGGGTCTCTGTCTGAAATAATCGACACCGACACTCCGTATAGCCTCACAATTTCTTCCACATATAGTTTGGCAACTTTTGAAGGGAATAATCCACTTTTACTGGGATGAAATGTGCGGACTTAGTCAAACGGTCCACTATTACCCATACCGTGTCCTTCTTAGTAGGCATAAGGGGAAGCCCACTAACGAAGTCCATGGTAATTCTTTCCCACTTCCACTGCTGAATCTGGATTGGCTGAAGCAATCCCGATGAAACTTGGTGTTCAGCCTTAACTTGCTGACATGTCAGACATCTTCCCACGAATTTCGTAACTTCTCGTTTAAGATCAGGCCATAAAATTGTTCTCTTAAATCTCTGTACAGCTTAATGCCTCCAGGATGTATAGCATAAGGGCTACTATGCGCTTCCCGAAGAATCCTCTGTCTTAACTCCTTGTCCCTTGGCATACAGACTTTCCCTTTGTAGCACAATACTCCTTCATCATTAACCTCATAGTCCTCCAACTCTCCGTTCTGTGCTTTTTGTAACTTAATACTTAAATCCTCATCAACCAACTGTCCCTCTTTCACCTCCTTCAACCATGTTGGCTTGACTTGTAACTCAGCCAACAGGCTTCCATCCTCATACAAGCTTAAATGGGCGAACATTGCTCTTAGGTCCGACACAACCTTCCTACTTAGGGCATCTGCTACTACATTCGCCTTGCCCGGATGATATTCTATTGAACAGTCATAGTCTTTCAATAATTCCACCCACCTTCGTTGCCTCAAGTTTAACTCCTTACGAGTCAGCAGTGCTTGAGACTCTTGTGGTGCATGTAGATCACCGACCTTTCTCCATAAAGATAGTGCCTCCACACCTTGAGGCGAAGACCACTGCTTGCCAATTCCGGTCATGTGTTGGGTAGTTCACCTCATGCGACCTTAAGCGTCGAGGCGCGTGGCGACTACTTTTCCATCTTGCATAAGAACACATCCTAACCCCGTATGTGAAGCGTCACGAGACACCACAAAATCCTTTCACCTCCTCAGTTTGAATCAACACCGGAGCTTAGTTAATACCTTCTTAAGCTTTTCAAAACTCTCCTGTTGCTTATCCGTCCATACAAAGGGTACTTCCTTCCTCAACAATTTTGTTAATGGCGCGACTATCGGCGAGAATCCTTCCACGAACCTTCTATAATAGCTTTGTCAATCCTAAGAAACTACAAATTTTCGCCACCGACTTAGGTGGTTTCCAATCAACACGACTTCAATTTTCTTAGGATCCACCAGTATTCCTCCGCGGACACCACGTGTCCTAAGAAAGCAACTTCCCTAAGCCAAAATTCACACTTCTTTGAATTTGGCATAAAGCTTCTTCTCCTTAATACTTGCAACACAATCCGGAGATGCTCATCATGCTCCTCTTCAGACTTAGAGTATACCAAAATATCGTCGATGAACACTACCACGAACCTATCTAAATAAGGTTGAAACACTCGGTTCATCATATCCATGAATACGGCTGGGGCATTTGTCAACCCAAACGGCATTACCACAAACTCAAAATGGCCATATCTTGTTCTGAAAGCTGTTTTATGGATATCCACCTCCTTTACTTTTAACTGATGATATCCGGACCTTAATTCGATCTTTGAGAACACTGCCACTCCCTTCAACTGGTCGAACAAGTCATCAATCCTAGGCAAGGGATACTTGTTCTTGATGGTCAACTTATTCAATTGACGATAGTCTATGCACATACGCATAGTTCCGTCCTTCTTCACAAATAGGACCGGTGCTCCCCACGGAGACACACTGGGCCGAATAAACCCACGATCCAACAATTCTTGGATTTGAGCCTTGAGCTCCACTAACTCCTTTGGCGCCATTCGATATGGAGCGATTGACATAGGTGCTATTCCCGGTAGTAAGTCTATTCCAAATTCAACTTCTCTATCTGGGGTAATTCCTGGTAATTCCTCTGGAAACATATCCTCGAAGTCCCCTACCGTTCTAACTCCTTTGACACCTTCCACCTTTCCATCCAACGCACTTACAAAGGCTAAGAATGCCTCGCACCCTTTACGAACCATCCTTTCGGCCTTAAGCACCGAAACTACATTAGTCAAGTAGTTTCTTCTTTCTCCTATCATAATGACCACCTCATCCTCAGGGGTCCTAAGTTCCATTCGTTTAGCCGCACAATCCAACACGGCTCGGTGTTCTACCAACCAATCCATACCAAGTATGAGGTCAAATTCCCCGAAGGGTAATTCCATTAGGTCAGCCCGAAAGCTTACTCCCTGAATTTCAAGGGGTATATTCCGAAAGATCTTATTCACCACTATAGTTTGGCCTAATGGGCTTACTACCGTCATCTCCCTATCAGAAAGTTCAAATTCTAGGCCTAGTGTTTCAACTACACTATAGGCAACATAAGAATGGGTCGAGCCCACATCAATTAAAGCATAATAGGGTTTACCATGAATGAGGAACGTATCGGTTATGATGTCCGACGCGTCTCCATCCTCCCTACGGTGAACCGCATAAACCAAACCCGCTGCCTTGCCTCAGTATTGGTAGCACCTCTGCCACGTCCTCTGCCAGTACCATTACCTCTATTATTCGAACCTCGACCTCGTTGAAATCATTGTCCTCCCTACCGGCTGATTAACATTCTAAGTTCTTGTCGTTTGTCATCTGATATCTTTGGACAGTCCTTGAGCATATGGTCCTTGAACCCACACTTAAGACATGCTCCTGTCTTCTTCCAACATTCACCTAAATGCTTCTTTCCACAATGCTCACAAGGACGATCGCCTCGGTACCAACTTCGATCCTTTGACCCCTCGCCTACGGGCCTTTTACGCACATTTCTCTACGATCCATAAACCCTCTTGGGTCTATTCCTATCAGTATTCTGCCTGGTAGAATTCTTGATTCCCTCGGCTACCTTAGCCTTTTCAACCAAAGCGGAGAACTCCCGTTCTTGATGTGGAGCTATCAATAATCTTAGGTCATCCCTTAATCCATCCTCAAAACGGACACAGCGTTCATGTTCGGTTGCGACTACTCCTCGAGCATATCGGTTTAACCTCAGAAATTCAGCCTCATATCTCGCTACCGACTTGTTCCTTGAACTAGTCCTAGAAAACCTTTCTCTGCTCATCAATATATCGTGTCTTGACATACTTTTTTTGATATGCCTCATTAGCATATTCCCACGTTAGATCCTCAGTCGTGGCACCATCCCGGACAGTTAACCACCATTGGTACGCTTCATCACGTAACAGTGCCACCATCCCTTTCAACTTTTCTTCAGGGGTCAGGTCGAGCTCATCCATAATACGCTCGGTTGCTTCCAACCAATACTCGGCTGTATTGGGTGCCACACCGACACTCCACGAAACACCTCGACCCCGTTGGCTCGGAGTCGCTCGGGTACAGATTTTCGAGCTCTCGAATTTCCACTCGCGCCAGCCACCATTTCCAAAACTCGCAACATAGCCTGCGACACACAAGATCATCCCGTCCCGAGCTTGCGCTCGACATTAACGATTAAGGGTGGTGGTGGCGGTGGTAATTCATTGTCAGACCCTTGACCCGATCTAACGGGTTCTGACACAGTTATTCTTCCTCTGTCGCGTCCTTGACGATCGCGTCCTCTAGAACTCATTTCTAATGTCGAGATCTGATTAAGAAGTTTTTTGTAAATTAGTACTTTTGTTTCACTTTATTACTCGCGAAGAAATTTTATGAAAAAGAGTTTAGGAGTGGTTCTTTCGTATTCATACATGCACACAGTCTTTTCATTCATTCACACATCCATCAAACAATTATGAACCTTAGTTCATTCAGAGAAACGTTGTAGTTTTTCATTTGTTGTTGTTTTTCCACTACCCGGGGGTATTTTCGTAATTTGTCCTACAGGGGTATTTTTGTAATTTGTTAAAATAAGGTTTCTTGGTGATTTTGTCACAAAGTATTTTTGGTACTTTTAAGTTCCCGGGGTATTTTGGAAAATTTTTGAGATTCGAGGGTATTTCAGAAATTTTTAGACCTTGGGGGTATTTTGGTAATTTTTCCACAAACTGGGGTAAATTGTAAAATTTTAATAAATCGGGGATATTTCAGAAGTTGTAAAATTTTGAGGGTTCTTTTTGAGAAATTTATTTTCCAAAACGATGGAGTTGCAAAAATTTTGGAAGTTAGGGTCATTTTGGTAATTTTAGTAAGTTAGGGGTAATTTTGTAATTTTCCAAAAATTAAGGTATTTTTCTGATAGGTTGCAAATTAGGGTTTTTGAACATTTATGAAATAATGAAATTTTGGCAAAACTATTGAGTAGTGGGGCATTTTATAAACCAAGGGTATTTTTGTAATTTTACCACTAGGGGTATTTTTGTAATTTTATAAATCAAAAATTTTCGGAGAAAATTATGTATAGGAAATAGTTTTCGTGAATTAAGGGAAAAATGATTTAAGTATTTTAATATTAAGGTTAGAAAAATGGCTAGTTCCTTTCGGGTTTTAGTTATTGGGTTTAGCTTTATGACCGAGCCTTCTTGGTCGGGGTGAACCAAAGCTACGCACCAGGCGAGATTCGAGTTGAGAGGAGGTGAGTCACGCGATTGCTTAAGTACCAAGCTCCCACTGAAACCATTCCTAGACATGCGTCAGGGGTTGCCACACCCACTAAGTCCTGCAGGTTAGGATGAGCAGAAGCTACGCACTGTAGGGGATTCTGTGAAGAGGAGGTGAGTCACTAGGGCTGCTTAAATACCAAGCTCTTGAGATCCACTCCTAGACATGCGTACCATGGTTGCCACACCCTAACTTGATTGACTTAGCCATAGGTTTGTTTTAGTGTATTAAGTCTTATGTATTTGTGTTTGAGTAGACTAATCCTGGGTTCAAGTTCCTATCATGCTATTCTACGTTCCATTCCTATTCTACCCTTCTATAATTCACATAATCACACGATAGATAGGGGTACTTACACGGTGGATCATGGGTTGGAGACTTAGGTGCCATGCCATCAAACCTCGTCTACTTTCAAAATATTTCCATAAAACTCATTTGGGCTTGATTTGAAAGCGTTTTGGGCCTTAGGCCACGGTAGAGAGTTTAAAATTAGGCTCGATACCAAACTAAAACACCCACACCCTACCACGAGAATGGACCGGATCTGGTATGTTCCTTGAAGTAACCCGGTTTAAATTCATTCAATACTTTAAAAACTGTGTGTTTTGGAAGATTGTCTGTTGTGGGTTGGGCTCGAGTTGAAAACAAATTTATTTTATATCGAAAACCCATTTGTTTTAGGTGACAAAATATTTAAACTTATTTTAAATTAAATGGGCTTATTCTTTATAAAGCCCTAAATTTCATAACATAGTAATTGAAGCAGAAATAAAAATCGTCACGATGGCCTTATTACATAAAACGAAACCCAAAATAAAATTGTAAAGTACTTAAAATAAAGTAAAGATTCAAATTAAATCAAACTTCAAAATTTGAACATGGCCACCACAAGCTCTGTAGTCCGGTCCATTCTTGCTCATCACCAAACATGTTCCCATAGGGGTGAGTCGATAGACTCAATGTGTAACCAACACCAAAACGTAATAGAAATAGGCACACCATACATATCATATTCATATAAAATTCAAGATAATGATGCAAACCCGAACCCAAACCTATATGCCATCCGCTACACTCCACCGTACCAACTTTGTGCACCGTGGGGACTACTAAGTCAACCCTCCATCCGCTACACACCATCGAAGGCGTCAATTGCGGTCGGCGTGCTCATCGCCCACTTAAGATTTTGTGGCATAGCCACACGATATTTGTGTCATGAGACACCACATTTAGATAATGTAACCGGTTACCACATTCACTTAGTGAGACCAAGTCATCACATATTCTTAGTGAGACCAAGTCGTCACATATTCTTAGTGAGACCGAAGTCATCACGTTTCACTTAGTGAGACCAAGTCATCACATTCACTTCCCTTTCTCAAATAACCCGAATGCCCCAAATTATACATATCATGCATATCATATTTAATTTCACTTTCACATCACTTTTCACATGTTAAATATAACATATTTGAAATCCTAGTAGGAGTAGGAAAATGTACACAGTACTTTGTACCATAATATGGTACTTTAGCCACATTCTTACACTTTCATATTAACATATATATCATATTTAAGCCATAAATCTATTAAGATTAGTGTGGGGTACACACCGTACCTTAGCCATATTCTTACACTTTCATATTAACACATATAATGAATTAAAGCCGTAAATCTATCAAGATTTAGTGTAGGGTACACACCTGATTTGTTTAACGATTCCTTGAGATTCCGAAAAGCTAGATCTAATGTTTAGATCCTTAGTCCCTACATTTGATTTATCACTTATTACTTAGCATAAATTCTATTTGGCTATAATATCCAAATCCTAGTAGGATTTGTAAAAAGACTTACCTTTGATGCCGATTTGATGATTATTCAAATCCCGAAAACTTGGTTTTCCTTCACCTGATATTCGGCCAACCCTAAATCTCAACATAGATTAGTTTTCGGCTTTTTAATAATTAAAGATCTAATCTATGTAATCACACAAGCCTTGGCCGAATACATTTAGGTGCTTACCTTATGGATTTTAAATCCCGAAAACTTCACCTTCCTCTTCCTTGAAATCGGCCAAATCTTAGATCTCTGAATCGGTTAGTTTTTGATTAATTTGATCTAAATAACTAAGTTTTGGCCTTGGCCGAATGTATACACTCACTTACCTTGGAGTTCTCAAATCCCGAAATTGATCTTTATTTTAGATTCCTGTCGAAATCACATGTTAGATTTGATCTACCATTCAATTATGGAAGAGACCTTTTTGGCCGAATGTACATAGATGTACTTACCTCGTTTTCAAATCCCGGATGATCCCTTATACTATTCGGCTATGGCACTATTATGGATCACAAAGTTTCGGCTTTTGTGAAGGGATAGTAGAAGAAAAGAAAAAGAAAAGAAAAGAAAAGAGATGGAGAGAGTTTTGACAGAGAGAGAATTCGGCTAAAGGGAGAAGAAAAGATTGGTGCTTATTTGGCTAGGGAATTTGACAAGAGGTTCTCTTGAAGAGAAAAGAATGAAGAATGGCTCTTAACTTTCCCTCTTTAGCAAAACTATTAGCCTTAGAGTCCTCAATCGGCCAACTCTTCCTATGTGATAAATTTTAATTTTATCAACTATTAAATTCCATCAAATCTCTAATTAGCCAAAATTCCAAAGGAATAGAAACTCTTCTTTCTAAATCCTTGTGCAGTCAACTCTCTACTCAAGGAGGCAAAATAAAACTTCTTTTATTTGCTTCCTAGGTGACTCGAACTCAGGCCCAACACCCCTTGCATGTGGGCCATTTCACGAGGCCTTAAGTGGCATCTTGAGCCACTTTTCTAATTCAGATTAATGGGTCAAATTTCACGTATTTTATATTTTAGGGTCACTGGCCCTAAGTTCCCTTTGAACTTTAAAATTGACATTTGAGGTCATTTTAAGTTTCCAAAATTTTCATGCTACTGTAACTTGACATTTCCTAGGTTTCCAAAATGTTTAGTTTCCTCTTTTAGCTTAGTTTCCAAAATGTTTAGTTTCCTCTTTGGCTTAGTTTCCAAAATGTTTACTTTCCTAATTTGCTTAGGTTTCCAAAATGTTCACTTTCCTAATTTGCTTAGGTTTTCAAAATGTTCACTTTCCTAATTTGCTGAGGATTCCAAAAATGGTCATTTTCCTACTTTCCACGTATCATTTCCATATATTCTCAAGTTTCCAAAAATCATTTCAAATTTATTCCAAAACACATAAAACATGTCTTTACGTACAATTAGGCCAAAATGTATAGGCCCTTTTTAAGATGTTATACCGGTACCTATTTATCGATAGGTTACGAGCCCATCCAACATGTTTTCCATCAAAAGTTGAACAACTTGAGCACCATTAATGCTTACGGTGCAACATATGTTTCAAATATACTGTTCAAAAAGTGGACGCATGACGTTGGCACATGACGTTAAACTTGGCCGAGTACATCAATTCGGTATTGAATAAGACGCATTTTCCAACCAACGGCTCGGTATTATCATCAAAGGCCTTATTTTGCCTATATTCGAAGCACCCATTCTCCAACCTACGGCCCGTTATTATCATCAAAGAATCACACTGAAATAAACCCCGATTTGGCAGGAGTAAGAGATTCGCCGCCAATCTTAGGAGGGAAACTAGCCAGCTAGGGTTTCAAATTGATGACGAGCTTGCACATAATTACGGCAAACTGATCTGAAATCATCTGCTGCAAATGCTAACTGGAAGAGAAAGTTTAAGCAGATTGATCGGCAAGCGCCGCCGTTTTCTTCCCAACCTTCAATCTATTCTCTCTTCGCCTATCCGGGTAATCCTCTCTCGCTTTCCTTTTATTTGCTCTTATCTTATAGAAAGGTAAAATTGACGTTGATTTTACATTTTTTTAGAGCTCTTTAAATCTATTGTCTGATAAAAATGGAGGCTTGACTGAAACTGAATCTTCCAAAGGCAAAGTTGAAATATCCAGTTCTGATTTGGTAACTTGCCCTGTTTGTGGGAGCAAAGTTCGTGGTGAAGATTACACTATCAATTCTCATCTGGGTATTTTCCTTTTCTCTTGTTTTCAATGCTATTGGTTAGCTATATATATTGCCCCGAGTCTCCTACTGCACTTTTCCTCTCATGTATCCATGCCCAACATTCGTGTCATACATTTCCAAAAATAGACCTAATTTTCTTCATGTATCTCTGTCTGGTTTCAGATATGGATATAGGGAAATGGCCTTCATACTCTTCAATTTTTCTCATGTATTTGTATCCGACCTTCATCCAACGTATATTTGAATAAGGATGAAAGGACATGACCTTTCAATAACTCATCAAATACTTGAAGAATTGAACATAGTCATGTTGTACACGTGCCTGTTTTGGATACTCAATTCAATAGGCATTACATTTTTGTTCTTATTTGATTTTATATCTGCTAATATGACTTAATGGGTTCAGATAGATGTCTTTCTAGAAGAACCAAGCGGAAGCTGACACAGCGGACACTTCTTGAGTTAAACTTTGGTTGTTCTCAATCAAAGCTTCAAATTTCCTCGGATGAATCAGAACAGCTGCTGAGTAGTGACCTTAGTAAGAATTGTTCTGACTATGAAGAGAATGTCACTCCTTGCTTCTCGAAGATTAATCCAAGAGAAGAAAAAAGCCATGATCAGCGCAGACAATTGCCGCATACTGAGAGTGTTAAACAAATTGATGTGGCTGGTTCAGCAGAAAATCCAATCAGTGAAGGAAGGGCAATCACCATGGTTGACTTTTCTGCATTGTCCACTGATAATGAGGAGTCCAGAAATCATATGGATGGAACTGTGGACAGCATATCTGGGATGGCTATTGATACTTTTATCGTCGGTCGTAAGTTTAGTGATGAAAAAGAGGTGAATCTAGGGGCAAACATATCTCTTCTGAGAGACCCTGATAATATTAAGGATTCAAATGCTATCAAGGTTCACTTGCTTTTGCCTTTGCATTTTGCATAGTACTATATTGACCTTTTATTTCATTCCCTTTTCTTTTGGTTTGAAGGGGGGGGCGGGGCAGGAAAAAACTACTAATACCACCTTGTTTTCTTATTTTAATCAGGTTCTTTCTGCAAGTTCTGCATGCTGTAAAGTGCTTGGTTATCTCCCTCTAGAGTTAGCTCAGTATTTATCTCCTCTGATTGAAAAGTATTGCTTGAGCTTTGAGGTGATGTAGTTCAAAAGAAACATGTTCAGTTTTTTTTCAAGATGGCTACTCTTATGAATGTAATGTTCATATACACAGTATTGAATGAACTATAAAATGAATAAGGGAAGGACATGAATTAATAACTCTTTTTAAATGGGACTGAAGGAAAGAGTGTGAATAAACTAACATGTTCAGAAAACCTCAACCTACCTGTAGGTAAAGTGAGTCCAGTGGAAATGAGGTGTTAGAAATTATTTGTTATCATTCAAGAGTAGTTGAAAAGCTGATAAGAGGTAAAAGGGAAAAAAAAGAACTCTGCACTCATTTAATTTGATTCCTCTATCTAAGTGCCAAACTTGTCACAGTGGAGGTTTATCACTCTAGGGACCTAAGTTCTCAATCAACTGGCTAGGATTCCATTTATATTTATTTATGTATTTATTTTTGGGTGTGTTTGTGTGAAGAATCCTAGATTAACTTCTTAAAAGTCATCATCCTTCCTCCCTTTCTTCCCTGTGTTGGCATCTTTAACTGTAATAGTTTTAAAACATCCTACATGTGTCATGAACATTTCATTTTTACAAGCTTCTGAAGTTTTGGGAAGAAAATACATCCGTGACATGCTTTTCTCGATACATTTTGATTATGTAATTCTGAATAGGCTACATATACCTGGCTAAAGAAATGGCTATATAATTGATTTATGTAGTAGATAATCACCTTAATGAAAATGTTGGTATTATCATATATTCTTCTCCCTTTCTCTCTTTAGAAGTATTTATTGTCATACTCTTTTAATCAATCAAATTGTCACACTCTTAAATTTGCTAAAATGATGGAAACTGATAAGATTCTAGTTCTTCTCATCTCACTTTAGGCTTCTTGCAGGGATATGTGATATCTGTTCCTAAATGTTCTCTTGATGCTATTCCAATTCAGATTGTGTGTCAGAACAGTATATTTAATGGTAAAAAAGGATGTGATGAATTTGAGGCTTTACATTTGTGGCAAAAAGCTCTTCAAGTCGTTGAATTTGCAAAGAACGGCCCACCTAATACGACAAAATATCAGCAAAATTTTTGTCTGTTACTAAAGGAGGTTCTAACTAGTAGCCCTCACCTTTTCACAAAAGATGAAAAGAAATTCATCGGTACCGCTTCAAATTCTTGGTTTCCATTTTTTCCTGTCATTTAAAGTTCTACTTGTTTTTAATGTCTATATCATCTTTTGGCAGAATCATTCACTTCATTATCAGAGGATAGTCAGAGGCTTTTTGTTCGACTTTATACACGGAAAGGTTTTGTATTACAATATTAAGTTTGTATAATATCCTCTCCCTCACAATCTCTGAGTTCAATTTGTTATTTATACCTGCATGTATAGCTCCATTCTTCACTACTAGTCCTTATACATCGATTCTATTGGCTGCTTAACATTGAACTTAGATCGACTTAAGTAGGTAGGCTTTGGATCATGATTATTTTTTTCTGTGTTGCTGAATTACGAACTGAATATACTGGACTAGTGAGCTACTCAAGTTTTTATTGTTGGATTCGTTTAAGAGCTAGTTTATTTTGCATTGTTAAATAAGTTTCTACAAGTTCATTTTACTATCAATAGATGATGTAAACAGCTAAAACTTTTAAAAGCTACTAAGATTCTTTTCCATATTGAGTTTATTTGTGCTTACTCAGTGACTATTTGTCATCAAAAACAGCCTTGATTGTCTTCAACCCTAGACATTCAAATGGAGATCCACAGTCTCTATAAGGATGGTTTTTCTTTCTTTGTCTTTAAATATGCATGTGTGATACTTGTATAAGAAGTCTTTGACATTGTGCTATACGAAGTTGTCAACCTACTAATTTACATTGTCCAAAATTGCGCATTTGTTTCCATGGTCAATAAATTTCATTGTCATGCTTTTTTTTTTTTTTTTTTATTATTTTGAAATTCAGGACCTTGGTTTCGATTGTCTACCATTATGTACCCTGAAATATGTAATCCTCAACAAGCTGTCAAGGAACTGTCTGGTAAGTTAAGTTTACTAAAATTATTCCTATTTCTATACCAAAGTCTTTCCTGACAGCAAAAACTTATTTATGTGACATTGCAGCAACTGGCTACCTGTATCTCTTTGAAGATACAACTAAACTACATCATGATGAAATGAAGGACCTTTTGAGTCTGCTCACTGTTTCTGAGCTTCGTGACATTTTATGTACACTTAGAAAGGTTTGGATTTTTTATGTCTACTTCCTATTGTGTCAGATTACAGTTTCCTAATAAGGAATATTCAGTATATTAAATAGAATCCTGTAGATATTTTGTATTAAATAGGATCCTGTAGATATTTTATTTATTGCTATCCCTAACTTTAAGGTTGTGTTTTAAGGGACAGCATCCCTAGAATCAGTTTGCTTCCTAGTTTAGAGTTTTCCTAAAGTTAGGCTCACTATGTATATAAATATTAGTGTAATTTCTTGTGAAATAATAAGAACGAAAAAGCCTATTTCTAACATGGTATCAGATTAGACCAATTAAGAATTTTTTCGGTAATCTTTTACTCCCACAAAACCCTCAAGCACGCTTCTTTTGTTCAAAAGAAATGTCCGAAATTATCAAAACCAATACCAATAGGGATAGTTCAAATCTCTATGAAAAACTCCAACCAAACAAGTGAGTTGCGAATATTCAAGTGGCCTCTGAGTTAAATGGGAAGAATTACGAAGTGCTCTCGGTTGGTTCAGACGTTCTTAAAGGGCGAGGAAAGTTGAATCACTTACTCGACACAGGACCTAAAGAAGGAGATCCTCGGTTGTTTGCTTGGGATGAACAAGACTCCATGGTCATGTCTTGGTTATGGAATTCTATGGTGCGAAATTAGTGACACATGCATGTTTCTTAACTCATCCAAAGAAATATGGGAGGTCGTGAAGCGACTTATTTTAAAGTTAATCTTTGCTCAAATCTATGAAATCAAGACTAGATTTCATCCACCAAGCAAGGAAGTCGTTCCATCACGGATTATTCTAATCTTTTGCAAAGCTTATGGCGGAGATGGATCATTACGGTGCATTAAAATGCGGTCAATCTGCGATCTGACACTCTTGAAATGGTTCGTTGAAAAGGACCGAATTTATGATTTTCTTCTTTGGGCTAAATGTTGAATTTGATGCGATAAGAGTCCAAATACTTGGAAAGGAAGAGCTACCATCACTAAATGAGACACTCGCAATAGTTCGTGTTGAAGAAGGAAGAAGAGGAGTTATGCTTGAAGATAATCGAGTAGATGGTTACGCCTTAGTTACAAAGGTCATGTCGATGAGAGGAAAATTGCCATGGAATGACCAATTGGCAATGATATGAAGCGAAAAGATTCTACAAGGCCTATTAAAAGGGAGTCTCATATGGTGCACCTCTTGTAAAAATCTCGTCACACAAAACATCTTGGAAGCTCCATGGGAAGCCACAGACAATTAAAAGGAATTTTTCCAAACCATGGACAACCAAAGGAACAAGGGCGAGCAAATATAGCACGACGGATGGATGAAGAACGAATTCGTGTTTTTAATAAAGACGAAATTGAGAAGTTAAAGACGTTCTTTGGGATCATTGGAAAAGTTTTCTTCCACAGTACTTGCGGTTTACGCTTTTAGTTATTTCCTATTCTCAAAATTCTAATGTCTCGGACACGATCACCAATGTGTCTTGGGTTATTGACTCAGAGCTACTGCACCATATGACCCACTCCTCACACAAATTTGTTTCATATACACCTTGTCCTAGTAATAGAAAGATTACGATGGTGATGGTTACTGTGATAACGGTGGTTGGTCAAGGTGATATTGTTATAAATAAGACCCTTACTCTTAAAAATGTCCTTCATGTTCCTAAACTATTTCCCAACATTCTCTCCATCCAAAAACTTACCAGGGACTCTAATTGTAGTGTGGTTTTTTATCCCAATCAATATTTTTTCCAGGAACAGAATACGAAGAAGATGATTGGACAGGCTAAGGAAGCAAATGGCCTATATTATCTTGAAGAATCTAGTGGAGAAATTAGTGCTCTGAATTCCTCACCGTTATCTTTCCTATCAAAGTCTGTTCAAGCTCATAAAGACCAAATTTGGCTCCATCACCTCCGCTTTGGTCATCCTTCATTTCCAGCTCTTAAATTTACGTTTCCTTCCTTGTTCAAAGGAATAAATGTTGAAAATTTCCATTGTGATGTTTGTGAACTTGCCAAATATAAACGTACCTTTCCAGTAAGCAATAAAAGAACATCCGCTCCTTTTACTCTTATTCATAGTGATATTTGGGGACCATCAAACATTTCAAACATCTCTGGGGCTCGGTGGTTTGTTTCCTTTATTGATGATTGTACCCGTGTGTCTTGGATATTTCTTTTAAAACAAAAATCTGATGTAAGGTCTGTTTTCACAACCTGATCAAAACATAATTTGGGGCTGCAATAAAACGGTTTAGGACAGACAATGCTAAAGACTATTTTAATCATTCTCTCCTCATATTTTCAAGAAAAAGGCATTCTCCATGAGTCCTCTTGTGTTAACACACCCCAACAAAATGGTGTTGCCGAAAGAAAGAATGGTCACATTTTAGCTATTACTAGAGCTCTATTGTTTCAAAGCAATGTCCCTAAACAATCTTGGGGAGGTTGTTTTAATCATTACTCATTTGATAAATAGGTTGCCTACAAAGGTCCTTGACTCTCAAAGTCCTATACAAGCTCTATCGAAATTTTTTCCTGATTTCAATACCTCAAATCTTCTTCCCAAAATATTTGGGTGTGTTGCCTTTGTCCATGTCCATTCTCAGAATAGGGGAAAAATCGATCCACGAGCTATCAAATGTGTCTTTCTCGGTTATTCCTCTACACAAAAAGGGTACAAATGTTACAATCCAGCCACCAAAAAATTTTTTGTTTCAGCTGATGTCACTTTTGCAAAAGAAGAAATTTTTTTTTCTCGTTCTTATTTTTAGGGGGAGAACTTATTCACAGAAGATAAGGGTAGAGAGTTTTTTCTTCTTGATTTTCCACTTCATCCATTTTGCCTAACTTAATTTTCCAGCTCCTATTCAAGCAGACCAAACACTCAACCCTTACCTACCAACCAGCCTGCCCACCTTGACCCTATGCAACCTGAAATAGAGCCAACTACACCTAAGCCACCAAAAGGAATTCAGGACACTACTCGCCCTTTACTAGTTTACTCAAGGAAGAAGGCACCGGTGCAAGTTTAATCATCTTCTTCGGATAAACAACCTACTGCTCTACAACCTGAGGTAACTACTGAACCTACTTTGAATACTACTGAAAATTCAGATCAGAAAGACTATGATTTTCCTATTGCTATTAGAAAAGGAACTAGGACTTGTACAAAACATCCCTTGTACTCATTCATGTCCTACAAAAATTTGTCCCATTCCCAAAACTGTATCTGAGGCATTAAATAATGAGAATTGGAAAAATGCCATGAAGGTTGAAATGGAAGCACTTGAAAAAATAAGACATGGGATTTGGTAAAATTCTGAAAGGAAAGAAAAGCAGTTGGATGTCATTTGGGTGTATACAGAAAAATACAATTCAGATGGCTCTTTGGAGAGGTACAAAGCAAGATTAGTTGCTAAAGGTACACTCAAAAGTATGGAATAGACTATCTTGAGACATTTGCCCGGTTGCAAAGATGAACACCGTGAGAGTGTTGTTGTCACTTGTCGCCAACAGAGGTGGAAACTACTGAGTTTGACATCAAGAATGCTTTCTTACATGGTGATCTTGAGGAGGAAGTCTATATGGATGTTCCACGTGGTTTGGTTCGAGATCTGAGACGGTGTAGTTTGCAAACTAAAAAAGGCTTTGTACGGACTAAAACAGTCCTCGAGAGCTTGGTTTGGAAGATTTACCAAAGTGATGCTCAAGCTGGGGTAAAGAGTCAAGGAGATCACACTGCTTGTAAAGCACTTATCTTCAGGGGGAATGATTGCTTTGTTAGTCTATGTAGATGACATTATAGTGACAGGTGATGATTTGGAAGGAATGAAAAATTTGAAGAAATGCCTAGTAAAAGAGTTTGAGGTCAAAGAGCTTGGTAAATTAAAATATTTCCTTGGTATTGAAGTAGCACACTCTCGGGAAGGAATCTTCATATCTCACCAAAAATACATAATTGATTTGTTGACAGAGACGAGCAAGTTGGGATGTAAAGTAGCAGAGACACCTATAGAAGTGAACCACAAATTTGGAGATGCACTAGAAGATGCAGTAGTTGATAAGGGTTTATATCAAAGACTCGTAGGGAAGCTCATTTGCTTGTCACATATTGGATCGGATATTGCCTATGCAGTTGGTGTTGTAAGTCAGTTTATGCACAATCCTAAAGAGTCGCATCTTGAGTGTATACCGATTCTCTGATGCTTAAAAGGCACTCGAGCGGAGAATCCTAGTTAAGAAAGGGAGAATTTAACCCTTGAAGCCTATCTTGAGGCGATTATGCAGGATCTATGGTTGATAGAAGATCAACCTCGGGCTATGCATATTTACGGGAGGCAACCTTGTAACTTGGAGAAGTAAAAATAGAATCTTGGCTAGATCTAGTGCTGAAGCGAATTTAGAGCGATGGCTCTTGGAATTTGTGAACTATTATGGCTGAATTATTTTGAAGGATTTGAAGATCAAGTGGGAAGGTCCAATGAAGTCATTGTGATAATAAGTGCGCTATCAATATTGCACATAATCCAGTGCAACATGATCGTACGAAGCACATTGAGGTTGACAGACATTTCATCGAGGAGAAACTTGACAGTGGCCTAATTTTACTCTATATGTGTCCACTGATGGTCAACTGGCAGATATCCTAACCAAAGGATTATCTGGGAAGACCTTTCAGAAACTAGTAAGTAAGCTGAGAATGGATGATATCCACTTCTCAGCTTGAGGGGGAGTGTCAGATTATAGTTTTCTAATAAGGAATATTCAGTATATTAAATAGAATCCTGTAGATATTTTATTTATTGCTATCCCTAACTTTAAGGCTGTGTTTTAAGGGACAGCATCCTTAGAATCAGTTTGCTTCCTAGTTTAGAGTTTTCTAAAGTTAGGCTCACTATGTATATAAATATTAGTGTAATTTCTTGTGAAATAGTAAGAACAAACAAAGCCTATTTCTAACATATTGTTCTTTGTGGCACTATAGCAATTCTGTACTCTGTAAAAGCATTTCTTTTTATCCTGGTGTAGTGTTTTAGGCTTGGAATGTAATTATTATTATGCTAGTGTCATGTGCCACTGGTCTTCAATATGAAGAGGTCAATATTTCTTTTCGAATTCTTTCTTTTTCTTTTACCATAATGTCTATGATGCTACTAAAGTTCTACTATAAAAGGGTTTATTGGATCATGAACAATCAACTAGGATTTTCTCTAAATAATTTATTTTGTACTTTGATTATTCTTTATTGGAACTTTTGTATCTGTTTGTGTATGTTTTTGAACATATGAAGCAACATTTTCTACAGAGTTAAAGCACTGATAGTGAATTATCTAGCTGTATCTATATGTTAATGAAATTGAAACATATTATCATCTTCTGTTCATATAAATCAATGAAAATGGTGATCTAATTCAAACAGTTGGGCTTTTCTTATGTGCGCTCTTTGATTTCTGCTAAGCTACTCTTACGCAAGATTCCCATTTTTATTGCATATATTTTACAACTGTTTAGGTTTTCTTGAATTAATGTAGCACCACATTTATGCCTTTATCCCATCAAATTTCTCTTAAAGAATGACTGTAGTTTTACTGTTCATCATTATTTACAAGCATGATTTGAGGTCAACATGTAGTTAAAGCACATTTGAGTTTGAATATACTACAAGTAGGAAATGGAGCATTTTGGTTGGGTCTTCCTAATTTTGGTTGATTCCATAGTTTATGCTCCTAAACTAATGGATTGGCCTCTGATGACTACACATTAAGAGATCTGCTGTGTGGACAGATACGGGTCAAACATTTTATATCTATTCACTACGGTAACAATTATATGGAAATTTTGATTTGCCAACAGCGTAGATTGAGTTGGTAGGGATCAGATGCTTTGCTTGTAAAGCTCAGGTTTGATTGCCACTGCCAACAGTTCCATGCCTTGGCCCTACTGCTGGTTATCCTTCCCTCACCTAAACTTATTGATGTGATTTTTCAGAAGTAAATAAATGCATTAGATCGAACATTGATACTAGCTTCATTTCTTTAGTTCAGTCATGAGTTTAAGGTTTGCAATAGATGTTGCCTTTCCCATCCTCATATTGGCTTTCTTATTTTAGCAGATCTGTGCAAAATCGGGTATTTTAAGCATCTTATTTTCTGTGAGAATAATCCTTATGGCATGGCTTAATCTGTTAGTCTCGCAATTCAGATAAGATTCAGACAACCATATTTCTGAAAGCATGGTTGTTGCCTGCTATTTTTGCACTAGCTGCTTTTCCTTATGTTGCACTAATTGTTCTTTGTCACCTCTTTTTTGTTTAGGATGTAGTAGTAGCACACCTAACACAATACTAGTGTTTTAAAAGTCAGGGCGTTGCTTGGCTATTTTAATCATCAAAACAATTTTTTTGTTGGTGCTCCTCATTTCCTGTTATTCTAAGTAGTCATTTGTTGTACTGAAATTCTATGTAATAGTCCAGTACACCCATGGTTTTAGCTTCTATTAACCGTTATGGTATCAAGTATGTGTTTCTTACTTTGTTTCTTTGATGGTCCTCTGTATTCTGTTGAGTGTTCAGAAATGTAATCAGGGTTCAAGAAAGCAAAATCTTATTGCATCTCTTCTTGCCTGCTATAAAGGTGGATCATGGTAAATATTATTTCGTAACAACAATTCATCAATTTTATGTAGTTTGCAAAAGCCCAATTGTATGTGTTAATTCTGACTTATTATTGTTGGTATATAATTTGCAGCCCTGTTCTAGAACGGTTAATTTGGGAGAGAACCGAGATTTGTATTAGGACATCTCCAGAAGCTGAATCCCTTTTTTGGCGTGCTGAGGTGCTTGTACTAGTTCTGCCCCAGAATACTGCAGTGATACCCCATATGGTGTTTAACAATTTAATATAATGAGTCTTGTTTCGTACCGCAGAGGCTTTTCTTCCTAAATGGAGAACAGGATCTGTCGGCATTCCTACTGGTGGATCTTGGCATTGTCAAGTATCCTACTTACAACTGCATAATTTTAGAACAGATTTTCTCAAATGAAAGTGACTTACTTGCATATGAAGAGGTCTTGATTTCTCTCTATTTGATTATACCAGTTGAAATTTTGTTGCCCTTTGCCACATATAATTGTAATGTGTTGCAGGCCATTGAAGTGGCTCAAGTAATTGATCAGTCTCTTGATGAAAACAACTTTGAGTTGGTTTTAAGATGCATCATGATAGCCGATTCCCGTATATCCTGCTGTCCCGAGAAATTGATTGATTCCACAAGTCCTGATTTAATGGCTATATTTCGATCATGCTTCTCAGCATCATGGGTGTATTCTAAAGTAATCTTGCTTGGAATTTCCTTCCTTGAGTGTGAGCGTAGGTATGGAACATGATTCTTTGGTACAAGTAAAAATAAAATTCCCCTTATCATTTTTTGATTGTCTATTAAGATGACAATACAGGGAACTAATTATCTTTTAAATTCTTTATCTTTCTAGGCTTTGCCATTGTTTGATTGGATGATTTATGCGCACAACCATCAATGATCACTTAAAAGTTTTTTATTTCAAAATAAGATGGTTTTGGTTGGATAGTAACAGTAGCAAGAGTGTAGTAGTAATAGTACCAATTGTATTATTTTATGGTACTCAAACTCAAGTGTGAGTGTCATATACAAGTTTTTGTTCGGTACAGATATGTTCAGTTTTGTGCAACCTGTTTCATGTATTTGGAGTCCCTTAAAGGTCATATCCCCATATCTGTATTCTGGATATGCGTTGGACATGAGTGTCGAACCCAGGTATTTTAAGAAAAATGAAAATTCAGTGACATTTTGCTAACTGCAATTGGATGTAGTGGTAGCAAATGGCAAAAGTAGCAACGTTGGCAGGGTGGTGATAGTGGTAGGCAATAAAGCGACCATCAATGATCCAACAATGAATAAACTACTACGAGAATTCATAAGTGAACCATAAAATTTCATCGAGCATAGTGCTACTTTCATTAACCTGGTTAATGATCTTGATGCATAAGAAAAAAGCCACATCCAAGACAAATGTTGGGTTTTTTAAAAATATTTTTATAATTGTCTTGTCTCAGGTACAAGGATGCGATATGGGTTTTTTAAAAATATTTTTATAATTGTCTTGTCTCAGGTACAAGGATGCGATACATTTACTAAGGCGATTGCTTGATTGCTTCACCCGTGATACAAGAAGGGGATATTGGACCGTAAGATTATCTGTTGATTTGGAGCATATTGGCTGCCCCAATGAGAGTCTTTCAGTCGCTGAGGCTGGATTATTAGATCCTTGGGTTCGTGCCGGTTCAAGAATGGCACTACAAAGGCGAGTTCTTCGCTTGGCAAAACCACCTAGGCGCTGGAAAACTCCAAGCTTTTCAGAATCTCTTAAGAGGAAGATAATAGAGGTACTCATTACTATTTCTTTGTGTTGGTTTTGCTCCTTGAGCTGTGCACTTAAGAAGTTTCGAAGTATGCTTGACCTAGATTCATTTTCCTTGAAATACCCGTGCCGTGTCTGATTCATATATGGACATGGGTATGGGATATGCTCCTCCTATGACTCTCGAAATACATGAAAATCTTGGACACATCCATGTTTGGCACTCTCACCAGAGTCCAACTAACATTGTACTTAGCTAATTATATTAGTTTTCATCCTGAGACATACAGGTTCATATTCAAGGGAGACCATTGAACTGTGAAGCTGGTAGAAAAAGCCGGTTCTATGGGGAAGATGGGGAGCAATGTGGAGTAGAACAGTTAGCTCTACAGTATTATGCAACAGAAGGTGGATGGCAGGGTGTCCATACAGAGAGTGGTATATGGATAACTATCTTCGGGCTTCTCATGTGGGATATTTTATTTTCAGATGTACCAAATGTTTTCCGCACCAGATTCCAGGTACAATGCTCAATGTCAGTCATAAAAGAAACACAACATTTTGAATTGCTTTAGCAAGTCGGTGATGCTTTGTAATTCATTACATGCAAGTATGTGTTTCTTCATGCTTACGTATTGATTTGATTGCAATGCCACTTTGAAAATTTTGGTTGTGTTGCTTGGTTCATTCTGAGTACATGATACGACATGACCACCTAAATCATGATAAAGATAAGAATATTTAAATGTTTAAAATTTTATATAACACGATTTATTAACATATCAAAATTTGTATAAGTATAAATTACTTTGAACATGATTATGAGATGACAAGATATTCAGCTACATGACTTGCCAGGTCTACGGCTTGACTTTGGCGAATTTAGTTGTTATAAATCGCAACAATCGGAAGGGTGATGAGACAGAATCTGAAACTCGAAACTTTCTCCACCCTTTAAATGATAATATACTAGTATACCATTTATATCCTTCAACATGATTGCTTCGAATACATGTATATTTGAAGACAAGCCATATTACTCGGATGAGAGAGTTAGGTACAGATATGTTTAATTTTCTTTGAAGTATTTCCATGTACTTGGGAGGTCTTTGGAGAGTCATCCATATACCCTATCCGAATGTTTTAAAACAGGTACTTGAAAAAATAAAATAAAAGCAGGAGCAATATAGGATTAAAGGGAACTAACAAACATTTGAAATAGTACATAGCTTTGGCTTAATAACCAATTCAATTTCTCTGAAAATTTTCTTCACTTTTTTTTTTTTTTTTTGTTTGAAGGGGGGTGGGGGGAAGAATTGTGTGCTAAATTTGTGAGTTTCTTAGATAAGTAAATATTTCCTTTTGCAGACTGCTCCATTGGATATGGAGACTGATCATTTTTATCTGGCAAGAAAGAGCCTTATCGAGCCCCAACTACAAAAAATCCACAATGGTTTGGCTGAAGAGATTCTCATAACATCATGGGAATTGCATATTGGGACAGCTTGTAGAGGAGTTAATTGGGACCAACACTCCCTTTCCGACCTTCGAGCAGCTGTTTCATGTATCAGAGGTCCTTGTTTGGCCTCTCTATGTAGACATCTCGCTCAGGATTACCGCAGTTGGTTGAGTGGAATGCCCGATTTGTTGCTCTGGCGGTTCCATGGGGACTACAAAGGTGAAGCCAAACTCGTCGAGGTTAAGGGCCCTAGAGATCAACTCTCCGAACAACAAAGAGCATGGCTGCTGCTTCTAATGGATTGTGGATTCAACGCGGAGGTTTGTAAAGTGAGCCCTACAGGAACATCCCCTTGAGGTTAGTTACCCTACTAAAAACCTGTATTACTTGAACGTATTTGAAAGTGTTGTATAGTTATGTAAACCATGTGAGTATATTCAATTATTTCAAGTTTTTGTTTTACATGTATTTGGACTGTCAAATTCTTATACTTGTATCTAAATATGCATTCGATACATGTAATTAAGCAGCATTGTTAAAATTCGAAGTCTTTCTAGGGAGTCCGATGTTTTTATAATTTCTTCAACAAATGTTAGTATGGAATTTGTTACACCCTGCACTCAAAATAGTGTTAAATTCGAATACGTAACGTCACATTAAGTTGTTGGAGCAACTCTAATTAAAACCACTTTCATTACCAAGTAAATTAGCATTCAAACAAAATAAATTCTTTACAAATTCAACTATCCCCATAAACATGTTTAACAAATCTCAATTGATATTATTTAATGCATGTTTAATAAATCTCAAATGATATTATTTAATGCAATTAGGGATTAAACAAAATTAAGTACCGAATTAAAATTTGAATCCTAATTCTATTTATCAAAATCCAATAGTGATTTGAGACTGATCTCCTTTATTTTATTAATTTAGCTTTATGTGTTTGTCTTGAGATACAAAAAACTCTTATCTTGAGACTCGAGTCATGTTATCTCGAGATTTATTTGTTTAGTCTCAAGATTGAAATATGCGAGATGCACCAAATAATCAATTATGTAGTTGAGGTTTTGATCCATGTTGTTAATATTTTGAGACATTATTATAGAAATGCCTAAAATAGGCATTGTAAAGCACAAACACCAATCATTTCACCCCTAATTTAGGCAAACATTAATCCAGTATCAATTGCCCAGATTTAACTAACCAAAACATAATCAACATTCTAACAACCTAGCAATCAATACACCTCAACCATACAAATCTAAATAAAGGATTTAACCATTAAGTTCATACAACTCAAATCACTTCTCAAGCATTAAAATTCAACTCAAGAAATATTATAAGCCCATGATAGCAAAAACATACCAAATTCATATTAGACCATAATACTGGACATAGGTAGATGCCATTAACTACACATACAAATAAACAACGGTACAAATTGAGTTGAGCTATTACCTCTGAATACTTTACGACTTCAATCTACAAAAAATTTGTGGTGCTAACATAACTTGAATTCAATAAATAATCAATGATATGAAAAATAAGAAATTTACATATGTATACATACAACATTATACCAATTAGTCATATCTTAACATCAATGACATTAACCATTAAGTTTTCATATAATCCCGATAATAAGGCACCCTCAGGGTATTAACATCTTGTTAAACTTACCTCGAATCAATCTCAATATTCAATTTATAATATAATTGAATATCATATATATAAATATATATATATATTTATATCATGATCATTTTATTAGTTTAGCCCTTATTAACCGACTTGGATTTGAGGACGGATACACGGATTAGTCTATCGACACACTAGTATATGAACTGATGTGCTAATCGAACATAAATGCATCGATCCCATCAACCACATCAGAATACGCTCGTACCCTTAGGGATCTCCCACTTATCAAACAGACCTTATTGCATGCCAACTATACTCGTAACTCTATTCGGCACTGTTAATAAAACATTATTATTTATTAAAAATTTATCAAAACACATTATAATCAAATTACTTAACGTGACCATAATATGATATTACAATCTCAAGTATACATACATATATATGTACTTCGACATATCACATTCAAAATCGAATAGTTAAGTTCATAAGTACCTCACATCATGTTTGATGTCAATATTATTCGGTTACAATTAACCATCTATGAAAGCATTGATTGAAATTAAATTATGTGAGCACAAATTTAGATATATACAAGAATTCAACAAGATATCAAGGTTCAATTACAACTTACCACCCGTAAAACAAAACATTAATATTTTGCCATTTACTCCTTGCATTTCATTTAATTCAATATATTTTCTTTCAACGTATCGTATGTATATATATAGTTCACGCATGCCTAATTACAACTTATTTTAGTTTCTCATATCAACAAAAATTTCTCATTCATTTCTCAAATCAACAGTTATAAATCATAACCAAAACAACAATTAACATTAATGAATTCACAAGCCAAATATTTAATTATCTTATGTGATGGAAAAAAATATGTTAGCATAAATCGAACTCGTTGTTTGTTGTTCGTTCTCGTCTTTTCGTTGTCCCTTGACATTTTGTCCTCGTATTTAGACTCGTTCAAAGATACAATTATAGAAACAATATTAGTTTCTCATTATCAAATATACAAAATTTACAAATAAAACGCGTTATACATATTTTCTTTTTGGTCCATGTTAACCCTAATGTCTGAAAATTTTGTAACTCAAATTTTCGTGATCGAATCTCGATCCGACTCTAGAACTATAATCTAGGAGCCTCAAATTATTTAAAAACTTATATAACTCAAAAAGTTTCATCATTTCTCTCAAATATGCAAAAACTCATCAATGGTTATTTGAATAAATATAGACTAAACCCATTACCTTATGCGCTTCCCGATGTGCGAACGTCGAGAGTGTAAATATTGCAAAAAAAAGATATATAATTAAGTACGGTATCTACAAGTGAACATGTCAAATTGTAATATAGTTTTGTTTACAACGAAACACTTGGAAAATATTCCGAGAATTGTACCCAAGAAATTGTAGACTGAAGAAATTTATTATTAAATTAATTACCAAAAATAATTATTAATCTAACTTACTCACGAATTAGTAGTGTTGATGCAGAATTAAAATATTAATTAAAATAATTAAATTAATTAACCTAAAATAGCCTAATGGAATTTCCTATTCCTAGTGTCAATAATGCAAGCTCCCAGCTTATGATCGATTAAATACCTAATTATCAACTAAGAAACCAATTACCCTTAACTGAGTGATTTACCATCCTTAGCTAAGAATATCCTCTCGGACTCATCATCACTAAGGATTACCACGTAAGATACCCTCTCGGTCTCACCTAAGCATATGGATACCCTTTTGGTCTCACCGTTTGGCACAAGGTATACTCGACAGGATGCCCTCTCAATCTCACCTATCTAGATATTTTACTAGAGTCATCACTTCTTAGTATACTAAGTACTCTTGAACGAAAACCCAATTTTAGATAAATAATTACTTAATCAATAAATCAGTTAAGAAACCGAATCATGCAAAATATGAACAAAGCATAATAATTAATCCCAACATTCATACAAACATCAATTGATCAGGTTAATGAAATATAAATAAATGAATAAAGGAAAAGAATGAAGAAAATGCTCATGAATAAATAGATAGAAGCACGGTTTTAGAGTAATCTCCGCTTGCAATAGTCTTCATATCGAAATAGAAAGAACTTTGCTTACGGGAACATAAAACTTAAGTTAAAACTAAATAAAACAATATAAGAAAAGCTGTCTAACTAGGTCGATCCCCTTTCTATAGGTTTATAATGCAACTTTTATAGGTTAAACTTGGAGTACAAGATGCCTAAAATACCCTTGAAATAATTAGGGTTTAACTAATGAAAGGTCAAAATACAATTGCTTTAATCCAGGTTTTTTTAGCGTCATCACGACGTCAAGGAACCCTACGTCGTGACGTCAAGTCTATTTCAGCCCTGGTAGCTTCGATGTTCGGTGTTGGTGTTGCGACACTAGCGTCTTCCTTTGCGTTCTTTGGCCTAAAACGACATCTTGCACACTAAAGTATCCCATTAATCCTACCTTAGGCCCGAGTTGGCCAAACGATTCATCGGAACACTAAAAAAGTGTAAAAATACTTAATTTTACTAAAAATTAACTCTAAGCTACTAAAAATAGAAAATGTATCTAAATAACCTGAAATGGCTCGAAAACAAACTCATTAAGTGTCGAAATGGCTCTAATTTGTTACTACAAATTGTGACAGATCATCTTGCCGACATGCTTCTTCCATGAATCAAGCTTAAAAACAAATTTACATTCATAATTCAAGCTTCCAACAATAGCAAATAAGAAAAACCTTAATAGTTCTCATGTATATTGAACGGGTCTTACTTAAATATTGACTTAGGCTAATAATCCATCAAAAATTCAAAGACATTCACATTTACTTTCTATGGAGAGCTCACAGCATAAGGGGAATGGGAGCATGAAACTTTTTCTTTTCTTTGTTTGCATCGATTGTAGAAGAAAAAGTAAAGATGATTCTCATATTTTCACAAAAATATTCTTTTGTAACTAAAATTTAACTTAATTAATAATCATATAATGGTTGAGATTATGCAAAATTAGAAAAAAATGCTTTTTATTTGAAAATGAGGGAAATAGGCCATATTTATTTAAATTTTGAAAAATAGATCGATTTGGGTACAGGTGGCAAAAGCATGCTTCCTCCTCTCTCCTTTCCACATCAACAACCACTTTCTAAAAATATTGTTAATTTGAAAAAAATAGCCATTAGATTAAAAAGAATAGGTCGTTGGATTGAAATTTGAAAAAAACTAAGAAAAGTTTAATAATTTTTTGAAAACCCAAGAATTTTGGGATAAAATTTGCAGTTTGTCTAGTCTTTTACATGGCAGAATTTTCAGGTCACAAGAATACCTAGGAATCTTGGGAAAGAAAAACTAAAAAAAAAAACGTTTCTAACAAGACACATTTTTCTGATTTGTGAGTCATGTCCTGTCTTTTCTAACAATTTGAAAAATTTTTCATATCTGGTGGTAGAGTTTTTCTATAAAATAAAGATTGATATGGATAGGTTTTCATAGTTAAAATTTGAGTAGATTTGCATGTTGAGGAGAGATTGATGATGTTAAAAAATCTAAAGTTGGAAAATCAACCCAACAAAGTAAATTAGTTCAAATAAGTAAATATGGTATCGTTGTTTAAATTTGGTTAATGAGTATGCTACATTTAAACTTAAAGGTGACATGGATGTCGAGTCAATGGTTGATGTGTATTGCTCAACTGGAAATGCTATACTAGAGTTATATGCCCAGTTCGTCGATGTATAGGAAGGTGGTTTAAGTTCGACAACAGTTCTAGTTAATTTGTTTCAAGAACAGGAAGTAGAAAGTCCAACTACATGATTGTATGGTGGTTTCACGATATTGTTGCAAAGCTTGTATTAGGGAATTCTTGAATCATCAATGGGAAGGCATTCCTTGGTTTCATCCTTCTATTTCAGCTTTGGAACGTCGATGTCCTATGCTAGAAACACTTATGCTAGTATGCAATCAAGTTACGTGGGTGGACAATCCCGTAAATAATATTGGTTTTAACGTGGGGTTGTGTAGAACAAATGATGTTCTCCCTACCACCTGCACTAACGAAGGGACATCCATTCTGGTACATGGTTTAACAACTCAAGTTGATAGTGAAGAGGAAATTGAGAATAAAGAGAAAGTTGATAATGAGGTGGAAGTTGAATCCGATGATGATCTAATCTGAGAGTTAGGGCTCGATGGTTTAGAAATTGTATTATTTTCTGAACTAGAGGTTGTTCCTATTGAACTAGAGGGGAGTGGTTCTGAAAATGAAGGCCTAAACAATGTTGAAGGAACCCAACCAGATTTTATGGTGTATAGATATCCACTTTGCATGCTTAATGTCAACATTGATGCTCAAAGTGGGTTACAATTTCCTAAACTTCCTCATAGAAGACTGTAACATCCTGAAATTGGGCCTAGTAGAATTGGGCCCAATAGGCCTTGAGAATGGGAACGTTTAAAATTTTTGAGATGCATGTAGCACTTAGAATGTTATGGTAAGGTATTAATGGGCTTGTGCATTGTGTGTAATGTTATGTTTAATATGTTAATTTGAGGTTCAGTTGGGCCCAAAGAATTGGGTCAAAATTTTGGCAGCCAAGATGAGCTAAGGGGAGGACGGCACAAGGCTATAATTTAGGGATTATTTTTGTTTAATTAATTAGGATAACAAGCTGATAAAATAAAGGGAGAGTTGGTGCAAATGTGGCATCTTATGGATGAGTGTTTTGATAGGGATAAGGGATAGAAGGATAGAGGAGAAAAGATAGGAGTTATCTTACGAGTACGAGTTGGCGAAATTCCATCTCACGGAGGGGTGCGAAATTCCCTATAAATAGGGGGTACCTCTTCAATTCTGGCATTTTGAACCCCATTCTCTTCTCTCATCTTCTGTGCCAAAATTCTCAGTTCTTCTTGGTAATCTCTTTTCTTTTGATTTCTTCTGAAAGTCAAAACCCTAAGTATTCTTTCTCTCCACTTTCTTTTCACTTTCCTTCTAAGTCAAACACTTCACTCGGTTTTTTTAAATGCTGAAAATGCATCAGTTCATCTTTTCAGGGATTTTCATAAAAGTCAAATCGCTAGATCTCATCTCCGTGGTTGTTGAATCCTCTTTAATGGAGTGCGCTTGTGTGAAATCTAAAAGAAACAATAGGTAAGTGTTGATTTCGGGATTTCAATGTTCTTCGGCTTTTCAAAGTCCTTAGCGAATGGCTATTAGAAACTAATCTCTTATTTCACACTTCTTTTCAAATTAAGGATTTGAAGAATGAGGCCAATCGTATAGATCTCCAGGTTATAGAATTGTGTTACTTTCGGGATTTCAAGGTAAGAGGATTTGTTTATTTATATATATAAAATCGGGTAGAATACTAACCATGGCCGAATATAGGAGAGGGCATATTTTCACAGTTTTTCGACTTTTAAGCAAAGTTATAGATTGAGGATAATAGATCCGGATAGCAAGGACATCGACTAAGAATATTGGATTTCGCGATATCAGATGTGTAATACTTCCCCACCATCTAGATCAGATTAATAATATATATATGTTCATAAGTTTTATATGTTACATTAAAAGCTGAAATCTCAGATTTAAACAGCGGACCCTCAGGTTAGTAAATAATCTGATTATATGTTACAAGTAAATTGTTGTACATGTTTTTAAATTATTGTACATGTTTGCATGGGTTGGGTGATGAAAGGAGGAAGTTATATGTATATGAATATGTGTAGCGATTTTTACCGTGATTTCTTTGTGCGGCTAATCCGTGATCATTATAAGGGCTTGACCAATATATGTTGATGAGCGACATGACGCCATCTTGGAGTGTAGCGGTGTGGGTTGATTGTAGAAATCCCCAATGGTGTGTTTGGTTGATGCAGGCGTGTAGCGGATGGAAATCTAGGCGAATGGGTTGGGTTTTGCATATTATTTGTTATCCGTGTAAATGAAATTGTTATTATGTTTTATGAGGCCCAAATCTAATGGTGCATGAGGGTTGCACACTGAGTCTCGCGACTCACCCAATTAAACTAACCTTTCAGGTGACAATTAGTGCATCGGACCGGGCCGGAGTGGAGCGCAAGGTGGCCATGCAAAAGCACATGTGGATCCAGCTATAAAGTTCCACTTAATGGTTTTTTCAAAGTATTTTATGTTATGGATTCGAACTACGTTGTAATAAGGCCATGAGCCATTAGTTTACATTTTAGTCTTATTATGGGCCTTTATTATTTATTCTCATTTTAATTTCTTTCAAAGACATATAATTCAGTTTTGGGCTTTTGATTATTAAGGCACATTTTATATAAACTATATTTGGGCTTTCTGTCAACACGATTGGTTTTACAAAAAAATTTCTTAGTGACATACCAGATTCGATTGTAGTGTTTGGGCCGGGTTTGGGGTGTTACGAATTGGTATCAGAGCCCGGTTCAAAACTCAGCTTTGGATTTTGGGCTCAAAATGATTTCTAAAATTGGTTATTTTGAAACATGCATGTTTAAAAATGGTACAGGGTTTGTTTTCTCGGCATGGCACCTACGTCTCCGGCCCAAGTCCGCCAGGTAAGTATTCAGAACTCCTTGTGTGGTATATATATGAATATAGGCTTGATGGGTTTTATGGGACGTAGGTTAGATTAGTTAGACTTTGGTGGACTATAGGCTTAGGTTAAACAACTTCTTAAATTACATAAGACTTAAATTATCCAAACAAATCCTGTGAACTGATCACTGACTTAAGGTGTGGCAACAGGCACACGCATGTCTAGGAATGGATACGGTGAAAGCTTGGTATTTAAACAGTCCTAGTGACTCACCTCCTCTTCACTGGAATCTTACCTGGTGCGTGGTGACTGTTCACCTTAAGCCATGTTAGGGTGTGGTAATGGATATACGCATGTCTAGGAGTGGATACAGGGAGAGCTTGGTATTTAAGCAGTCCTAGTGACTCACCTCCTCTTCACTGGAAACCTACAGTGCGTGGTATTGCTTCACCCTAACCATGAGGGCGTGTTGATGTGCCAAAACCTATAACTAAAACCCGAAAGGACCAACCACCTTATTTTGTACAACCCTAAAGTAAACCTTGGTTTTGAAATCACTAAAGTACCCTTGATTCGTAAAAATTTCCTGATTTTAAAAATGATGAAAATACCCCTGGTTTCTAAAATTATCGAAATACCCTCGGTATGAAAAATTACCGAAATACCCTCGGTATGAAAAATTACTGAAATACCCCCGAGTTTAAAATTACCAAAATACCCTTATTTCGTAAAATCACCTGGAATCATATTTTGAAAAATTACAAAAATAGCCCTGGGTAGTGAAATGACGGAAATACCCTTAGGTGATGGATGCTATTTGTATGTTGGTGTGTATGGATGTTGAATGTGCATGGTTCCTAGAGTTAAGAAGACTGAAACCTGTAGATAGGTATGAATTCGAAAGAATTACTTTTAAAACTATTATTCAAAAAACTGTTCGTGGTTAATCAGTGGAAGAAAACTAATAATTCATAAAATTCTTAATCAAATAAACGCGAATCGGTAGTATTAGTACAAGGGGACGAAGACACTCCAAAAGCGAATAATGATGCGTATCCTACCATAGTATACTAAGTGTTTATTTGGCTTTGGAATTAGAGTGAGCAACGAAAGCATAGTGATGAGACTTGGGTAGTACGATTACTAGTTAGTCAAAAATTTCGAGGACGAAATTTCTTTAAGGAGGGTAGATTTGTACATCCTGAAATTGGGCCTAGTAGAATTGGGCCCAATAGGCCTTGAGAATGGGAGCGTTTAAAATTTTTGAGATGCATGTAGCACTTAGAATGTTATGGTATGGTATTAATGGGCTTGTACATTGTGTGTAATGTTATGTTTAATATGTTAATTTGAGGTTCAGTTGGGCCCAAAGAATTGGGTCAAAATTTCAGCAGCCAAGGTAAGCTAAGGGGGGATGACACAAGGCTATAATTTAGGGATTATTTTTGTTTAATTAATGAGGATAACAAGCTGATAAAATAAATAGAGAGTTGGTGCAAATGTGGCCTCTTATGGATGAGTGTTTTGATAAGGATAAGGGATAGAAGGATAGAGGAGAAAAGATAGGAGTTATCTTACGAGTACGAGTTGGCGAAATTCCATCTCTGGAGGGTGCGAAATTCCCTATAAATAGGGGTACATCTTCAATTCCGGCATTTTGAACCCCATTCTCTTCTCTCATCTTCGTGCTAAAATTCTCGGTTCTTCTTGGTATTCTCTTTCTTCTAATTTCTTACGGCAAAAAACCCCTAAGTATTCTTTCTCTCCACTTTCTTTTCACTTTCCTTCTAAGCCGAAACACTTCACTCATTTTTTCTAAAAGCCAAAAATGCATCAGTTCATCTTTTTTGAGATTTTCATAAAAGCTGAAATCGCTAGATCTCATCTCCTGTGGTTGTCGAATCCTCTTTAATGGAGTCTGCTTGTGCCGGAATCTAAATGAAACAATAGGTAAGTGTTGATTTCGGGATTTCAATGTTCTTTCAGCTTTTCAAAGTCCTTAGCCGAATGGCTATTAGAAACTAATCTCTTATTTCACACTTCTTTTCGGCATCCCGGGATTTGAAGAATGAGGCCAATCACATAGATCTCCAAGTTATAGAATTGTGTTACTTTCGGGATTTCAAGGTAAGAGGATTTGTTTATTTATATATATAAAATCGGGTAGAATACTAACCATGGCCGAATATAGGAGAGGGCATATTTTCACAGTTTTTTGACTTTTAAGCAAAGTTATAGATTGAGGATAATAAATCCGGATAGCAAGGACATCGACTAAGAATATTGGATTTCACGATATCAGGTGTGTAATACTTCCCCACCATCTAGATCAGATTAATAATATATATATGTTCACAAGTTTTATATGTTACATTAAAAGTCGAAATCTCGAATTTAAACAACGGACCCTCAGGTTAGTAAATAATCTGATTATATGTTACAAGTAAATTGTTGTACATGTTTTTAAATTATTGTACATGTTTGCATGGGTTGGGTGATGAAAGGAGGAAGTTATATGTATATGTATATGTGTAGCGATTTTTACCGTGATTTACTGTAGCGGCTAATGTCGTGATCTGTTATAAGGGCTTCGGCAAATATATGTTGATGAACAGCATGACTGCCATCTTGGAGTGTAGCGGTGTGGGTTGATTGTAGAAATCCCTAATGGTGTGTTTGGTTGGTACAGGGGCGTGTAGCGGATGGAAACCTAGGCGAATAGGTTGGGTTTTGCATATTATTTGTTATCCATGTAAATGAAATTGTTATTATGTTTTATGAGGCCCAAATCTAGTGGTGCATGAGGGTTGCACACTGAGTCTAGCGACTCACCGAATTAAACTAACCTTTCAGGTGACAATTACTGCATCGGATCGGGCCGGAGTGGAGCGCAAGGTGGCCATGCAAAAGCACATGTGGATCCGGCTATAAAGTTCCACTTTATGGTTTTTTCAAAGTATTTTATGCTATGGATTCGAACTACGTTGTAATAAGGCTATGAGTCATTAGTTTACATTTTAGTCTTATTATGGGCCTTTATTATTTATTCTCATTTTAAGTTCTTTCAAAGACATGTAATTCAGTTTTGGGCTTTTGATTATTAAGGCACATTTTATATAAACTATATTTGGGCTTTCTATCAACACATTGGTTTTACAAAAAAATTTCTTAGTGACATACCAGATCCAGTTGTAGTGTTTGGGCCAGGTTTGGGGTGTTACGAATTGGTATCAGAGCCCGGTTCAAAACTCAGCTTTGGGTTTTGGGCTCAAAATGTTTTCTAAAAATGGTTTTTTTTGAAACATGCATGTTTAAAAATGGTACAGGGTTTCTTTTCTAGGCATGGCACCTGCGTCTCCTGCCCAAGTCCGCCAGGTAAGTATTCAGAACTCCTTGTGTGATATATATATATATATATATATGAATATGGGTTTGATGGGTCTTATGGGATGTAGGTTAGATTAGTTAGACTTTGATGGACTATAGGCTTAGGTTAAACAACTTCTTAAATTACATAAGACTTAAATTATCCAAACAAATCCTGTGAACTGATCACTGACTTAAGGTGTGGCAACTGGCACACGCATGTCTAGGAATGGATACGGTGAAAGCTTGGTATTTAAGCAGTCCTATTGACTCACCTTCTCTTAACTGGAATCTTACCTGGTGTGTGGTGACTGTTCACCTTAAGCCATGTTAGGGTGTGGTAATGGCTATACGCATGTCTAGGAGTGGATACAGGGAGAGCTTGGTATTTAAGCAGTCCTAGTGACTCACCTCCTCTTCACTGGAAACCTATCTGGTGCGTAGTGATTGTTCACCCTAACCATGAGGACGTGTTGACAGGCCAAAACCTATAACTAAAACCCGAAAGGGACTAGCCACCTTGTTTTGTACAACCCTAAAGTAAACCTTAGTTTTGAAATCACTAAAGTACCCTTGATTCGTAAAAATTTCTCGATTTGAAAAATGACAAAAATACCCCTAGTTTGTAAAATTATCGAAATACTCTCGGTATGAAAAATTACTGAAATACCCTCGGTATGAAAAATTACCGAAATACCCCCGAATTAAAAATTACCAAAATACCCTTATTTCATGAAATCACCTGGAACCATATTTTGGAAAATTACAAAAATACCCCTGGGTAGTGAAATGACAGAAATACCCTAGGTGATGGATGCTATTTGTATGTTGGTGTGTATGGATGTTGAATGTGCATGGTTCCTAGAATTAAGAAGACTGAAACCTGTAGATAGGTTTGAATTCGAAAGAACTACTTTTAAAACTATTATTCATAAAATTGTTCGTGGTTAATCAGTGGAAGAAAACTAATAATTCATAAAATTCTTAATCAGATAAACGCGAATCGGTAGTATTACTACAAGGGGACGAAGACGCTCCAGAAGCGAATAATGATGCGTATCCTACCATAGTATACTAAGTGTTTATTTGGCTTTGGAATTAGAGTGTGCAACGAAAGCATAGTGATGAGACTTGGGTAGTACGATTACTAGTTAGTCGAAAATTTTGAGGACGAAATTTCTTTAAGGAGGGTAGATTTGTAACATCCTGAAATTGGGCCTAGTAGAATTGGGCCCAATAGGCCTTAAGAATGGGAACGTTTAAAAGTTTTGAGATGCATGTAGCACTTAGAATGTTATGGTAAGGTATTAATGGGCTTGTGCATTGTGTGTAATATTATGTTTAATATGTTAATTATAAGTTTAGTTGGGCCCAAAGAATTGGATCATATAATATCCTGGATTATGGCTTGTGCATTTATGCTTAATTATATGAAATAGCATGTCTTATGTGTTATGAATGTGTTATGTGAATTTTTAGAACCATGAAATGTAGGGGAAATGCCTTTGAAATATTGAGTTTTAAGTTTAAAAGAGGGAACTAAAGCAAGGTGGCCTTAAGAGAAATTGTAGGTGAAATATGACACAAGAACGAGCTTGGAAAAGTGGCAAGGCGCCACTTAAAGCCCGATGAGTGGCATACAAGGAGTGTCGGGAGGCCTAGGTTCGAGCTACAAGGGAAGGAAAATAAAGGTTTTATTTTGCAGCAGAAATGAGCAGCAAGGGACGGCACTAAGGCTAAATTTTAGGAGCTTTAATTCTTTTATTTTTTTTTTAGAGATAAATGGTGATAATTAATTTAGATAGGGGATAAATGTTGGATTAATTTTATTAATTTGAATAAGGTGATAATTGAGAGATAAAGCTATCAGAATAGGGAGAGTTGGCCGAATAAGGGTCTCTAGGTAGACTAATTTCGGCAGAAAAGGGGAAAATGGTGGCTATTCTTCATTCTTTCTTTTCCTTTGCCAAATTCTCTAGGCAAGTCTTCTCTTTTTCTTTTGTTTGACAAAACCGAAAATCCTCTTCCTCAACTCTCTCAATTCTTTCTTTCTTTTCCCCAGTGATTCATACTTAAGCCTCCATAATATTCTTTTCATCTCTTTCTTATCGCCACTCTTTGTTAAAGCGAAGCAGAATCTTTGTGGTTTTAAGCTACGGTGCTTGAGTCGATTGTAGTATTAAGGTAAGAGTAATTGATTTTTATTCGATGTTCAAACTCTTTTAGCGAAATCAAGGTACTAATCCCTTAATGTCTATGGCCGACTACTTGAAGGAAGTTTGGGATTTAGGTGTTGTTGACTTCAAGGAAGGATATTTCGGGATTTTAAAGATTCAAGGTAAGACATGTGTATATTCGGCCAAGGGCTATCTACTTGTGATTTAATGTTAGAATCGAATTTAACATATGTGTATAGGTATTTCGACATCTCCATAACCAAGTGGTGCTTTCGGGATTTGGGATTTACACGGTAAGTGAATATGTTATTCGACCAAGGCCCTATTTTGGTACTTAAATCTATTCCTTACTTTGTTTAAAAGCCGAAAAACTAACCTGTAAAGTGATTTGGTGGCTAGCCGATTTCAAGGGTGAACATCACAAGTTTGGGATTTGTGGAGTGATTAAAATGATAGCAAGGTAAGGATTCGGGATTTGATTATTTGGCCAAATGACCTTTGGCTAAAATACTATATGTTGGCCAAATATAGGGGCTAGGGATCTAGGACGCTAGATCGGGATTTTCAGGATTTCAGTGACTTCGCTAAGTCAATCAGGTGTGTACCCCACACTATCTCTTAATCAAATCTATGGCAACGTTTAAAATATATTTGTATGTGCTCTTAAAATAATGTGAATATGGCTAAGGTACCATGAAATGGTACAAAGTACTCAGGTACGTTTTCCTACTCCAACTAGGAATATAATACGATCTATTATGGCACATAGGTGCAAATATAAGTATGTGAATAAAGCATAATATTGCATATGTTGTATGACATGGGCATATGGGTGATATATGAAGGGAAAGTGAATTGGTGGTTCTATACCCCAATATAAGAATGTGGTGACTTATGTCACAATATAAGGATGTGGTGACTTATGTCACAATATAAGAATGTGGTGGCTTATGTCACGCCTATGCCATGAATTTTATAAGAGGCGATGAGCACGTCATTGCAATGACGCCTTCGATGGTGTGTAGCGAATGGAGGGTTGACTTAGTAGTCCCACGGTGTGACGGTTGAGTGCGGGTGATGTGTAGCGGATGGATATATAGGCTTGGGTTCGGGATTGCATCATTTTATGCTATATGAATATGTATGATTTGATATGCCATAACTGTTGAGATTTAGTGTTGATTGTGCACATTGAGTGCATTCGACTCACCCTTTGTGGGAATGTTTTTCGGTGATGATCGGTGATGGACCGGATTGGCGGGAGCTTAGTGGTGACCATGCCCGCCACGAATTTTATTAGTTGGACATTTTATGTTATTTAAGTACTTTAAATTTTATTTTGGGTTTTATTTTGATGTAATAAGCCTATAGTATGAACTGTTTATGCATGCAAATTTAATTATCTAAGTATGACACGATTTTGATAATTCAAAGTTAAAAGTAAATTTTTCTTAAGTATAAAAAAGATAAATTGTTTTAACACCTAATCAACACGAGTTTTAAAATTGAGCCCAACCCAAATCAACTATTTTCAAAAACACGAAAAATTTTAGCAAAGTAACAAATAAGATTCGAATGGCTTTCTTAGAGGCATGCCAGATCCGGTCAAGGCTTGTGGGCCGGGTTTGGGGTGTTTCGACTTGTATCGAGCCAGTTTTAAACTCTCTGCCTTGGGTTTAAGGCCCAAAACGTTTTCAAAATTAAGCCCAAAAGAATTTTGGGGAAAAAATTTGAGAAATAAGTAGGTTTTCTGGCATGGCACCTGAGTCTCCGGCCCGAAGTCCACCAGGTAAGTACCCCTATCTCTTGTGTGATTTATGATATGAATTGTAGAAGGGTAGAAATGGAGCGTAGATTAGCATGATAAGTACTTGAACCCTAGGACTAGGTTACCCCAACAATTACATAAAATTTTAAGTGCCTAATTAAACAAACACATGGTTAAGTCGTGAGTTAGGGTGTGGCAACCATTGTGCGCATGTCTAGGATTGGTTTGGTGGGAGCTTGGTATTTAAGCGGTCCGTGACTCACCTCCTCTCCACTCGAATCCTACAGTGCGTAGCCGGTTCACCCAACCGGAGGACTTAGTCACAGGCTAAACTCAATAATTAAAACCCGAAAGGGACTAGCCACATTTTATGGAAACCCTAGTTTTAAAAGTCAACAAACTACCCTTTTGAATTGTGAAAATTATTATTTTGGAAAAACTTTCTAAAATTTTAATTTACAAATTACCTAAATACCACAGTGGTAAAATTACTAAAATGCCCTTGGTTCTAAAATTTCCATATTACCCTTGATTTCAATAAAATTTCCCTACTTTGTAAGAATATCCAAAAACTTTACAAAATATCAAGACACCTGATTTGGAAAATTTTTACCCTAATTTGCAAATTACCCTAACCTAGTACAAATGACCAAAATACCCTCGATGAGGAAAATTAACGAAGTACCCTCAAATTAAAACCTTTAAAAACACCCTTGTTTTGAAAAGTCACCAAGAACCATATTTTGCGAAAAATTTTGAAAAGACCACGGCTTGAAAAATTACAAAAATACCACAGTGTATAAAATTATCATTTCACCTTTGAAATTTTTTAGGCAAAGTATTTTAATTGTGCAAAATATCAACAATCTCTATTTTACAACATTTTCAAATACCCTAATTTGAAAATTACCAAAATACCCACAGGGACAAAATTACGGAAATACCCACAGGTAGTGGAAAACAACCAACAACGACAATTACAACATTTCTACGTAATGAGCATGAAGTTCATGTGTGTGACTAAATGGATGATGTGAGACTCTATGTGTATGAATCGAAAGAACTACCTTTCTAGAACTATTAAACATAAAAGCTTATTAGTGTTAAATCGGTGGAACAAAACTAATACATAAAATTCTTTAATCGGATAAGCATAAGCGAAAGTATGAATTTAAGGGGACGTGGTCGTAACATGCATGGCCATGGAAGAGGCCGGATGACCGTGTCTAGACCTATTAGATCGAGTCAAGGATCTGAGAATGAAATGCCACCACCACCACCAGCCGCTGATGTGGAATATCAAGATCAGACGGAGGATGACGCAGTGTCACAGGCGATGCTGTGGGTTTTGAAAAGGGTGGCTGGAGCAGGTGGAGGCATGGGAGCTCAAAAGTCGGTACCTGAGCGACTCCAAGCCAACGGAGCTAAAGTGTTCCGTGGTATATCTGGTGTGGCACCCAGTACCGCTGAGTATTGGTGGGAGGCGACTGAGCAGATTATGAATGAGCTCGACTTAACTGACGAGGAAAAGCTGAAAGGGTTGGTGTCGCTCCTCCGCGATGAGTCATATCAATGGTGGCTTACGGTGCGGGATGGTGCTTCATCTGAGGATCTTACTTGGGAATATGTTAAGCGGCATATCGGAAGAAGTATGTCGACGCGCATTATATTGATCTTGTGAGAAAGGCTTTTAAAATTTGGTTCAAGGAACAAGCCCGTGGTGAGTCTGAAGCGAATTCCTAAGGCTAAGCCGTTATGCTCGAGGCATAGTGTCGACTGAGCATGAGCGGTGTGTCCGGTTTGAAGACGGACTAAGGGATGACCTGAGGTTATTAATAGCTCCACAACAAGAGCGGGAGTTTGCGGTGTTGGTGGAGAAGGCTAAGGTAGCCGAGGGTATCAAGGATTCTGTAAGGCGAAACACGATCGAAATAGACAGAAGAGAGGTTTTAGGTCGTCTGGATCGTTAGGGAATGTGCAAAAGAGGCCTAGAGTTGATGGGCTACAAGGTCAGCGGGCTGTGATAGGAGGGCAGTACCGTACTTGCGATCAGTGTGGAAAAAAGCATCTAGGAGAATGTTGGAAGAAGGCAGGAGGATGTTTCAAATGTGGGTCTAAGGACCACATGATTAAGGACTGTCCTATGAGACAGGATGGGAATCGACCAGCAGCTCAAGGTGTTACTCAGGCTGAAAGAGGCAGACAGTAGCCTCAGCGAGGGCTTGGTCCGAATGGTAGAGGAAATCCTATCGGAAGAGGACGTGGAACATCGGGCCTAGGTGGTGGTAACACAGAGGCAAGACTGTCGGGCTTGGTGTATGCGGTTCACCGTAGGGAGGATGGTGACGCACCGGACGTTATAACCGGTACGTTCCTTATTTATGGCAAGCCTTATGTTGCTTTAATTGATGTGGGCTCGACCCATTCATATGTTACATGTAGAGTAGTTGAAACTCTAGACATAGCCTCTGAACTTTCTGATAGGGAGATGACTGTAGTAAGCCCACTAGGTCAAGCGTAGTGGTGAATAAGATCTTTGGTGTACCTTTAGAAATTCAAGGCGTAGTATTTTCTGCCGACTTGATGGAACTTCCCTTCGGAGAATTCGATCTTATACTTGGTATGGACTGGCTAGTAGAACATCGGGCTGTATTGAATTGTGTAGCCAAACGAATGGAGTTAAGGACCCCTGAGGATGAGGTGATGGTTATGATAGGAGAAAGAAGAAACTACTTGTCTAATGTAGTTTTAGCACTTAAGGTTGAGAAGGTGGTTCGGAAGGGGTGTAAGGCATTTTTGGCCTTCATTTGTGCTTTGGATACAAACGAAGGGAGAGTTAGTGGAGTTAGAACTGCAAGGGAGTTTGTGGATGTCTTTCTGGAGGAATTACCCGGAATACCCCCGGACAGGGAGGTGGAGTTTAGAATTGACTTACTACCGGGTACAGCTCCTGTGTCCATTGCCCCATACAGAATGGAACCAAAAGAGTTGGTTGAGCTCAAGGCTCAAATCCAAGAATTACTAGACCGTGGGTTTATTCGACCTAGTGTGTCTCTATGGGGAGCACCGGTCTTATTTGTGAAGAAGAAGGACGGAACTATGCGCATGTGCATAGATTACCTTCAGTTGAACAAGCTGACCATCAAGAACAAGTACCCTTTGCCAAGGATCGATGACTTGTTTGATCAGCTGAAGGGGGCAGCAGTATTTTTGAAGATAGATCTACGGTCGGGATATCATCAGCTTAAGGTGAAGGAGGTTGATATCCATAAGATGGCTTTCTGAACAAGGTACGGGCATTATGAGTTCTTGGTAATACCGTTCGATTTGACTAATGCCCCAGCCGTGTTTATGGACATGATGAACTGGGTTTTCCAACCCTATCTAGACCGGTTTGTCGTTGTGTTCATAGACGATATCTTGATGTATTCGAAGTCAGAGGAAGAACACGATGAGCACCTTCGAGTTGTGTTGCAACTGTTGAGGGAGAAGAAGCTTTACGCCAAATTTAGCAAGTGTGAATTTTGGCTTAAGGAAGTTACATTTTTAGGACATGTGGTATCTGCTGAAGGAATAAGGGTAGATCCTCGGAAAGTTGAGGCAGTTTTGGATTGCAAACCTCCTAGGTCGGTGGCAGAAGTTTGAAGTTTCTTAGGATTGGCAGGCTATTATAGACGATTTGTGGAAGGGTTCTCGTTAATAGCGACGCCCCTGTCAAAGTCGTTAAGGAAGGAAGTGCCTTTCGTATGGGCCGATAAGCAACAGGAGAGCTTTAAGAAGCTTAAAAGGGTCTTGACCGAAGCTCTAGTTCTGATTCAGCCGGAGGCAGGGAAGGATTTTATGGTGTATTGTGACGCTTCCCATACAGGATTGGGATGCGTATTAATGCAAGATGGGAAAGTAGTTGTGTATGCGTCTCGACAACTGAGGCCACACGAGGTTAACTACCCGACGCATGACTTGGAATTGGCGACAGTGGTCTTTGCCCTTAAGGTGTGGAGGCACTATTTATATGGAGAGAAGTCAGTAATCTACATAGATCACAAGAGTCTTAAGTATCTACTGACTCAGAAGGAGTTAAATATGAGACAACGAAGGTGGGTAGAATTATTGAAAGACTACGATTGCTCTATAGAATATCACCCAGGCAAGGCAAATGTAGTGGCAGATGCCCTAAGTCGGAAGGTAGTGTCGGATCTGAGGGCGATGTTTACGCATCTAAGCTTGTATGATGATGGAAGTCTGCTGGCAGAGCTGCAAGTTAAGCCAACGTGGTTGAATGAAGTGAAAGAGGGATAGTTGGTGGATGAGGATCTAAGTGTTAAGTTGCGACAAGTGCAGAATGGAGAGTTAGAGGGTTATGGTGTTAATGAAGAGGGAGTATTGTGCTTCAAGGGTAAGGTCTGTATGCCGAAGGACGAGGAACTTAGGCAAAGAATTCTTCGGGAATCAAATAGTAGCCCTCATGCTATGCATCCTAGAGGCACTAAGTTGTACAGAGATCTAAGGGAACAGTTTTGGTGGCCTGGTCTGAAGAAGGAAGTTACTGAATTTGTTGGCAAATGCTTGACGTGTCAACAAGTTAAGGCAGAGCACCAAGTTCCATCGGGATTGCTTCAGCCAATACAGATTCCCCAGTGGAAGGGGAGAGAATTACCATGGACTTCATTAGTGGGCTTCCCCTTACGCCTACTAAGAAGGAATCAGTATGGGTGATAGTGGATCGATTGAAAAAGTCCGCGCACTTCATTCCAGTGCGGATGGATTATTCTTTGCAGAAGTTGGCGAGGTTATATGTGGCAGAAATTGTGATGTTGCATGGAGTTCAGGTATCGATCATTTCAGATAGGGACCCAAGGTTCACGTCTCGATTTTGGAGAGCACTACATCAAGCTTTAGGCACCAGATTGGACTTTGCTACAGCTTTTCATCCCTAGTCAGACGGGCAATCTGAACGAATAATCCAAGTGTTGGAAGATATGTTGAGAGGCTGTGTGATAAACTTCAGAGGAAGTTGGGAGGACTATTTGCCTTTAGCAGAATTTGCGTACAACAATAGCTATCAAGCTAGTATTCGCATGGCACCGTATGAAGCGTTGTATGGACGGAGGTGTCGCACTCCTACATGTTGGACGAAATTAGGGGAACGTCTGATTTTGGGTCCAAAGATTGTGGCAGAATCTGAAGAGAAGGTTAGTGTAATTCGAGCACGATTAAAAGAAGCATCTGATAGGCAGAAGTCGTACGCAGATCTCAAATGGAAGGAAATAGAATTTGATGTGGGAGATCAAGTGTTTCTTAAGGTTTCGCCTTGGAAAAAGGTAATGAGATTTGGTCGGAAAGGGAAGTTAAGTCCAAGGTTTATAGGACCTTATAAGGTTTTAAAGCGAATTGGACCAGTGGCATATCAGTTGGAGTTACCACCGGAGTTGAAGCAGATGCACGACGTATTCCATGTTTCCATGCTATGTCGTTATCGATCGGATCCATCTCATGTAGTGCCGGTTGAAGAGGTGGAGATAAGGCTAGATTTGTCCTACGAGGAGGAGCCGATCCAGATTTTAGAACGAGATGTGAAAGTGTTACGGAGGAAATCAGTTCCTCTAGTCAAAGTGTTATGGTGTAATCATGGATCGAAAGAAGCTTCGTGGGAGCCAGAAGAGACGATGCGACAATAGTACCCTCACTTATTTCAGTCGGGTAATTTTGAGGATGAAATTATTTTAAGGGGTAGAAGCGTAATATCTGGATTATGGCTTGTGCATTTATGCTTAATTATATGAAATAGCATGTCTTATGTGTTATGAATGTGTTATGTGAATTTTAGAACCTTGAAATGTAGAAATGCCTTTGAAATATTGAGTTTTAAGTTTAAAAGAGGCTGAAGCAAGGTGGCCTTATGAGAAATTGTAGGTGAAATATGACACAAGAATGAGCTTGGAAAAGTGGCAAGGAGGCGCCACTTAAAGCCCGATGGGTGGCATACAAGGAGTGTCGGGGAGGCCTAGGTTCGAGCTACAAGGAAGGAAAATAAAGGTTTTATTTTGCAGCGAAATGAGCGACAAGGGGCGGCACTAAGGCTAAATTTTAGGAGCTTTAATCCTTTTATTTTTTTAGAGATAAATGGTGATAATTAATTTAGATAGGGGATAAATGTTGGATTAATTTTATTAATTTGAATAAGGTGATAATTGAGAGATAAAGCTATCGAAATAGGGAGAGTTGGCGAATAAGGGTCTCTAGGTAGACTAATTTGGTGAAAAGGGAAAAGGGTGGCTATTCTTCATTTTTTCTTTTCCTTTGCGAATTCTCTAGGCAAGTCTTCTCTTTTCTTTTGTTTGACAAAGCCGAAAATCCTCTTCCCCAACTCTCTCAATTCTTTATTTCTTTTCCCCAGTGATTCATACTTAAGCCTCCATAATATTCTTTTCATCTCTTTCTTATCGCCACTCTTTGTTAAAAGCGAAGCCAGAATCTTTGTGGTTTTAAGCTAGGGTGCCGTCAATTGTAGTATTAAGGTAAGAGTAATTGATTTTTATTACGATGTTCAAACTCTTTTAGCGAAATCAAGGTACTAATCCCTTAATGTCTATGGCCGACTACTTGAAGGAAGTTTGGGATTTAGGTGTTGTTGACTTCAAGGAAGGATATTTGGGATTTTAAAGATTCAAGGTAAGACATGTGTATATTCGGCCAAGGGCTATCTACTTGTGATTTAATGTTAGAATCGGATCTAACATATGTGTATAGGTATTTCGACATCTCCATAACCAAGTGGTGCTTTCGGGATTTGGGATTTACAAGGTAAGTGAATATGTTATTCGACCAAGGCCCTATTTTGGTACTTAAATCTATTCCTTACTTCGTTTAAAAGCCGAAAAACTAACCTGTAAAGTGATTTGGTGGCTAGCCGATTTCAAGGGTGAACATCACAAGTTTCGGGATTTGTGGAGTGATTAAAATGATAGCAAGGTAAGGATTCGGGATTTGATTATTTGGCCAAATGACCTTTGGCTAAAATACTATATGTTGGCCGAATATAAGGGCTAGGGATCTAGGACGCTAGATCGGGATTTTCAGGATTTCAGTGAATTCGCTAAGTTAATCAGGTGTGTACCCCCCACACTATCTCTTAATCAGATCTATGGCAATGTTTAAAATATATATGTATGTGCTCTTAAAATAATGTGAATATGGCTAAGGTACCATGCAATGGTACAAAGTACTCAGGTATGTTTCCCTACTCCAACTAGGAATATAATACGATCTATTATGGCACATAGGTGCAAATATAAGAATGTGAATAAAGCATAATATTGCATATGTTGTATGACATGGGCATATGGGTGATATATGAAGGGGAAGTGAATTGGTGGTTCTATACCCCAATATAAGAATGTGGTGACTTATGTCACAATATAAGAATATGGTGACTTATGTCACAATATAAGAATGTGGTGACTTATGTCACAGAAATATATATCTGGTGGCTATGCCACCAATTTTATAAGGCGATGAGCACGTCATTGCAATGACGCCTTCGATGGTGTGTAGCGGATGGAGGTTGACTTAGTAGTCCCACGGTGTGACGGTTGCTACGGGTGATGTGTAGCGGATGGATATATAGGCTTGGATTCGGGATTGCATCATTTTATGCTATATGAATATGTATGATTTGATATGCCATAACTGTTAAGATTTAGTGTTGATTGTGCACATTGAGTGCATTCGACTCACCCTTTGTGGGAATGTTTTTAGGTGATGATCGGTGATGGACCGGTTGACGGGAGCTTAGTGGTGACCATGCCCGACAAATTTTATTAGTTGGACATTTTATGTTATTTAAGTACTTTAAATTTTATTTTGGGTTTTATTTTGATGTAATAAGCCTATAGTATGAACTGTTTATGCATGCAAATTTAATTATCTAAGTATGACACGATTTTGATAATTCAAAGTTAAAAGTAAATTTTTCTTAAGTATAAAAAAAAGACAAATTGTTTTGAACACCTAATCAACATGAGTTTTAAAATTCGAGCCCAACCCAAATCAACTATTTTCAAAAACACGAAAAATTTTAGCAAAGTAACAAATAAGATTCGAATGGTTTTCTTAGAGGCATGCCAGATCCGGTCAGGGCTTGTAGGCCGGGTTTGGGGTGTTTCAGTTCAAAATTTTGGCAACCAAGGTGAGCTAAGGGGGGACGGCACAAGGCTATAATTTAGGGATTATTTTTGTTTTATTAATGAGGATAACAAGCTGATAAAATAAAGGGAGAGTTGGTGCAAATGTGGCCTCTTATGGATGAGTGTTTTGATAAGGATAAGGGATAGAAGGATAGAGGAGAAAAGATAGGAGTTATCTTCGAGTCAGAGTTGGCGAAATTCCATCTCCTGGAGGGGTGTTGAAATTCCTATAAATAGAGGTACCTCTTTAATTTGACATTTTGAACCCCATTCTCTTCTCTCATCTTCGTGCCAAAATTCTCGATTCTTCTTGGTAATCTCTTTTCTTTTGATTTCTTCAAAAGTGAAACCCCTAAGTATTCTTTCTCTCCACTTTCTTTTCACTTTCCTTCTAAGTCAAACACTTCACTCGGTTTTCTAAAAGCCAAAATGCATCAGTTCATCTTTTGGTGATTTTCATAAAAGCGAAATTGCTAGATCTCATCTCCGTGGTTGTCGAATCCTCTTTAATGGAGTGCATACTTGGAATCTAAAAGAAACAATAGGTAAGTGTTGATTTTGAGATTTCAATGTTCTTTCGGCTTTTCAAATTCCTTAGCCGAATGGCTATTAGAAACTAATCTCTTATTTCACACTTCTTTTCGGCATTCCGGGATTTGAAGAATGAGGCCAATCGCATAGATCTCCAAGTTATAGAATTGTGTTACTTTCGGGATTTCAAGGTAAGAGGATTTGTTTATTTATATATATAAAATCGGGTAGAATACTAACCATGGCCGAATATAGGAGAGGGCATATTTTCACAGTTTTCTGGCTTTTAAGCAAAGTTATAGATTGAGGATAATAGATCCGGATAGCAAGGACATCGGCTAAGAATATTGGATTTCATGATATCAGGTGTGTAATACTTCCCCACCATCTAGATCAGATTAATAATATATATATGTTCATAAGTTTTATATGTTACATTAAAAGCCGAAATCTCGAATTTAAACAGCGGACCCTCAGGTTAGTAAATAATCTGATTATATGTTACAAGTAAATTGTTGTACATGTTTTTAAATTATTGTACATGTTTGCATGGGTTGGGTGATAAAAGGAGGAAGTTATATGTATATGTATATGTGTAGTGATTTTTACCGTGATTTACTGTAGTGGCTAATGCCGTGATCTGTTATAAGGGCTTCGGCCAATATATGTTGATGAGCAGCATGACTGCCATCTTGGAGTGTAGCGGTGTGGGTTGATTGTAGAAATCCCCAATGGTGTGTTTGGTTGGTACGGGGGCGTGTAGCGGATGGAAACCTAGGCGAATGGGTTGGGTTTTGCATATTATTTGTTATCCATGTAAATGAAATTGTTATTATGTTTTATGAGGCCCAAATCTAGTGGTGCATGAGGGTTGCAAACTGAGTCTCACGACTCACCCAATTAAACTAACCTTTCAGGTGACAATTAGTGCATCGGACCGGGCCGGAGTGGAGCGCAAGGTAGCCATGCAAAAGCACATGTGGATCCGGCTAAAGTTCCACTTAATGGTTTTTTCAAAGTATTTTATGTTATGGATTCGAACTACATTGTAATAAGGCCATGAGCCATTAGTTTACATTTTAGTCTTATTATGGGCCTTTATTATTTATTCTCATTTTAATTTCTTTCAAAGACATGTAATTCAGTTTTGGGCTTTTGATTATTAAGGCACATTTTATATAAACTATATTTGGGCTTTCTGGCAACACAAATGGTTTTACAAAAAATTTTCTTAGTGACATACCAGATCTGGTTGTAGTGTTTGGGCCGGGTTTGGGGTGTTACAAAGACCGGACCATATGAGTTCTTATACAAATTTTGGCGATTTACAAGTTGGAATGGAGTTTTCCTCCAAAGATGTTGCTATAGTGATGCGGTATAACATAAAGCATGGGGTTAATTTCCATGTTACTAAATTACGAGCGAAAAAATATGAGGTGAAGTGCGCAATGCGTGATAGTGGATGTCCCTAGAAAATCATGGCATGAGTGAGAAAGAAGATGAGAAAGAAATATAATGCTCCACATACTTGTGTTGTTGGAGGTATGTTACAAGATCATCCGAAATTGGATTCTGATCTTATCTTTGATGTTGTCTTACATATGGTAAAAGCAAATCCTAGGATTCCTGTACCAATTTTGGTTGCTAATATCAGTAGTGACTATAATTACACCGCGTCTTAGTACAAGACATGAGTTGCAAAACATAAGGCAATGAAAAAAAATGCATAATTGGTGGGATAAATCATATAAAGATCTTTGAAAATGATTGTGCGTACTGAATCAGTAAATCCCAAGTACCATCATCGATTTGCAAACGAAACCTACACATCATGGAAATTGAATGGTCCAAGGTAAAAGAATTTTTCATCGTCTTTTTTGGACATTCAAGCCATGCATTGAAACGTTCTGGTATTGTAAGTCACTAGCCAAATTGAAGGTACATTCATGTACAAGAGATATGAGCATCACTTGTTGTTAGTCATTGCACAAGATAGTAATTGGAAAATCCCGCGAATAGCTTTTGAAATTGTTAAATAAGGAACCTGGAGAAGGCATGCGACTTCTTCTAAACTAACTTGAGAAGGCATTTCCTGTCGCAACTGTTGGATCTGGTGCCCTAAGTGTAGTATTTTTGTCTATGTACACTTCTATTTTTTTTGAACAAATTAGTTTAATAAAATTAGTCATAAATTACATTAATATTCATTGTATATTGTACTTAGTGGTTTTTGCAAGTAAAGAAAAATGGAAGAAAATATTAGATTACTGGTTATCTAATGTTTAACTAACACTAAGAGGTATTACACATTTGGCTCATAATACGAAAAGACAACTTGTTTTAGTCTAATCGAAATGAGAAAAACAATTGAAATACTAATATGTCATCTATCAGGTCCAATTTGGGAGATTCTTTTCTTGGGCATTAGAGTGGATGACTCCTAGAAGATAAAGACATAGATGTGACTAACTGAACTGTCAGTACATCAGATAAGACCCAAGTAGAATAGATCCTGGATCTGTTTATGGATTTATTCACTTGTGACGTTCATAGTGTGACATACCTTAATCCTAAGTGGATGATAGACTATGTATGCATGACTCATATACTTTGATATAAATAAAAGCCTCAGTTCAAATAGATAAGGAACCAAAAGCTGGTGTGTTGGGTATACAATTTCTATAGTATGTAGCATTATTCACAATAATGGAATTCATAGCCCATGAAATGGTTAAATGATATCCTCTTATTGGTATCACATGATAGATGAAAAGTAAATGTGGCCACGGGTCGTTTGTCTTTGTGATGAATGAGTTAATTACTATTTGATAGTAATTGACTTTTCATGAAGGAAGATGCAATTTTTACCATGAGAAAAAATAGGATCATGTTGGAAGAATGAATTTGTCCAAAAGAGATTAAGGATATCCTATAAGGGTTAAACACTTATGACAAGGTCATTGGACGAATGCTAATCGAGTAGCTTTTGTACTGGCATGTAACTGGGGAGATCTTAGTGACGATACTATAGTGGAATGACTTTGTAACTAAATAAATTTATAATTAATAGGTGAAAAGCTAGAACTTAATTATAAATAATTTGAGCCCAAATTAGATATGTCCAATCGGTCCCTCCGTTAGTTCGTTGAAACTAGAAATGAATTACTTATTGAAGCAATTGAACAAAAATGGATAGATATGATAAAGTTAGAGAATGGGTTACATTCGGAAATGAATGTGGTTTCTCACTAAGTATGGAAATGACCTGAGAATTAATTTAAGTTTTTGAAATTATTATTTAAGTAAATAATTAAAGTTCAAAATGGAATTAAATTAATTGGTCATTGTGAATCAACTGAATATGGAATTAATTTAATTGTTAAATATATTTTCTCATATATTCTTTTACGGTAAAGTTGTCATGACATTAAAGGAATCAGAATTAGATTGAGAAAATTATTTAATTGAAAAATTAATTAATTTAAATTAATTCAATTAATAATATTTATTTTTTAAATAATAAAACTTGCACTGGGTTGGATTAAATTATAAAGTGCTAGGTTAAACGTCAAGGAAACACAAATAATTGGACTCACTACAGGAGAACTAGGGTTAGCCTCCCATTTCTCCTTGTAGAACTAGGGGACTTGGTTTTCTATCACATAACTTGGTTTTCTATCACATAAGTATTGTTTATGTTTTACTAATTCAACCATGATTGTAACAACCCATTTTTGGTAAAATCGGAATAGTGGTTTCGAGACCACAAATCCAATTTCGAAAGAAATTTTTTTTTATATTATTTTATGGTTTATAGCATGATAGTAATGTCATATAAAAATTTCGTAAAAATTTTTTATCTATTACATGTTTAATTTGGTAAAAGACCAAATTGCACAAAGTGCAAAAGTTGAGTTCTAATAGTTAAATGGATAAATAGCTATGGAATTCAAAATTTGAGTTCCTTATATGGAAAATAGACCATTAAAAATGCTTAGTGGTTAAGGATGATGATTCATCCATGGAAAATAAAATAAAGAAAATGATGAAATTGGAAAGTGAAATAATAAAAGATGATAAATGATAAAAAAATAAAAAAATCATCATATTATCATCTTTCCCAAAACAAAAAACCATGGAAACCCTAGTTTGAAAGCTTGAAGATAGACAAGATTATTTTGATCAATTGGGTAAGTATTCTTGTCCCATTTTTAGTAATTTTTATGTTTTTGAGATCGTAATAGCTTAATTTAGCTATCTCGGGGATTAATTTATAAAGATATCAAAGTACTAGGGTTTTTCCATGGATGAATATAAATGAATTATGAAGTTTTATGGTAGAAAATGAAAGGTTGTTGATAGATAAATAACTTTTGTTAAGTGAATTTTGATGAAATTGTGATTTAGAGACTAAATTGTAAAGATGTAAAATTCATGGAAAATTTTGATTTTTGTGAAATATATGGGCTTTAAATATTATATGAAAAATTTGGTTAGGCTTGGAATAAGGATTAAATTGCATGAATTTCATTTTCCAAGCCTAGGGACAAAATTGAAATTAATTAAAAGTTTAGGGGCAAAATAGTAATTTTGTTAAAGATGTGAATTGAATTGAAATAAACATGAATTGATGTTAAATTCATTCATACAGATTTGGATAGACCAAATCCAGAGTTAGAACGAGGAAAAGAGAAAATGTTGGATTAGTAGATTTTACGTACACAAACATTTATCGAGGTAAGTTCGTGTAACTAAATTGTGTATATTTATATGTTTGAATTAAATGTTGTGTATGTGAATTGTATAAATGCCAAATATATGAAATTGGTTAAATATCTGACAAATCTTGATAAATATTAAATCCCGTTTGAATAATAGAATTCGATGGATACAGGATTTCCCGATTGGTTGTGGTCCTGCATGTGTTGTGGACACACCACAGCTCCTACGAGCATCCTGTTACAAGCCTTCTCGAGCTACCCGTTATTTGGTTCCTGCGAGCATCCTGATCGGTAGTGATCTTGCATGTGTTGCGGACTACCGCAGCTCTTTGTGAGCGTCCTGTTATATGATCGGTTGTGATCCTGCATATATTGCGGACACAAACGTAGCTCTTTGTGAGCGTCTTGATATGGCTCACTTAAACTTCCCGATATATGGCTATTCGAGCTCTTGATTAAAGGCTCTTCGTGAGCTTCCTAATTAAAAGTTCTTTATGAACTTCCTGATTATGGCTCTTATGAGCTTTCTGTTATATAGCCAGGATAAGCTTCCTGATAGGCTCTTTGTGAGCTTCCCAATTAATGGTTCTTTGTGAGCTTCCTATTATATGGCTTGAGAGAGGACTTCCAGACTATGTGCTTTAAAGAGCACTCCTGAATATGAATTGACAAATTTTTGATTTGTACACTTCGAGTGTACTGCTTGTGTATCCATCGATTATTCAATGATTCCACAGGCAAATCCTGACATGAGAAAATATGAACATGAAATGAAGTAATACACATATCTTCCTGAAATACATGAAAATGATGATACATGATATATGGAAATACGAGATGATAATATCTAAACATAGAATTTGTTTGATGAATATGTTCATCAATGATTATATATTTGTATACCTTGAGTGTATTACCCGTGTGACACTGACATTTCAAAAGATTTAATAGGTAAAGTTTCGACATGAAATAATCTGAACTCGAGACGGATTATTATGAAAATGTACTTGATATACAAGGATATGATTTGTATATGTTATATTAATACATGATGTGGAAAGTATATGTACATGGAAATCTAATTATTGTTGAGACCATACATGTTTCTTGATATTTATATGAAATATATGACTAACAAGAGTGATGAGAATATGTGTTAGGGCTCATGATCAAGTTGATTGAATATACCTTGTATGTTTATATTGAATTAAATGAGTGGTAAGTTAATTACCATGTTATACGTGTAACACCCCTTACCCGTATTCGACGCCAGAATAGGATACAAGGTATTACCAAACTCATACACAAGTAATCATGCAAAATTGAGACATGACTTTCCACTCAAATTTAAAACTTTTCATATCGCCCCTTAAACAAGCCTACGAGGCCTAAAACACACTTTAGTGGCTTGGGATCAAATCGAATTCTTTAAAAGACCTCTAGAAAAACTTAGAAAAATTCTCATTAAACAGTCCACACGCCCGTGTGGAAGAAGGGACACGCCCGTGTGGAAGAAGGGACACGCCCGTGTGGCTTATCACATGCCCGTGCTCTACACCCTTGTTGATTTATTTCACGTTTCAAACCTACAGGGGTTTTCACATGGCCTGGCACACGCCCGTGTCCCTCACATGGCCATGACACGCCCGTGTCCCTCACACGGCCATGACACGCCCGTGTCCTAGCCCGTGTGCAAAAACCTTGACATTCTATTTCTGACATCATCATCCTAATAAGGTCACACTAGGGGTGTTTAATCGGTTAACCGACCTGAAATAACATTAACCGAATTAACCGACCTTTCAAAATTTTTAACCGTTAACCGAACCGAAATTTTTTCAAAAAAATTAACCGAACTAAAATTTTTTCGATTAATTCGGTCGATTAACCGAATTAACCCAATTACCTGAATTACCTAAATTACCCAAAATGAATCACTACATAATTAAAAAAATTACATAATTTTAGTTTTAGTTTTAAAATTTTATTTATTAAATTATTTGTAATTTTTATGATTGGGTAATTGGGTTGGGTTGGATATTTAGGTTTTGATTGGGTTTAGATGAATAGTGGCCTATTTATATATTATAATTTTATTTATTAATTTTTTTCGGTTAAACTGAAAAATTTTGGTTAACTGAACGGTTTTGAACCGAATTAACCGTTAATCAAAAAATCACAAAATAATTAACTGACCCCGATTGAAAAAATTCGGTTAACCGACCGATTAACCAAATTCGATCGGTTAACCAAATTTTTTCAGTTTTACCCGAATTTTGCACACCCCTAGGTCACACGGCCAAGGCACACACCCGTGACCTTAGACTTTGTGGCGAATTAAATTCCTAAATTCAGGTGCAGACTTCACACGGCCTGGGCACATGCCCATGTCTTAAGGCCATGTCTTCCATACGGTTAAGGCACACGACCGTGTCTCAGCTCGTGTGGTTACTACTAAGCATTTTGTTTTTCCAACTTAAAATGCAGGGGGACACACGGCCAAGCCATACACCCATGGGGCAGACCGTGTGTCACACACGGCCTAGACACAAGGCCTTGTGTCTACCTGTGTGGACAAGAACAAGGCTATTTACCAAGCCCTTTCTGCCATCCCTACTTGTACCACATAAACCACATCAAACAACCAACTCACTCATGCATGAATACACCAATTAATAATCATGCAACTTGCACATTCATGAATAACATCATCATTTCACAGATTAATAAGAAAGAGCCATCAACTATGACCTTATACAAAAGAATTCTTTTTTTGAATAAGCCAATACATTTGGCCAAAACAATATGATATTTAATCAAAGACTAAGTCCCTATACGTGCCATACTCAAAATGCTAAATCTAACTATACCAAAATGTGTGGATAGTGTGGGTGATCTTCCGACTATCTCCGTATCCCGAGCTGGCTCTTCAACACTATAAAACAAGAGAAAAGAGAATGGAGTAAGCTTTAAGCTTAGTAAGTCTATATGTAAACAATGAATATCATACCACATACTTATCGATCAAGAACATACATATTGATCAAGAACAATTTAGATCCTCGTAATTATACTTACTCATTTCAATCTTACCACATCCCAAACACATATCATAAAACATTGCTCACATTTATATGCATCTATACCCTACACTTATCACCACAAAGCCACATGTAATTTCACTTAGACAAAGTTTCTCGATGAACACTTTGGAATAATATTAGATACTCGGTGGTTTCGCACACAACCCACCATTAATAAATCACACGGTGGTATTGCACACAGCCCACCAAAAATGATAATTACAGTGGTATGCACACAGCCCACCAACAATGATAATTACGGTGGTATCACACAAAGCCCACCAACAATGATAATTATGGCGGTATCGCACACAGGCCACCAATATTTACTTATTCATGGATTTTTATCCGTATCATTTTTCCTATCCCGAAGGTTCATTCGAGAATTTCCTCACTTTTTATCATTTTTAATAGATCTCAATAATAATCATTTGCATTCACACAATGCATTAATATGTAAAAGCATACGTAATAAGGATGTATCATTTACACATAAACTTACCTCGATACAAAATATGGCGATTTGCAATTTAGTCCGAAACCTTGCCTTTTCCTCGGCCAAGGTTGATTCCATGTTATTCTTGATTATAATGACATATTTAATATATTAATTAACCAAATTAATCAAATTACTCTACAAATTCTTATTTTGTCAAAATTATCATTTTGCCCCTAGACTTTTACAAAATTACAATTTTTTCCCTAAGCTCGTAAAATAAAATGTGTTCATTTTTCACACACCCAAGCCTAGCCAATTCACATTTCCTTTTATAGCAACTCACAATTCTAATTATTACACACATTTTCCACCTATTTTACAATCTTTACAAAAAGGTCCTTTTAGGTGTTTTCATGGAAACACCTTTCACAAAAGTTGTATATTCAACACCCAATATTCATTTTCTTCCATAAAATTTCAGAATTTAACATAAATATTCACATGCAAAAACCCTAAATTCTAAAACATTTTGCAAAATAATCCCCTCATTAACTAGATTATGCTACTAGGGTCTCAAAAGTACAAAAATTATCAAGAAAAACCACCAAAATTACTTACTTGTAAAGAGGATAAGTTGCTAAAAATTTCAAGCTTTCAAACCCCTATTCTTGCAGGTATTTTCGGTGGTAGAGGAAAAAAGTGAAGAAGGATGATATCATTTTCTTTTTATTTTATCTTATTACTCAATTAAGTCACCAAACAATACCTAACCATTGACCATGTCTCATCTTTGTCCCTATGGCCGGCCAACACTCTCCCAATGGCATAATTGCATATTAGGACCTCCAATTTAATATTATATAGCTATTTGACACCTCTAGCTTGTAAAACAAAACTTTCAGACTTTATGCAATTTAGTCCTTTTTCGCAATTAAGCATACAATCACTAAAATTAATTCACCAAAATTTTTATGCACTCATATAATCATGCTATAACACATAAAATAATATTAAAAATAATTTCTCTGACCTCGAATTAGAGGTTCTGAAACCACTATTCTAACTAGCCCCAAAATTGGGCTGTTACAATACGAACTTACTAAGAATTTCATACTTACTCTATTTTATTTTCCCTTGTTCTATAGTAATTCAGAGGCTCGTTCGATTAGAAGCTTGGCAGATATCACTCAAGCTATCCATCAGCCATTTCAGTATATATATGGTAAATCAATTATGGTTATAATGGCATGTATAGGTAAATCAATTGTAACTGGCCATTGGAATGGCTTGTGATGGATATGTTTGGTATGTGTTTGAAAAGGTTGATTGATAGAAATTATATTAGCATATTGATGATTGAATTAAGTTAGCATATTTGATAAGATATGCATATATGTGAACTTGGTAATTTAAGTAAGTGTGTATATTGGATTATATGAGGTATTATATCATGTATAGGACTTGGTTTTGAGTTGGGTTAAATGGACCTATAATAGGTTGTGAATGTGTTAAAGTGTTGGTATAGAAGGATGAAAAAATGGGGTGAGAAATATGGCTTGAAAAATATCCTATTTTTGTCTACATGGGCAAACACACGGGCGTGTGTCTCAGTCGTGTGTGACACACAACCTAGCACATGGGCATGTGACTTGGCCGTGTGTCCCCTGCATCTTTAAAATTTCAAAATAGAATTCCTAGGTATTTAAACACAACCTTGCAGACTAGCGTGTAGCTTGGCCATATGAACCACACGGCCTGACCACACGGGCGTGTGACCCCTGCACCTAGAAAAATTTTTGAGATTTCGTGAAAAATTCTTTGAGTACCTAGTTTAGTCCCGACTAGTTTCTAATGTATGTTTTGGACTTCAAGGTTCATATAAGGGAATTTATGTTTGATTTCTGACATGAATACTATATAAAATGAGATATCTGTTTACTTGATCTGTATATTCTAGTAATACTTCGTAACCCTATTAAATGACGGATACGGGTTAGGGGTGTTACAATGATTGATCTATCTCTCCCTATCAAAAAATGACAATGGTAGAGCTATTTACACATAAGTTTTCGGTACTGTTATTTTGCCCGAAAATAGTGAGAATTTATTTCTAAGTATAAATTATATTTTCTAAAATAGCAATTCTACCGATTTTTATAGAGAAAGATTTACTTTTCTATTGAAAGGAAGAACATTATTTTATGGTTTTGTATTTGATTTATGATTGTTCAAGCCCATACTTGAAGTGGTTTGTGGTACGAGAATAACGAGGAAGACCATTCGGCTAAAAGTCGAGAACATTTAGGATCCGTCTGGCACAAAGCACAAGTATTAATCGAAAAAAGTTTATTGCTATAAATATCAAAAATCGAATTGATTTTCAAAATTTTAAATTTTCACTATGACAGAAAATCATTTTTAAACAGAATTTTTATAACAATTGGAATTAGAGCCAGGTTGTGCTATGTTTATAGTATAAATCAATATAGAAATTCTCTTTTCTTTTTGTTTGGTTAATTTTTTATAAGATGTGGCATTATTATAATTATTTGCTTGTTTTGGGCTATATATGTGAATGAATGTATGCTATTATTTTATTATTATAAAATAATTTTTTCAAAATTGTGATTCCTAGAAAATTGAAAAAATGCAAACCTGACTCAACCAACTTGAAAAAGACTAACGGTTGCCCGATGGCGGAGGTTATTGTGGCCTTACGGTGACTTGGTAGTGGGTTGATAGGGACCGATGGCCTGATGACGGTGATGGTGATGTCAACTGTGGGGAAAATGGAAGTCCGTGATGGTAACAACAATTCAACAACAAATCCTTTCGGTGGTTTTCAAGTCATTTGTGGTTTTGGGGAAATTCTCAAAAATTAAGATATTTGACTTTGACCCAAAAAACTCAAAGTATGCTTTAGGGTAATAATTGTAATTTTTATTTATTATTTTTCTAGGATGGTATTGTAACACCCTAAATTAGGGGTTGTTTGAAATTTACTTATTTTTCCCATGTGTGTGCTTGAGAGATATGTATGCTTGATTGCCTGATATATTTAAAGGTCTAGTCATGACCCCGGACTAATTGAACTTAGCGCTAAAATTTATTTTAAGCACTTGAGAAAGGGGAAGATAGGTGAGATAGGGGATAAGAGAAATTTTGTGAGAAGTTTGACACAAGAAATAGCTTGGCAAAGTGGCTTCCATGCGCCACTTAGGTGCTAAGAAGGTGGCGTCTAGGGTGTTTCAAGGGAAGAGGATCGAGTCGTGGGAGTTACAAGGGGGAGTGTTTTATTTTTGGGCTTTTTGGCGTTAAAGGAAAGGGGCCAGGTATGAAGGTCTTAAAAATTAAATGGTGAGGTTAAGGAGCATGAAAGACGTTTGGAGGAGTGGCTTGGGGTGCCACTTAAAGGCTTAGGGGTGATGGGCAGGTCTTGGGTTCGATTCTTGGGAGTTTTATTTTTACTTTAGGAAGGGAATTGGCCTAGAAAGGCCTTATAAATAAATGTCAAGGTTATATGACATGAAAGTCAAGGGGGTAGAGTGGTATGGGGCGTTGCAAGGGGGGCTGCGGCAGTGAGGTCCTGGTTGAACCAAAAGCTGCATTGGCTTTTATTTTTTGGAAGCCGGCGTGAATGGGAGAAGGAGTGATGGCTCGATTATGGACTCTTAAGGTGATGAGGATAAGTTTAATTTTTGCACATTAATATCGGCTGGAAGGGTGTGTGTAGTGGTTTATTTTCATTTGAATTGTTAAAAAGGTGGATAGGAGATAAATATTATTCTTTTTTTGGGTGATAATTAAGCTGAAATTATCACTAAAGAGACGGGTGATGGCCGGTTTTGGGACTCCTTAGGGCCATCATTCGGTTATGTGTTAAGCAAGGGAGTGCCGAATTTCACTTAGCTAGTTCTCTTCTTCTTTTTCTAATTTGTCTTTGTCAAATCACTCTAGCCTTTGCCCAAAAATCTTGAAATTCCTTCTTCTTTTCTTTCCCTAGTAGCCTAACCCTTCCACTCTTTTTCTTTTCTTCTCCTATTGAGATCTACTTGGCCGAATCCCCTTAAAGAAAGGTGCTATTTTCGGTTCTTTTCTCCTCCTTAAAGGTAGTCGAACCCCCTCACAACACTAAGAGGTGCTGACTTGTGGTGTTAAGGGCCGTTATAATTATCAAGGTAAGGGGTGATACCCTCTTTTAGGTTCAAAGATTATGGCCGAATGGCCTATGACTCTTATTAATGTTTAAACCGATTGTAGGGAGGCCATAGCCGATTGAAGGAAGCTTCCGGGATTTCAATTTGGTAAGTAGTAGGTAGTTTCGGCCAAAGGCCATATTATGTACTTCATGTGGTAACCGATTCTTATTGTGGAAATTCGGCAGAGTCTTAATCAAGTGACGATTTCGAGATTTGTTTGGAAATCAAATCCGTTTAAGGTAAGTTCCGCAAAAAGAGCTTTTGGTATTAATTTGGTTTGGTCGAATAGGCCTAAATCCCTAATCATGTTGTTGGCCGATTATAGGTCAAGAGATCTAGCGTCGTAGATTGGATCTTTGGGATCTAGGATTCGTGGTAGTATCAGGTGTGTAAAAACTCACTACACACTTTATTAGTTTACATGACTATATTGTTTGCCTTTTTAATCTTTTCGGTAATGATTAGCTTGTGGCATAATCATGGTTGCCGGGTAAGTCCCCTATTACTTTGTCTATGATATATGATTGAGTTTGCCATCATATGCTGTTAAATGATATGTTGTACATGATGCATGATGATAGTGGGATTGATGAGAGGAGGGGGATAATCTTATGGATCGTCACGGTGGTTTTGACCACAAGATGGGTTGGCCCCATCGATTTATTGTGACTTCGGTCACCAGTGGTTTTGACCACACCGATGATAATTGTGACTAAGTCCCAGTGGTTTGGTACCACCAATGGTTTTGACCACATTATGATATTTGTGACCTATGGTCATCAGTGGTTTTGACCACACGATGGGTTGGCCCCATCATTTAAATTGTGACACTAGTCACCAGTGGTTTTGACCACACGGGGTAGTTAAGGAGTACGGATGGTTAGTAGGGTTGCATTTTTGCATGTTTATTAATAAATTGTGTATGAGTTGTATTTTCCGGGTGGGGGATTTACACACTGAGTCTTGGTGACTCACCCCTTCCCTTACCATTTTGCAGATGAGTAGATCGCGGAGATGGAGCCGGAGAGAACTCGAGGCGGCCATGCTTATTCGATGGATTTGGATTTAATTTATTATCTTTAAGTTTATTTATTTTCTTTTCTAAGTTTTTTTTATTTGGGTTGTAATAAGGCCGCTATATTATATTTGGATGTTTACATAGTTAGTTTGCATTACTTATGCTATACTACAAATGAATTTACAAATGTTATGTAAACCGGTTAAAAGCAACATTTTCCAACTAAGTAACTTTTACGAGTTTTTCAAAGATGTTACCATCGGGTAACAAAAATACACCAAGTCAACTATACTTTGACGATTTTGAAATTTTACATGATCAAACCTTTTCAAAGGATTTATCAACCCAACCATGTTTATAAAAAAATAATAATCCGTGAGTTTTATCAAACCCGTTTTAAAACCTTAGCCATATTTTAACAAGTTTTCACCAGACACTCAAAATATTTTAAATCATTTACACCGTGACATACCAGATCCAGTCAGGACTCATGGGCCGGGTTTGGGGTGTTACATTTTTGGTATCAGAGCCCGGTTCAAAACTCGACTGTGGGGGCCCAAGGCCCAAAATGTTTTGTTTTTGTTAGTAGGCCTTATTGGAATGTTTTGAAACTGTTTTTGGCTTGAACAGCATGGCACCGAGTCTCCGGCACCAATTTGCCCAGGTAAGTACTTCTATCTATTTTCTTTGTGAATATTTGATGAGGGGTAGAAGGGTAAATGGGGAACGTTGACTATTAGAATCGAAATTATTGAACCCGAAGGTTAGCATACCCCAACAAACAATGCATAAGATTTAATAATTCCCTAAACAACCACATGAGTTGTCAGCGAGCAAGGGATGTGGCAATCGTTATCGCATGTCTAGGATTGGATTCGGTGGGGGCTGGGTATTTAAGCAGTCCTAGTGACTCACCTCCTACTCACTCGAATCTTACGTGGTGCGTAGTAACGGTTCATCCTAGCTGAGACGACACACTCACAGGCTTAACTCGATAACTAAAACCCAAAAGGGACTAGCCGTTTGTTTTTGAAGTAATTAAAAGCTTACTAAAAAAAAGACCAAAATACCCCTCAGTTTGAAAAATGACCAAAATACCCCTGGCTTGTAAATTACCAAAATACCCTCCGTAGGAAAAATTTCCAAATAGAAAATTTTCAAAATATCCTTCTTTTGTGAAATCAACTAGAACCAAATTTTGGAAATCTTTTTATGAAAAATTACTAAAATACCCTAGTGGTAAAATTACAAAATTGCCCCTAACCAACAAAATTACCAAAATAACCCTGACTTTCAAAATTTTGCAACATCACTATCTTGGAAAATGCAAATTTTCAAAAAGCAACCATCAAAGTTTTACAACTTTTGAAATATCCATGATTTCTTAAAATTTTACAAATTCACCCCGATTTGTGAAAAATTACCGAAATACCCCTGAGGTCCAAAATTATCGAAATACTCTCGGATTTCAAAATTTTTCAAAATACCCCAGGAATTTAAGAGTTTCAAAATGCTTTTTGACAAAATCATCTAAAACTTTTATATTTGAAAAATTACAAAAATACCCACATGGGACAAATTACAAAAACCCACAGGTAGTGGAAAACAATCACAATGAAAACTACAACGTCTCTTTGAATGAATGAATAGAAGAATTTGTGTGCATGTATGATCTGAAAGAACCACTCCTAAAACTTCTATCATAAAATTTCTTGCGGATAATCAAGTGAAAAACTAATGCATAAAATTTTTAAGCAGATAAGCATAATCGTTAGAAATGAGTACAAGAGGTCGTGGACGTCAGTCCGTGGTACGTGGTAGAGGTAGGATGACCTTGTCCAGAGCAGTGAGGTCCGGATATGGATGCTGAAATGAGATGTCGGATCTGCCGTGGTGAAAACCGAAGTTCAAGATCGGGCCGGGTGGTAATGATGCGATATCTCAAGTCAGTATTACGGTATTGGAATGAGTTCTTTGAGGCGGGCGCGGTGCGAGGCCCAGTAAATCGTGGTTGAACGACTCAGCTAACGAAGCGAAAATATTTAGAGGAGTTTACAGGTGGCACCCAAAGGGCGGAATATTGGTTGGAAGCAACAGAAAGGATCATGAATGATCTAGATTTCACAGCTGAGGAGAAGTTGAAGGGCATAATATCTCTGCTTCGGGATGAGTCATATTAGTGGTGGCTCACTGTAAGGGATGGAACGGTGGTAGAAAATCTCACGTGGGAATTCTTCAAGGATGCCTATCAAAAGAAGTATATCGGAACTAGCTACATGGATGCGCAGCAGAAGGCTTTCTTGAACCTGGTTCAAGGTAATAAGACAGTGGCCAAGTATGAGGTCGAATTCCTCCGGTTGAGTAGGTATGCTCGTGGAATTGTGGGTACCGAGCATGAGTGCTGTGTCAGATTTGAAGATGGGCTGAGAGATGAGCTGAGGATGATGATAGCTCCACAACAGGAACGAGAGTTCGCTGTCTTAGTGGAGAAATCGAAGCTTGCTGAAGGGGTAAGACAGTCTGTTAGATGGAATCAAGATAGAAATTAGAATAAGAGGAGCTCGGACCTTCAAAGTTTTCTGGTAATCAGTAGAAGAGGACAAGGTTTGGTGGTTCAGATCAAGCTGCTAGGCCTGCTACTGCTGCTAACCCTCAATGGCTGCCCCGATGTGCTCGGTGTGGCAAGTCTCACACGGGAGAGTATTGGAATGGTAATCGGGGATGCTTCGAGTGTGGGTCTTTGGAGCATCGAGTTAGAGACTGTCCGAAGAAAGTAGCTAGACTGAGATCTAAGGGTCAGGATCGTGCACCGAATAGAAGGGATAACCAACAGCCTCAAAGGGGTCGTGGTGTAGGAAGAGGAGGTAATGGTGCTGGCAGAGGTCGTGGGGCACCGAGGGGAGGTACCGATGGTACTGAGGCTAGACAACCTGGTCCAGTCTATGCCGCGAGGGGTCAAGAGGAGGGCGACGCACCGGACGTCATAACCGGTATGTTCTTGATCTTTGGTGTGCCCTATAATACACTCAACCCACTCATACATTGCTAGTAGCGTAGTGGAAACTCTGCATCTAGACTCTGAGCTTACTTCTAGGAAGATGACTGTATTAAGCCCCCTAGGTCACTCTATAGAAGTAAGTAAACTCTATAGGAACGTACCCCTAGAACTCTAAGGGGTCGTGTTCTTGGCTGATTTGATGGAACTACCGTTCTGGGAGTTTGACCTAATCCTCGGGATGGATTGGCTAGTAAAGTATCAGGCTAGCCTGGATTACGCAGCTAAGCGCATGGTATTAAAGACCGTGGAAGGTGATAAGGTGGTGATGATAGGTAAAAGGAGGGACTACCTGTCTAATTTAGTTTCGGCATTAAAGGCGAAAAGGATGGTTAGGAAGGGTTGAGAAGCTTATGTGGTGCATGTCTGTGCTTTGGAAGCTAAGGATGTTGCTGTGGGAGATGTCCGGACTGTAAGGGACTATGTTGATGTGTTCCCAGAGGAACTTCCGGGTCTACCTCTGGACCGCGAGGTTGAATTCAATATAGATCTGTTACCCAGAACCGCGCCCGTATCTATATCTCCGTATCAGATGGCGCCGAAAGAATTGGTAGAGTTGAAGGCGCAAATTCAAGAATTGTTGGATAGAGGGTTCATCCGACCAAGTGTATCGCCTTGGGGAGCTCCAGTGCTGTTTGTCAAGAAGAAGGATGGGACAATGAGGATGTGTATAGACTATCGGCAGCTGAACAAGTTGACAATAAAGAACCGGTATCCTTTGCCCAGGATTGACGATCTGTTCGATCAACTCAGAGGGGCATCGGTGTTTTCTAAGATTGACCTTAGGTCAGGGTACCATCAACTTAAGGTGAAGGAGGCTGATGTCCATAAAATGGCATTCTGTACTCGGTATGGCCACTACAAGTTTCTGGTAATGCCTTTTGGTTTGACAAATGCACCGGCCGCGTTTATGGACATGATGAATCAGGTTTTCCAACCCTATCTGGATCGGTTCGTCGTGGTCTTCATAGATGACATTTTGGTGTATTCGAAGTCTAAGGAGTATGACGCACATCTTCATGTGGTTCTGCAAGTTCTGAGGGAGAAGCAGTTGTACGCCAAATTCAACAAATGTGAGTTTTGGCTCAAGTAGGTAGCTTTTCTAGGGCATGTAGTTTCAGCTGAGGGCATCAGGGTGATCCCCGTAAGATTGAGGCAGTATTGGATTGGAAGCCACCAAAGTCGGTTATGAAAATTCAGAGTTTTCTGAGGTTGGCAGGATATTATAAGAGATTTGTGGAAAATTTCTCCTTGATTGCGGCACCGTTGACTAAGCTGTTGAGAAAAGGAGTTCCGTTTGTGTGGTCTGAGAAGCAGCAAGAGAGTTTCGATAGGCTGAAAAGAATTTTGACGGAGGCACCAGTCTTGATTCAGCCAGAGGCAGGGAAGGACTTCACTGTATATTGCGATGCATCACATACTGGATTAGGGTGTGTATTGATGCAAGAAGGGAAGGTGGTCGCTTATGCGTCACGATAGTTGAGACCTCACAAAGCTAACTACCCGACACATGACTTGGAATTGGTTGCTGTGGTGTTCGCCTTGAAGATTTGGAGGCACTAGCTATACGGGGAGAAGTCGGTGGTGTACACAGATCATAAAAGTCTGAAGTACCTCCTGACTCAGAAAGATTTAAATCTAAAGCGTGGAGGTGGATTGAGTTGTTGAAGGACTCTGATGCTCAATCGAATACCATCCGGGAAGGCTAATGTGGTAGGCGATGCATTGAAATGAAAGGTGGTAGCGGTTTGCGAGCAATGTTTGCTCATCTAAGTCTCTATGAGGATGGGAGCCTTTTGGCAGAATTGCAAGTGAAGCCATCTTGGATTAATGAGGTTAAGGAAAGGCAGATAACTGATGAAGCTTTGAATACTCGAAGGTTGCACGTACAGAATGGTAAGGCCGACGGTTTCAGTTTGGGTAGTGATGGAGTGCTGTACTTTCAGGGGAGAGTATGCATGCCTAAGGATGATGAGTTGAGGCAGCGAATCCTTAAAGAAGCTCATAGCTGTGTTCGCTATGCACACAGGAAGCGACAAGATGTATCGGGATTTAAGGGAGCAATTTTGGTGGCCGGGTCTTAAGCGGAAGTGGTGAGTTGGTAGGCAAGTGTCGACATGCCCGATGAGTTAAGGCTGAGCATCAATTGCCATCGGCATTTATTACTGTAGGTAAAGATTCCACAGTGGAAATGGGAGGAGATTACTATGGATTTCGTAAGTGGGCTTCCCTCACGCCCAATGAAAAAAGATCTGATTTGGGTGGTAGTAGACCGGTTGACTAAGTCAGCTCATTTCATACCGGTAAGGGTTGACTACTAGCTTCAAAGATTAGCCAAGTTGTACATCGCAGAGATAGTACGGTTGCATGGAGTACCTGTGTCCATTATCTCGGATCGGGATCCTCGGTTTACGTCGAGATTCGAAGGCCTTACATCAGGAGTTAGGCACGAGGTTGAATTTTAGCATGGCTTTTCATCCACAGTCTGATGGACAATCTGAGAGGGTAATCCAAGTGTTGGAAGACATGTTAAGGGGCTGTGTTTTGGACTTCCGTGGCAGTTGGGAGGAGTATCTACCTTTTGGAAGAGTTCGCTTATAACAATAGTTATCAAGGGAGTATTCAGATGGCACCATATGAGGCGCTGTATGGTCAAAAATGCCGTACTCCTACATGTTGGATGGAACTAGGAGAACGTCGGATGTTGGGTCCAAAATTAGTAGCGAGAGACGGAGGATAAGGTTAGAGTGATTCGGGATCGTTTGAAGGAGGCATCGGATAGGCAGAAATCCTAGCTGATCTTAAGCGAAGAGAGGTTGAATATGCAGTGGGTGATAAGGTCTTCTTGAAAGTATCACCTTGGAAGAAGGTGCTAAGGTTTGGCCGGAAGGGCAAGCTAAGCCCTAGATTCATCGGACCGTACACGGTGTTGAAACGGGTGGGATCGGTAGCTTACCAGCTTGAGTTGCCAGCAGAATTGAGCCAGATACATGACGTCTTCCACGTTTCAATGCTGAGACACTATCGATCGGATCCATCACATGTAGTGCCAATAGCAGAAATTGAGGTGAGCCCGGACTTGTCTTTCGAGGAGGAGCCAGTACAGATTTTGGATCGAGATGTCAAAGTTCTACGTAGGAAGTCAGTACCTTTGGTAAAGGCGTTATGGCGGAATCATGGTACGGAGGAGGCCACATGGGAACCTGAGGATGTGATGCGACAGCAATACCCCCAACTCTTTTGATCCAGGTAATTTCGAGGCCAAAATTCTTTTTAAGGGGGGTTGAACTGTAACACCCTAAATTAGGGGTTGTTTGAAATTTGCTTATTTTTCCCATGTGTGTGCTTGAGAGATATGTATGCTTGATTGCCTGATATATTTAAAGGTCTAGTCATGACCCCAGACTAATTGAACTTAGGGCTAAAATTTATTTTAAGCACTTGAGAAAGGGGAAGCTAGGTGAGATAGGGGATAAGAGAAATTTTGTGAGAAGTGTGACACAAGAAATAGCTTGACAAAGTGGCTTTCATGTGCCACTTAGGTGCTAAGAAGGTGGCGTCTAGGGTGTTTCAAGGGAAGAGGTTCGAGTCGTGGGAGTTACAAGGGGGAGTGTTTTATTTTTGGGCTTTTTGGCGTTAAAGGAAAGGGGACCAGGTATGAAGGTCTTAAAAATAAAATGGTGAGGTTAAGGGGCATGAAAGACGTTTGGTGGAGTGGCTTAGGGTGCCACTTAAAGGCTTAGGGGTGATGGGCAGGTCTTGGGTTCGATTCTTGGGAGTTTTATTTTTACTTTAGGAAGGGAATCGGCCTAGGAAGGCCTTATAAATAAATGTCAAGGTTATATGTCATGAAAGTCAAGGGGGTAGAGTGGTATGGGGCATCGCAGGGGGCGCGTGAGGTCTGAGTTGAACCAAAGAAACTGCAGTTAGCTTTTTATTTTTTTGGAAGCCGGCGTGAATGGGAGAAGGAGTGATGGCCCAATTATGGACTCTTAAGGTGATGAGGATAAGTTTAATTTTTGCACATTAATATCGGTTGGAAGGGTGTGTGTAGTGGTTTATTTTCATTTGAATTGTTAAAAAGGTGGATAGGAGATAAATATTATTCTTTTTTTGGGTGATAATTAAGCTAAAATTATCACTAAAGAGAGGGGTGATGGCCGATTTTGGGACTCCTTAGGGCCATCATTCGGTTATGTGTTAAGCAAGGGAGTGCTGAATTTCACTTAGCTAGTTCTCTTCTTCTTTTTCTAATTTGCTGCTGGCCGAAATCACTCTAGCCTTTGCCCAAAAATCTTCAAAATTTCCTTCTTCTTTTTCTTTCCCTAGTAGCCGAACCCTTCCACTCTTTTTCTTTTCTTCTCCTATTGAGATCTACTTGGCCGAATCCCTTTAAAGAAAGGTGCTATTTTCTGTTCTTTTCTCCTCCTTAAAGGTAGCCGAACCCCCTCTCTACACTAAGAGGTGCTGACTTGTGGTGTTAAAGGCCGTTATAATTATCAAGGTAAGGGGTGATACCCTCTTTTAGGTTCGAAGATTATGGCTGAATGGCCTATGGCTCTTATTAATGTTTAAACCGATTGTAGGAAGGCCATAGCCGATTGAAGGAAGCTTTCGGGATTTCAATTTGGTAAGTAGTAGGTAGTTTCGGCCAAAGGCCATATTATGTACTTCATGTGGTAACCGATTCTTATTGTGGAAATTGATGAGTCTTAATCAAGTGATTTATTTGAGATTTGTTTGGAAATCAAATCCGTTTAAGGTAAGTTCATAAAAAGAGCTTTTGGTATTAATTTGGTTTGGTAGAATAGGCTAAATCCTAATCATGTTGTTGGCCGATTATAGGCCAAGAGATCTAGCGTCGTGATCGGATCTTGGGATCTAGGATTAGTGGTAGTATCGGTGTGTAAAAACTCACTACACCCTTTATTAGTTTACATGGCTATATTGTTTGCCTTTTAATCTTTTCGGTAATGATTAGCTTGTGGCATAATCATGGTTGCCGAGTAAGTCCCCTATTACTTTGTCTATGATATATGATTGAGTTTGCCATCATATCTTTGTTAAATGATATGTTGTACATGATGCATGATGATGGTGGGATTGATGAGAGGAGGGATAATCTTATGGATCGTCACGGTGGTTTTGACCACAAGATGGGTTGGCCCCATTAGATTTATTGTGACTTGGTCACGATGGTTTTGACCACACCGATGATAATTGTGACTAAGTCCTAGTGGTTTGGTACCACCAGTGGTTTTGACCACATTATGATATTTGTGACCTATGGTCATCAGTGGTTTTGACCACACGATGGGTTGGCCCCATCATTTAAATTGTGACACTAGTCACCAGTGGTTTTGACCACACGGGGTAGTTAAAGAGTACGGATGGTAAGTGGGGTTGCATTTTTGCATGTTTATTAATAAATTGTGTATGAGTTGTATTTTCCGGGTGGGGGATTTACACAATGAGTCTTGGTGACTCACCCCTTCCCTTACCATTTTGCAGATGAGTAGATCGCGGAGATGGAGCCAGAGAGAACTCGAGGCGGCCATGCTTATTCGATGGATTTGGATTTAATTTATTATCTTTAAGTTTATTTATTTTCTTTTCTAAGGTTTTTTTGTTTGGGTTGTAATAAGGCCGCTATATTATATTTGGATGTTTACATAGTTAGTTTGCATTACTTATGCTATACTACAAATGAATTTACAAATGTTATGTAAATCGGTTAAAAGCAACATTTTCCAACTAAGTAACTTTTACGAGTTTTTCAAAGATGTTACCATCGGGTAACAAAAATACACCAAGTCAATTATAACTTTGACGATTTTGAAATTTTACATGATCAAATGTTTTCAAAGGATTTATCAACCCAACCATGTTTATAAAAAAAAATAATAATCCCGACTGAGTTTTATCAAACTCCGTTTTAAAACCATAGCCATATTTTAACAAGTTTTCACCAGACACTCAAAATATTTTAAATCATTTACACCGTGACATACCAGATCCGGTCAGGACTCATGGGCCGGGTTTGGGGTGTTACAGGTATCATGAAAAGTTTGGGTGGTTAGAGTCATTTAATTTTATGCTTTTGTTTATGATAACTTGATGATATTTAAATTGATTGCAAAGAATGCACAAGAATACATATGATAAGCATGCCATATACTTTAGGAGAAGAATGCCACATGTACTTGTTTATTTATGATTGAAATTGGATATAAAAAACATTGCATGTTTGTAAAACATGAAGTGGAAGAAAGTCCTTAAACAAGACTTACGACCTCCATTGATGATATCTTGTGATGGCATGAAATGGACCTATCTCAAGGTAGACGTTGTCATATGGATTTCACTGGGGAGATTTCCTAAAAGAAAGAAGAATTATCTTGTAATGTATGCTAGTTGGTCGATTACATTGCTGTTATTATCATGCGATAAACAATAAGTTTTTCTTTTATAAAGGACAACTAGTCATACATGTTACTTGTTGAGATTGTCCAAAGATGACTCAATCGTGGTGTATGGAATGATTGATGTTGAGTTGATGGTTATACACTCAAGATTATTCTAGTTATGTAACTTTCCAAGAAGCTATGCTTAAGTTAGAATGATGGTTAAACATGAGATGATTATTAGTGTAACGACCCGAAAGTCAGTGTACCGAAAAATTCGGGTTTGAGACTTCGTTTCTATAAAATGATGTCATAAATATTTTTAATTAAAATTTTACAAAGTTATGTTGAAGGTGAATTGATTTTTTTAGGTTAGGTAATTTTATCGAATTAGTGTTTAACTAAGGTATAGGGACTAAATCGTAAAATTGGTAAAAGTTTAATTATTATAGATTATTATTTAATAATAGTATAAATACTTAAGTGGTAATTAAAACAATACATAAAGAATAGTAGAGTAATAAAGTGTTAACAAAATAATAATTAAAAAAACATCTCATTAATACTAAAATGTAGTTTTAGAAAAAAAAAGAGAAGATTAAAAAAAGAGGAGAGTCTTCTTCAACCTGGATGATTTTTTTTCGAAAGAGAGGACACTTAAAAAAAATTCTGCTTGTTTTTCTGGCTACAATTCGATTAGAGAGGGAGAATAGAAATGTTGCATGCTAAATTTTGAGCTCATTTAGGAGCTGATTTTCCTCAAGAAACTTGCAAAAAGGGGAAAGAGAAGGCAACAGCAAGAGGGGAAGAGATCTTACTCAAGTTTATGCTTGACTTCGAGTTTTTTTGAGTCTTCTATACATTTTTCTTTCTTGATTGCTTTGTTACACTTTCATGCTGGAATGAATCTACAAATCCAAGGAAAATTTTTGTAGAATGCATGTTGTCGAGGGAGCTGCTTATGCATGCAGTTTTTTTTAATGAGGCTATTAAATATATTCGCTCGAAAAAGGTGGTTCAGTTGGTGGTGATCTATGCTATCCAAAGTTTTTTTTTATTGTTAGAATTAAGTGACCCAAATATTTAAATAAAATACAATGGTAAAATTGTAACATCCTAAAAATTGAGTATCGATATGTTGCATGTTTTTGGTGCTTAGCTTGTGAATGATTCAATTTGTGTGCTTAATATAGTCTTGAGAAGGCTCGGGATTATTTTGGAACTAGAATAAATTTTAGTAATGAGTACTTTATTGAAGTGGATCAAGTGACCTTGATGTTTAAGGAAATTAAGTGGTAAAAAGATGGCATAATTGAGCTATTGGTTAAGAAGATATGCGCTACATGTTTAGGCTTGAGGGGAGAGGTTCGAATCCCCTAGCATGAATTTTATGAATATTAATTTTGTTAGACTCTTCTAGCTTGTGTCGGCCAAACATTATTTTTGGTAAGGTTGGACTATTTTATTTATGGTAAGGTGGCTAATGGTTTAAGGTAAGAAGTGAACTTAAGGGAAGGAATCAATGGGATAAGGTATGTAAGGGAACATGAGGCTTAAGTTGAGGAATGTGCTATGGAAAGTAAGGTTGGCAAATGTTGACTCCTTTTTGGCTTGAACATGGACGGTTTTATGGCTAGGGGGAGTGGCCGAATTTTTGTTGATGGCATTGGTAAGGTTGTGTAGCTAGTTGTCACTCTCATTTTGGTCGTTTTTGTTCCTCCCAAAACATTTTTCTTTTCATCTTTTCCCCTCATAGCCGATTGCACTTTAGGCCTTGGTGAACATCTTTGTTTTTCATCTTTTGGTTATTTCTTTTTGACCCTTTTGGTCATATTTTGCCTAACTTCTCAAGTCACTCTTCCCCTTATGCCGATTTACCAAAACACAAAGGCCATTTTTCTTTTCTTTCTTTTCTACTATTTGGTCGAATGCTCTCTTGTCCCAAATCCCTCCCTTTGTTTGTTTTTCATCCTTGAAAAACTGAAACACATTATCTCTCTTCTATTTTTCTCCATGGTTGAATGTTGCTAGCATCTTTTCCATCAAAAGATTCTTCTTAGCCGAATCCTCCTCCTCACATTTTTTCTCTTGTTAATCATTCTTTCAATTTTCGTTTAAATCAAGTGGTAAGAACCATTTTCATTCCTTTATTTTCTTCTATGTCTTTAGCTGAATATACAGTTTGTTTAGAGGGTCTTTTGACCGAATATAGCATCCCTTATTCCTTTCTTTTAAATAATCCTATTCATCTTAATAGTGTTATAGAGAAGGCCGAACTTGGAGTATTCGTAATCATTGTGACTTGCTAGAAATCGAATTGAAGTGTTAAGGTAAGGATTTCTATCAAAGACTTCCATATTATTTCGTTATCTCGTCAAAGATGGGTTATTAATCGATTTTATCCTAGGGATTTTAACACCCTATTTTCATTCCGCGAATACAAAGATATTTTTTTGGTAAGCCGATTTTTCCTTAAAACAATAGTCTTAAATTCTAACATAGTAGTTGGACTAATAATCTTTTGTCAATGGAGGCAAACAAGATAGGGTCGAAAAGAGTGGTGAATAGTGATCGAAGAGGCGATTACACTATTCCCTCTAGATTCAAGCGAAGGGCTGTTTCAGCAATTCGAGACTTTCCACCGGGTTGTGGACCCTCTTCTGGTGAAAATCAATTATTTGAAGTCATTCGTACTCTTGAGCCATTGATTGTTCGTGGTTCTTCAACGGGTTATGAACCATCAATCGGGGAGAAATCGTAAATAGTTGTTGTTCGAGATTTTGAGGGTAAAGATCTAGATCGCTTATCTTTAGTATAGATTTATATTAAATATTAGTGTTCTAATCAAGCGTGACATATATTTAGGTATCGACAAGCAGGAAAGTATAGTTCTCACCGTAATCAGGTGTGTAATTTCACACTTATCTCATGGGTTAGATGTTATACCGTAAGCATTAGAATAAAATTCGTAAAGTTGGTAAAAAAAATATGGTAAATTAACTCCTTTTGTGTGTAAATGCATGAAATCGGTATTAAAGTCCTGGAAATTATGGAATCGCCCTCGATGGGCTAATTTAATAAAAAGTAATTAATGGGCCAAATTGCTAGATTGCTTAATGGGCCAATTTGCTAGATTGATTAATGGGCCAATTTGCTAGATTGATTAATAGGCCAATTTGCAAGATTTATTAATAAGCCGAATTGCTAGATTGCTTAATGGGCCAATTTGCTAGATTGATTAATAGGCCAATTTGCAAGATTTATTAATAAGATGAATTGCTGGATTGCTTAATGGGCCAAATTGCTAAATTGCTTAAGGAGCCGATTTGTTAAACTACCATATGGGCCAAAAATGAGAAATGGGCCAACTTGTAGTATGGGCCTTATTTTGAAATTATTATATGAATATTGGTATATTTTGTATATGAACACATGATTGCATGGGTTGGGATAAAATTGAAGAGAAGTTCTGGTGGCTCTACCACAATCTAGTTCGGGTGGCTCTGCCACAATCTAGTTTGGGTGGCTCTGCCACAATCTAGTTCGGTTGGCTTTGCCACAAACATTTTAAATGGCTTTATGCTGCGATTGGTGTGTTGGCGGGGTGGGTTGACTTGATCCCCACAGTGTGTCTTTGGTTGAATGCGGGTGGTGTGTAGCGGATGGAAATTTAGGCTTGGTTGGGAATTGCATTTCACATGCATTTTTTTATATTACTATATTGTTAAATTCGTAAATGGGCTCAAGCCCAATTAAATGCTTATATGGTTTTGGCCCAGTGGACACGGTAAGTGGGTTACACACTGAGTTCTAAGTAACTCACCCAGTTTTCTTACCCTTCTCAGGTAACGATAATTGATGGAGGCTTGGGCCGGAGATGACTTCGCCGGGGCCATACTTTAAATGATGGTTTTGATGAACTTTGAATTACTCTTTAAGTATTTTTACTTAATTAATTTTTCAGTTGTGATGTAATAAGGCCTTTGGTATTATTTTTATGGATTTTTACTTGTGGATGGCTTTTAATATGTTTTAGATACTAAAAGGAGACTATTTTAACTTTATAAATGTTTTCCTAAATTTACATATATTTAAAGGGTTTTTTTTAAAATCACTAACTCGTAAGAATTTCTGTGAAAACTCTTTTATGAATTCTATTTTCAAATTCCTTTTGAATTCTTTTAAACTTCTTATAAAATTTAATCAATTATTTCTCTGAGATCAAATTATAAACTCCTATGTTTTAAAATTTATAGATTTCAAATTAACCTCAATTTTTGATAAACTCCATCTCCAAAATAGTTTTTGAAGACCTGTTTTCCTTAAATCATTAGATGACTAGATATATGTACAATTTGTGTGGCATACCAAGTCTGGTCTCAATGCATAGACCGGGTTTGGGGTATTATATTTTATGGTATCAGAGCCGGTTTCAAAACTCGACTGTGGTTTGGGTTCAACAATAATTTTTATTCAAAAACTGTTTAAATTTCTAGACTTTATGTTTTAAAGGTATGGCACCACGAGCATCCGACACCAAGGCAAGTAAGTATTTGTATATTGGATGTTTATTATTATGATATGATCATTGGAACACTCTAGAACTTTTAGTTTTAGGTGTTGAAAACGATAGAGATCGAGACTGTAGGATGTGATTGCGAAAACAACTCTATCTCTTATATATCATAAAATATCGTTAATAAACACTAAAATAGTATTCTGATTCATAAAACTTGTAATCAGATTAAACCGAATTAGTCATTATGAGCAATAGAGGACGTAGACGTGGACCCGGTAGACGTGGCCGTGGTAGAGGACGAGGTGCTAGGGTTGCGTCTGAAGCGACTGGTCATATGCTGAAAATGGATGCACCTGCGTCACCCGGGAGTGAGACTGGATAGATGACCATATGAGAGAGGACAATGCTTTGACTCAAGCAATGTTGCGAGTCCTATTAAGGGTTGCTGGGACTAGAACTGGCTCAGCAGTTCGTGGATCAATTTCGGAACGACTTAAATCAAGTGGTGCCAAGGTTTTTAGAGGTGTCTCGGTGTAGCCCCGAATGTTGCAAAATATTGGCTCGAGGCTGTAGAGCAGATTATGGATGATCTGCAGTGCATCGTCGAGTAGAAACTGAGAGGAACAGTATCCTTGCTAAGGGACGAGGCATATCATTGGTGGCTTACGATTTGAGAAGGCACTGAGGTTGCATTTGTCACTTGGGATTTCTTCAAAGCTACTTTCCAAGGGAAGTATGTAGGGACAAGTTATGTGGATGCTCGGAGGAAGGAATTCCTGAATCTGGTTCAAGGAAATAAGACGGTGATGACTTATGAGGCGTAATTTCTACGCTTGAGTCGTTATGCTCGGACTATAGTGCCAGCGGATCATGAGCGCTGTGTACGCTTTGAAGATGGGCTGAATGATGAGTTACGGGTACTGATACCCCACAACAAGTAAGGAATTTTGCCTCGCTTGTGGAGAAATCCAAGATAGCCGAAGAGGCTAAGAACTCAGAACACCAGGACAAGGAAAGAGTCAGATGCAAGAGGGACTTTAAGTACTCGGGTTCTGCTAAAAGGTTCCAGAAGAGGCCTCGAAATGATGAGCCAGCTCAAGCTAGAGCACTTGTGACTACCAATCAGAGTCGAGACTATGCTGACTGTGGGAAATGACACCCCGAGGAATGCTGGAGGAGAACTGGTGGTTGTTATAAATGTGGTTTCAAGGATCATCAGTATAAGAATTGCCCTCGATGGACTGCTCCGACTTAAGAAGCTCGTAACCCTATGCACAGCCAGCCTGAGACGCTCAATAGCCACCAAGATGCTGTGGACCAGGTCGTGGTGGTAATGGTACTGGTCGTGGTCAAGGTATGCCGGGTCGAGGTAATGGCTTTAGAGGTAACGCGGAGGCAAGACAGCTGGGGTTGGTTTATGCGGTTAGGCGTCGTGAAGATGGCGATGCACCTAATGTGATAACTAGTACATTCTTCATCTTAGATGTACCTGTTACTTCTTTGATAGATATCAGCTCTACCCACTCGTATGTTGCTAGTGCCATATCTAGAAATCTGAATATTAGATTTGAGATTACCGATAGAGAGATGACGGTAATTAGTCCTTTATAACAGTCTGTAATCGTGAATAAATTATTTAGAGACGTGCCCTTAGAAATCCAAAGAGAAATATTTTTAGTGGATTTGATGGAATTGCCTTTCGGCGCGTTCGGTCTTATTTTGGGCATGGATTGCTTGGTGAAGCATCGAGCGTAATTGGATTGTGCTGAAAGGCGGATGTCAATAAGGACTGTGGATGATAAGAAAGTAGTAATGATAGGCAAACGAAGGAACTTTTTGGCAAATGTGGTGTCTACTTTAAAGGCAGAGAAGTTAGTACGGAAAGGGTATGGAGCGTTCCTAGACTTCATTAGTGCTTTAGATGCTAAGGAATTATTGGTGGAAGGTGTGAGAACGGTGAGAGAATTTCTAGATGTCTTTCCTAAAGAACTTCCTGGTCTACCTTCAGATCGGGAAGTAGAATTTGGCATTGAGCTTTTACCCGGAGCGACTCTAGTGTCTATTGCTCCTTATAGAATGGCGCCGAAGGAGTTAGCGGAGCTTAAAGCTCAAATTCAAGAATTATTGGGTCGGGGATTTATTTGATCGAGCGTGTCTCTGTGGTGAGCACCGGTTTTGTTCGTCAGGAAGAAGGATGGGTCGATGCGTATGTGCATTGATTATAGGTAGCTGAATAAATTGACAATCAAGAATAGGTATCCATTACCGAGAATCGACGACCTGTTTGATCAATTGAGAGGAGCTTCAGTTTTCTCAAGATTGATTTGAGATCGGGTTATCATCAACTCAAGGTTAAAGAGGCAGATATTCATAAGACGGCATTTCGAACTCGTTATGGACATTATGAGTTTTTGGTGATGTCATTTGGTTTGACCAATACACCAGCTGCATTTATGGACATGATGAACCGAGTCTTTCAACCCTATCTAGACTGGTTCGTAGTGGTGTTCATAGATGATATCTTGGTATATTCGAGGAATGAAGAAGAGCAAGACTCACATTTGCGCATTGTGTTGCAAATATTACGAGATAAGCAACTTTATGCCAAATTCAGTAAATACGGATTTTGGTTGAAGGAAGTGACTTTCTTGGGTCATGTGGTGTCATTTGAAGGGATAAAAGTTAATCCTCGGAAGGTAGAGGCTGTGTTGGGTTGGAAACCACTGAAGTCAGTGGCTGAGATTCGAAGTTTCTTGGGTTTGGCTGGTTACTATAGACGCTTCGTTGATTGCTGCACCCCTAACTATGGGGTTTGGCTGGTTACTATATGGGCCAAAAATGAGAAATGGGCCAACTTGTAGTATGGGCCTTATGTTGAAATTATCATATGAATATTGTTATGTTTTGTATATGTACACATGATTGCATGGGTTGGGAAAAATTGAAGAGAAGTTCTGGTGGCTCTGCCACAGTCTAGTTCGGGTGGCTCTGCCACAATCTAGTTTGGGTGGCTCTACCACAATCTAGTTCGGGTGGCTCTGCCACAATCTAGTTCGGTTGGCTCTGCCACAATCTAGTTCGGGTGGCTCAGCCACAAACAATTTAAATGGCTTTATGCCTGCGATTGGTGTGTTGGCGGGGTGGGTTGACTTAATCCCACCAGTGTCTTTGGTTAATCTTGGTGGTGTGTAGCGGATGGAAATTTAGGCTTGGTTGGGAATTGCATTTCACATGCATTTTTTTTATATTACTATATTGTTAAATTCGTAAATGGGCTCAAGCCCAATTAAATGATTATATGGTTTTGGACCAGTGGACACAGTAAGTGGGTTACACACTGAGTTCTAAGTAACTCACCCCATTTTCTTACCCTTCTCAGGTAACGATAATTGATGGAGGCTTGGGCGGAGATGACTTCGCGGGAGCCATACATCAAATGATGGTTTTGATGAACTTTGAATTACTCTTTAAGTATTTTTACTTAATTAATTTTTCAGTTGTGATGTAATAAGGCCTTTGGTATTATTTTTATGGATTTTTACTCGTGGATGGCTTTTAATATGTTTTAGATACTAAAAGGAGACTATTTTAACTTTATAAATGTTTTCCTAAATTTACATATAATTAAAGGGTTTTTTTAAAAATCACTAACTCATAAGAATTTCGTGAAAACTCTTTTATGAATTACATTTTTAAATTCCTTTTGAATTCTTTTAAACTTCTTATAAAATTTAATCAATTATTTCTCCGAGATCAAATTATAAACTCGTATGTTTTAAAATTCATAGATTTCAAATTAATCTCAGTTTTTGATAAACTCCATCTCCAAAATAGTTTTTGAAGATCTGTTTTCCTTAAATCATTAGATGACTAGATGTATGTATGATTTGTGTGGCATACCAAGTCTGGTCTTAACGCATAGACCGAGTTTGGAGTGTTACATTTTATGGTATCAGAGCCAGTTTCAAAACTCAGTTATGGTTTGGGTTCAACAACAATTTTTGTTTAAAAACTTTTTAATTTTCTAAACTTTATGTTTTAAAGGTAGTATGGCACCACGAGCATCCGGCACCAAGGAAAGTAAGTATTTGTATATTAGATGTTTATTATTGTGATATGATCATAGGAACACTCTAGAACTTTTAGTTTTAGGTGTTGAAAATGGTAGAGATCGAGACTATAGGATGTGATTGCGAAAATAACTCTATCTCTTATATCTCATAAAATATCGTTAATAAACACTGAAATAGTATTCTAATTCATTAAACTTGTAATCAGATTAAACCGAATTAGTCATTATGAGTAGTAGAGGGCGTGGACGTGGACGCGGTAGACGTGGCCGTGGTAGAGGACGAGGTGCTAGGGTTCTTGTTGAAGTGATCGGTCATATGTCAAAATGGATGCACTGCGTCACCCGGAGTGAGACCGGATCACATGACCATACGAGAGGACAATGCTTTGACTCAAGCAATGTTGCGAGTCCTAGAAAGGGTTCTTGGGACAAGAACCGCTCGGCGGTTAGTGATCAATTTGAACGACTTAATCAAGTGGTGCCGAGGTTTTAGAGGTGTCTCCTGTAGCTCGAATGTTGCGAAATATTGGCTTGAGGTCAGAAGCGATTATGGATGATTTGTAGTGCAATCGGCGTAAACCGAGAGGAGCGTTATCCTTGCTAAGGGACGAGGCGTATCAATGGTGGCTTACGGTTCAAGAAGGCACTGAGGTTGCATTTGTCACTTGGGATTTCGTCAAAGTTACTTTCCAAGGGAAGTATGTAGGGACAAGTTATGTGGATGCTCGAAGGAAGGAATTCCTGATTCTGGTTCAAGGAAATAAGACGGTGACAGCTTATGAGGCAGAATTTCTACACTTGAGTCATTACACTCGGACTATAGTGCCAATGAATCATGAGCGCTGTGTACACTTTGAAGATGGGTTGAATGATGAGTTACGGGTACTGATAGCCCCACAACAAGTAAGGACTTTTGCCTCGGTTATGGGGAAAGTCAAGATAGCCGAAGAGGCTAAGAACTCAGAATGCCATAACCGGGAAAGAGTAGTATCGAGTTAAGAGCAATGTTTGCTGATCTCAGTTTGTATGAGGATGGCATTCTACTAGCTGAACTTCAGGTGAAGCCATTGTGGTTAGAACAGATCAAGGAAGAGCAGTTATCAGATGAAAAGTTGGGTCCTTTAATGCAACACGTTGAAAGTGGTATTATAGGGGACTTTGGAATGAACAAGTATGGCGTGCTGTGTTTTCGTGGAAGAGTTTGTATGCCCATGGATTTGTATTTGAGACAAATGATTCTACGAGAGGCACATAGTAGCCCTTATGCTATGCACCCCGGAGGAAGTAAGATGTATCGAGATCTTCGTGAGCAGTATTGGTGGCCAGGGTTGAAGCGAGAGGTTACTGATTTTGTGGGAAAGTGTTTGACTTGTCAACAAGTGAAGGCAGAACATCAATTACCATCGGGTTTATTGTAATCGGTAAAGATTCCTCTATGGAAATGGGAGTGGATAATGATGGATTTTGTTAGTGGGTTACGCTTAACACCTACTAAGAAAGATTCTGTTTGGGTGGTAGTTGATCGATTGATGAAGACTGCTCATTTTCTACCAGTTCGTATGGATTACTCATGGCAAAAGTTGGCTAAGTTGTACATAGCGGAGATCGTGAGGTTGCATGGGGAACCAATGTCTATTATTTTAGATAGGGATCCTAGGTTTACATCACGATTTTGAAAAGCTTTACATGAGGCTCTGGGAACAAAGTTAAACTTCAATACGGCATTTCATCCTCAATCAGATGGCCAGTCAGAAAGAGTAATTCAGATTTTGGAAGACATGTTAAGGGGTTGTGTGATTGACTTCAGAGGTAGTTGGGAGGATTTCCTACCGTTGGCAGAGTTCGCATATAATAACAGTTACCAATCCAGTATCCAAATGGCGCTCTATGAAGTGTTATACGGTCGTAGGTGTGGTACCCCTACTTGTTGGACTGAGTTGGGGGAACGGCAGTTGTTGGGTCCTAAATTGATATCTAAGATGGAAGAAAAGGTAAAGGTGATTCGAGCATGGTTAAAGGAAGCTTCGGATAGACAAAAGTCATATGCAGATCTGAAGCGTAAGGATACTGAGTCTGTGGTAGGAGATCAGGTCTTTCTGAAAGTCTCACCTTGGAAGAAGATTTTCAGATTTGGAAGGAAGGGCAAGTTGAGCCCTAGGTTCATTTGACCGTCCGTGTGTTGAAGCGTATAGAACCAGTGGCCTATCAGCTTGAATTACCTTCGGAGTTGAGTCAGATTCATAGTGTTTTCCATGTTTCTATGTTGAGGCATTATAGATCGGATTCGTCTCACATAGTACCGGTAGAAGAAGTGGAATTAAGGCCAGACTTGTCTTTCGAGGAGGAACCAGTGAAAATCTTAGACCATGATGTTAAGGTGCTAAGAAAGAAGACTGTACCATTGGTTAAGGTTCTATGGCGTAATCACGGAGCGGAGGATGCTACATGGGAGCCTGAGGATGCAATTCGACAACAATATCCTCACCTCTTTTAACCAGGTAAATTTTGAGGACGAAATTTTCTTTAAGGGGGTAGAATTGTAACATCCTAAAAATTGAGTATCGATATGTTGCATGTTTTTGGTGCTTAGCTTGTGAATGATTCAATTTATGTGCTTAATATAGTCTTGAGAAGGCTCGAGATTATTTCGAAACTAGAATAAATTTTAGTAATGAGTACTTTATGGAAGTGGATCAAGTGACCTTGATGTTTAAGGAAATTAAGTGGTAAAAAGATGGCATAATTGAGCTATTGGTTAAGAAGATATGCACTACATGTTTAGGCTTGAGGGGAGAGGTTCGAATCCCCTAGCATGCATTTTATGAATATTAATTTTGTTGCACTCTTCTAGCTTGTGTCGGCCAAATATTATTTTTGGTAAGGTTGGACTATTTTATTTATGGCAAGGTGGCTAATGGTTTAAGGTAAGAAGTGAACTTAAGGGAAGGAATCAATGGGATAAGGTATGTAAGGGAACATGAGGCTTAAGTTGAGGAATGTGCTATGGAAAGTAAGGTTGGCAAATGTTGACTCCTTTTTGGCTTGAACATGGATGGTTTTATGGCTAGGGGGAGTGGCCGAATTTTTGTTGATGGCATTGGTAAGGTTGTGTAGCTAGTTGTCACTCTCATTTTGGTCGTGTAACACCCCAAACCCGGCCCATGCGTTTCGACCAGATCTGGCGTGTTATGTAACACATAACACTTTATCGAATTTTAAAAACTCAAGTAAATTATTTAAAATTTGAATAAAGAATTGACTTTTTGGAAATAAACCTCTGTGTTTTATTATTACGTATAAATAAACCTTGTCATAAATTCATTAGTTGCATAACATTGAAAACTAATTACTTGAATAAAACTAGGGGCCTTATTACATAAATATTCTCAAATAAAATAAAATAAAATTTAAAGAAATCCCAAAAATAATTTGTAGAAATAAAACTTGATGGCCCCTCGAGTCCGTCTCGGCTCCCATGTCCACGATCTACTACTCATCTGGAAGAGTAGAGAAAAGGAAAGCGTGAGTCACCAAGACTCAGTGTATAAATCTCAAAACACACAATGACCCGAGCCCATAAACACATTATGGGCCCTGGCCCATACATGAAGGTAACAATCATAATCACATGGTAAACATTAAATGATGAATAACCCAACCCATCCTAGGTTTCCATCCTCTACACACCAACCCGTACCAACCATCACACCTTGGGGATTTCTACAATCAACCCTCCACCCGCTACACACCAAAACGACAGCCGCACTGCCTATTCCTATTAATTAGGAATCATTGAATGTGGCATAACCACTGATCACTATGTGACCTAACATTTGTAGATGTGGGATTTCCACCACCGATCACCAAGTGACCTATCATGCACTTCCCCTTCAATATCATATTCCCATCCTATGCATACACATAAAGAAAACATCATGCGTCATATATATTTTCCGATACACATAGGGAGTTCTATGTTTACGCACAGCATCCTTGCCTAACCCTTTTAGGGTTCCATTCATTGCCTAAACAACCTCATTCGACTTTTAAGCCCATAACATATATATAGTCATACATACAGTTTATTAGTGCATTAGAGATCTACACACCGATTCCGATAAGATGATGCTTTCTATGTCGACGCTTATCCTTAGTCGACACTACTTCTATCTGCCTAAGGTGTTGTTCGTGTTTGTCCACAACCAAGTGGCCAATCTCGAATGGCAAATATTGCTCTTTTCTTAAACTTAGGATTTTCTCCTTTGCCTGATCCATATTTAATTCCATCACAAGTCCTTACCAGAACTACTATCACAATATTTAATCGTTAATTCTCATTATAACCTTAAGATCTTGCATATAATGATCAAATCTAATAGAAATCTAGGAAATCTTCTTACCTTAAAAATCTCGAAAGTGGAGACTAGCTATTTTCGCTTTTAGATCTAATTGACCAAGCTTCCTTCAAATCCGAATTGTCACCAACATAGAATCATTAAACTGTTAATTTTTAGCTTTTGCCTTTTAAGAACCGAAATAGAATATGAGATCTAACAGAAATTGGCACTTACCATAGTATAGGGAATTTGGCTAACACTTGGAAAGGAGATTCGACAATGCCAAATGAAAGTTTTAAATGCCGAAAGAATAGAACTAATTCTCAAATAGGATGAATAAAAGAAAAGACTATAGATGCTTCGGCTTTTTAGAGAAATTGGCACAAGGAGGAAAAAGTAGAGAAGAGTTTTGACTTTTGAAGAAATTGGAGAAAATAAATTGGAGAGGGAGCGGCTAAGGAATTTCGACACAATGGGAGAAGAAATTAGGGTTTTCAATATCAGAATCAAGGAGCTATCCCCCCTATTTATAGATATTTTGACACCTCATGTATAAAATCGAAAACGCCCTTCCTAATTAATTAAAAATTCAAGCTAAATGAGAGGGAAAATTCAGCACCCCCTTTTGCCATGCAGTAGCCGATTTCTACACTCCTCTAGGTGATGGATTTTTGACCATCACCTCCCTTGTAGATAAGCTCCTAACTTTTCTCCTTTTTATCTACTATTTTATCAATTATAAAATCCATCTAAATCTTCCTATTTTTGAGGCTTGTAGCCGTCCACCTCATCAAATCTTAATGCCTAACTTTAACTCACTTAAATTAAAAGATTTGGGCTTTATTAAACTTAAATTTTTGGCCCCTAACTCCTTGTATGTGGCGTCACTCCTTACTTCATTTTAGGTGCCAAAAATGGCCCTAAAAACATAGGCTCCTTGCGGCCAAAACTTAGGCCTCTTTTATTGTTAATGACGCCACCTTAAAATAATACAATCAAGGCCTTTGCCTAATCCTAAGCCCAATTTTGAACCCCTATCACTTAAATTAACAAATTAAACATATCCCCACACTAAATGCATAGGCCCATAAATTTAGGATGTTACAGTTCTACCCCTTTAAAGAAATTTCATCCTCAAAATTTCCAATTAACTAATCAAACTACCTAAGTCTCACTACTATGCTTTCGCTGCGCACTCTTATTCTAAAGCCAAAATAAACACTTAGTATACTATGGTAGGGTACGTACTGATATTCACATCTAGAGCGTCCTCGTCCCCTTGGCGACGTGCTGCATAGACCAAGGCTGGCTGCCTCGCCTCAGCATAGCCTGTACCTCCACGACCATGTCTTGTGCCATTGTCACCATTGAATTGACCACGGCCCCTTGATGGTTGTTGACCTCTTCTTCCCGACGGTGCATTCTCTTAACTCAGGGGCCTTCATCGCCTGCTATCATGGGACAGCTTTCTAACTTGGTGGTCCGTAGATCCACACCTAAAACACTTCCCATGCTCGCCTAACACTCACCAAGATGGAACTTACCATATCGAGCACACTTTTGTGTTCAGTTAGCGCAATTTGGTCTCTCATTCTGCTTTGCCCGTCGACCTAGGTCTTTTTGAGTTTGCCTAACTACCTCGACGATTCAAAATTTCTCTTACTTAGCTCCTATCTCTATCTCGATTCGGTTTCAAATCCGCTTTACCTCCTCACTATCTTAGCCTTTTCCACAAACACAAAGAAATTCCCTCTCCATTGTGGGGCTATCAAAACATGCAAATCATCCCTCAGGCCATCCTCGAACCTAACACAACGTTCATGCTCCGTGGCTACCATCCCACAAGCATAACGGCTAAGACATAAAAATTCAGCTTCATTCCCAGCCACTGACCTACTCCCTTGCACCAGATTTAGAAATGCTCTACGCTGCGTATCCATATAACTTGATCCAATATACTTATTCTGAAACACTATTTTAAAGAGATTCCAGGTAATACAGTCAGCCACTGTTCCATCCTTAACCGTAAGCCACCGTTGGTAGGCTTCATCCCGCAAGAGAGATATAATTCCTTTCAACTTCTCCTCCTCTGTAAAGTCTAAATCATCTATTATGCATTCTATCGCCTCCAACCAATACTCAGTTGAACTTGGGGCTACACCAGAAATTCCTCTAAACACTTTTGCCCCATTGGCCCTAAGTTGCTCCGGCACAGATTTTTGGGCTCCTGTGCCCATGCCTACTCCAGCAACCCTCTCTAAAACCCTCAACATTGCCTGAGATACAATATCATCTCTGGCCATCTGATCTTGACATTCGACCTCTTGGTGGCATTTCGCTTCTCGACGTGGCGATCCTCCTGCTGGTTCTGACAGAGTCATCCTACCCCTACCATGACCACGTGGCGGATGTCCTCGACCCTTGTACTCATTCTACCGCTTCACGCTTATCTAATTAGAATTTTTATGAATTAGTAGTTTTCTTCCTTCGATTAACCACGAGCATGTCTTATGGATAATAGTTTTAAAAGTAGTTCTTTTGAATTGTACTCACAATACAGTCTCAAGTTCATATCCTCTAGGAAACACATACATTCAATCATCAACATCCATGAACTTACGTTCATCACAGAAAAGTAGTGTTGTTGTGGTTGTTGTTGTTTTACTACCTAGGGGTATTTTCATAATTTTATCCTACAGGGGTATTTTCATAATTTTTCAAAATAAGGTTCCTTGGTGATTTTTTAAAATAAGGGTATTTTAGTAATCTTACAATCTGGGGGTATTTTGGTAATTTTTGAGATCCAAGGGTATTTTAGTAATTTTGACATCCAGGGTAATTCGGTAATTTTACAAACCAGGGGTAATTCGATAATTTTGTAAACTAGGGGTATTTTGGTCATTTTACAATCCAGGGGTATTTTGAAAAAACGAATCTAGTTACTCTTGTAAACATACTGTTTTTGGGTAAATTTTCAAAACATAGGCATTTTACAAATTCACTGTTGGTTGGAAATTTTCACAAATCAAGTGTATTTCTTTGGAAATTTACAAAACTTAGGGGTTTTTGTTTGCAAAATAGGGTGGCTGGTCCTTTTCGGGTTTTAATTATAGGTTTGGCCCATCAACAAGTCCTCATAATTAGAGTGAACAGCCACTGCGCACTAGGTAAGATTCTAGCGAAGAGGAGGTGAGTCACTAGGACTGCTTAAATACGAAGCTCTTCCAGATCTATTCCTAGACATGCGTATGCCCGATGCCACACCCTAGTCTTGCGACTCGTTCATGGGTTTTGTTTAGTGAGGTTAAGTCTTATGAAATTTAAGGAGTTGTTTCACCTAAGCCTAGAGTCCATCAAGTTCTAAATCTAATTAATCTACGTCCCATAAAGCCCATCAAGCCCACATAGATATATAACACACAGAGAGTTCAGAATACTTACCTGCGTGGATCGGGTGTCGGTAGACTCCAAAGCCATATCCTCAAACCAGACATTTTTCTAAAATTTTTTTCCAAAACACCGCTAGGCTCATTTCATAGCTCGAGTTTTGAATTGGGCTCTGATACCAAAATGTAACACCCTAAACCTGGCCCATGCGTTTCGACCAGATCCGGCGTGTTATGGAACACATAACACTTTATCAAATTTTGAAAACACAAGTTAATTATTTAAAATTTGAATAAAGAAGTGACTTTTTGGAAATAAACCTCTTTATTTTATTATTATGTATAAATAAACCTTGTCATAAATTCATAAGTTGCATAACATTGAAAACTACTTGGTTGAATAAAACTAGGGGCCTTATTACATAAATATTCTCAAATAAAATAAAATAAAATTTAAAGAAATCCCAAAAATAATTTGTAGAAATAAAACTTGATGGCCCTTCGAGTCTGTCTCGGCTCCCATGTCCACGATCTACTGCTCATCTGAAAGAGTAGAGAAAAGGAAAGCGTGAGACACCAAGACTCAGTGTATAAATCTCAAAACACACAACGACCTGAGCCCAAAAACACATTATGGGCCCTGGCCCATACATGAAGGTAACAATAATAATCACATGGTAAACGTTAAATGATGAATAACCCAACCCATCCTAGGTTTCCATCCTCTACACAGCATCACGCCTTGGGGATTTCTACAATCAACCCTCCATCCGCTACACACCAAAATGACAGCCGCACTGCCTATTCCTATTAATTAGGAATCATTGAATGTGGCATAGCCACTGATCACTATGTGACCTAACATTTTTATATGTAGGATTTCCACCACTGATCACCAAGTGACCTATCATGCACATCCCCTTCAATATCATATTCCCACCCCATGCATACACATAAAGAAAACATCATGCAGTCATATATATTTTTTGATACACATAGGGAGTTCTATGTTTACGTACCTGGCATCCTTGCCTAACCCTTTTATGGTTCCATTCGACTATCTAAACAGCCTCATTCCGGCTTTTAAGCCCATAACATATATATAGTCATACATACAGGTTTATTAGTGTGTTAGAGATCTACACACCTGATTATCGATAAAATGATGCTTTCTATGTCGACACTATCCTTAGTCGACACTACTACTATCTGCCTAAGGTGTTGTTCAGAAGCCGGTCCACAACCAAATGGCCAATCTCAAATGGCGAATCGCTCTTTTCTTAAACTTAGGATTTTCTCCTTTGCACGATCCATATTTAATTCCATCACAAGTCCTTATCAGAACTACTATCACAATATTTAATCGTTAATTCTCATTATAACCTTAAGATCTTGCATATAATGATCAAATCTAATAGAAATCTAGGGAAATCTTCTTACCTTAAAAATCCCGAAAGTGGAGACTAGCTATTTTTGGCTTTTAGATCTAATTGACCAAGCTTCCTTCAAATCCAGAATTGCCGCCCAACATAGAATCATTAAATTGTTAATTTTTTAGCTTTTGCCTTTTAAGAACCGAAATAGAATATGAGATCTAACAGAAATCAGCACTTACCTTAGTATAGGGAATTCAATTAACACTTGGAAAGGAGATTCGACAATGTCAAATGAAGCTTTAAATGCCGGAAGAATAGAACTAATTCTCAAATAGGATGAATAAAAGAAAAGACTATAGATGCTTCGGCTTTTTAGAGAAATCGGCACAAGGAGGAAAAAGTGGAGAAGAGTTTCGACTTTTGAAGAAATTGGAGAAAATAAATTGAAGAGGGAGAGGCTAAGGAATTTCGACACAATGGGAGAAGAAATTAGGGTTTTCAATATCAGAATCAAGGAGCTATCCCCCCTATTTATAGATATTTGGACACCTAATGTATAAAATCGAAAATGCCCTTCCTAATTAATTAAAATTCAAGTTAAATGAGAGGGAAAATTTAGCACTCGCCTTTGCCATGTAGTAGCCGATTTCTACACTCCTCTAGGTGATGGATTTTCGGCCATCACCTCCTTGTAGATAAGCTCCTAACTTTTCTCCTTTTTATCTACTATTTTATCAATTATAAAATCCATCTAAATCTTCCTATTTTTGAGGCTTATAGCCGTCCACCTCATCAAATCTTAATGCCTAAATTTAACTCACTTAAATTAAAAGATTTGGGCTTTATTAAACATAAATTTTAGGCCCCTAACTCCTTGTGTGTGGCATCACTCCTTGCTTCATTTTAGGTGCAGAAAATGGCCCTAAAAAATGGGCTCCTTGTGGCCAAAACTTGGGCCTCTTTTATTATTAATGACGCCACCTTAATACAATTCAATCAAGGCCTTTGCCTAATCCTAAGCCCAATTTTGAACCTCTGTCACTTAAATTAACAAATTAAACATATCCCCACACTAAATGCTTAGGCCCATAAATTTAGGATGTTACAGGTCATTTTTGTTCCTCCCAAAACATTTTTCTTTTCATCTTTTCCCCTCATAGCCGATTGCACTTTAGGCCTTGGTGAACATCCTTGTTTTTCATCTTTTGGTCATTTCTTTTTGACCCTTTTGGTCATATTTTGCCTAACTTCTCAAGTCACTCTTCCCCTTGTGCCGATTTACCAAAACAAAAAGGCCATTTTTCTTTTCTTTCTTTTTTACTATTTGGCCGAATGCTCTCTTGTCCCAAATCCCTCCCTTTGTTTCTTTTTCATCCTTGAAAAACCAAAACACATTATCTCTCTTCTATTTTTCTCCATGGTTGAATGTTGCTAGCATCTTTTCCATCAAAAGATTCTTCTTAGCCGAATCCTCCTCCTCACATATTTTCTCTTGTTAATCATTCTTTCAATTTTCGTTTAAATCAAGTGGTAAGAACCCTTTTCATTCCTTTATTTTATTTTTTGTCTTTAGCCGAATATACAAATTGTTTAGAGGGTCTTTTGACCGAATATAGCATCTCTTATTCCTTTCTTTTAAACAATCATATTCATCTTAATAGTATTATAGAGAAGGCCAAACTCGGAGTATTCGTAATCATCGTGACTTGCTAGAAATTGAATCAAAGTGTTAAGGTAAGGATTTCAATCAAGGACTTCCATATTATTTCATTATCTCATCAATGATGGGTTATTAATCGATTTTATCCTAGGGATGTTAATGCCCGATTCTTATTCCGCGAACGCAAAGATATTTTTTTTGTAAGCCGATTTTGCCTTAAAACAATAGTCTTAAATTCCAATATAGTAGTTGGACTAATAATATTTTGTCAATGGAGGCAAACAAGATAGGGTCAAAAAGAGTGGTGAATAGTGATCGAAAGAGGGGCGGTTTCGCTATTCCCTCTAGATTCAAGCGAAGGGCTATTTCAGCAATCCGAGACTTTCCACTGGGTTGTGGACCCTCTTCTGGTGAATATCAATTATTTGAAGTCATTCGTACTCCTGAGCCATTGACTGTTTGTGGTTCTTAAGTGGGTTATGAACCATCAATCGGGAAGAAACCACAAATAGTTGTTGTTCGAGATTCCGAGGGTAAAGATCTAGATCGCTTATCTTTAGTATAGATTTATATTAAATATTTGTGTTCTAATCAAGCGTGACATATATTTAGGTATCAACGAGCGGGAAAGTATAGTTCTCACCGTAATCAGGTGTGTAATTTCACACTTATCTCACGGGTTAGATGTTATACTATAAGCATTAGAATAAAATTTGTAAAGTTGGTAAAATAAAAAATACGGTAAATTAGCACTTTTTGTGTGCAAATGCATGAAATCGGTATTAAAGTCATGGAAATTATGGAATCGCCCTTGATGGGATAATTTAATAAAAAGTAATTAATGGGCCAATTTGCTAGATTGATTAATAGGCCAATTTGCAAGATTTATTAATAAGCCGAATTGCTAGATTGCTTAATGGGTCAATTTGCTAGATTGCTTAATGGGCCAATTTGCTAGATTGATTAATAGGCCAATTTGCAAGATTTATTAATAAGCTGAATTGCTAGATTGTTTAATGGGCCGAATTGCTAAATTTCTTAAGGAGCCGATTTGATAAATTACCATATGGGCCAAAAATGAGAAATGGGCCAACTTGTAGTATAGGCCTTATGTTGAAATTATTATATGAATATTGTTATGTTTTGTATATGTACACATGATTGCATGGGTTGGGATAGAATTGAAGAGAAGTTCTGGTGGCTCTACCACAATCTAGTTCAGGTGGCTCTGCCACAATCTAGTTCGGGTGGCTTTACCACAATCTAGTTCGGGTGGCTCTGCCATAATCTAGTTCGAGTGGCTCTGCCACAATCTAGTTCGGGTGGCTCTGCCACAATCTAGTTTGGTTGGCTCTACCACAATCTAGTTCGGTTGGCTTTGCCACAATCTAGTTCGGGTGGCTCAGCGACAAACATTTTAAATGGCTTTATGCCTGCGATTGGTGTGTTGGCGGGGTGGGTTGACGTGATCCCCACAGGTGTGTTGGTTGGTACGGGTGGTGTGTAGCGGATGGAAATTTAGGCTTGGTTGGGAATTGCATTTCACATGCATTTTTTATATTACTATTTTGTTAATTCGTAAATGGGCTCAAGCCCAATTAAATGCTTATATGGTTTTGGCCAGTGGACACGGTAAGTGGGTTACACTCGAGTTCTAAGTAACTCACCCGCTTTCATACCCTTCTCGTGTAACGATAATTGATGGAGGCTTGGGTGAAGATGACTTCATGGGGCCATACTTTAAATGATGGTTTTGATGAACTTTGAATTACTCTTTAAGTATTTTTACTTAATTAATTTTTCGATTGTGATGTAATAAGGCCTTTGGTATTATTTTTATGGATTTTACTCGTGGATGGCTTTTAATATGTTTTAGATACTAAAAGGAGACTATTTTAACTTTATAAATGTTTTCCTAAATTTACATATAATTAAAGGGTTTTTTTAAAATCACTAACTCGTAAGAATTTCGTGAAAACTCTTTTATGAATTCTGCTTTTCAAATTCTTTTGAATTATTTTAAACTTCTTATAAAATTTAATCAATTATTTCTATGAGATCAAATTATAAACTCCTATGTTTTAAAATTCATAGATTTCAAATTAACCTTAGTTTTTGATAAAATCCATCTCCAAAATAGTTTTTGAAGACCTATTTTCCTTAAATTATTAGATGACTAGATGTATGTATGATTTGTGTGGCATACCAAGTCTGGTCTTAACGCATAGACCGGGTTTGGGGTGTTACATTTTATGGTATCAGAGCCAGTTTCAAAACTCGGCTGTGGTTTGGGTTCAACAATAATTTTTGTTTAAAAACTGTTTAAATTTCTAGACTTTATGTTTTAAAGGTAGTATGGTACCACGAGCATCCGGCACCAAGGAAAGTAAGTATTTGTATATTGGATGTTTATTATTGTGATATGATCATAGGAACACTCTAGAACTTTTAGTTTTAGGTGTTGAAAATGGTAGAGATCGAGACTATAGGATGTGATTGTGAAAATAATTATATCTCTTATATCTCATAAAATATCGTTAATAAACACTAAAATAGTATTCTAATTTATAAAACTTGTAATTAGATTAAACTGAATTAGTCATTATGAGCACTAGAGGACGTGGACGTGGACGCGGTAGACGTGGCCATAGTAGAGGACAAGGTGCTAGGGTTGCGTCTGAAGCGACTGGTCATATGCCGAAAATAGATGCACCTGCGTCACCCGGGAGTGAGACTAGATCACATGACCATACGAGAGAGGACAATGCTTTGACTCAAGCAATGTTGCGAGGCCTAGAAAGGGTTGCTGGGACTAGAACTGGCTCAGTAGTTCATGGATCAATTTCAGAACGACTTAAATTAAGTGGTACCGAGGTTTTTAGAGGTGTCTCCGGTGTAGCTCCGAATGTTACGGAATATTGGCTCGAGGCTATAGAGCAGATTATGGATGATTTGGAGTGCACCATCGAGCAGAAACTGAGAGGAGCGATATCCTTGCTAAGGGACGAGGCGTATCAATGGTGGCTTACGGTTCAAGAAGGCACTGAGGCTACATTTGTCACTTGGGATTTCTTCAAAGCTGCTTTCCAAGGGAAGTATGTAGGGACAAGTTATGTGGATGCTCGGAGGAAGGAATTCCTGAATCTCGTTCAAGGAAATAAGACGGTGATAGCTTATGAGGCAAAATTTCTACGCTTGAGTCGTTATGCTTGGACTATAGTGCCAACAGATCATGAGCACTGTGTACGCTTTGAAGATGGGCTGAATGATGAGTTACGGGTACTGATAGCCCCACAACAAGTAAGGACTTTTGCCTCACTTGTGGAGAAAGCCAAGATAGCCGAAAGGCTAAGAACTCAGAACGCCAAAACTGGGAAAGAGTCAGAGGCAAGAGGGACTTTAAGTACTCGGGTTCTACTAAAAGGTTTCAGAAGAGGCCTCAAAATGATGAACCAGCTCAAGCTAGAGCACCTGTGACTACCAATCAGGGTCGAGACTATGCTGACTGTGGGAAACGACACCCCGAAAATGCTGGAGGAGAACTTGTGGTTGTTATAAATGTGGTTCCAAGGATCATCAGTATTAGAATTGCCCTCGATGGACTGCTCTGACTCAAGAAGCTCGTAACCCTGATGCACAGCCGACCAGAGGCGCTCAACAGCCACCGAGAGGCCGTGGACCAGGTCATGGTGGTAATGGTGCTGGTCGTGGTCAAGGTATGCCGGGTCGAGGTAATGGTTTTAGAGGTAACGCGGAGGCAAGATAGCCGGGGTTGGTTTATGCTGTCAGGCATCATGAAGATGGCGATGCACCTGATGTGATAACTGGTACATTCTTCATCTTAGATGTACCTGTTACTGCTTTGATAGATATCGAGTCTACCCACTCGTATGTTGCTAGTACCATATCTGGAAATCTGAATATTAGATCTGAGATTACCGATAGAGAGATGACGGTAATTAGTCCTTTAGGACAGTCTATGATCGTGAATAAATTGTTTAGAGACATGCCCTTAGAAATCCAAAGAGAAATATTTTTAGCAAATTTGATGGAATTGCCTTTCGGCGAGTTCGATCTTATTTTGGGCATGGATTGGTTGGTGAAGCACCGGGCACAATTGGATTGTGCTGAAAGGAAGATGTCAATAAGGACTGTGGATGATGAGGAAGTAGCAATGATAGGAGAATGAAGGAACTTTTTGGCAAATGTGGTGTTTGCTTTAAAGGTAGAGAAGTTGGTGTCGAAAGGGTATGGAGCATTTCTAGCCTTCATTAGTGCTTTAGATGCTAAGGAATTATCGGTGGAAGGTGTGAGAACGGTGAAAGAATTTTCAGATGTCTTTCCTGAAGAACTTCCTGGTCTACCTCCAGATCGAGAAGTAGAATTTGGCATTGAGCTTTTACTCAGAACGACTCCAGTGTCTATTGCTCCTTATATAATGGCGCCAAAAGAGTTAGCGAGCTGAAAGCTTAAATTCAAGAATTGTTGGATCGGGGATTTATTCAATCGAACGTGTCTCCGTGGGGAGCACCGGTTTTGTTCGTCAAAAAGAAGGATCGGTCAATGCGTATGTGCATTGATTATAGGCAGCTGAATAAATTGACGATCAAGAATAGGTATCCATTGCCGAGAATCGGTGACCTGTTTGATCAATTAAGAGGAGCTTTAGTTTTCTCCAAGATTGATTTGAGATCGGGTTATCATCAACTCAAGGTTAAAGAGGAAAATATTCATAAGATGTCATTTCGAACTCGTTATGGATATTATGAGTTTTTGGTGATGCCGTTTGGTTTGACCATTGCACCAGCACATTTATGCACATGATGAACTGAGTCTTTCAACCCTATCTAGACCGGTTCGTAGTGGTGTTCATAGATGATATCTTGGTATATTCGAGGAATGACGAAGAGCATGACTCATATTTGTGCATTGTGTTGCAAATATTACGAGATAAGCAACTTTATGCCAAATTCAGTAAATGTGAATTTTGGTTGAAGGAAGTGACTTTCTTGGGTCATGTGGTGTCAGCCGAAGGGATAAGAGTTGATCCTCGGAAGGTAGAGACTGTGTTGGATTGGAAACCACCAAAGTCAGTGGCTGAGATTCAGAGTTTCTTGGGTTTGGTTGGTTACTATAGACTCTTTATTGAGGGGTTTTCGTTGATTGTTGCACCCCTAACTAAGCTGTTGCAGAAGGGAATACCGTATGTGTGGACCGATAAACAACAAGAAAGTTTTGAGAAACTGAAGAAAATTTTGACTAAGCGCCAAGATCGATTCAACTGAGGTCGGAAAAGAGTTTATCGTTCTCGTGATGCGTCACACACGGGTTTAGGATGTGTGCTGATGCAAGGAGGAAAAGTGGTGGCTTATGCTTCTCGTCAGTTGAGGCCGCACGAAGTTAACTATCCTACTCATGACTTAGAGTTAGCTGCGGTGGTGTTTGCTTTAAAGATTTGGAGGGACTATCTCTACGGTGAGAAGTCGATCATTTATACGGACCATAAGAGTCTTAAATACCTCCTTACCCAAAAGGAGTTGAACTTGAGACAACGGAGATGGGTGGAGTTGTTAAAGGATTATGACTTCTCAATCGAGTACCATCCTGGAAAGGCTAACGTGGTGGCAGACGCGTTGAGTCGTAAGGTAGTATCGGAGTTAAGAGCAATGTTTGCTCATCTCATTTTGTATGAGGATGGCAATCTACTAGCTGAACTTCAGGTGAAGCCATTGTGGTTAGAACAGATCAAGGAAAAGTAGTTATCAGATGAAAAGTTGGGTCCTTTAATGCAACAAGTTGAAAGTGGTATTATAGGGGACTTTGGAATGAACAAGGATGGCGTGCTGTGTTTCCGTGGAAGAGTTTGTATGCCCATGGATTCAGATTTAAGATAAATGATTCTACGAGAGGCTCATAGTAGACATTATGCTATGCACCTCGGAGGAAGTAAGATGTATCGAGATCTCTGTGAGCAGTATTGGTGGCCAGGGTTGAAGCGAGAGGTTACTGATTTTGTGGGAAAGTGTTTGACTTGTCAACAAGTGAAGGCAGAACATCAATTACCATCGGGTTTATTGCAACCGATAAAGATTCCTTATGGAAATGGGAGCGGATAACGATGGATTTTGTTAGTGGGTTACACTTAACACCTACTAAGAAAGATTCCGTTTGGGTGGTAGCTGATCGATTGACGAAGACTGCTCATTTTCTACCAGTTCGTATGGATTACTCACTGCAAAAGTTGGCTAAGTTGTACATAGCGAAGATCGTGAGGTTGCATGGGGTACCAATGTCTATTATTTCAGACAAGGATCCTAGGTTTACATCACGATTTTGGAAAGCTTTACATGAGGCTCTGGGAACAAAGTTAAACTTCAGTACGACATTTCATCCTCAGTCAGATGGCCAGTCAGAAAGAGTAATTCAGATTTTGGAAGACATGTTAAGGAGTTGTGTGATTGACTTCAGAGGTAGTTGGGAGGATTTCCTACCGTTGGCAGAGTTCGCATATAATAACAGTTACCAATCCAGTATCCAAATGGCGCCCTATGAAGCATTATACGATCGTAGGTGTGGTACCCCTACTTGTTGGACTGAGTTAGGGGAACGGCAGTTGTTGGGTCCTGAATTGATATCTGAGACGGACGAAAAGGTAAAGGTGATTCGAGCACAGTTAAAGGAAGCTTAGGATAGATAAAAGTCGTATGCGGATCTGAAGCGTAAGGATACTGAGTTTGCGGTGGGAGATCAGGTCTTTCTGAAAGTCTCACCTTGGAAGAAGATTTTTAGATTTGGAAGGAAGGGCAAGTTGAGCCCTAGGTTCATTGGACCGTACCGTGTGTTGAAGCATATAGGACCAGTGGCCTATCATCTTGAATTACCTTTGGAGTTGAGTCAGATTCACAGTGTTTTTCATGTTTCTATGCTAAGGCGTTATAGATCGGATCCGTCTCACATAGTACTAGTAGAAGAAGTGGAACTAAGGCCAGACTTGTCTTTCGAGGAGGAACCAGTGAAAATCTTAGACCGTGATGTTAAGGTGCTAAGAAAGAAGACTGTGCCATTAGTTAAGGTTCTATGGCGTAACCACGGAGCGGAGGAAGCTATGTGGGAGCCTGAGGACTCAATTCGACAATAATATCCTCACCTCTTTTAACCAGGTAAAATTCGAGGATGAAATTTTCTTTAAGGGGGTAGAATTGTAACATCCTAAAAATTGAGTATCGATATGTTGCATATTTTTGGTGCTTAGCATGTGAATTATTCAATTTGTGTGCTTAATATAGTCTTGAGAAGGCTCGGGATTATTTCGGAACTAGAATAAATTTTAGTAATGAGTACTTTATTGAAGTGGATCAAGTGATCTTGATGTTTGAGGAAATTAAGTGGTAAAAAGATGGCATAATTGAGCTATTGGTTAAGAAGATATGCGCTACATGTTTAGGCTTAGGGGAGAGGTTCGAATCCCCTAGCATGCATTTTATGAATATTAATTTTGTTGCACTCTTCTAGCTTGTGTCAGCCAAACATTATTTTTGGTAAGGTTGGACTATTTTATTTATGGCAAGATGGCTAATGGTTTAAGGTAAGAAGTGAACTTAAGGGAAGAAATCAATGGGATAAGGTATGTAAGGGAAAATGAGGCTTAAGTTGAGGAATGTGCTATGGAAAGTAAGGTTGGCAAATGTTGACTCCCTTTTGGCTTGAACATGGACAGTTTTATGGCTAGGGGGAGTGGCCAAATTTTTGTTGATGTCATTGGTAAGGTTGTGTAGCTAGTTGTCACTCTCATTTTGGTCATTTTTGTTCCTCCCAAAACATTTTTCTTTTCATCTTTTCCCCTCATAGCTGATTGCACTTTAGGCCTTGGTGAACATATTTGTTTTTCATCGTTTGGTCATTTCTTTTTGACCCTTTTGGTCATATTTTGCCTAACTTCTCAAGTCACTCTTCCCCTTGTGCCGATTTACCAAAACACAAAGGCCATTTTTCTTTTGTTTCTTTTCTACTATTTGGTTGAATGCTCTCTTGTCCCAAATCCCTCCCTTTGTTTCTTTTTCATCCTTGAAAAATCGAAACACATTATCTCTCTTCTATTTTTCTCCATGGTTGAATGTTGCTAGCATCTTTTCCATCAAAAGATTATTCTTAGCCCAATCCTCCTCCTCACATATTTTCTCTTGTTAATCATTCTTTCAATTTTCATTTAAATCAAGTGGTAAGAACCCTTTTATTCCTTTATTTTCTTCTTTGTCTTTAGCCAAATATATAGATTGTTTAGAGGTTCTTTTGATCGAATATAGCATCCCTTATTCCTTTCTTTTAAACAATCCTATTCATCTTAATAGTGTGATAGAGAAGGCTGAACTTGGAGTATTCGTAATCATCGTGACTTGCTAGAAATTGAATCGAAGTGTTAAGGTAAGGATTTCTATCAAGGACTTCCATATTATTTCGTTATCTCGTCAAAGATAGGTTATTAATCGATTTTATCCTAGGGACGTTAACGCCCGATTTTCATTCCGCGAACACAAAGATATTTTTGTGGTAAGCCGATTTCACCTTAAAACAATAGTCTTAAATTCCAATATAGTAGTTGGACTAATAATCTTTTGTCAATGGAGGCAAACAAGATAGGGTCAAAAAGAGTGGTGAATAGTGATCGGAAGAGGGGCAGTTTCGCTATTCCCTCTAGATTCAAGTGAAGGGCTGTTTTAGCAATCCGAGACTTTCCACCGGGTTGTGGACCCTCCTCTGGTGAAAATCAATTATTTGAAATCATTCGTACTCCTGAGCCATTGACTGTTCGTGGTTCTTCAGCTGTTATGAACCATCAATCGGGGAGAAACCACAAATAGTTGTTGTTCGAGATTCTGAGGGTAAAGATCTAGATCGCTTATCTTTAGTATAGATTTATATTAAATATTTGTGTTCTAATCAAGCGTGACATATATTTAGGTATCGACGAGCGGGAAAGTATAGTTTTCACCGTAATCAGGTGTGTAATTTCACACTTATCTCACAGGTTAGATGTTATACCGTAAGCATTAGAATAAAATTTGTAAAGTTGGTAAAATCGGAAAATACTATAAATTAGCACTTTTTGTGTGTAAATTCATGAAATCAGTATTAAAGTCGTGGAAATTATGGAATTGCCCTAGATGGGCTAATTTAGTAAAAGTAATTAATGGGCCAAATTGCTAGATTGCTTAATGGGCCAATTTGCTGGATTGATTAATGGGCCAATTTGCTGGATTGATTAATGGGCCAATTTGCTAGATTGATTAATAGGCCAATTTTCAAGATTTATTAATAAGCCGAATTGCTAGATTGCTTAATGGGCCAATTTGCTAGATTGCTTAATTGGCTAATTTGCTAGATTGATTAATAGGCCAATTTGCAAGATTTATTAATAAACCGAATTGCTAGATTGCTTAATGGGTCGAATTGTTAAATTGCTTAAGGAGCCGATTTGATAAATTACCATATGGGCCAAAAATGAGAAATGGGCCAACTTGTAGTATGGGCCTTATGTTGAAATTATTATATGAATATTGTTATGTTTTGTATATGTACACATGATTGCATGGGTTGGGATAAAATTGAAGAAAAGTTCTGGTGGCTCTACCACAATCTAGTTCGGGTAGCTCTACCACAATCTAGTTCAGGTGGCTCTGCCACAATCTAGTTCGGGTGGCTCTATCGCAATCTAGTTCGGGTGGCTCTGCCACAATCTAGTTCGGGTGGCTCTGCCACAATCTAGTTCATTGGCTCTGCGACAATCTAGTTCGGGTGGCTCTGCCACAATCTAATTCGGTTGGCTCTGCCATAATCTAGTTCGGGTGGCTCAGCCATAAACATTTTAAATGGCTTTATGCCTGCGATTGGTGTGTTGGCGAGGTGGGTTGACTTGATCCCCACAGTGTCTTTGGTTGGTACGCAATTGGTGTAGCGGATGGAAATTTAAGCTTGGTTGGGAATTGCATTTCACATGCATTTTTTTATATTACTATTTTGTTAAATTCGTAAATGGGCTCAAGCCCAATTAAATGCTTATATGGTTTTGGCCCAGTGGACACGGTAAGTGGGTTACACACTGAGTTCTAAGTAACTCACCCCATTTTCTTACCGTTCTCAGGTAAAGAAAATTGATGGAGGCTTGGGCCGGAGATGACTTCACGGGGGCCATACTTCAAATGATGGTTTTGATGAACTTTGAATTACTCTTTAAGTATTTTTACTTAATTAATTTTTCAGTTGTGATGTAATACGGCCTTTGGTATTATTTTTATGGATTTTTACTCATGGATGGCTTTTAATATGTTTTAGATACTAAAAGGAGACTATTTTGACTTTATAAATGTTTTTCCTAAATTTACATATAATTAAAGGTTTTTTTTAAATCACTAACTCGTAAGAATTTCGTGAAAACTCTTTTATGAATTTTGTTTTCAAATTCCTTTTGAATTCTTTTAAACTTCTTATAAAATTTAATCAATTATTTCTCCGAGATTAAATTATAAACTCCTATGTTTTAAAATTCATAGATTTCAAATTTACCTCAGTTTTTGATAAACTCCATCTCCAAAATAATTTTTGAAAACCCGTTTTCCATAAATCATTAAATGACTAGATATATGTACGATTTGTGTGGCATACCAAGTCTGGTCTTAACGCATAGATCGGGTTTGGGGTGTTACAAAAATAAAATAAAAGAAGAATCACTATAGAACTACACTTCTTTTATTTTATTTAAATAAGGTTTTTAAACTTTATTAAACTCCATCTATTTGATATTGATTAGAATAAGGTGTTTCAATCTTACTACACTCCTATTAGAATATGGCTTTACAACCTATAAATAGACATAGTCTATTCCACTTGTAATGAATTCGAATTCGACATAGTGAATTTTCTTCTCCTCTGCCCGTGGTTTTTTCTCGAAAGGGTTTCCACGTAAAATCTATGTGTTCTTTAATTATATTTCTCTTTTCTTCGTGATATATTGTCATTAACGACGTTATATTTTTTTACAAATTGGTATCAGAGCTTCTAGGTTTTTCATCTCAATCATAGTAATAGCGTCTTTGAAGTATGAAATTTTGCTGTTGGATCGCAACACCAATTCGCGTTGTGGCAGATAAAGATGCAGGCAGTTCTTGCACAGATGGATTTAGAGGAAGCCCTGCTAGGGGTAGATAAGATGCCTTCGACATTGACGGAGGAAGAGAATAAGCGCAAGGATCGAAAGGCGTTAACACAGTTACATTTGCATTTGTCTAACAAAATTTTACAGGATGTGATGAAAGAGAAGACCGCCGCTGCATTATGGAATAGGCTAGAACAAATATGTATGTCGAAAACTCTAACTGGCAAGTTGCATATGAAGCAACGTCTTTATGCTCATCATTTGGAGGAAGGTGCGTCTGTGCACGAACACTTAACAGTGTTTAAATTAATTATCAAACTTGGAGGCCATGGAGGTTCAGTATGATAAAGAAGACCTAGGGTTGATTCTTCTTTGTTCGCTGCCCTCGTCTTATTCAACCTTTAGAGACACAATTTTATATAGCAGTGAGTCTCTCACAGTTGATGAGGTTTATGATTCTTTGACCTCGTATGATAAGATGAAGCATCTTGTGATTAAACCCGACTCTCAGGGAGAGGGTCTCATTGTTGTAAGAGACAAGATCGAAATACTGATGATGATCGTGGAAGGACATTAGAACAAAATTCTCGCGGAAAATCTAAGGGTAGATCAAAGTCTTCAAACAGAGGTAAAACTTATAACTTCTGCAAGAAGAAAGGGCACATTAAATCTAAGTGCTATAAGCTACAGAAAAGATTAAAAGGGAGGCTGCGAGTCAAAAGGGAAAACAACCAAAAATTTCGGTGAAGCTGATGTTGTAGAAGACTACAGCGATGTTGAACTTCTAGTCGCTTCTGTCAACAATTCTAAAGTGAGTGAAGAGTGAATACTTGATTCAGGTTGCACCTTTCACATGTGTCCCAATCGGGATTGCTTTACAAATTATGAAATAGTGTCTAAAAGTGTTATTTTGATGGGAAATAATACTTCGTGTAAAGTCGCAGGTGTTGGAATAATTAAAGTTAAGATGTTTGATGGAGTTGTCAGAATACTTAATAACGTACGACATGTTCTAGAATTGAAGAGAAATTTAATTTCGTTAAGTACTCTTGATTCAAAAGGGTACAAATACACAACTGAAAGTGGGATTTTGAAGATTTTCAAAGGTTCCCTCATTTTGATGAAAGGGCAGAGAAAGACTGCCAAGTTATATGTTTTGTAGGGTTCTACTGTCATTGGTGATGCAGTTATCGCTTGCTCTTCCTTGTCAGATGATGATATTACTAAAATTTGGCATATACGCCTAGGGCATATGAGTGAGAATGGCATGGCAGAATTGAGCAAAAGAGGACTTCTTGATGGGCAAGGAATTTGCAAACTGAAGCTCTATGAGCACTGCATTTTTGGGAAGAAAAAGAGAGTTCTATTCACCAGAGGAATCCATAACATGAAGGGAACATTGGAGTATATTCATTCTGAATTGTAGGGGCCATCAAGAGTGCCTTCGAGAGGTGGAGCTAATTATATGCTAACTTTTATTGATGATTTTTCCAGAAAAGTTTAGGCATTCTTCCTAAAGTAGAAAAGCAATGTATTTTTCGTATTTAAGTCTTAGAAAACTATGATTGAAAAATAGATAGGAAAACAAATAAAATACCTTCGCATAGACAATGGCTTAGAGTTTTGTTCTAATGAGTTTAATAAACTGTACAAGTCAGAAGGGATTGTGAGACACTTGACAGTTCGTCATACTCCACAGCAAAACGGCGTTGCAGAATGAATGAACAGAATGATCATGGAGAAGGTTCGATGTATGTTGTCAAATGCCAACTTACCAAAGTCGTTTTGGGCGAACCAAATTTCATCAGATGTTTTTTGATCAATCGATATCCATCCATTGCCATTAAGAAAAAGACTCCACAAGAGGTATGGTCTGGTAATCCTGCTAATTATTCTGATTTAAAGATCTTTGGATGTCCTACGTATGCTCATGTTGATAATGGAAAATTGGAATCGAGATCCATTAAATGTGTTTTTCTTGGTTATAAAGCTGGTGTAAAAGGGTATAAGTTATGGTGTCTTGAAAATAGAAAAGTTGTGATTAGCAGATATATTGTTTTTGATGAAACTGCTATGCTACCTAACTTATCTCTTAAAGACTCTTCCAATAAAGAAAATCAAAAGTAGGTGGAACATCAGATTAATACAGAGTCGACTCCTCAAGCCAGTACAAAAATTGAGAATAGAGTTGCTTCTTCACCACAATACTCTATCGCCAAAAATAGAACTAGAAGAGAAATTCAAACTTCAAAGAAGTATGCCGAGGCTGATCTAGTTGCTTGTGCTTTAAATGTGGCCGAAGATATAGATGCAAACCAAGAGCTGTCTAATTATTCTGAGGCAGTTAGCTGTGAAGACTTAGAAAAGTGGATGTTTGCTATGCAAGAGGAGATGGGATCACTCCATAAAAATAGAACATGGGATCTTGTGAAACTTCCTAAAGGTAAAAAGGTTGTTCACTATAAATGGGTGTTTAAAAAGAAAGAAGGAACTCCAGGAGTTGAAGAACCCAGATATAAAGCAAGGCTTGTTGCAAAATGTTACAGTCAAATTCCAAGAGTGAACTTCACAGATGTGTTCTCCCTAGTTGTGAAACATAGTTCGATTCGAGCTTTGCTTGGTATTGTGGCCATGCATGATTTGGAGCTTGAGCAGTTAGATGTAAAAAATGTATTTTTGCATGAAAAACTTGAGGAAGATATTTACATGCAACAACCAGAGGGTTTTAAGTCTCTGAAAAAAAGGACTATGTTTGCTTAATGAAAAAGTCCCTTTACGGTTTGAAACAGTCACCAAGACAGTGGTACAAGAGGTTTGATTCCTTTATGACTTCTCATGATTTTAAAAGAAGTAGTTTTGACAGCTGTGTTTACTTTAAGAAAAACAGTGATGGTTCTTTTGTGTATCTACTTCTTTATGTTGATGACATGTTGATAGTAGCAAAAGATAAAGGAGAGATAAGAAAGGTCAAAGCCCAACTAAGTGAAGAATTTGAGATGAAAGATTTGGGACCAGCAAAGAAGATACTTGGTATGGAGATTCTCAGAGATAGAAAAGCAAGTAAATTGTACCTAAGTCAGAAGGGGTACATTGAGAAAGTTCTTTGCAGGTTCAATATGTAGAGTGCTAAGCCTGCTAGTACTCCTTTAGCAGCCCATTTCAGACTTTCATTGGCTTTGACTCCACAATCAGATGATGAGATTAAGTACATGTCACATGTTCCATACTCTAGTTCAGTGGGATCTCTCATGTATGCTATGGTTTGTTCACATCCAGATTTATCATATGCAGTCAGTGCGGTTAGCAGATACATGGAAAATCCCGGTAAAGAACATTGGAAAGTAGTTCAGTGGATTTTAAGATACTTACGAGGTACTACTGATGTTTGCTTACAATTTGAAAGAATTAGAGATGTAGTCATTGGGTATGTTGATGCTGATTTTGCTAGAGGCCTTGATAGAAGAAGATCTCTCACTAGTTATGTCTTTACAATCGGAGGTTGTACAATTAGTTGGAAAGCTACTTTGCAAACTACAGTCGCTTTGTCTACCACTGAAGCTGAGTACATGGCGATTACTGAGGCTTGTAAAGAAGCTATTTGGTTGAAGGGACTCTTTAGTGAGCTCAATGAAGACCTCCAAATCAGCACATTATTTTGTGACAGTCAGAGTGCCATCTTCCTTACAAAAGATCAAATGTTTCATGAGAGAACAAAACACATTGATGTTCGGTATCATTTTGCTCGTGATATTATTGATCGTGGTGATATTGTTGTGAGCAAAATTAGTACTCATGAAAATCCTGCAGATATGATGACTAAGTCACTTCCTATAACCAAGTTTGAGCATTGCTTAGACTTGGTTGGTGTTCATTGTTGAAGTTAAACCCTTAAGGGGTTTTATGGAAGAGGTGGAGAACTTGTTCGTTGAGAGTTCGCGATGAAAAACTTGTTTATTGAGATTTTGCATCAAGGTGAAGATTGTTAGAATTAAGTGACCCGAATCCTTATTTAAATAAAATACAATGGTAAAATAAAATAAAAGAAGAATCCCTATAGAACTACAATTATTTTATTTTATTTTAAATAAGGTTTTTTTAAACCTTATTAAACTCCATCTATTTGATATTGATTAGAATAAGGTGTTTCAATCTTACTATACTCCTATTAGAATATGGCTCTACAAGCCTATAAATAGACATAGTCTATTCCACTTGTGATGAATTCAAATTCGACATAGTGAATTTTCTTCTCCTTTTCCTGTGGTTTTTTCCTGAAAGGGTTTCCACGTAAAATCTGTGTGTTCTTTAATTTTATTTCTTTTTTCTTTGCGATATATTGTCATTAACGACGTTATATTTTTTACATTTATGAATGTTGTTCAATTGAGCATAAATAAACAAGGTCTGAATAATGAAAATTAAATGGTTTAAACGTCAGTTTATAATATCCATAAAGGATGTGAATTTATGATGTCTGGAATTTGCAATTTAAGGTCTTTAAATGCTGCCATTTTCAAAGTCTGTAGGTTGTAATTTGGGACGGTTAAATGATGCCATTCATGATGTTTGGAGGTAAAGATTGAAGGTGTCCAAAGGCCATAACTTTAATTTGTCTAAATGAGCTTGAAATTTATTTAATACATGACATTTTGAGTGTTTGTTGCTATCCAGAGCAAGACAAAAATTAATTGTAAAATTGTTGATTAATGCCCTCTTTTGTGGATTCATTATTACTATCCATGTAAGTGTAATTAAATATTGGTGCCAATTGAAATGTAATGTTGTACTTGTGTACAATATTGACCAATTTAAAGAGAAATTAAAAGTGCTTGGCAAGTAAAAGTTTAATTATGTTAGCTGCATGTTTGTTGCCCGAGCCAGGCCTTGTATATGTGAGAATTGAAGTAAATTTAATAAAACTTCCCAAACTAATGAAGGAGGACCAAATTTGAAGAGGTAGTGAAAATTGTGGAGAATTGAACATGTTTAAATTTGTTGAGTAGTTGAACTGCTACGGGCTGAAATATGGAGAAATTATTGGAGGTTAAGGGCCAACTTTGGCCACTGTCTGAATTCTAGATTGCAGTATTTAATTTCCATGTTTAAAAACTTGTAACACCCCAAACCAGGTCTATGTGTTAGGACAAGATTTGGTTTATCACACAGATCGAACATCCATTTAATTCTCTAATGATTTAGGTAAAAGAGTTCTACAAAACCTTTTGAAAGTGAAGTTTAGTAAAAAAAATCAAGAAATTGATTTAAAATCAATGAAGAAAGAAATACTAGTTTGAAATCTTATCATTTAGTATTTTAATTGTCAAAAACCTTAAAGTAATTTTAAAGAGTTCAAAAGAATTTGAAAAAATAAGAATATTTAAAGAATCTCATATGTTTTAAAACAAAATTTTTAAGGAAACATTATAGAATTAACATAAGCCCATATTAAATGTCTAAAACAAAAATTAAATCCATCCACACATAAAAATCCATAAAATATTAATAAAGGCCTTATTACATCATACCCAAAATAGTAATTAAAAGAATTCACTTAATAAAAGTTCATAGTTTATAAAACCCATGTTTGAAGTATGGCCTCCACGAAGTCATCCCCGGCCCAAGCCTTCTGTAACACCCCCAAACTCGGCCCACGAGCCTTGACCGGATCTGGTATGTCACTGCGGAAACTTTGGAAAAGATTTTTACTTAAAAATAAAAGATGAAATTTGTTGTCGTTGGTAAAAACATTTCACATTTAAGATTCCAAGTAAAACCTTATTGGTACAAATTATCCGAATTTAAAAGCTTTATTATAAGTTGTTATAAAATAAGTTGATTCAAAATATTGCCAATTATTAGGTCAATAATAGGTTAAACTTCAAAACCATAAATAAAGTTGCAAATACTTTAAGTGGCCCTTATTACATCAAATAATTATTCCAAAACTACTTAAAATATAAAGTACGTAAAATTAAGTAAAACATCTTCTGCATGGGCCACCTTTGTATCCATTCCGACCCGGTCCAAGCATTACGAATCATCTACGATGTTGGTAAGAAAATTTGGGTGAGTCAAATGACTCGGGCATAGTTATCTCACATGTCTCCACATATGGGCTTGGCCCATATCCACACAGTCCACATACATAAATATGCAACATGAAGCCCAACCCAACCTAGTATCCATCCGTTACACACCTACCTTGGCAGACCTGCTGCCCAAGGCCGTGGCTAAGCCACCGATCACCTAAGTGACCCCACATATCAATATCCTCGAGGTGACCCTAGGTCATCCTCAATCCACGGTGATGCACACAGCTATCATCCGCCAGGGTGAGGCACACAGCCAACATCCCACCTTGATGAAGCACATAGCTAACATCAAGCGCCAATGTAGCACAAGGCTAACATCAGACCACGTACATAAATGTACTCCCTGTCCTTCAATAGTCACATCCCAAGCCCCATGTATCATGCCACAATATCATTAAAATAAGCATACATCACATGCTATCACAATTTCATTCATATACCATAGGAAACTTATTATCATAAAGTACTGACCTGTTTAATCGATTACCCACCATGGGTATCCACCTTTTTAGCCATTATTTTGGCTACCATGCACATCATATACATATTTATATATATAACACATACACACAATAAGAGAACAAAGGCGATAACTACGCACTGCTTTTGGCACACTCGACTAAATCCCAAAATATTTGCTTGCTCTCAAGATGTCAAGACCCTACTTAACCATTGTTAGAATCACCCTACACCAAAAATTCATGAAGATGGCCTTTGGCCTAACTACATATCACTTACCACCTTACCCTGAATAGTCGAATCCAAGAGGCTCCTTACCATTGGCTACACAAAAGAAACACAATATTATGACTCTTCATACATTCGACCATCCCTTAGAAACCAAGGCCAACCATTGGTTTCGCATACTAAATGAAGAAGAAGAGAATTGATTGCTAAGAAAATACTTACTATACTCAAATCGATTAGAAGATTGATGAAAAGGAATGTCGACACCTCCCCTCTAAAGGCTCTAAAAGATTCTAAGAACTCCTAAATGGAGATGGGATAATCGGCTATCACAAAAATAGGTATAGAACTGAGGTTGAGAAGAAGAAAAGAAGTGTAGATGAAAGTTAGGAGAATTCGGCAATGAAGAACAAAGGTAGAGAGGTTTCAGCTTTGTTGCAAATGAGAGGATGGGTTTCGGTTTTTAGGAAGTGAATGGAAGGAAAATAAGTTAAAAAAAAAAAAAGAAAAGATGCACAAAATGACTTCCAACTTTTGGCTTTTGGTCAAGAAATAGGGTGCAAATTTGAAATGGCAAGGGTGAAAAGAAAGTTTCAAAGAGAATACTAAAGAAAGAAAAGAGAACCAAAAAGAACTTCTAGACCTCTTATAGGAAATTCACTATTCCCCCACTCATGACCAAAAATTATCACCCAAAAAGCCCACATTCGCCTCCACACTCAAAATTCTTCTTGCCATCAATTCAAACTAATTTTGAATTAAACTTACTCCTAAATTTCTCCTTATTTCCTCCTAATCACATTCTGAATTAAGCCACCCCTAGTCCACTATATAAGTCTACATTCATGGTCAAAAGGCCATAGAAGAGTTTCCAAAACAACACTCCATACTTCAAGCCTTATGTCCCCTTATCCTACCAAAATTGCTTGATACCATACCATAAATAAGCACTTGCCTTATTCCTTAGTCTACTAACCATAAAAGACAATAGTCCAACCTTACCTTAATTAGAGTTTGACCAACACATGCCATATAAATACAAAATAAAAGTCACCTTAAGTCCATCCATGGGATTCAACCTAAGCCCCTTTCAATGCTTGTATGCCACCTTCCAAAGCCCTAAGTGGTGCCTCCTTGCCACTTTGCCAACTGGTTACTTGTGTTAAAATTCCCATGAATTACTCTTAACCCTAGCTCCTTCAACTCCCTTTAACTAAAGCTTAAAATAAAATTTTTCCTACAAATGAGCCTACCCTTGGCTTATTCCTAAGCCCTAGAACATCTCACTTAACAACACAACAATCCGAACTCATGCAAAAAATACAATCACAAATAACCCCTAATTCAGATATTACAATTCTACCTCCTTAAAGAAATTTCATCCTCGAAATTTCCAACTAACTAACAATGTGCATCCTCACTCACCACACTACGCTCTTCTCACAGATTCGATCTTAATAAAACTAACATACTTTCTATGAACAGTCTCAAAGTTCACACTCAAGGTTCCATACGTTTCACTAGCAACATAAGAACGAACTAGCTCTATAACAAACAAGGCAATAAAGGGTATTCTAGAAATGAGGAACGTACCCGTTGTCACCTCCGACACATCTTCCTCCTCGTGACACCTGGCTGCATAAACCAACCTTGGTCGCCTCAGATCTCAGCACCTTCACTCTTCTGCTTGGTGCTCCACGACCTTGGCCAGAACCATTTCCTCCATGGTTTGGACCACGACCCTCGTCAACTTGTCGACCACCTCCGTCCACAGCACACCACCCCGACCTCTTGTTGAGCCCTATTCAGATCCTGAGGACAATCTTTAATCAAATGAGCCTTAGACTTACACCTAAAACACTCTTGATCTCGTCCCCAGCACTCGCCAACATGATACCTTCCACACCGAGCACACAGACGGTCCGAATTTCCAGTAGCTGGCTTAGCAACACGAGCAGAATTCTCAACCTTCGGTCTTTTCTGAAGGCTCCCAGACAATTCCGAATGTCCAAAACTCCTCTTATCCCGTTCCTATCCTTATCTCTGTTCTGTCTCACAGAGTCCTTAATTCCTTCGGCTACCTTAGCCTTTTCTACTAATACGGCAAACTCCCGCTCTTGCTGTGGAGCTATCAACAGCCTCAGGTCATCCCTTAGTCCATCCTCAAATCAGACACATTGCTCATGCCCGTAGCCACTACTCCTCGAGCATACTGGCTCAACCTTAGGAATTCAGCCTCGTACTCTGCCACGAGTTTGTTCCCTTGAACCAACCCCAGAAAAGCATTTCCCTGCGCATCAATATAATGAGTACCAACATATTTCTTCCGGTAAGTCGCTTAACGTACTCCCAAGTGAGATCCTCAAATGTAGCACCATCCCAAACCGTGAGCCACCACCGATATGACTCATCGCGAAGAAGCGACACCATTCCTTTCACTTTCTCCTCGTTGGTTAGATCCACTCATCCATAATTCGCTCGGTCACCTCCAACCAATACTCACCAGACTTGGGTGCCACACCGAGATACGCCACTTAACACCTCAACTCTATTGGCTCGAGTCGCTCGTGCGGACTTCCTAGCTCTCATATTTCCACCGCTCCACCACCATCTCAAGAACTCGCAAGATGACACTGCGATACAAAGATCATCCCCGTCGATCTTCATCGCTCCACACCAACAGCTGGTGGTGGTGGTGGTACCTCATTCTCAGACCCTTGACCCGATCTAATGGGTTCTAACATAGTCATTCTGCCTCTACCACGTCCTCGTACATTACGACCACGTCCCCTAGAGCTCATGTCTACTATCGCGATTTAATCAGATTTAAGAAACTTTATGAATTAGCATTTGTTCCATTGTTTATCCGCGAGCAATTTTATGAAAAGAGCTTAATAGTAGTTCTTTCGATCATTCAGAGTTTTCATTTCAAGTTTTCTACCCTAATTTAGAGAAACACACACATTCAATGATATCTATCACACACACATTCATCATTCGAACATCTTTGTCCATTCCTATTCTAGAGGTATTTTCGTCATTTGTCCTACAAGGGTATTTTGGTAATAAATCAGGGTCAATTTGAAAATATTTACAAATCAAAGGCATTCCAAAATATACAAATCTCGAGGTTATTTTGAAAATTCTACCAAATCAATGATATTGCAGAAATTTCAGAAGGTAATTTTGGAAGTCAAAGGCATTTTAGTAAATTTTCCCAAATCAGAGTATCTTATTATTTTGTAAAATAGGAGTTTTTGGTATTTTTGTAAAGTAAGAATGTTTTTACAAAAGTCGTGGGTAGTATGGTAATTTTATAAACCAAGGGCATTTTGGTAATTTTACACCCAGGGGTATTTGGGTAATTTTGTAAATCGAAAATATTTCAAAAAATTTTCCAAGTATAAAATGGTTTTACAAATCAAAGGAGTAATTTTGAAAACTTAAGGTTTTTATAAAACAGTATGACTAGTCCCTTTCGGGTTTTAATTATCGAGTTTAGCCCGTGAATAAGTCCTCTTGCTTAGGGTGAACCGTTACTACGCACCAGGTAGGATTCGAGTGGAGAGGAGGTGAGTCACTAGGACTACTTAAATACCAAGCTCCCACCGAAACCAATCCTAGACATGCGCACAATGGTTGCCACACCCTAACTCTACGACTTACTCGTGAGGTTTGTTTAATTAGGCTTTAAAATTTTATGCAATTCTGTGTTGGAGGAAGCTAATCCTAAAGTTCAATAACTTAATACACTAATCTATGTTCCCATCATACCCACATACCAATCATATAATAATTCACACAACAATTAGAGGTACTTACAGGTGGACTTGGTAGGAGATACAAAGCCATGCCCGAATAAACTCAAAAATTTATGAAAGCCCAAATCTTTGAAAAGCCCACCTTAAAAAAATGTTTTTGGGCCCAAAACCCTCAAAGTTGAGTTTTAAACCGGGCTCTGATACCAAATTGTAACACCCCCACACTCGGCCCACGAGCCTTGACCGGATCTGGTATGTCACTGCGAAAAACGTTGGAAAAGATTTTTACTTAAAAATAAAAGATGAAACTTGTTTTTGTTGGTAAAAACATTTCACATTTAAGATTCCAAGTAAAACCTTATTGGTACAAATTATCCGAATTTAAAAGCTTTATTATAAGTTGTTATAAAATAAGTTGATTCAAAATATTGCCAATTATTAGGTCAATAATAGGTTAAACTTCAAAAACATAAATAAAGTTGCAAATGCTTTAAGTGGCCCTTATTACATCAAATAATTATTCCAAAACTACTTAAAATATAAAGTACGTAAAACTAAGTAAAACATCTTCTGCATGGGCCACCTTTGTATCCGCTCCACCCGGTCCAAGCATTACTTAATCACTGCGATGTTGGTAAGAAAATTTGGGTGAGTCAAATAGACTCAGTGCATAGTTATCTCACATGTCTCCACATATGGGCTTGGCCCATATCCACACAGTCCACATACATAAATATGCAACATGAAGCCCAGCCCAACCTAGTATCCATCCGTTACACACCTACCTTGGCGCACTGCAGCTCGAGGCCGTGGCTAAGCCACCGATCACCTAAGTGACCCCACATATCAATATCCTCGAGGTGAACCTAGGTCATCCTCAATCCACGATGATGCACACAGCTATCATCCGCCTGGGTGAGGCACACAGCCAACATCCCACCTTGATGAAGCACATAGCTAACATCAAGCGCCAATGTAGCACAAGGCTAACATCGCACCACGCACATAAATGTACTCCCGTCCTTCAATAGTCACATCCCAAGCCCCATGTATCATGCCACAATATCATTAAAATAAGCATACATCACATGCTATCACAATTTCATTCAGATACCATAGGAAACTTATTGTCATAAAGTATCGACCTGTTTAATCGATTACCCACCATGGGTATCCACCTTTTTAGCCATTATTTCAGCTACCATGCACGTCATATACATATTTATATATATAACACATACACACAACAAGAGAACAGTGCGATAACTATGCACCTATTTTGGCACACTCGACTAAATCTCGAAATATTTGCTTGCTTCTCAAGATGTCAAGATCCCTACTTAACCATTGTTAGAATCTACCTACACCATAAATCCATGAAGATGGCCTTTGGTCGAACTACATATCACTTACCACCTTACCCTCAATAGTCGAATCCAAGAGGCTCCTTATCGCTGGCTACACAAAAACACAATATTATGACTCTTCATACATTCGACCATCCCTTAGAAACCAAGGCCAACCATTGGTTTCGGCATACTAAATGAAGAAGAAGAGAATTCGATTGCTAAGAAAATACTTACTATACTCGAAACCGATTAGAAGATTGATGAAAAGGAATGTCGACACCTCCCCCTCTAAAGGCTCTAAAAGATTCGGCAAGAACTCCCAAATGGAGATGGGATAATCAGCTATCACAAAAATAGGTATAGAACCGAGGTTGAGAAGAAGAAAAGAAGTGTAGATGAAAGTTAAGAGAATTCGGCAATGAAGAACAAAGGTGGAGAGGTTTCGGCTTTGTTGCAAATGAGAGGATGGGTTTCGGTTTTTAGGAAGTGAATGGAAGGAAAATAAGTTAAAAAAAAGAAAGAAAAAGATGCACAAAATGACTTCCAACTTTCGGCTTTTGGTCAAGAAATAGGGTGCAAATTTCGGCAATGGCAAGGGTGAAAAGAAAGTTTCGAAAGAGAATACTAAAGAAAGAAAAGAGAACCGAAAAAGAACTTCTAGACCTCTTATAGGAAATTCGGCTATTCCCCCCCACTCATGACCGAAAATTATCACCCAAAAGAGACCCACATTCGGCCTCCACACTCAAAATTCTTCTTGCCATCAATTCAAACTAATTTTGAATTAAACTCACTCCTAAATTTCTCCTTATTTCCTCCTAATCACATTCGAATTAAGCCAACCCCTAGTCCACTATACCGCCTACATTCATGGTCAAAAGGCCATAGAAAAGTTTCCAAAACAACACTCCATACTTCAAGCTTTATGTCCCTTATCCTACCAAAATTCCTTGATACCATACCATAAATAAGCATTTGCCTTATTCCTTAGTCTACTAACCATAAAAGACAATAGTTCAACCTTACCTTAATTAGAGTTTGACCAACACATGCCATATAAATGCAAAATAAAAGTCACCTTAAGTCCATCCATGGATTCAACCTAAACCCCTTTCAATGCTTGTATGCCACCTTCCAAAGCCCTAAGTGGTGCCTCCTTGCCACTTTGCCAACTGGTTACTTGTGTTAAAATTCCCCACAAATTACTCTTAACCCCTAGCTCCTTCAACTCCCTTTAACTAAAGCTTAAAAATAAAATTTTTCCTACAACTCGAGCCTACCCTTGGCTTATTCTAAGCCCTAGAACATCTCACTTAACAACACAACAATCCGAACTCATGCAAAATAATACAATCACAAATAACCCCTAATTCAGATATTACACCTTCACAATTGCCATTACGAGATGGATAATTAAATGAGTGAGTTACTCGAACTCAAAGTATAACTCACTTACCACATTCATTGGGCCGATCATCAAGACATTATTTTGGGCTTGAGCCCATTTACGGATTTATCAATAAAATAAATAAAATGCATGTAAAATGAAATTCCCAACAAAACCTAATTTCCATCCGCTACACACCACCCTTACCAACCAACACACCTGTAGGGATCAAGTCAACCCACCTCGCCAACACACCAATCGTAGGCATAAAGCCATTTTAAATAATATTGTGGTGCACCACCGAACTAGATTGTGACAAAGTCATCGAACTAGAGGCGTTAAGCCATTTAAAATATATTTGTGGCAGAGCCACCAAACTAGATTTTTGGCAACAGGCCTTTCTTCTCTTCGTCAATTATCCCAACCCATGCAATCATGTATGCATGACAATATATATATCCATATGATAATTTAACAAAAGCCCATAATACATGTGAGTCCAAAAATTTGTTTTAAACAGTTGCGAAATTGTGATATTTTAAAACTAGTTGTTATTATTTTTAAAAAATCGTGTCAAATAAACTTGCAACAATTAAAAAAAAATCCCAAATAAAAGTTAAAACAAATCTAATTGCCTTATTACAGAAAATATTAACCCCAAAATTAAATTAAAGTAAATAAAAGTATAATAACTAAATTAACCCCAGAACAAACGGGACGTGTGGCCACCCCGAGTCCCTCGCAGCTCCAAATCCTCTAAGGCTGGGGATTACCTGCAAAGTTAAAGGAAAAGGGGTGAGTTACAAGAACTAAGTGTGTAATCCCCTGTCACAGTCACAGTCTGGTCCCAAGCCCATGCAGTATCAGTTCAGGCCTAAGCCCAAAAATCATGGTAATGCAAATAAAAATACAGCCAAACCCAGTCCAACCATCACACCACCCGTACCAATCCTACACACCTGTGGGGACCAAGTCAACCCACTCAGCCCTACACAATAATAGCGTAGTCGAGCTACTAATATAAATGCAGGAAAGCTGCCTGTAACAGTATACGTGGCTAAGCCACTAAAATTAGTATATCATGGCAGAGCCACTGAATCAGTATAACGTGGCATAGCCACCAGTACAGTACTTCCTCTAAATGCATAACCCAACCCAATGCAACATATAGTGACATATCAAAATGATGTATGAAATAAATTACCATCATAAACCATTAAACAGGTTACACATACAACACTAAATCTACCACTAGGGGTATAATGGTCATTTGGTCATTGAGGGTAAAACGGTAATTTACCCCTCAAGGGTATTCTAGTAATTTCACCCAACGAGGGTATTTCAGTAATTTCACCCTTTAAGGGTATTTTGGTAATTTTTCCCACCAAAGGTATTTCAGTACTTTGCCCACTAAGGGTATTTCAGTAATTTACCCACTAAGGGTATTTTAGTAATTTACCCACTAAGGGTATTTCAGTAATTTAGCCCTACCACGGCCTTTTCGAAGGGCTAATGTCGCCTCGAGTGGCTCGATTTCCATTTCCTGTCAATACAGTGCTATTGGGCCTAAAACCTAATTTTGACCCATACGGGCCCACACGCTTGTGTGGCCCATTCTATTCGTTTTTAGTCTCGGATCTGCGAACTTCGCAGTCGCATCAAACATTTGGTACTTACTATTAATTTTGCTTATGTGGGCCCGTTTGTCCATTGGGCCCACTTAGCCCACTTCGGCTCATGTAGAGCCTATCACGGCCTAAGTCCACGAAAAAGATCGAGACACACCCAAAGGTCTATCGTCATCATTCAAGGCTCGATTTATCACTTCGAGCACTTGCACAATCGAATGATCACCATTTTCGGTATTCTAACTTTATGGCATTTCGACATTTAGCCGATTCCTAGATCATGGTAATGGCAGTTTATACAGAAGTGTGAGGTTACACACCTGTTACGGATTACGGTTCACAACACTTTCTGAAGCACCTGAGATCACAGTTGACTATTAGTTAGTTTTTACCCTTGATAAACCAAGATTCAGAAACACTTTACTCATCACTTTCACTTACCAGAAATGACAACTCCCTGCTATGATAAAGTATTCGATTTACCCCTTTAGATTAAGAAACCGAGTCCCTAATGAAAAGAACCAGTTAGCAATGTTGTTCCAAAACAACAAAAGAAACGACCTTTTGGCCCTAAGAGACTCAAAATAATAAAGAGAAACCAACCACCCCTGTTTGGCCATAGTCACACTTACCAACCACTTTTTGATACCCAAATGTTGAATGAACAGAGAAGAAGGTAAGCTCTCTACTAGATTCAGCCTAGGCAATAAAAAGTTAAAGTTAGGAGTTTCAGCTTTGGCAGAGCAAAGAGAGGGAAGAAAGAAAATAAGAGAAAATAAATCGTTACCTTTGACCAGAGAAGAGCCAAATGGGGAATAAGAGATTCGGCAACCAATAGTAGCAACTATGAGATAAAGATGGAACTAAGAAAAGAAGTGCAAGAAGAGGAAAAGTGTGTAGGTATTCAGCTAGAGAAAAGACAAGGGATAAGTAGAGCATGGAGAGAAAGGAGAAGAGAAAAAATGATTCGGCTATTAGCAAAAGAAAGAAGAAATCACCAAAGTGCACGAGAGGTAAGTAATGAGAAGGAAAAAGTGAACGAAAGTTGCCAAGAAGAAATCTCAAAAATACTTTAAAAAGACAAGTGGCAAAAGCACAAAGAAGTTTCGATTTCTACCCAACACTAAGGCTACCGAAAAATGCTACTCAAGACCCCTCTCTAGCCAAAACTCCCCCTATCACGCACTCCCACTCACGGCCAACACTTCCACACACCTTACTCCTTAATTCTCTCTACTTTTTCCTCATAACTTTGCTCCCCTTCATCCGTTTGAATGGTTTGACCAATTCTCCAGCTCCCTAAGAAGAATTTGATCCAAACTCAGCTACCTCCTCTCCCAAGGCATAAAATAAATACATTTAATTACTTGTACAGGGAATCAAACTCCACTCCTCCTTGTTCCCTAATGACGCCACCACCAACTTGCCACCAGTACAATTGTGTCAGAAGAGCACACGCAAATTCCTTTAAGTCCTGTTTCCAATAGTCCCCTCCACTAATAGACCAAAAACAAAAATTTTCCTAAAGCTCAGACTTGAACCCAGACCTCCCTAGAACCCCCAAACACACTCAAACAACTAGCTAAGCAATCACAACATGAAATTATGCAAAGAAACACAACCCCTAATTTTTTGGACATTACAACTCTACCCCTTAAAGAAATTTCAGCCTCAAAATTTACTTGATCAAAAGAGAGGAGGGTGCTGCTGAAGCATCGCCTCCTCAGGCTCCCATGTGGCTTCCTCTGAACTATGATTACGCCACAGCACCTTGAATAATGGAACAAATTTCCTTTTCAGTACTTTAGCATCACGATCCAGGATCTGCATCGGTTCTTCTTCAAAAGTCAGATCAGGTCTTACCTCGATCTCCCCCAGCAGCACTATATGCGAAGGATCCGAATGGTAACGCCTCAGCATAGAAACATGGAATACATTTTGTATACGATCCAACTTAGGAGGTAGCTCCAGTTGATAATCGATCGGTCCCACACGCTTCACAATCCATTAGGGCTCGATAAATCTAGGTTTCAGCTTGCCCTTCTGTCCAAATCTCAAAATCTTTTTCCAAGGTGAGACCTTCAAAAAGACATAATCCCCTATAGAATACTCAATCTCTTTATGCTTTAAGTCAGCATACGACTTCTATCTATCTGTCGCTTCTTTTAACCGATCCCGTATCAACTTCCCTTTTTCCTCAGTTTTAGATATTAACTCAGGACCCAAAAGTCGCCGCTCACTCAATTCCATCCAATAAGTAGTTACGCCCATACAATGCCTCGTACGGTGCCATCTGAATACTAGATTTGTAACTATTATTGTAAGCAAATTCTGCCAATGGTAAATAGTCTTCCCAACTACCCTTGAAATCAATCACACAGCTTCTCAACATATCCTCTAAATTCTATATTACCCTTTTCGACTGGCCATCAGTCTGCGGATGAAATGCTGTGCTGAAATCTAACCTTGTACTAAGAGCTTTGTGTAACACTTTCCAGAATCGAGATGTGAATCTAGGGTCCCTGTCTAAGATGATAGACACTGGTACCCATGCAACCTTATAATCTCCGCCACATGCAACTTGGCTAACTTCTGCAACGAGTAATCCGTGCGAACCGGTATGAAGTGAGCGAATTTAGTCAATCGATCAACAATTACCCACACCGAATCTGTCTTAGTAGGTGTCAGGGGTAGCCCACTAATAAAATCCATGGTTACCCTCTCCCACTTCCAAAGTGGAATCTTCACAGGTTGCAGCAGTCCCGAAGGTAGTTGATGCTCAACCTTTACTTGCTAGCATGTCAAACACTTACTTACAAAATCAGTCACCTCACGCTTAAGTCCTGGCCACCAATACAGTTCACGTAGATCTCAGTATAATTTGTTTCCACCAGGATACATAGCGTATGGGATACTATGCGCCTTTTGCAGAATCGATTGCCTTAACTCAGAGTCCTTCGGTATACAAACTCTTCCACGGAAACATAATACTCCTTCACTATTCAGCCCAAAATCCTCAGTCTCTTCTTCACCTGTTGGAGCCAAGAAACCAATGACTCGTCCAACATCTGTTTCTCTTTAATCTGACCAATCCAAGTCAGTTTCACCTGTAGTTTTGCTAACAAACTACCATCCTTAAATAGGTTGAGACGAGTAAACATTTCTTTTAGATCCAATACCACCTTATGACTCAGTGTGCCTGCTACTATGTTGGCTTTCCCCGGATGATACTCGATCGAACAATCATAATCCTTAAGCAACTCTATCCATCTTTGTTGCCTAAGATTTAACTCCTTCTGAGTAAGGAGATATTTAAGACTCTTTTGGTCGGTGTAAATGATTGACTTCTCCCCGTACAAGTAGTGTTTCCAAATCTTTAGTACGAAAACCACTGCAGCTAATTCTAGATCATGAGTAGGGTAATTTACCTCGTGCGGCCTAAGCTAACGAGACGCATAAGCCACCACCTTGCCCTCTTACATCAGCACACAACCCAGTCCCGTGTGTGACGTATCACAGTAGACAACGAATTCCTTTCCAGCCTCTGGCTAAATTAATATCGGAGCTTCGGTCAGAATCTTTTTTAGTTTCTCGAAACTCTCCTACTACTTATCAACCCAAACAAATGATATTCCTTTACGCAGTAACTTAGTTAGGGGTGCAGCAATAATGAAAACCCCTCAGCGAACCGTCTGTAATACCCGGCTAGACCCAAAAAAATTCAAATCTTGGATACCAACTTCGATGGCTTCCACTCTAATACGGCCTCCACCTTCCGAGGATCAACCCTAATTCCCTCAACAGACACGACATGTCCCAGAAATGTTACCTCTCATAGCCAAAACTCACACTTGCTGAATTTGGCAAAAAGCTGCTTCTCCCTCAATATTTGCGGCACCACTCGGAGATATGAATCATGTTCTTCCTCAGTTCTCGAATATGAATATCATCTATAAACACCACCACGAACCGATCTAAGTAGGGTTGGAAGACCCGGTTCATCATATCCATGAAAGCAGCTGGTGCATTCGCTAATCCGAACGACATAACCAAAAATTCGTAATGTCCATAACGAGTTCAGAATACAGTCTTGTATATATCTGTCTCCTTGACCCTTAGCTGATGATACCCCAATCTATGATCTATCTTGGAGAAAATTACGACTCCTCGAAACTGATCAAACAGATTGTCTATGCTTGGTAGCGGATACTTATTCTTAATCGTTAGCTTGTTCAACTAACGCTAATCAATACACATGCGCATTGACCCATCTTTTTTCTTTACGAACAATACCAGTGCTCCCCAAGAAGACACATTCGACCAAATAAATCCCCTATCCAGTAGCTCTTGGATTTGAGCCTTTAATTCCACCAGCTCCTTCGGTGCCATCCTATAAGGGGCAATGGACATTAGAGCTATTCCCGGTAAGAGCTCAATGTTGAATTCGATCTCACGATTTGGTGGCAACCCCGAAAGTTCTTCAGGGAATACGTCTGGGAATTCCTTTACGGTATCGACATCCCCAATAGATAAACCCTTAACATTTATCGTCCTAACATAAGCTAGAAATGCCTTGCAACCTTTGCAAACTAGCTTCTCGGCCCTTAACTCCAAGATTGCATTGGATAGATAATCCATTTGCTTCCCTATCGCAACCACCTCCTCATTCCCTGAAGATTTTAATACCATGCATTTAGCAGCACAGTCCAAATTTGCATGATGTTTCACTAACCAATCCATGCCCAGAATGAGATCAAACTCGCCAAACGGTAATTCCATCAAGTCTGCCGGAAAGACAATCCCTTAAACCTCTAGAGGCACATCTCTAACTAGTTGATTCACTACAATAGACTGTCCTAAAGGACTATCACTGACATTTCTCTATCACTAAATTCAAACTGCATGCCTAATATTCCCGACACAGTACATGCTACATACAAGTGTGTAGACCCAATATCAATCAAAGCTATATAAATTGTACATCATGAATGAGAAACGTACCGGTTACAACGTCAGGTGTGTCGCCATCCTCACGGCACCTAGCAGCATAAATCAACCCTGACTGTCTCGCCTCTGTGTTACTAGCACCTCTACCTGGGGCTTCGCGACCTTGTCCAAACCCATTTCCCTCTTGGGGTGGACCACGGCCTTTCGGTGGCTACTGACCACCTCTCCTTGGCTGAATATATCCCTGACCCATAGCTTGCACCTAACCCAACCTCTACGTACAGTCTCTAACCCTATGATCCCTAGACCCACATTTGAAGCACGCCTCAGATCTCTTCCAACATTCACCTTGATGAGATAACCCACACACAACAAGAATGTCATATCACCAAAGAATAATCGAAACTCGCTCGAGATCGACCCATCAAATGTAGGCCTATTATTTGGCCCACCAGAAGAACTTGAGGGCCCAAAACCCCTCTTATTTTTGCCCCTTTCTTTCTCACGGTTATGACGCCCGAGAGTTTCACCTCCTTGATAATCTTAGCCTTCTCTATAGGGCAGCAAAGTCTCTTTCCCTCTACGGGGCTATCAATACTCGTAACTCATCCCTCTGTGGGGCTATCAGTACCCGCAACTCATCCCGAAGACCATCCTCAAACCACACGCAGTGCTCATATTCTGTTGCAACTATACCCAGAGCGTACTGGATCAAGCGCAGGAACTCTGCCTCATACTCTGCTACGGATTTATTCCCCTGAACCAGATTTAAGAATTCCTTTCTCCAGGCATTCACGTAACTTGCCTCAACATACTTTCCTTAGAAGGCCACTTTGAAGAAATCCTAAGTCACACGGTTAGCTTGCGTACCTTCCCTTACTATAAGCCACTATTGGTATGCCTCATCTCGCAGTAGGGACACCACTCCTTTCAACTTTTGCTCCACTGTGCAGTCTAGGTCATCCATGATCAGCTCAACTGCCTCCAACCAGTATTCTGCTACATTCGGGCTACACCAAAAATGTCCCTAAAGACTTTCGCCCATTAGATCGGAGTAGCTCAAAAATTGACCCTCGAGCCCCTAACCCAGTACTCGCTCCAGCAACCCTTTCCAGAACTTGCAACATTGCTTGGGACAGAGTATCATCCCCACCGGCCCAGTCATGAGACCCTGTTTTAGTCACTGGTGATGCCGACGCTTCTCTTTCAGGCATATGACCAGATACTGAGGATTTACCCTAGCCGTGGCCACGTGTACCTCTTCCGTGACCTCTTTTGCTCATATCGCTGAAGCGTATTTTCTGATTAAAAAGTTTTATGAATCAACTTATAATTCATGTAATTATTAACATATATCTTATGAAAAAGTAGTAGTTAGCATTATTCTCACAGATCGTATCCATTACAGTTTCAATCTCCTATAGTCTCGATTTCTACAACTAAGAAGTTTTAGTATACTACTAATATTTCTAGTATTCTAGTAGTACAATCATATCAGCCTATAACAAAGTATAGGGTAAGGGGACTTACAATTTGGTGCTGGAGACTCAGTGTGCCATACGTTCAGTGATACCACTATTTTCCTAAACCATAACTTAAATAGATTTGAGAAAAAATTTTAAAACCCATTCCACAGCCGAGTTTTACAACCTAGCTTTGTTACCACTAAATGTAACACCCCAAACCTGGCCTAGACGTTACGATCGGATCTAGTGTGTCACATCAAGGGTTATTTGAAAACCTTTTGACCGTTGGAAAACTTATTTTCAAATCCAACTTTAAAAGTCCAAAATTTTGTTTTTCGTTGCTTGTTAACAAAAGAAGTTTACTCGTATTAGTACTCTTTCAAAAATACATGTATTATCTTGCTTCAAAAAAATAATCGTGTTTGTTTCAGGAATTTGTTTTAAACAATTGCAAAATCGTGATATTTTAAAACCAGTTGTTATTGTTTTTAAAAAACCGTGTCAATTAAACTTGCAACAATTAAAGAAAATCCAAAATGAAAGTTAAAGCAAATCCAATGGCCTTATTACAGAAAATATTAACCCCAAAATTAAACTAAAGTAAATAAAAGTATAATAATTAAAATAACCCCAGAACATACAGGACGTGTGGCCACCCCGAGTCCCTCTCAGCTCCAAATCCTCTAAGGCTGGGGATTACCTGCACAGTTAAAGGAAAAAGGGTGAGTTACGAGAATTAAGTGTGTAATCCCCTGTCACAGTCACAGTTTGGGCCCAAGCCCACACAGTATCAGTTTGGGCCTAAGCCCCAAAATCATGGTAATGCAAATAAAAATGCAACCCAACCTAGTGCAACCATCACACCACCCGTACCAACCCTACACACCTGTGGGGACCAAGTCAACACACCCAGCCTTACACACCAATAGCACAATCGAGCTGCTAATATAAACACGGCAAAGCTACCAGTAATAGTATACGTGGTTGAGCCACTAAAATCAGTATATTGTGGCAGAGCCACTGAATCAGTATAACGTGGCATAGCCACCAGTACAGTACTTCCTACAAACGCATAACCTAACCCAATCCAACATATAGTGACATATCAAAATGATGTATGAAATAAATTACCATCCTAAACCATTAAACAGGTTACACATACAACACTAAATCTACCACTAGGGGTATAAGGGTCATTTGGTCAGTTGGGGGTAAACGATAATTTACCCCTCAAGGGTATTCCAGTAATTTCACCCAACGAGGGCTTTTCAATAATTTCACCCTTTAAGGGTATTTTGGTAATTTTACCCACCAAGGGTATTTCAGTAATTTACCCACTAAAGGTATTTCAATAATTTACCCACTAAGGGTATTTCAGTAATTTACCCCTACCACGGCCTTTTTGAAGGCCTACTGTCGCCTCGAGTGACTCGGTTTCATTTTTATCAATATAGTGCTATTGGGCCTAAAACACAATATCGACCCATACGGGCCCACACGCTCGTGTGCCCATTCTGTTCGTTTTCAGTCTCAGATCTGTGAACTTCGCAATCGCATCAATCATTCGGTACTTACCATCAATTTCACTTATGTGGGCCTGTTTGTCCATTGGGCCAACTTAGCCCACTTCAACTCATATAGAGCCCATCACGGCCTAAGTCCACGAAAAAGATCGTGACACATCCAAAGGTCTATCGTCATCATTCAAGGCTCAGTTTATCACTTCGAGCACTCACACGCTCGAGCGATCACCGTTGCCAGTATTCTGGCTTTATGGCATTTTGACATTTAGCCGATTCCTAGATCATGGCAATGGCAGTTTATATAGAAGTGTGAGGTTACACACCTATTATGGATTACAGTTCACAAAACTTTTCGAAGCACCTAAGATCACAGTTGACTATTAGTTAGCCTTTACCCTTGATAAACCAAGATACAGAAACACTTTACTCATAGCTTTCACTTACCAGAAACGACAACTCCTTACTATGATAAAGTATTTGATTTACCCCCTTAGATTAAGAAATCGAGTCCCTAATGAAAAGAACCAGTTAGCAACGTTGTTCCAAAACAACAAAAGAAACAGCCTTTCGGCCCTAAGAGAAAAAGGTAAGCTTGAACTCTAATAGATTAGCCTAGGCAATAAGAAGTTAAAGTTAGGAGCTTCGGCTTTGGCAGAGCAAAGAGAGGGAAGAAAGAAAATAAGAGAAAAGAAACCATTACCTTTGATCAGAGAAGAGCCGAATGCGAATAAGGGATTCGACAACCAAGAGTAGCAACTATGAGATAAAGATGGAACTAAAAAAAGAAGTGGAAGAAGAGGAAAAGTGTGTAGGTATTCGGCTAGAGAAAAGACAAGGGATAAGTAGAGCATGGAGAGAAAGGAGAAGAAGAATAATGATTCAGCTATTAGTAAAAGAAAGAAGAAATCACCAAAGTGCACGAGAGGTAAGTAACGAGAAGGAAAAAGTGAAAGAAAGTTGCCAAGAAGAAATCCCGAAAATGCTTCCAAAAGACAAGTGACAAAAGCGCAAAGAAGTTTTGGTTTCTACCCAACACCAAGGATACCGAAAAATGCTACTCAAGACCACTCTCTAGCTAAAATTCTCCCTATCACACACTCCCACTCACGGCCAACACTTCCACACACCTCACCCATTGATTCTCTCCACTTTTTCCTCCTAACTTTACTCCCCTTCATCCGTTTGAATGGTTTGACCAATTCTCCAACTCCTAAGAAGAATTTGATCTAAAATTAGCTACCTCCTCTCCCAAGGCATAAAATAAATACATTTAATTACTTCTAGGCCTCCCAAGTGTTTTGGAGTTCTTTCAATATCTGATTGCATTCATGCATCTGTTTGGTTGTTCTTCGTGTGAAAATAAATTATCATCGTACTTGTATTTTCGTGTGACTTCTAATTGGTTATTCGATTTTCGTGTATTTTGTAAAGTTTTATAAAGTCTCTTGTTCATACTAAGCTCGAGTAGCTCACCTCCTTTTAGTGTTTTCGTTTGCAAGGTTTTATTTTAATTTTTTAAATTATCATTTATTTTCAGTTCTAATAGGTTATATGTTTAACTTATTTTAATTTTTTTCATTTATTAGGTCTCGGTTATATGTTTAACTTAACTGTAATTTTTTGACTGGGTTTTAAATGATTAAATTTTTTTATTCGACGTGACAACTTGTTTTGTAAAAATTTACCTACGATCACTTCGGTGATCAATGTGACATCTGAATTCGGTCTAAACTTCTAGGCCAACTTTAGGGTGTTACAATTATAATCAACAACCATAAATAAATGTCCACTTTATGATGAATTTCATTTTACCTTAATATCTAAAATGTTTGTATTTTGCTATTTATCTGATCAAATCAAATCTATCTTTGTATTTATTCTACAAAGACCTCAAACTATCAATTCATTAAGTAATTTAACATCTTTTACCTCAATTTCCTACCAATTTCTTGTATCAGTTAAGTTATGCAACTTTCTATTCTATTCTATTTAGTCCATGTCTCGATCTTCAATTCCCACAAAACATTTCACTCAACTTTCTATTTTGTTTCCGTGGAAGGCTTTGTGTTCCCAGTGATGAAGAGATTCAATAGATGATACTTAAAGAGGCACACAATAGTCCTTATGCGATGCACCCAGGTAGTAATAAGATGTATCGTGACCTCTACAAACTATATTGGTGGCCTGGTTTAAAGCAAGCTGTTACAAAATTTGTGGTGAAGTGCTTAACTAGTCAGAAGGTCAAAACCGAGCATAAGTTTCCTTCAGAAATGTTAAAGCCACTCAAGATACCTGAGTGGAAGTGGGAAAGAATTACCATGGATTTTGTGACTAGGTTGCCAGTGACCGTGACCAAGAAGGATGCAGTTTGGATGATTGTGGATCGCCTAACGAAGTGTTCACACTTTTTAGCTATTCGCATGAGCTTTTCTTTGCAAAGGCTCATCGAGATTTATGTTACTAAAATAGTTTAATTACATGGTGTACTAGTTGCTATAACTTCAGATCGAGATCCAATATTCACATCATGATTTTGGAAAATTTTGCAAGGAGCTTTGGGTTTGAAGCTTTAATTCAGTACTGCATATCATTCTCAAACAGATGACCAATCTGAGAGAGTGATACAAGTGTTGGAAGACATACTACAAACTTGTGTTTTAAAGTTTGTAGGAAGCTGGGAATGATATTTACCATTGGCTGGGTTTGCCTATAACAATAGTTATCAGACAAAAATACAGATGGCACCCTTTTGAAGCACTATATGGAAAGAGGTGTCGAACACCTCTGTGTTGGGCTGAGTTACATGAGAAAAAAATAATTGGACCTAAAATGGTTTGCGAAATAGAGAACAAGGTGAAACTGATTCATGAAAGGCTTAAGGTTTCTTCAGATAGACAGAAGTCATATGCTGATTTGAAACGATGAGATGTTGAATACCAGGTGGGCAAGCACGTGTTTCTGAAGGTATCACCATGGAAGAAAATTGTAAGATTTGGGCATAAAAGTAAGCTAAGCCCAAGGTTTATTGGTCTTTATGATGTAGTGGAAAGAGCTAGTCCTGTAGCTTATCGACTCAAGTTACCCTGCAAACTCGACAAGGTACATGATGTTTTCCATGTGTCTATACTAAGGAGGTATCACATAGACTCATCTCATGTAGTAGCAATAGATGAAGTTGAAGTGCAACCTGATTTAACTTACGAGGAAGAGCCAGTGAAGATTGTGGCACGCGAGGTTGAAGTCTTACGAAACAAACTGATCCCTTTGGCCAAACTTTTATAGTGAAACCACAAGACCAGCAAACCTACCTAGGAAACAGAGGAGGCAATGAGGAAATAATATCCTCAACTTTTTTAATATGAAAATTTTGAAGACAAAATTGTTAGGGTATGGCCAAAGACTAATCATGAGATGATTGTAATCACATACTCCTTTTACCTTGTTTAGTAATATAAGACATTGCCATTATTATTTCAATTTCTTTTTCTGTGTATATAAATAAATTGAATTGTAATAAAGTCTTAAGAAAATATGATTATTCTTAAAAAGGTCTTTAGTTAAGTATTATTGTAGGCTTGGGCAACAATAATGCATTGAGACTAATGTGTAGTTGATTGATGAGAAAGAATTGTCATTGACATAGTGATGTCAAAATCAATATATGAACATGTGTTATAGAACAACATATTGGACTAACCCGCTATGAGTATGTTTCTTGGATTATTATGTAATAGTCACAATATTACTCATAGTGATAACTATCTATATGATCCTCAAACTTGAGATCATCATTGTCCCAACATCGTGAGTCGTATATTTTGATATAGTCAAAACGTCCACTGTAACAAGTTGTGTAACCTCCCAAACCTAGCCTAGACGTTATGGCTAGATTAAGAAGGCTACATTATCCACCAAAATGGCTAAGCTAACTTACGTTACTTTTGAAGACCTTAAATAAACTCATTTTAGAGAAAATCGTAGTTGTACTTTGAGTTAGCTTAAAAGCATTCATTCATTAGGTTGTGTATACTTAGGATTCATTTTATTGTCGATAGTGATGTTTTTAGAAAGAACTGTTTACTTGTTGCTCTTTTTTTTAAAAAAAAAAAACCTCAATGTCAAACTAGTGCAGCAGAAAAGCCATTTTTCAAGTCATTTTGGAAACTAAGTTGCCTTATCAATTAGTTTTTTAAAAATAGTTCCTTTGCAATGCAGCGAAAACTAGGGAACAATATCAAATTTTACTTAAACTTGATATATGCATTATTCGGTTATTATGCTTGAGTAGTCCATGCATGCAAAAATCCCCCAAAAGAAAAGTTACCAAGCCACAGACCAAAACTAATTAAAAATTACAAACCAAAACCAATAGAGACTGATTAATACTTATTAAAAAAATTTGAGGTCCCAGGAGATTCTCCGAATGCTGAGTTAGGTCCTAATTTTGAGGTTTACCTAAAAATTTAAACACTATTGGGGGTGAGTTTATGGAAAGCTCAGTGTGAGTTGAATAATTATTTAAACAAACATAAATATCGAATACAATGAAACATATTAGCTTGAACAAAAGAAAACAGAACCATCATAGGAATTTCATATTCCATAGCCATTATCAAATTGATATCAAATAGTGTATGAGCATGGGAAATGATTCATTTGAGTAACAATAATTAATTTCAATACCATTCAATACAACACACTATAACACATATCGTAAGAATGATGCAATGCAAAAAGGTTCCTACCCATACCATCTGTTACACACCACGTGTTCCCCAGAACCCATCATCTGACCTCCAAAACATTATGGGCTTAAGCCCATTGTGGTTAAAACCACCGATAATAATATGCAAAAAGTTCTGGCAGTAAAAATGTAGACAAGTTGCTGGTAAAAATGCGATAAATCGCCATTCCCCTCGGTACGCTAGGTGCAGTGCATTGACTACGAATAATGCAGACTTAATATGCTACTGGTACTCCATGAAACTCCTCTGTCAACCAAAAAATCCCTACCGAATGCATATGCAATATGTCAAACAATCTCATACATAATCATATCTCAATACTTTTCACATTCCTTTGACATGCTTAGTATGTCTCAATAATCACATACTTTCAGTAAATGGAAACAATGTTCCAATCTTTCAAATTACCATTATGTTGGTATCAATCAATATCATTCAATTTGGCATACTTTATAGAATTCTCATATCTCATAACTAAAATATGCAATTACAAACTCAATCAAACATTCATACTATCAAATTAGCAATTTTGCCAACATGTCAATCTTTTAAGGCTCAAAACATACCTGGTTCGGCCACTCACAAAATCAATAATTTGGCTATTAATACAATCCAATCAGCAAACTAATTTATCAAATATAACATGATATTTAACATTTTCAAACAATTTTATGAGTTTAGGACCTACACCTTATTTTTCGCTTCCTCGCAACACATTAGTGAATCTTCCAATTTTCCTTAAAAATTCCTGAAATGAACCTAACCAAAGTTCAATATAAATTTAATAAATTTAACATTAAACCATCCCCCAAACACATACTTATGAGTTCAAACCAATTTTTGAAATTATCACTATTTTATGAATCCAAACTAGTTAGATTCCTTACACTGTATCGATGCGAACTGTACGTACAATCGTTCTTCGCCTTTATGGATGATTTGGGGTGTTTGGGTCAGAACCTAATTCAATAATATACTAAAAAATCAGTAGATAATTAAAGATTAAATTTCTTCATTTAATAAATTCATAACCCTTACCCAACAACTATGTCAAAATAACAAACTTTTTATCCTTAATTGCACTTACACTTCATGATTTGTGGGATCCGATTGGCTAATTGATCAAGAACATCTCTCCCTAATTAAAATGTGATTAAAGTCTGATTATGAGGGTTAAAGAACACAATTTAATGATGGAAAAATATGGTCAAGACCAATGAAACAAAACAACCCCATTTCTTGCACATAGGCGCACACACCACCACCCGTGGTGGCCAAAATTGGGGCTAAATTTTAGAACGGTTTGAGATCTCATTAAAATATGAAAAATACCTTTGAAATAATTTAAAATCGTCCAAATTCTAGATCTTGAAATTTTAGTTTTTAATTGACAAGATTAATCAAGAAATTGAAGAGAAAAGAGATCTTACCCAAGCTAGTTGAGAGAAACATCAATGGCACTTTCTTGGCAATGTTCGGGATCGATCTTGGGGTTTAAGATTTCAGATTTGGGGATGATTTAGATGAGGATAAATGAAATAAATATAATAAATGAGATGGTGCACAATCTTGATGCAAAAAGAAAAAGAAAGAGATTGTAAAATGGGAGGTGTAGGCGACGACATTAATGGAGGAAAGGAAAAAAAATCAAAGAGAGGGAGAGGAGGAGATGAACGGCTAGGGAAATAAGGAGTAGGATTTAAGGCTGATTATTTGTGAAAAATTAACATTTATACCGAGGGTTACAAGGCTTGGGTGGCACACACATTAAAAACAAGGGATTTTTTCCAAAAAAATAAATTATTTCGCAAGGGAAAGGATTCGAACTTGGGACCACATTTAATTTCCATACTTTCTCATATTTCTTTTAACCATTGTGCTTTTTCCTCATTCCTGAAATAATTTTGAAATATGTATTTTAAAAATAAGGCATGATCACTCTCTTGATTTACAAACATGATTCTACTAACCCCCATTTTTTGGGATGTTATAGGTTGTACTATAAAGATTGATGTTGGATATACCACAATCCATATACTGGGGGATATGGTTGATCAAGATAGGATTTATCCCTCCTACATAATGGGAGCAATATCTTAGGCCTCTTGACGGAGTGAGCTAGAACTGCATGGCCATGCTCGAATAAGTTGATATGAGATATCACACTTATTTGTTTATTAAAGTTTGCTTAGAAAATCAAGAAATATGAGATTGGACTATACAAGTGTGATTATTACATGACTTATGTCCAATCTAAATATTAAGGATATAATACATGAAAGCATTATCACAGAAATGTTAAGTCGAATCATGACTTCTTCTGACTTGGGTGGCAATGATGCATTGCTAGATGCCACTCATTGCTTGTAATATTAGAAACGTTCTAGTATTACTACCAACATGACAAGAGCCTACATGGTCACACCTTATAGTTGAAATGAATAGAATCCAAATACATTTGGTATTGTATTTATTTATCACATGAATTGAATTAATTGTTGAATTAATTTAATTTGATTGTTAAATATTAAACACATTATATGTACAAACTTGTACAAAAATAGAGAACATAGATATAATTAATTTCGATCAAAATATAAAATACATGGAAATTAATATTCTTTTGGAAAGAATATAATTCATTTTCTAACTTTCCATTTGTCTTCCTATTAATAAGTGAATAATCCTATATTCTTTTAGAAAGAATATAATTACTTTTCTAACTTTCCATTTGTCTTCGCTATTAATAAGTGAATAATCCTATATTCTTTTGGAAAGAATATAATTACTTTTTCTAACTTTCCATTTGTCTTCTTTATTAATAAGGGAATAATCATGGTTTTCCTTTTTAATATGTGATATCAAAGAGGATAAAAGGATTATAATCCCTTAGTGTGTTAAGGTTCCCAACTTAATAAAATGAAGGTCTAGCAACCGTTTTTAATTTGCTCTAAAAAGTTCAAGAGAAAGTGTCTGTTCATTTTTGACGGGGTAGACTACGTAGAGGCTGGGACATTTTTGTTGTGGCTTGGAATCAACATCGAATCAGCAGCATCATTTCAATGTTTTCATTAAAGAAGGTATATTTTCAACCCTATTTCAACCCGATTCATTCCTCATATATGGATCCTTGTCTATGGATCGGCGGAATTATTTTTCTACTGCACCACGAGGCATGTAACACCCTAATTTAGGCCTAGTAGAATTGGGCCTGTTGGGCCTTGGGTATGGGAGCATTTAAAACTTTTGAGAACAAGAGAATGACACAAATGCATGTTGGTGATTATAAGATTGTGGTTGTATTGCAGCTAGTCGATAAGGATCGTGTAGTTGATTCTAGTTGGGAATCAAGGGCAACAAATCGATTAGTGTTCAGTCAAGGTGAGTATGGATTGTCGTGTTGGGCTTAGACAGTTAGTAACCTTATTGATTGTAAATCTGATACAATTATTTTGGTTGATTATAGGATTCGGAGAACATGGATCTTAGCTAGTTTCGCAAAGAGGTGTGTAACTTTATGCTCTGTTGATGATCGACTGAAAAGCTGAAAGTGTGTGTTAGTACTGTAATTGCTAATCGATCAAAAGTCGATAGAGTGTGAATGTTTTTCACACGGTGTTAGCGGTAGCGGTAAATACCAAAATTTGGATTGCTGAAAAGTCGAAAAGCCAAAAGATTGGGCTTTTGGGCCACATGAGCGTGCGAACGCTCGATCGAGCTCACTAAATGTGGACGTACAACGAGGAAGGCCGCCATGAGCGATCTCATGGGCTTAGGCTGAAATGGGTCGTATGGGCCCAATAGGCCCGTGGGCTCACGTGGGTAAACTTCACTGTTAAGTGAGACGTAGATAGACTTGTCATGTCGTGCACCTGGCTTAGGTAGTTTTGGGCCTCGTTGGGCCGAAGTGGGCTGTGTGGCCTATTGGGCTTGTGGGCCACATAGATAAAATGTATGTGTTGTGGTAATTATTGTTTGGACAGTGACGTTTGTATAACTGTGGCTATTTCTGGGCTAATTGGGCCACACGAGTGTGTGGGCCCATTTAGGCCGAATAATGGGCCTTAGGCCGAATAATGGGCCTTAGGCCCATTTACACCGTTGTGACTGTTTAGGTTACTTAATTCGCTCGGGGCGACGGTGGACCTTCTGTTGGGTCTCTAAGATCCCCGATTTGTAAAATTACTGAAATATCCCCAGTTTGCAAAATTACTGAAATATCCCTAATTTGCAAAATTACCGAAATACCCCCAGTTTGTAAAATTATTGAAATACCCTATGTTTGTAAAATTTATGAAATACCCCCAGTTTACAAAATTATTGAAATACCCCTAGTTTGCAAAATTATTGAAATACCCGCAGTTTGTAAAATTATCAAAATACCCCCGATTTACAAAATTACCAAAATACTCCGGTTTACAAAATTACCAAAATACCCTCAATTTGAAAAATTACTAAAATACCCCCAATTTGCAAAATTATCGAAATACCCCTATAGGGTAGAATTATCGAAATACCCCTGTAGGGTAGGATTATCGAAATACCCTTATAAAGTAAAATGACTATTTTGCCCTTGTGGGTAAATGATTGACTTAGACTATGTTTTAACTGACTTGACTGTGGGCGTGTGATTGATATGTTGTTAATATATGTTGAAATGACCGTTGCTGAGCATGGCCATTTTGCATACACGTGTAATGATTGAGCATGACATACACGACATATTGCATGGGGTTGGGACATTGATACGGAGGAAGTTCTGATAGAGTCGCACGGGTCGCATAATGACTGTTGATCCATTATTGATCTGTTAAGGTCGCACGGGTCGCATGAGATGACTATGGACCGACGGACGGCTTAAAGCTGCGTAATCTAATTATAGCTCTGTGCCAACCTAAATATGGCTCTGTGCCATCTTGATTATGGCTTTGTGCTAATTGTATTTACTCATGGCTATGTGCTTAACATATATATCGATGACTCTGTGTCGATCATATTTACCCAAGGCTGTGTGCCGATTATATTATCGTCGTTGATGGCTATGTGCCAAACATAATATAGTTACTAATGGCTTTGTGCCAATTATAATACTGCTACTGAAGGCTTAGAGCCATATATATATACTAGTAGCTTTGTTGGGATTACGATTAGGGCCGCAACCGGTGCTAACCTTGGTGTGCTGGCTGGGTGGGTCGATTTTATCCCCACGTAAGTGTAGGGTTGGTACAAGTGGTGTGTTGGCTGGATCGAGGTGGGATGCATCCTCATACTGTTGCATATCTATTTATGAGATCTGTCACTGTACTGGGCTTAGGCCCACTTGTTCTATTTTTGGTTTGGGCTAGGCCCAATTGATTCTGCTATGGGCTGTGACCCAAATGATATTGTAGTGGGCTTTGGCCCACGTATGCCTTTATTTGGACTGTACTGTTATGGTTAAAGGGCTTTGGCCCAGACTATTTTAATTTTTGTTTCTGTATACTGATTGTTACTCTAGTAAGGGGATTACACACTGAGTTCTCGTAACTCATCCTTTCCTTTAACTGTGCAGGTAATCCCAGCCATAGATGATTTGGAGCTGCGAGGGACTCGGAGGTGGCTACACGCTCGTTATGATTTAATCCTAGACTTAGTTATTTTTATTTTATTTTATTTTTGGGTTAATAGTTATGTACTAAGGCTATTTGGGGTTTTAACTTTTGTTTGGGGTTCTCTTTATTTTAACCTTCTAGACTAGGAAACACGGGTTTTTAAAATAATAACAGTTTCTTTAAGAAAATCACGTTTTCAAATCTTAAAGTTACAACAAAAAAAGGGCTTCCATGGTTTATTCTAGATTGATAAGCTGATAACAATTGATATGACCTATAATTGGACAACAAAATTTTACAACACTAGCGTTTTCAAAACAATTCTTTTAAATGGGATTGAAAAGTTAATAACAAACTTTTATCGACAAACCAATTTTCAAATGACACTTCGATGTGACACGTCATATCCGGTCATAACGTCTAGGCTTGGTTTGGGGTGTTACAGGGCATACCGGTGGTCCCTACAGTGGCATCAAAGCCACTTGTACATTACAGATTCAGGATTAAATTTATTGGTTGATGCGATTGTATGAAATACATGTTGTATACTATGTTTGATATGCATGGTGTTTGGAATTGCATGGTTATAGCTCGATAACGCATTTAATTTATAATTTTTAAAGGTTGTAATTTTATAAATACGACTTACGTGTCGTGCCTTTCTATATTTCTCTTCTACTTCTCTTCTCGTTTTACTCTCTTGTATGTAAAATGAGTTTATATAATTGAAAAATGTATGAGTTAATACGAATTAGAGGAAAAGAAGGTTGGGCTACCTAAAGTATAAAAGAAGCTTGAGAAGCGACATAAACCCTTAGGATTCCCAACGGTTTTCCCATTTACTACTTTATATTTTTCTTGTATATGATACAATAAATTGTAACATCCTAAAAATAGGGGTCTGGCATTTTTTTTTTGCGTTATTGCATGTGTTGTGCTTGATAAGCTAGTTATTTGGGTGTGTTTGGGGGTCTTGGGGAGGCTCAGGTTCGAGCCCAAGCCCTGGTGAAATTTCAGTTTTTGGGCACTTTAGTGGGGTGAGCTAGTGGAAGCAGGACTTAAGTTTAATTGGTTTCATTTTGTTAACACAAGGGAGCATGTGGCATTGTGGTGTGGCGTCAAAAGGGGAACCTAGAGGAAGGGAGTTCGAGTCTCTCAGGCTACAAATTGTGGCTTTTATTTTGTGCTAAGTTGGAGAAGGAAGTAGAGTTCAGCTTGGACTCTGCAAGGAAGTTGGTGACTCAGTCAAATTAGTTTGAATGAGTGATGGAGAGTGAAGTAGGAAGAGGTTCGTGGAGAAAATTACGGAAGTGGATGGTGTTTGGAGTGTTTGGCCGAATGTGGGAGTTTTGAGGAAAAGGAAAAACGGCTAAGAGGGGGTGGTGTATGGGCATTTTCAGCTAGTGTAGAGTATTGCCAAAATTTCTCTAATCTCTATTAGCATTTTTTTTTTGCATTTTGGCTTTTTCTCCAAAGAATATTTCGGGTCTTTTCCCTCTGTGATTCTAACTTCAATCAACTTCTTGTTTTCATCTCTTTTCTTCCCCATACACGCCTTTCTACTAGGTGCCGATTTGGTAAGACCATCCCTCCTTCTTTTTCCTTAGGCTGAACTTGACAAGCTTTCTCATTCACTCTTTTTCTTTCCACTCTCCTCTCATCACTTCTCTCGGGAATTTTCCCAAAAGCCAGACCTCCTTTGTTATCCCATTTGAATTGGCTTCTCTCTTCTTTTTCCAATAGCCGAATATTGGTTAGTCTGAAGCTTGGTGTCCTCTTGATCGCTGAAATTATCTGTTCTATTTGGTTCGTCTGTGTTCGCAAGGTAATATCGTTTCTCTTATTTCTTTTCCATTGTTTATTTCTTTTCTTTTCTTGTAACACCCCAAACCCGACCTAGAAGCTAGGCTTGAATTTGGAATGTCACATTAAAGGCACAATTCAAAACGATTTTACTAATTAAGAAATTAAGGCCCAAAAGCCCAAAATCTAATAAACTTATTAATTAAAGAAAAAACCCCATTTTTATTATTTTAAGCATTTAGTAAACCAAGTTTGAACATAAGAGCTTACTTAGGTTTACTAATTAAATAAACATTTAGTCTCAAAACCCAAATTAAATTCGAAGTCAAAACGGAGTACAAGGTCTTATTATGTCCACTGAAAATTAAGCAAATAAAACATGTATTTTGAAACAAATAAATGAAAATTCAAGCCTCTTGTAGTGTGGCCATCTCTGAGTCCTCTCCCACGTCGAGTCGTCTATTCGGGATAACCTGAAACGTTAAATTAAAGGGGTGTGAGTTTCGAAACTCAGTGTGCACAACCCTTAGCAAACAAATCACTTACAAATATTCACATTGGGCCGAAGCCCTATCAAAATTGGTGGTCTTGGGCCTTAGCCCACAATGACCTCATATCATATCATATCGTATCATTCATAAAAAAATAATGCAAAACCCACCCCAAAAATCCATCCGCTACACACACCATTTCCCTTCCAACCTTATGACTCCTGTGGGGAATTCTAGCTTGACCCACCCCTCCGCTACACACCAAGGGTAGCCCGATTGCGGTACTATCAAATGTTGCATCAAAGCTGCTAATCAAATATTGGGCTTAAAGCCTCCAGTGGACCCATACAATACGGCCATACGATCCTAGGTCCATACCATACGGCCATGCAATCCTCAAATATTGACACAGAGTCATCAATATATATATGTTAGGCACATAGCCACGGTAAATATGATTGGCACAAAGCCATAATAACAGCACAAAGCCCATAATTACGGTACGAAGCCCATATTAATGGCACACAGCCCTCAGTAACATTATCGGTGCAGCACTGCTGCTCGGTGGCTAAAAGCCTACGGTGGATCCATACCATACGACCATGCGATCTTGGATCCATACCATACGGCCATGCGATCCTGGATCCATACCATACGGCCATGTGATCCTCAAATCTTCCTTCGTACCATAATTCCCACCCATATGCATCCTAAGCAGAATATCATATGAATGCATCAAACACACAAGTAACATCCATAAACTTATATTCGTCACATAGGGGTATTTTCGTCATTTCACTACCCAGTGGTATTTTCGTAATTCTACCTTATAGGGGTATTTTGGTAATTTTGTAAATTAGGGGTATTTCAGTAATTTCACAAATTGGGGGTATTTTGGTAAATTCACAAATTAGGGGTATTTTGATAATTTTGTAAATCGAGGTACTTTGGTAATTTTGTAAAATCGAGGGTATTTTGGTAATTTTACAAGTCAGGGGTATTTCGGTAATTTTGCAAATTAGGGGTATTTTGGTAATTTTGCAAATCAGGGGTATTTTGGTAATATCACAAATCAGGGGTATTTCGATAATTTTACAAATCGGGGTATTTCGGTAATTTTACAAATTAGGGGTATTTTAGTAATTTCACAAATCGAGGGTATTTCCATAATTTTACAAATCACGGGCATTTTGGTAATTTTGCAAATCAAGGGTATTTTGGTAATTTTACAAATTAGGGGTATTTTGATAATTTTATAAACCGGGGGTATTTTGGTAATTTTGTAAATTAGGGGTACTTTGGTAATTTTGTAAATCGGGGTATTTTGGTAATTTCACAAATCGGGGGTACTTCGGTCCCTTTCGGGTTTTAGCTATTAACTTTGGCCAATCAACAAGTATTCGCGGCTAAAGTGAGCAGACGCTACGCATTAGGTGCGATTCGAGAAAAGAAGAGGTGGGCCACTAGGTAACTTAAGTACCAAGCTCTCCTAGATCCAATCCTGACATGCGCATTTGTTGCCACACTCCAACCAAATGACTTGTTCACAGACATGTTTAATTAGAGAGATTAAGTCTTATGGAATTTAAGAGTTGTTCAAACTAGACCTAAGGTCCATAAACCCTAACATACATGTCTACGTCCCCATAAGCCCATCAAGCCCAAATCACACCCTTACGGCTCATTAGGCCCAAATCTCATCATATGGCCTATTAGGCCCAAAACAAATCCAATTCATGTATCATGCATGACTAATTCAACTCAAATAACCAACCAAACCATTTCATCAAACTTAGTCTCAGGGCCCACCGGGCCCATTTAGCCACTTTCAGCTTTTCAGCTTTTCGGCATTGCCGATTTCGTATGTGTAGTGTTTGTACACACCTGGTAACCACGCGCACTGCAAACCCCTTAGTCATGAACCTACAATCGACATCACCTAACGATTAATCATAACTTAATATACACTTATCGGAAATTGAAACCTCACCGTAACCTTACCGTGTACCTCACGTTCTAGTAGCCCTTCCTTCGCTACTATTGGCGATTATCCTCTAGGTCTGCACCCAAACGCCCACCAAGGTATATTAACTCTCCTCATAGAATGCTCTATATATAGCTGCCTTCTCACCTTCCTTCTTTGTATCTTACCGATGTGGGATCTTTCTGTCAGCAGAGTTTAAATCCAACTCAAACTCTTCCCGTCCAATCCGTAAAATAAATACTCCCTTGCTTGTCATGAGATTCGAACCTAGGCTCCCTCGCACCCTTAATGATGCCTTGCCACTAGACCACTCACTTTCTTGTGTATAAAATTGTGCACAACTAAATATAACCCTATGGCAAAATTCTAGAGTCCATTTAAAAAGAAATCCAAAATGCAAGAGCCAAGACTTGAACCTTGGACCTCCTTCCTTCCTTTTTGGCATCACCCCCTTGCCTCTTATGTGGCGTCACTTTGCCACTACACCACAAGCTCTTCTTGTGTCATTTTTCTCCACATTTTATTCTTAAAACCTACTACTAACTCTCAGGGTTTTATTCACCTAAAACCAAAATTTTCCTAAAGCCAAAGTTTGACCCCGGACTTCATAGAAGCCCCCTAACCTTCCAAAATCACTCACTTACTAGATCCAACTTGAACTAATCCCGTTCTCTTGTTCTAAAAAATTTTTAAATGCACCTACGCCTAAGGCCCATTGTGCCCAATTCTTTTAGGCCCAATTTCGGGATGTTACAAATCTACCCTCCTTAAAGAAATTTCATCCTCGAAATTTCCAACTAACTACTAAACGCACCGCTCAAGTCACACCACTATGCTTTCGTTGCGCACTCTGATTTAAGAATTTTATGAAATTAGTACTTACTTCCGCTTGTTTAGGGCACATGTCATATGTAAGTAACAACAATTTCTTAGAGTTATTCCACTGTCGAGAATCCACTACAGACTTAAGTTTCCTACGGCTTTAGTCTCTAAAAGCCTATTTTTAAGTAGCCCATTATCTATACAGTTCAGTAATTCAAACAATAACAGAAAACTTACTTGGCTCGATGTCGAGGGCTCAATGAACCACACTTCAAGAATCCTGCCAAAATTTTAAAAAAAACCCAAAATCTAAGGCCTATTCATAGCCTGAGCTTTGCAATCGGGCTCTGATACCACTAAATGTAACACCCCAAACCCAGCCTAGAAGTTAGGCCCGAATCCAGAATGTCACATTAAAGGCACAATTCAAAAAGGTTTTGCTAATTAAGAAATTAAGGCCCAAAAGCCCAAAATCTAATAGACTTATTAATTAAAAAAAACCCCATTTTTATTATTTTAAGCATTTAGTAAACCAAGTTTGAACATAAGAGCTTACTTAGGTTTAATGATTAAATAAACATTTAATCTCAAAACCCAAATTAAATCTGAAGTCAAAATGGAGTACAAGGTCTTATTACGTCCACTAAAAATTAAGTAAATAAAACATGTATTTTGAAACAAATAAATGAAAATTCAAGCCACTTGTAGTGTGGCCATCTCCGAGTCCTCTCCCACGTCGAGTCGTCTATTCGGGATAACCTGAAACATTAAATTAAAGGGGTGTGAGTTTCGAAACTCAATGTGCACAACCCTTGGCAAACAAATCACTTACAAATATTCACTTTGGGCCTAAGCCCTATCAAAATCGGTAGTCTTGGGCCTTAGCCCATAATGACCTCATATCATATCATATCGTATCATTCATAAACAAATAATGTAAAACCCACCCTAAAAATCCATCCGCTACACACACCATTTCCCTTCCAACCTTATGACTCCTATGACGAATTCTAGCTCGACCCACCCTCCGCTACACACCAAGGGTAGCCTTGCTTCTGATACTATCAACGTTGCAAACAAAGTCGCTAATCAAATATTGGGCTTAAAGCCTCCAATGGATCCATACCATACGGCCATGTGATCCTCAAATATTGACATAGAGTCATCAATATATATATGTTAGGCACATAGCCACAGTAAATATGATTGGCATAAAGCCATAATAACAACACAAAGCCCATAATTATGGCACGAAGCCCATATTAATGGCACACAGCCCTCGGTAACATTACCAGTGCAGCATGGCTGCTTGGTGGCTAAAAGCTGCGGTGGATCCATACCATACGGCCATGCGATCCTGAATCCATACCATACGGCCATGCGGTTCTCAAATCTTCCTCCGTACCATAATTCCCACCCATATGCATCCTAAGCAAAATATCATATGAATGCATCAAACACACAAGTAACATCCATAAACTTATATTCGTCACATAGGGGTATTTTCGTCATTTCACTACCCAGGGGTATTTTCGTAATTCTACCCTACAGTGGTATTTTGGTAATTTTACAAATCAGGGGTATTTCAGTAATTTTACAAATCGAGGGTATCTTGGTAATTTCACAAATCGGGGGTATTTCGATAATTTCACAAATTAGTGGTACTTTGGTAATTTCGTAAACTGAGGGTATTTTGGTAATTTCATAAATTGAGGGTATTTTGGTAATTTCACAAGTCGGGGGTATTTTAGTAATTTTGCAAATCGGGGGTATTTTGGTAATTTCACAAATCGAGGGTATTTTGGTAATATCACAAATCAAGGGTATTTCGATAATTTTGCAAACTGAGGGTATTTCGATAATTTTACAAATTGAGGGTATTTTAGTAATTTCATAAATCGAGGGTATTTTAGTAATTTTACAAATCGGGGGGTTTTTTGGTAATTTTGTAAATTAGGGGTATTTTGGTAATTTCACAAATTAGAGGTATTTTGATAATTTTATAAACTGGGGGTATTTTGGTAATTTCGTAAATCGGGGGTACTTTGGTAATTTTACAAATTGGGGTATTTTGGTAATTTCATAAATCGGGGGTATTTCGGTCCCTTTCGGGTTTTAGCTATGAACTTTGGCCCATCAACAAGTCTTGGCTAAAGTGAGCAGACACTCACGCACTAGGTAGGATTCGAGAAAAGAGGAGGTGGGCCACTAGGCCGCTTAAGTACCAAGCTCTCCCTAGATCCAATCCTAGACATGCGTACGCTATTGCCACACTCCAACCCAAATGACTTGTTCACAGACATGTTTAATTAGAGAAATTAAGTCTTATGGAATTTAAGAGTTGTTCAAACTAGACCTAAGGTCCATAAACCCTAACATACATGTCTACGTCCCAATAAGCCCATCAAGCCAAAATCACACCCTTACGGCTTATTAGGCCCAAATCTCATCATATGGCCTATTAGGCCCAAAACAAATCCAACTCATGTATCATGCATGACTAATTCAACTCATATAACCAACCAAACCATTTCATCAAACTTAGCCCCAGGGGCCACCGAGCCCATTTAGCCACTTTCAGCTTTTCGGCATCGCTGATTTCATGTGTGTAGTGTTTGTACACACCTTAATGACGCCTTGCCACTAGACCACTCACTTTCTTGTGTCTAAAATCATGCGCAACTAAATATAACCCTATGGCAAAATTCTAGAGTCCATTTAAAATAAATCCAAAATGCAAGAGCCAAGACTTGAACCTTGGACCTCCTTCCTTCCTTTTTGGCGTCACCCCCTTGCCTCTTATGTGGTGTCACTTTGCCACTACACCACAAGCTCTTCTTGTGTCATTTTTCTCCACATTTTATTCTTAAAGCCTACTACTAACTCTCAGGGTTTTATTCACCTAAAACCAAAATTTTCCTAAAGCTAAAGTTTGACCCCGGGACTTCATAGAAGCCCCCTAACCCTCCAAAATCACTCACCTACTAGATCCAACTTGCACTAATGTCGTTCTCTTGTTCTCAAAAATTTTTAAACGCACCTATGCCTAAGGCCCATTGGGCCCAATTCTTCTAGGCCCAATTTCAGGATGTTACACTTCTCTCTAAAGCCGAAACTTCCAATCTTTTTGGCAAGGCTGGATCTCTTCTTCTCTTACAACTCATCTCTGACCCGAGATTGGATCTGTTAGAGCGCTAGCATACCTCTTATCACTTTGCTAGTCTTGGTTTCGAAGGTTGGTTGGTAAGTGGGTTAAGGCCAAATATTGGTGCCCTTTGGTTGACTCTTTTTCAAGCCGAAAGGCTCCCATGTTTTTAAGTTGGATGTGGGTTTTAAAGGTTAACACTCATTCTTGGTTTTCAACATTGTAAGGGACTCGACGGAGGTAAACCAAAGGATCGTTTATACAATCTTCCCTTGCAGTGGAATTCTCAGATTTTTGGGTAAGTGATGTAGGGTGTTTTGTCAATCACAATGTTTGGAAGATACTGTATAAAGACTAACTCTTAATCGATTGTATCCTTAGGTGCCTCAGAGAGTATCGTGTTTTGCATTCCAAATCAGGTGTGTAATCTCACACCCTTTTCGATGGTTGTTTGTGATGCTCTGTGACATAGCCAAAAGTCAAAAAGTCAAAAAGCTGGCAACTAGGACCACTCGAGTGTGCGAGACTCGAAATGGTAAATTGAGATACGAATTGTGATGTTAAGTCGTTGAGAGTGCCACGAACACTCTCGCGATACTAAGGCTGTAATGGGCCTAACCGAGCCTAAACGGGCCAAGTGGGCCCAATGGGCTATTCAGCCCCTTCGGGCAAAACTGTTGAAAAGATAGCAACTGATAAGTCCGAATGTGAATTCTTTAAATTTGAGGCCGAAATCATGCGAAATGGGCCACATAAGCGTGTGGGCTGATTGGGCCTAAGATGGATTTTAGGCCCAATAATTTTGTAGAGACCCAAAAAGGGTCCTGTGTCGCTCGAGGCGATAGTAGGCCTTTAGAAAGGTCAGTAGATGAGAAAAATTACCAAAATACCCCTGGAGAGTAAATTACCAAAATACCATTGATGGGTAAAATTACTATTATACCCTTATGGGTTGATTAGCATGAGTGTGTATATTCTATTTTTCTGGTTATGACAGTAATTTATTTCATACATCATTTTGATATATGCTTGCATACATGACATTCTGAATGGGATTGGGTTATTGGTGATCGGAGGAAGTGTGATCTGGTGGCTCTGCCACAATCTGTATAGTGGCCATGCCACGTATATTTTGTTATTCTGGTGGCTTCGCCACAAATTCTGTGATAAGCAGCTTGTCTGCCATCGAGGTGTGTAGCGGATGGACGGGTCAATTTAGAAATCCCCACAAGTGTGTTGGGCTGGTACAGGTGGTGCATAGTGGATGGATTATTAGGTTGGGCTGCATAATTATCTTCTTTACCATGCTAATAGGGCTAAGGCCCAGTCTATTTCCGTATGGGCTTCAGCCCAGTTTGCTTCTGTATGGGCTCACGCCCAGTTAATGTCTGTTTAGGGGATTACACACTGAGTTCTCGTAACTCACCCCTCTACTTAAATCTTACAGGCGATCCCCAGCACTAAGGATTTGGAGCTGCGGAGGACTCTATGGTGGCCATACATCGGAACCTTAGTAAATTTTCGTTTCACTTTAACTTGAGATTTATTTTAATTTGGGTTTAATGTTTTGTAATAAGGCCTTTGGGATGTTATCTTTCTTTTAACTTTCAATTCAGATATTATTAAACTGTTAGACGTTCGAACGCCGAGTTTTCTAGAATGTTAACGAACGATTTTCAAACTATAAATGATTAAACACTGGGTTTTCTTAAAAAGTTAATAATTGTTTTCAAAATATCACATTTCCTTAAATTACTGGATCTGATTTCTTCTATAAACAAAGTTTTCGCTAATAGCGATAACAACGCTTTTACAAGAAAACCATAAAAGTAAATCTAAATTTCACAAACTACAAAGCGCAGATTTTCAAAAAGAATACGAAGTTTTTAACGAGCGCATAGTTTTTAGACAACCCTTTCATGTGACATGCCAGATCTAGTCGTAATGTCTAGGTCGGGTTTGAAGTGTTACCTTTTATGGTATCAGAGCCCAGGTTGTAAAACTCAGCTGTGGAATGGGTTCAAAATATTTTCAAAAATTTGTTTGAAATTTGGTTTAGAAAGTATATATCATTATTGGAAGTATGGGACCCGAGTCTCTGGCACCAAATCTGTAAGTCCTCTTAATTTATGTTTGATTATATGATGCAATGACTGTAGTGAGAAACTACTAGAGTTAGTGGAAGTATATTGAGACTGTTAGCTATAGGAGCTAAGACTGGAGAGATTGAGACATTAGGAAATTCGATCTGTGAAAACAACTTTTATACCTATTTTCATAAAACATTTGTTAATAAACATTGGAATTATATACTGATACATAAAATTCTTAATCAGATTAACTCAATTCAGCAGTATGAGTATAAGAGGATGTAGATGTGGTAGACGTGGCCGTGGTAGGGGTCGAGGTGCTGGGGCTAAGTCCGTAGGATCGGGGCACATGCCTGAAATGGAAGTATCTGCATCACTAGTGACTGAAACAGGGTCTCACGACCGAACTGAAGGGGACGATGCTTTGTCCCAAGCTATGCTGCGAGTTTTAGAACGGGTTGCTAGAGCAAATACTGGGTCAGTAGCTCATGGTTCTATTTTTGAGCGACTCCGGTCAAATAGGGCCGAAGTCTTTAGGGCCATTTTTGGTGTGGCCTCAAATGTAGCCGAATACTAGTTGGAGGTAGTTGAACGAATTATGGATGATCTGGATTGCACCACTGAACAGAAACTAAAAGGTGTAGTATCCCTACTGAGAGATGAGACATACCAGTGGTGGCTCACTATGAGGGAAGGTACTCAAGTGGATCGTATCACCTGGGACTTCTTTAAGACAGTGTTTCAGGGAAAATATGTTGGGATGAGTTATGTGGACGCCCAGAGGAAAGAATTTCTAAATTTGGTTCAAGGGAACAAATCAGAAGCGAAATGTGAGGTGGAGTTCCTAAGCTTGAGCCATTACGGACGGGGTATAGTTGCAACCAACTATAAGCACTGTGTTCGGTTCGAGGATGGTCTGCAGGATGAGCTGTGGGTACTGATAGCTCCACAGAGAGAAAGGGATTTTGACACTTTGATCTAGAAAGTAAAAATTACCGAAGGGGTGAAATGTTCTGAGAGGCAAAATAGAGATAAGGAAAGGGGCAAGAATAAGAGAGGTTTTGGGTCGTCGGGTTTTTTCGGGGGTTTTCAAAAGAGGCCTAGGTTGGATAGGCCAGCTCGAGTTGGGATGCCAGTTGCTGTGGGTCAGTTGCGACCTTGTATGTAGTGTGGGAAAACACATCCGAGGGAGTGCTGGAGAAGATCTGGTGGGTGTTTCAAATGTGGATCTAGGGATCATCTGATAAAGGACTGTCCACGGGAGCCTGTTATGGTGCAGATGGTAGGTCAGAGATTGGTGCAGCCAGGGAGAGGTGGTCAGCAGCCACCGAGAGGTCATAGTCCGGCCAAAGGGTGAAACTGGTTTGGACGAGGTCGTGGAGCACCGGGTAGAGGTGTTGGTAATACAGATGCAAGGCAGCCAGGGTTGGTTTATACAGCTCGACGTTGAAAGGATGGCGACGCACCGGACGTCATAACTGGTACATTTCTCATATTTGATGTGCCATTTATCGCTTTGATTGATATTGGATCTACCCATTCATATGTTGCTTTTACTGTGTCTGGGACTATGGGTATAAAATCTGAGATTACTGCTAGAGAAATGTCTGTGATTAGCCCTCTAGGACAATCTGTGGTATTGAACAAGCTGTTTAGGAATGTGCCTCTAGAAGTTCAAGGAGAAGTGTTCCCGGCGGATTTGATAGAACTGCCATTCGACGAGTTTGACCTTATTCTAGGCATGTATTGGCTAGTTAAGCATCATGCAAACTTGGATTGCGCTTCTAAGCGTATGGTATTAAAGACTCCAGAGGATGAGGAGGTGATTGTGATAGGAGAAAGAAGGGATTATTTGTCTCATGTGATTTCGACATCAAAAGGCCAAGAAGTTGGTGCGTAAGGGGTGTGAGGTGTTTCTAGCTTTTTTCAGTGCATCTAGTGCTAAGGAATTGTCTATTTGGGATGTCTGAACCGTGAAGGAGTTCTCAGACATTTTTTTCGAAGAGCTTCCGGGGTTGCCTCCGAATCATAAGGTCAAATTTGGCATTGAATTGTTACCGAGAACGGCTTTAGTGTCCATCGCCCCTTATAGGATGGTACCGAAGGAGCTGGTAGAACTAAAAGCTCATATCCAAGAGCTATTGGATCGTGGTTTATCTGACCAAGTGTATCTCCATGGGGAGCGCCAGTATTATTTGTAAAGAAGAAAGATGGGTCAATGCGTATGTGCATTGACTACCGTCAGTTGAACAAGCTAACTATTAAGAACAAGTACTCGCTACCAAGGATTGATGATCTGTTTGATCAACTACGGGGAGCTTCGGTCTTCTCAAAAATAGATTTAAGATCAGGGTACCATCAGCTAAGGGTCAAGGAGACAGATATTCACAAGACTGCTTTCCGAACTCGTTATGGGCATTACGAGTTTCTGGTTATGCCGTTTGGATTAAAAAATTCACCAGCCGCTTTTATGGATATGATGAACCAGGATTTCCAACCCTATCTAGACCGGCTCGTGGTGGTATTCATAGACGACATCTTGGTGTACTCAAGAACTGAGGAGGAGCATGATTCGCATCTTCGGGTTGTTCTACAGATATTGAGAGAGAAGCAACTTTATGCCAAATTCAGTAAGTGCGAGTTTTGGCTGAAGGAAGTGACATTTTTGGGGCATGTTGTGTCTGCCGAGGGGATTAGGGTTGATCCTCGAAAAGTTGAAGTTGTATTGAATTGGAAGCCATGAAGTCGATATCAGAGATCTGAAGTTTTTTGGGTTTGGCTGGGTACTACAGGCGGTTCGTATAGGGGTTTTCTTTAATTGCCGTACCTCTAACTAAATTGCTGCGTAAGGGGGTACCATTTGTGTGGACGGATAAGCAGCAAGAGAGTTTTGAGAAACTGAAGAAGATTCTAACGGAAGCACCAATTTTGATTCAACCTGAGGCTGAGAAAGGATTTGTTATTTACTGTGATGCGTTACATACAGGTTCGGGATGTGTGCTGATGCAAGAAGGGAAGTTAGTGGCGTATGCATCTCATCAACTTAGGCCACATGAGGTGAACTACCCCACTTATGACTTGGAACTAGCTGCAGTAGTGTTTGCCCTAAACATTTAGAGACATTACCTATATGGAGAAAAGTTGATTATCTACACCAACCATAAGAGCCTGAAGTATCTCCTTACCCAGAAGGAGTTAAACCTCAGGCAATGGAGGTGGATAGAGCTGTTGAAGGACTACGACTGCTCGATCGAATATCACCCGAGTAAGTCCAACATGGTGACGGATGCACTAAGTCGTAATGTGGTATCTGATTTGAGAGCAATGTTTGCTCATCTCAGTCTTTATAAGGATGGTAGTTTATTAGCAAAACTATAGGTGAAACCAATATGGGTAGGTCAGATTAAGGAGAAGCAGTTGTTGGATGAATCGTTGGATTCTCAGCTTCAGCATGTGAAAAGTGGAGAGACAGTGGATTTTGGGCTGAACAGTGAAGGGGTGTTATGTTTTTGTGGAAGAATTTGTGTGCCGAAGGACTCTAAGTTAAGATAGATGATTCTGCAGGAGGAACAGTATTGGTGGCCAGGGTTGAAATGTAAAGTTACCAACTTTGTGAGTAGGTGTTTGACATGTCAGCAAGTGAAGGCAGAACATCAGCTGCCTTTGGGATTGCTGTAATCGGTGAAGATTTCACTTTGGAAGTGGGAGAGGATAACGATGGATTTTGTTAGTGGGCTACCCTTGACGCCTACTAAGAAAGATTTAGTGTGGGTAATCGTTAACCGGTTGACTAAGTCCTCTCACTTCATACCGGTTCACACTGACTACTCACTTCAGAAGTTGGCCAAGTTGCATGTGACAGAAATTATGAGGCTGCATGGGGTACCAGTGTCTATCATCTCAGACAGGGACCCAAGATTCACATCTCGGTTCTAGAAGGCATTACATGAAGCTTTGGGTACAAGATTGAACTTTAGCACAACGTTTCATCCACAGACTGATGGTCAGTCGAAAAGGGTAATTCAGATTCTGGAAGACATGTTAAGGGGCTGTGTGATCGACTTCAGAGGTAGTTGGGAAGATTACTTACTATTAGCAAAATTTGTGTATAACAACAGCTACCAATCCAGCATTCAGATGGCATCCTACGAAGCGTTGTATGGTCGTAGGTGTCGTACCCCTACTTGTTGGACAGAATTGAGGGAGCGACGATTGTTGGGTCCAGAATTGATTTCAGATACTGAGGAGAAGGTGAAGTTGATTTGGGGTCAGTTGAAAGAAGCTTCCGATAGATAGAAGTCGTATGTAGATCTTAAGCATAAGAAAATTGAGTACACAATGAGAGATTATGTCTTCTTGAAGGTCTCACCTTGAAAGAAGATTTTGAGATTCGGACGGAAGGGTAAGTTGAACCCCAGATTCATTGGGCCTTATCAGATAGTGAAGCCTGTGGGATCGATCGCTTATCAGCTTGAGTTACCCTCTGAGTTAAACTGGATACATAACGTATTTCACGTTTCTATGTTAAGGTGCTATCGCTCAGATCCTTCTCATATAGTATCGGTAGAAGATATTAAGGTTAGACCTGATCTGTCATTTGAAGAAGAACCCATGCAAATTTTGGATCGGGATGTGAAGGTATTAAGAGGAAGTCCGTTCCGCTATTCAAAGTGTTATGGTGTAATCACGGTTTAAAGGAAGCCACGTGGGAGCTGGAGGAGGCAATGCGACAATAATACCCTCACCTCTTTTAATTAGGTAAATTTTGAGGTCAAAATTTCTTTAAGGGGGTAGATCTATAACATCCTAAAAATAGGGGTCTGGCATTTTTTTTGCATTATTGCATGTGTTGTGCTTGATAAGCTAGTTATTTGGAGTGTTTGGGGGTCTTGGGGAGGCTCGGGTTTGAGCCCAAGCCTTGGTGAAATTTTAGTTTTTGGGCACTTTAGTGGGGTGAGCTAGTGGAAGCATGACTTAAGTTTAATTGGTTTCATTTTCTCAAAGCAAGGAAGCATGTGGCATTGTGGTGTGGTGTCACAAGGGGAACCTGGAGGAAGGGAGCTTGAGTCTCTCAGGCTGCAAATTGTGGCTTTTATTTTGTGCTAAGCAGGAGGAGGAAGTATAGTTCAGCTTGGACTCTGCAAGGAAGTTGGTGACTCAGTCAAATTAGTTTGAATAAGTGATGGAGAGTGAAGTAGGGAGAGGTTCGTGGAGAAAATTACGGAAGTGGATGGTGTTGGGAGTGTTTGGCCGAATGTGGGAGTTTTGAGGGAAAGGAAAAAGGGCTAAGAGGGGGTGGTGTATAGGCATTTTCGGCTAGTGTAGACTATTGCCGAAATTTCTCTAGTCTCTATTAGCATTTTTTTGTTGCATTTTGGCTTTTTCTCCAAAGAACATTTCGGGTCTTTTTCCTCTGCGATTCTAACTTTAATCAACTTCTTGTTTTCATCTCTTTTCTTCCCCATACACTCTTTTCTGCTAGGTGCCAATTTGGTAAGACTATCCCTCCTTATTTTTCCTTAGGCCGAACTTGACAAGCTTTCTCATTCACTCTTTTTCTTTCTACTCTCCTCTCATCTCTTCTATTGGGAATTTCCCAAAAAGCCGAACCACCTTTGTTATCCCATTTGAATAGGCTTCTCTCTTCTTTTTTCCAATAGTTGAATATTAGTTAGTCTGAAGCTTGGTGTCCTCTTGATCGCCGAAATTATCTGTTCTATTCGGTTCGTCTGTGTTCACAAGGTAATATTATTTCTCTTATTTCTTTTCCATTGTTTCTTTCTTTTCTCTTCTCTCTAAAGCTAAAACTTCCATTCTTTTTGGCAAAGCCGAATCTCTTCTTTTCTTACAACTCATCTCTGACCTGAGGCTAAATCTGTTGGAGCGCTAGCATACCTCTTATCACTTTGCTAGTATTGGTTTCGAAGGTTGGTTGGTAAGTGGGTTAAGGCCGAATATTGGTGCCCTTTGGTTGACTCTTTTTTAAGCTGAAAGGCTCCAATGTTTTTAAGTTGGATGTGAGTTTTAATGGCTAACACTTATTCTTGGTTTTCAACATTGCAAGGGACTCGACGGGGTAAACCAAAGGATCATTTATACAATCTTCCCTTGCAGTGGAATTCTCAGATTTTTGGGTAAGTGATGTAGGGTGTTTTGTCAATCACAATGTTTGGAAGATATTGTATAAAGGCTAACTGTTAACCGATTGTATCCTTAGGTGCCTCGGAGAGTATCGTGTTTCGCATTCCAAATCAGGTGTGTAATCTCACACCCTTTTTGATGGTTGTTTGTGATGCTCTGTGACACGGCCAAAAGCCGAAAAGCTGAAAAACCGGCAACTAGGACCACTCGAGCGTGCGGGCGCTCGAAGTGGTAAATTGTGATACGAATTTTTGATGTTAAGTCATTGAGAGTGCCATGAACACTCTCGCTATACTAAGGCTGTAACAGGCCTAATCGGGCCAAAATGGGCCAAGTGGGCCCAACGGGCTATTCGGCCTCCTCGGGAAAAACTGTTGAAAAGATAGCAAATGATAAGTCTGAATGTCAATTCTGCAAATCTGAGGCTAAAATCATGCGAAGTGGGCCACACAAGCGTGTGGGCCCTATTGGTCCTAAGATGGATTTTAGGCCCAATAATTTCGTAGAGACCCAAAAAGGGTCCTGTGTCGCTCGAGGCAATAGTAGGCCTTCGAAAAGGTCGATAGATGAGAAAAATTACCAAAATACCCCTGGAGAGTAAATTACCAAAATACAGTCGGTGGGTAAAATTACTGTTATACCCTTATGGGTTGATTAGCAGGACTGTGTGTATTTTGTTTATCTAGTTATGACGGTAATTTATTTCATACATTATTTTGATATATGCTTGCATACATGACATTCTGTATGAGATTAGGCTATTGATGATCGGAGGAAGCGTGATCTGGTGGCTCTGCCACATATTCTGGTGGCTCTGCCACAATCTGTATAGTGGCCATGCCACGTATATTTTGTTATTCTGGTGGCTTCAGCATAAATTCTGTGATGAGCAGCTTGTTTTCCATCGAGGTGTGTAGCAAATGGACGGGTCGATTTAGAAATCCCTACATGTGTGTTGGGCTGGTACGAGTGGTGTGTAGCAGATGGATTATTAGGTTGGGCTGCATACATTATCTGCTTTACCATGCTAATAGGGCTAAGGCCCAGTCTATTTCCGTATGGGCTTCAGCCCACTTTGCTTCTGTATGGGCTTATGCCCGGTTAATGTCCGTTTAGGGGATTACACACTGAGTTCTCGTAACTCACCCCTCTGCTTAAATCTTGTAGGCGATCCCCAGCACTGAAGATTTGGAGCTGCGGAGGACTCTGTGGTGGCCATACATCGGAACCTTAGTAAATTTCTGTTTCACTTTAACTTGAGATTTATTTTAATTTGGGTATAATGTTTTGTAAGCCTTTGGGATGTTATTTTGCTTTTAACTTTCAATTCAGATATTATTAAACTGTTAGACGTTCGAAAGCTGAGTTTTCCAGAATGTTAACGAACGGTTTTCAAACTATAAATGATTAAACACTAGGTTTTCTTAAAAAGTTAATAAATGTTTTCAAAATATCACGTTTCTGTAAATTACTGGATCTGATTTCTGCTATAAACAAAGTTTTCTCTAATAGCAATAACAACACTTTTACAAGAAAACCATAAAAGCAAATCTGAATTTCACAAACAACAAAGCGCAGAGTTTCAAAAAGAATACAAAGTTTTTAACGAGCGTGTAGGTTTTAAACAACCCTTTCATGTGACATGCTAGATCCGGTCGTAACGTCTAGGCAGGGTTTGAGGTGTTATATAAATGATATGTTAGCGTGAATGTTATAGGATATTGATAAGATCAATTAAAGGATTAAATGGACAAATTTTGACCATTAATGGTGAGATTAATATAATTTTTAAAAAACCCCCTCAATAAAATATTAAGTTAAGATTGTCTTCCAATTTTTACCCTCGTTAAATCCTTGATCGAAACAATGTGGGTTCTGCTAAAGTGAAGTACATGTATTTGTCTTGGTCAAACATGAAGAATAAGCAAGTGATATTCGTCGGTTATGATATTGGTTAATAACTTAACAAGGTTACTCTAATAGGATTAGATACCTAGAGGTAAGAGATTTGGATAAATCATGAGATGATTGGAACAAAATAGAGGAGTTACATGTGGTGTACTTAGCAAGTGTTGCTTACCTAAATAACCAAAATATTGAGAGTAAAATCAAAGTTGTAACACTCCTATACCCGACCCGATCGCTGGATCAAGGTACAGGGATGTCACATTCGTTACCGAAGCAACTACAGAAATTTCAGATTGATTTATCTTATTATTTGATTATTGAATACCATTTTACTTGTTTTAGTAATAATTGAAGTTATGAAAAACTATTTATGAGTTAAAAGAGTTCAATAAAACAAGATAGTCAATCAAAGATAATAAAGTTTATAAATTAACACAAAATTTAAACTTTTACAAATAAGTCCATTGAAGGACTTGCACTTTCTAAAATAGTTTACCTGCTTTATGTATATTTCTTATTTATTTATAATTTGTGTCAATTAACTTAATTCTTCATAAAATTTAAGCCAAGATTCCAAAACCACATCAATTAACAATTATTCACTTAATATTTTATCAATTCGTTTAAACAATCTCACAAGTATTAATCATTCCGTCACTTATAACCATTTCGTGACATTTCAAATTCATCTACTACTTTTTTGTAACACCTCTAACCCGTATCCGTCACCGAAATGGGGTTACAAGGCATTGTCGGACAAGTCACAACTTTTATACAATCATATAATCACTTAAGTCATATTAAAATATATTTATGTATTCACACAGCATTTACGTATTTTATCTCAAAATCCAACTGAATTAAAACCGAACACATATACATATATATATATATGACATTTTATTTCATAATAATATACATGAATTCACTAAACCAAAATCATATGCAGCATTATCATTATAGAACCTTAACCGAACATGCTATATACATTTATTCAAGTCACAAAATAATGCGCCATTTCATATGCCTAATTTACCGTATTTAAAATACAAATACATAATCAAATCACCAGTCAACTTTAGGCATAAATCATGTTCTTCATTATCCATTCACTATATACTCAAAACAACTAAACCATTAATGTCTATAAAAGTTAGATCTAAAACATGCATCTCTCAATTAACTAACATTACCCAAGTTTATCATATACATTATTTACTAACCTTAAGCTTATTTAAACGACGACTACACATCGTTCTATAAGACCAAAACATAGTTATTTAACTATTACAAGCTTGCACATGTGTGTACTCCAAATGAACCATTTTCGAACATCCATATTTAATTATCACTACAAAACTAATTAATACATACTCGGTCATTATAACACTCAAACCATAGCATATTTATGTTTTCATAATATTCTCTAAAACACATATTTATCAATATAAATATGAACACCAAAACCGAATCATATAATCACTTACATTTTCAAATCAAACATACTTTAAATACACCACATGTATATACAATATTTCTAAATACCTAATTATCACATAACATAATCTTATTTCAACTAACATCCAATATTAATCTTATTTCAAACACATAACTAAATATCACCTATTTATTCAACTCATATCTCAAGACTTTAATACCTAGCATAAACCAAATTTATCACATACATGTAACTTGAATATCTCATTAAAATGCAAGCTCAAATCATGATCAAATGTAGTCAAATTCGAGCATAAAAATTAAACACATCAAGCACCCATTCAAAAGCACATAAAATCCAACTTAAACAATATGATCATGGACAAGCCATTTTTAAACCAAACCAAACACAAGCATGGAAATTAAGCCATTTTCGCATGGCTATTTATATATACATGATCCAAAACTAATAAAAAACATAAGCAATCCTATACATGCCATAAGATTGAGTTTAAACTTTAACAAAATACCAAAAGAATTAGATAGTGTGATAGACTTTGCTGACGATCCCCGAGCTCGTAATGTGACACCAAAATCTATAAAATAGAGGTAAACAAGAATACAAACACAGTAAACTATTTAAGCTTAGTAAGTCTTCAGCAAAAACATATATAACAACAATTACGTACTAACATTTTGATAACAAGGACAAATTTGCATAATATCAAATACAAGTTATCATTTACTACTAGATCACATTTAACATCACATTCATATATCATATGGTCGAATATAATTAATCATATACATATATAAAATTTCACTTTTATTACTACAAACACATCAATAGGCCGAATCCTTATATGTTCAAATACGTTAACACATAATTCATATTCACATAACCTTTTATCATTTCAATTAACCAACTTACCTTGTTTTCATATAAACAATTGGCTAACACATACCTGAACCTGTAATTCAATTTCACATTCGGTGTTTACTTCACATTGCCCGTTGAACCGTTTGGAATTAAAAAGGATACGCAGATACTCAGAAAGCTCGTACAATGCCAACGTCCCAGACATGGTCTTACATGTAATCACATATCGATGCCACTGTCCCAGACAGGATCTTATACGAATCAAATATGATGCCAATGTCCTAAACATCGCCTTACATGAAAACACATATCGAAATCCTATGTCATGACATATGTATCCTATCTATTCCTAGGGTTCGTAGGGACTTTCGGACATTGAATCTCGATCGAAACGAGCTCGAAACATAGTTCCGTATCTCAAATTACATTCAGCCAAAACACATATTTAGTCGAATAATTCATTTCATCACATAACATTTATATATTCTCAAGTTTAACAACATTTAAATGCTTATAGACTTACGTAGGATGTTGTTGGATGGTATAATCAGCTATTCGACTACTTTCGATTTCCCCTGATCTAATTCTATTTTCTCCCGTTCTTGATCTAAATAAATTCAAATTTAACTAATTTAAATACACATTCATTTATTTAATCCAAAAACACATAAATGGGAAAATTACCATTTCACCCCTGACATTTTAAACTTTTTACAATTTAGTCCCTATTGCATAAAACACAAAATACACAAAATTTGCATATACTATGCTAGGCCGAATCTTCCTATAGTCCATCTAAGTCCACACATTTCATTTATTTCACATTTTAGTCCCTCAAAATATTATTTTTACAATTTAGCCCTAATTACTCAAATTCAGCAAAAATTCCAAGACTAAACATGTTAATTCAAAACATACCTTCCATAATCTATCATCTAACCAAAAAAATCACACGAATTCATCAATGGCTTAACTCAAAATATTCATCAAAATCAAAAATTAAAGCATGGGCTTAGTACATTTTATAGCAACGATCTTAAAAACGTAAAAATTATCAAAAATCGAACAAAAACTAACCTTGAATCAAGCTAGATAGGTCCCAAAATGTTCAAAGCTTCTCTACTTTCTTTTCCTTTTCTCTTTTCAGTGAAGAAGATGAATATGGCTTTTAATTTTATGTTTGTTTTATTATAATAGCTTTATAATATGTTATTTATTATTTTAACTTCTATAATTAATATAAAAACTATATAATATAACCATAATGTCGTCCATAACTTATTCAATGGCAAAATTGAAACATAAAACCTCCATATTAAAAAGACAACAATAATTAGGCACTTTCATATTTAACCATCAAATTTTCATTTTACGCGATTAAGCCATTTTATTTAATCGGACACTCAAACGACAAAATTAAAACACAAAAATTTCACACAAGAAAATTCACACATAATAAACATAGAAAATAAATTTAAAAAATTTTTTGGACTCAGATGTGTGGTCCTGAAACCACTATTCTGAATAGGGTCTAAATCGGGTTGTTACAACTCTCCCTCCTTAGGGATTTTCTTCCCTGAAAATCTTACCGGTTTATAGGTTCGGATAACGCTCTTTGATTGCATCCTCTGACTCCCATGTTGCTTCCTCAACTCCGTGTTTATGCCATAGTACCTTAACTAACAAAATTTTCTTATTTCGCAATTCTTTAATCTCGCGAGCTAGAATGCGAATCGGTTCTTCTTCATATGTCATATCGGGCTTAATCTCAATCCGTCGGACTAATCACATGTGAGGGATCAGATCGATATCTACAAAGCATCGAAACATGGAATACATTGTAGATCTTTTCTAGCTCAGGTGGCAACAACAATCTGTAAGCAACCGGCCCGATACGCTCTATAATCTTATACGACCCAATATATCTTGAACTTAACTTGCCTTTATGACCAAATCTGAGTATCTTCTTTCACGACGAGACTTTCAAAAACACTTTATCCTCGACTGAAACTCAATATCCTTACGTTTTAAATCTGCATATGACTTTTGACGATCTGATGCAGCTTTCAAACTATCACGATTCATTTTCACTTTCTGTTCAGTCTCTTTGATCAAATCGACCCCGTGTATCTTACTTTCATTGAGCTCAGTCTAATACAAAGGTGTTCAAAATTTACGACCGTACAAAGCCTTGTAAGGTGCCATTTTGATACTCGATTGAAAGCTATTATTATACGCAAATTCAATCAAAGGTAAGTATCGTTCCCATGTACCTTCGAAACAGAGAATGCAACATCTCAACATATCCTCAAGTATCTGAATGATTCATTTGGATTGACCATCTGTTTGTGGGTGGAAAGCTGTGCTGAAATGTAACTTCGTACCTAGTGCGTCTTGCAATTTCTTCCAAAATCGCGATGTAAATCTCAGATCTCTATTTGAGACAATAGAAATAGGCACACTGTGTAATCTCACAATTTGAGAAAATAATTCAGCTAGTTTATCAAGCGAATAATCTGTACGAACCAGAATAAAGTGAGCTGATTTAGTCAATCTATCCACAATAACCCAGATTGCATCTTTCTTGCTTGGTGTCAACGGTAAACCAGATACAAAATCCATCGTGACTCTGTCCCATTTCCACTCAGGTATCATGATCGGTTGAAGAAATCTAGAAGGTACCTGATGTTCAGCTTTTACTTGTTGACAGACTAAATATTTCGAAACAAAGTAAAAAATGTCTCATTTCATAACATGCCACCAGTAAAGTTGTTTCATATCATTATATATTTTCGTACTACCCTGGTGAACAGATAATCAATTGCTATGAGCTTCGTTTAAAATCATATGGATCAAATCTGAATTTCTTGGAACACATATTCGCTTTCTGAACCTCAAAAAACCATTAGTATCAACTCAAAACTCAGATTCAGCATTCGATTCACATTGAGCTCTCTTTGCCAACAAATCATTATCAACTTTCTAAGCATCACAAATTTGTTGAACAAATAATGGTCTTGCTTTTAATTCAGCTATTATCAAACCATCATCAGATATAACCATATGTGCATTCATTGCACGCAAAGAAAATAATGATTTTTTACTTAAAGCATCAGCAACAACATTAGCTTTTCCAGGATGATAGTCAATCACAAGCTCCTAGTCTTTTAACAACTCTAACCATCGATGTTGTCTCAAATTCAGATCTTTCTGAGTCATCAAATACTTCAAGCTTTTGTGATCAGAATAAACATGACATTTCTCACCGAACAGATAGTGACGCCATATCTTCAATGCAAACACAATAGCTGGCAATTCCAAATCGTGTGTCAGATAGTTCTTTTCGTGTGGCTTTAACTGTCTCGAGAAATAATCTATGACTTTACCTTCCTGTATCAAAACACAACCCAGATCACTCAAAGATGCGTCACTAAAAATGAAAAATTCCTTACCCGATTCTAGCTTAACTAACACTAGAGCTTTAGTCAAAAAGGCTTTCAACTGATCAAAACTTTTCTGGCACTTTTCTGACCACTCAAACTTAACATCTTTCTGTAATAGCTTCGTCATCAGGGTTGCAAAAATAGAGAAACCTTTCACAAACCATCTATAGTAACTAGCAAGTCCCAGAAAACTTTGAACTTTAGAAACATTTCTCAGAGGTTTCCAATCAAGTATAGCTGAAATTTTAATCGGATCAACCTGAATACCCAATGTTGATACACAATGGGCCAGAAAACTGACTTCACTTAACCAGAACTAACATTTACTAAACTTTGCATACAACTGGTTATCTCGCAAAGTCTGTAACACAAGTCTCAAATGTTCGGCATGCTCGGTTTCATCACGGGAGTAGATCAAAATGTCATCTATGAATACTACCACAAACTGATCCAAATATTGTCTGAAGATTCGATTCATCAAATCCATGAAAAAAGTAGGTGCATTAGTAAGTTCGAAAGGCATAACCAGAAACTCATAGTGTCTATACCTCATTCGAAAAGTAGTTTTTGGCACATCAAAGTCTTTAACTCGTAACTGATAGTAGCCTAATCTCAAATCTATTTTTGAAAACACTATTGCCCCTTTCAACTAACCGAACAGATCATCAATCCGTGGTAACAGATACTTATTCTTTATAGTCACCTTATTGAGCTATTTGTAGTCGATAAACATTCTCATAGTTCCGACTTTCTTTTTCACAAATAAAACTGATGCACCCTAAGGAGAGAAACTCAGTCGCGTAAAACCTCATCTGTCAACTATTGCAACTGAGCTTTCAATTCTTTTAATTCTGTGGTGCCATTTTGTACAGAGCTATCGAAATCGGAGTCGTCCCTGGCACTAATTCAATACCAAATTCAACTTCTCGAATAGGTGGAAAACTCTGTAATTCTTCAGGAAACACATCCGAATACTCGCACACAATAGGTACTGATTCGATCTTTCTTTCGGTTACTTTACTATCAAGCATATAAGGAAAGTAAGCTTCACAACCTTTTCTTACATATTTCTGAGCTAACATCGAAGAAATCACTGCTGGTAAACCATTCAGATCATTAGACTTAATATGAATAATCTCATCATTCTGGCACCGTAAATCAATAGTCTTTCATTTGAAGTTCACAATAGCATCATGCAGAGTTAGCCAATTTATACCCAGAATTATATCAAACTCATCGAATGGAAACAACATCAAATCAACCGAAAAACATGAATCTCGAATCATGAATGGACAATTCTTGCACACTTTATCAACCAAAACACACTGACCCAAGGGGTTCGATACTCTAATTACAAACGCAGTAGACTCAACAGGAAAAGTCTTATTGAATTCTAAAGTCTCACACACATAAGAATGAGTCAAACCAGGATCAATCAATGCAACAACACTAGTATTATAGAGAGTGAAAATACCAGTAATAACATCCAGTATGAGGCCTCATCACGTATGCGAATAGAATAGGCTCTGGCAGGTGCGCGAGCCTTTGATCTAATAGCTGTATCTTTGGTCCCTCTCTGACTGCCACTCATATTACCCGTATTTTTGAGTGCCCTACCTCGATCTACAGTGTTACCTGATCTCGTATTCTGTACCAGATTTTTCTCCGCTAACTCTGGGCACTCACGAATGAAATGATCCTTTGATCCACATTTAAAACAAGCCCGATCAAGCAATCTGCAACTGTCGATATGTCATTTACCACAATGTTCACACTCGGGCTTATTTGATCTGACATTACCTACACTAGCTACAAAGGTAGCTCTCGAGCTCACAGGTGGTCTATCCCGATCACGTCTAGAATAACCCGCAGTAGTCTTTGAACGGCTGGCATCATCTTAGAACTTCTTTGATGTAACATCCCAAAATTGGGCTTAGTAGGATTGGGCCCAATGGGCCTTGGACATAAGAATGTTTAAAATTTTGAGAACAAGAGAATGACATTATTACAAATTGGACTTTTTAGTTAAGTGAATTTGGAGTTTACAAGGTTACGAGGTTTCTATGAAGTCTTGGGTTTAATTGGGCCTTAGGAAAAAATTTGGTATTTTAGCACTTTAAGGAGATGGAGTAAGTGACCTTAAAGCATATGGAAATAATTGATTAAATAGCTAGCATAAGTGACCAGTTAGCAAAGAGGCTATGTCACCACATGTATTACCTTGAAGGAAGGAGTTCGAATCACTTTGTATGCAATTTGAATTTTACTTTTGCTTCCCTTCCTTATGTGTCGGTCAAGGAATAAATATGGCAATGGTGGACTTCATTATTTTGGTAAGGTAGCTAAAAGAATAAGGCAAGGTTGAAGTTGGGGAAAGGAATCAAGAGAAATAGGAAAGAAAGGGGGACATGAGGCTAATTCCATGGATGATGTTTTGGAAAGCTTAGGAGGCCAAACTCTAATCCTAAGGGGGGATGCATGTGGACGGTTTTGGAGTAGTTAGGTGGCTGAAATTTTATTTTGGCTTTTGGTAAAATCCTAGCTTTGTTTTGGCCAGAAATCCTTTTGGCAACTTTGTGCCATTTCTCTCAATTTTGCAACCCACCTTACCAAAACATAGTAGAGCAATAGTGCATTGTTTTCCTCTCAAATTCTTTTCTTTTTCCTTTGCTTTGTGCCGAAATTACAAGCCTTGGTGACCATATGTTTCTTCCTTATTTTTACTTTGGCCGAATTCCACTAGCACATTTGTGCACTTTCTTGCTCTTTTGTTTGATCAAGATTTTCATCTCTTGTCTATCTCTCTTTTTGGATAGCCGAATCTTCCACCCTTCTATTGAACTCTCTTTTCCATTCGAGTGGTCATTTATGTACAATCGGTAAGTGAATTCTTTTCTATGATCATTTTCTTTCCTCTTTAGCCGAATAAGTAATTATCACTATTCGGTTGTAAATCGTGATCGTAACCAAAAATGGTGTTATCCTCTACTTCTTCATATTTTAATCACTCTTTCTTTTCGTAGTGCTTTAAGTGGGAGACCGTGTATTATTCTAGCCGAAATCAAACAGTGGTAATTGGATCCAATATCGATAAGGTAAGGGGGTTCGTTTTTGGATTTTTGTTATATCCCTATTTGGCTATATTGCAAATTGGATTGAAGTTTCGACTAATCGACTATATGTTTTAGGGACAGATCACTCGATATATTTCTACCTTCGGACATAGTGGTAAGTGATTCAAGTGTAAGTGATATGAAATCTTTTGGAAATATGAGGCTAACTTTTAGTTGGTATTGTTCTAGGCCAATGACGAGTGGTTCGTTAGGAAATCGAAATCAAGGTGTGTAATCCCGTACCTTCCGTATACATATTTGAAAAGGTGTGTAATCACGTACCTTTCGAATATATGTTTGAAATGGTGAGTAAATCTCATATCTCTTTGAAATTTTACATGAAATATTCTGTGATTCGGTATAAATACTGAAGAAAACTAGAAATCGGAATCCGTAATCACTCGGGCGTGCGTATGATTGTAGTGGTAATTATATTTTGTAATAAAATAGTTTCAGTTAGAAATAGTGACATGTTTTCAAAAAAATCACGAAAAATATGAAAAAGGGAATTAGAAAGTGAATGAGATATCAAATAAAATCTTACTGTGTCTACTTTAATATGGAAGAAACGGAGAAGGAAAAGAAATATTATATTCTTAGATATGTTAATTTTAGTGAGACTGGTTCTGAATGACTTCAGGGTATTTTTTCTATTTTGGAAAAATCATATAAAATTGTACAAAGTGAATTATGGGACATAAATTATATGTATGGATTCCTTACTGAACCTATTTTCGATGTAAACAAGTGGGAGCAGTAGATGAAAAGCGTACAGAAAGATATTTGTGATTAAGAAAAGAGAGGTCAGAATCATTGGACGGTGAAACAAGGAAAAATTTAAGGAATAAACTGTACTAAATGGTTAAGTTAAAAATTCTGGAAAACTTATAGGAGAAATATATATGTGTCTACTTTTAAGGAAAATTTACGGATTTAGATTTTGAGTTTTCTAACTCGAGTTATGGTTAATTTAGTCAGTATGACGCAGATGGACAGTTTCGATTTTATGCTCCAAATTAGTAGTTAAGCCTAGGTTGTGAAATTACCATAATACCCTTAGAGGGTAAATTACCGAAATACCCCTGGGTTGTGAGATTACTGAATTACCCTCGATGAGTAAAATTACAAAAATGCCCTTATGGGCCGAATTACAAAAATGCCCTTATGGGTCGAATTATAGAATTGCCCCTAATGGGCCAAAATACGAAATTGCTTAATGAATTTAATTGACATATTACTTTATGGGCCTAACTTCTGGGCTAAGTTTGGGGTGTTATATTTTATGGTATCAGAGCCCAATTTCAAAACTCGGCTGTGGTTTGGGTCAAAAACATTTTCCAAAGCTGTTTGAAAATTGATTTATAATACATGTTTGAAAGGAAGTATGGCACCACGAGTATCCGGCACCAAGTCAAGTAAGTAATTGTTTTCATTTTATGATTATTGTGTTACGAAAATTCTACAAAGTAGAATACTCTAGAACTGTTAGCTTTAGGAGTTGAAACTATAGAGATTGAGAGTCTAGAATACGGATTTGACTCTCAAAAATAACTTTCCTACTCACACTTCATAAAACATTGGTTAATAAACATTGAATAGTATAATGATTCATAAAACTCATAATTTGATTATATCGACTTAGTGAACATGAGCGCTAGAAGACGCAGATGCGGTAGACGTGGACGTGGTAGAGGCCGAGGTGCTAGGGCTAGATCTTTGGCACCAAGGCATGTTCCCGAAAGGGAGACGTTGGCATTCCAGTGGCTGAGACGGGATCTCGTGTTCGATTTAAGGTTGATGAGCTGACTCAGATAGTTAAGAAAGTATTGGAGGAGGTTAAAAGAATCAGTGAGGCACTTCGATTTGGATTGTGGACAGTAAGAAGAAAATAGATCGTGGTTCTTTAGGGTCACAGTCTCGTCCTGTGAAGCGTGTCAAGGCACGTCCAAACTTTTTGGCTTGCGATTATTGCAGAAGGCATCATCCGGGAGAATGCTGGAGGAGGTTAGGAGCATGCTTGAGATGCGGGTCTAAGGAGCATAAGGCTCAAGATTGTTACATCACCATCAAGTCAGGTATGTTTGGTTGGACGTGAAGATTGAATGTAGAAAATTATAAGTATAAATGGTAGACAACTGTTTGCTTTTGTGGTTAGATGTTTGGTTGTGTGAAAGAGGACTCAAGATTTTGTTAAAAATACATTGTGGTTTTTTTTAAGATCAGAGTGCAGCGCGAAAGCTTAGTGATGTGATTTGAGCGATACGTTTAGTAGTTGATTGGAAATTTCGAGGACGAAATTTCTATAAGGAGGGTAGAATTGTAACATCCCGAAATTGGGCTTAGTAGGATTGGGCCCAATGGGCCTTGGACATAAGAATGTTTAAAATTCTAAGACCAAGAGAATGGCATTATTACAAATTGGACTTGTTAGTTAAGTGAATTTGGAGTTTACAAGGTTACGAGGTTTCTATGAAGTCTCAGTTTTAATTGGGCCTTAGAAAAAAATTTGGTATTTTAGCACTTTAAGGAGATGGAATAAGTGACCTTAAAGCATATGGAAATATTTGATTAAATAGCTAGCATAAGTGAGCAGTTAGTAAAGAGGCTATGGCACCACATGTATTACCTTGAAAGGAGTTCGAATCACTTTGTATGCAATTTGACTTTTACTTTTGCTTCCTTCCTTATGTGTCACCAAGGAATAAATATGGCAATGGTGGACTTCATTATTTTGGTAAGGTGGCTAAAAGAATAAGGCAAGGTTGAAGTTGGGGAAAGGAATCAAGAGAAATAGGAAAGAAAGGGGGACATGAGGCTAATTCCATGGATGATGTTTTGGAAAGCTTAGGAGGCCAAACTCTAATCCTAAGGGGGGATGCATGTGGACGGTTTTGGAGTAGTTAGGTGGCTGAAATTTTATTTTGGCTTTTGTTAAAATCCTATCTTTGTTTTGGCCAGAAATCCTTTTGGCAACTTTGTGCCATTTCTCTCAATTTTGCAACCCACCTTGCCAAAACATAGTAGAGCAATAGTGCATTGTTTTCCCCAAATTATTTTCCTTTTCCTTTGCTTTGTGCTGAAATTACAAGCCTTGGTGACCATATGTTTCTTCCTTATTTTTACTTTGGCCGAATTTCCCTAGCACATTTGTGCACTTTCTTGCTCTTTTGTTTGATCAAGATTTTCATCTCTTGTCTATCTCCCTTTTGGATAGCAGATCTTCCACCCTTCTATTGAACTCTCTTTTCCATTCGAGTGGTCATTTATGTACAATTGGTAAGTGAATTCTTTTCTATGATCATATTCTTTCCTCTTTAGCCGAATAAATAATTATCACTATTCGGATGTAAATCGTGATCGTAACTGAAAATGGTGTTATCCTCCACTTCTTCATATTTTAATCACTCTTTCTTTTCGTAGTGCTTTAAGTGGGAGACCGTGTATTGTTCTAGCCGAAGTCAAACGGTGGTAACTGGATCCAATATCGATAAGGTAAGGGGGTTCATTTTTGGATTTTCATTATATCCCTATTTGGCTATGTTGCAAATTAGATTGAAGTTTCGACTAATCGACTATATGTTTTAGGGACAGATCACTCGATATATTTCTACCTTCGGACATAGTGGTAAGTGATTCAAGTGTAAGTGATATGAAATCTTTTGGAAATCCGAGGCTAACTTTTGGTTGGTATTGTTCTAGGTCAACGACGAGTGGTTCGTTAGGAAATCGAAATCAAGGTGTGTAATCCCGTACCTTCCGTATACATATCTGAAAAGGTGTGTAATCACGTACCTTTCTGAATATATGTTTGAAATGGTGAGTAAATCTCACATCTCTTTGAAAGTTTACATGAAATATTCTGTGATTCAGTATAAATACCGAAGAAAACCAAAAATTGGCATCCATAATCACTCGGGCGTGCGTATGATCGTAGTGGTAATTATATTTTGTAATAAAACAGTTTCAGTTAGAAACAGTGACGTGTTTTTAAAAAATCACGAAAATAAGGAAAAAGAGAATTAGAAAGTGAATGATTTATCAAATAAAAGCTTACTGTGTTTAATTTAATATGGAAGAAATGGAGAAGGAAAAGAAATATTATATTCTGAGATATGTTAATTTTAGTGAGACTGGTTCTGAATGATTTCGGGGTATTCTATTCTGTTTTGGAAAAATCATATAAAATTGTAAAAAGTGAATTATGGAACATAAATTATATGTATGGATTCCTTACTGAACCTATTTTCGATGGAAACAAGTGGGAGCAGTAAATGAAAAGTGTACAGTAAGATATTTGTGATTAAGGAAAGAGAGGTCAGAATCATTGAACGGTGAAACAAGGAAAACTTTAAGGAATAAACTGTATTAAATGGTTAAGCTAAAAATTCTAGAAAACTCATAGGAGAAAGATATATGTGTCTACTTTTAAGGAAAATTTATGGATTTATATTTCAAGTTTTCTAACTCAAGTTATGGTCAATTTAGTCAGTATGACGCAGATGGACAGTTTCGATTTTATGCTCCAAATTAGTAGTTAAGCCTAGGTTGTGAAATTACCATAATACCCTTAGAGGGTAAATTATCGAAATACCCCTGGGTTGTGAGATTACTGAATTACCCTCGACGAGTAAAATTAGAAAATGCCCTTTTGGGCCGAATTACGAAAACGCCCTTATGGGTCGAATTACAGAATTGCCCCTAATGGGCCGAAATATGAAATTGCTTAATGAACTGAATTGACATATTACTTTATGGGCCTAACTTCTGGGCCGAGTTTGGGCTGTTACAACCTTAATTCTGGTTCCATGCATTCACACAAAAAGTGCTAATATACTGTATTTTCAATTTTACCGGATTTACGATTTTTATTCTAACGCTTACGGTATAATATAACCCATGAGATAAGTGTGAAGTTACACACTGAGTTCTAAGTAACTCACCCCCCTTCTTTTTTAACCCTGTAGGTAATGCTCCGTGAGGTGGACTTGGGCCATGGATGACTCGGTGGAGGCCATACTTCAAAAATAGTGTTATTAAATTTTAAATTTATATTCCCGTTATTTTATTATTTTGGTTTAAGTTGTAATAAGGCCTCTGAACTATTTTATTATTTGCTTTATGGTTGGTTTACTTATTATTTTGCTTAAATTATTTTAAACGAGAATTTTTCTAAAAGCTAAAATAAAGGTTTTCCAAAATCGATTAACAAATGGAATTCATAATAAAATTTTTACAAATATTTTTAATACGAAAATCTTCTTCGAATTTTCAATGTCATTTTCAAAAGTCACGTTTTATGAGATTATTAGTTCAAATCTAACGATTTATCAATCAATCTTCGAGGTTAGTAGTATTTTATCAAATGTCTTAAATCAAACTTGTTTTTCTTGATTTTAACAAAACTTATCGAATTTCAAATCCTTTATACGTTTTCTTCATTGTGACACGCCAGATCCGGGCCTAACTTCTGGGTGGGGTTTGGGGTGTTACATTTGATGTCGACTGGAATGACTTACTGAATTGTCTCTTACGTGAATCTCTAGTTTCAGAGTCAGCTTTTCTTTTCTCTTTCCCGAGCTCTTTGGCTTTGCAAGCTTGCTCAACAAGTACCACGAACTCTGTAACATCCCAAAATTAGGCCTAGTAGGATTGGGCCCAATGGGCCTTGGGCGTAGGAATGTTTAAAATTTTCAAGAATATGATTGTAACACCCCAAACCCGGCCCATGAGTTCGGACCGAATCTGGTATGTCACGGAGTAAAATAATTTGAAACCTTTTTAGTGCCCGGTGAAAATTTGTTAAAATTTAGCTAAGGTATGATAACGGGGTTTGAAAACTTAGTTGGGCTTTTTATAAATACAGTTAGGTTGATAAACCCTTTTTGAAAATAGTTGATCATGTAGCATTTTAAAATCTGTCAAAGTTATATAGTTGACTTAGTTTAATTTTTGTTACCCGATGGTAACATCTTTGAAAACCCGTAGAAGTTTATTAAGTTTGAAAAGTTACTTTTAACCGGTTTACATATCTTTTGTAAATTCATTTGTAGCATAACATAAGTAAAATAAAATAACATCCAAATAATAAATAATAGCGGCCTTATTACAATCCCGAAATAAAAGGCTTAGAAAAATAAATAAGATTAACTAAAACAAAGTAATTTCAAATCCACTGATAAGCATGGCCGCCTCGAGTCCTTTTCGGCTCCATCTCCACGATCTACTCATCTGCAAAATGGTAATGGAAGAGGGTGAGTCACCAAGACTCAGTGTGTACATCCCCCACCCGGAAAATACAACTCATACACAAGTTATTAATAAACATGCACATGCAACCCAACTAACCATCCATACTCCTTTTCTACCCCGTGTGGTCAAAACCACTGGTGGTCAAAACCACTGGTGACTAGTGCCACAAAATAAATGATGGGGCCAACCCATCGTGTGGTCAAAACCACTGATGACCATAGGTCACAATTTATCAAGTGTGGTCAAAACCACTGGTGGTACCAAACCACTGGGACTTAGTCGCAATTTATCAATCGGTGTGGTCAAAACCACTGATGACCATAGGTCAAAAATAATCTGATGGGGCCAACCCATCTTGTAGTCAAAACCACTGACGACAGTCCATAAAATTATCCCCCTCCTCTCATCAATCCCACCATCATCATGTTTACATATCAATATCATAAATCATGCATTTAACAGCATATGATGGCATACTCAATTATATTTCATAAACAAAATAATAGGGGACTTACCCAGAAACCATGATTATGCCACAAGCTAATCACAACCAAAAAGATTAAAAGGCAAACAATAAAGTCATGTAAACTAACAAAGTGTGTAGTGAGTTTTTACACACCTGTTTCTACCGAAATTCCTAGATCCCGAAGATTCGATCTACGACGCTAGATCTTGACCCTATATTCGGCCAATTATCAATGTTAATACCAAAGGCCTATTCGGCCAAACCAAATTCATACCAAAGGCTCTTTTGCGGACTTACCTTGAACGGATTTGATTTCCAAACAAATCTCGAAGCCTTAATTAGCCCCTAAATCCATGGCACACATTAGTTTCGGCATTTAAACAATAAATTTTTATCAAAAGACCCTTGGCCGAATGTGCTTACCAACTCACCTTTGGAAAACAATTCCCGAAAGTTTCCCTCAATCGGCTATGGCTTCCCTACAAACGATTTAATCATATAAGTAAGAGTCTTAGGCCATTCGGCCAAAACATAAATCCTGGAAGGGGAAAAAGAGTTGCCGCACCCTTACCTTAAAGATGGATTCGGCAAGTCACACCAATATTCGGCACCCCCTTATTGATGTTAATAGCTTTCAGCTCCTTCAAAGAACAAAAATGGGGTTTTAATACTAAGATTTAGAATGAAGAAAGAAGTGTAGTTAAGTCTAGTCACTACACAAAATCGGTCAAGAAAAGATTACCCTTACCAAACTATTGAAATCGACAGCACTTAGTTAGGGAGGATTCGGCCTAACACAAGATGGAAGGGCTGGAATTTTCCTCTAAAAGAGGGGGTAGGTTCGGCTAAACAGAAGCAAGAGAAGAAGGGAACTTTTGAAGAATTTTGACAAGAAAGGCTAGGGAGAATTCGGTAGCAGCTACTTGGAGAGAAAAATGAAAAGAAAAATTGAATAATTTTGGTCCCTCTCTCTAGGTGTTAAACCGAATATGGACAGCCCCCAAGGAGTCCTATAATCGGCCAACACCTTGCTTTTGTGATTAACTTCAGCCTTTAATTATCAAAAATTAAGCAAGGTTTATCTTACGTCTTTATCTCCTAGCTACTCCTCATCAATTTAAAAGCAAATAAACCACTAATAACTCCCCCTTCCAGCCGAATATGTGCAAAAATATTAAGCTTTATCTCATCAATTAAGAGTCCAACATGCACCATCACTCCCTCTCCCATTCACGGGTTTCAAAAAATAAAATCAATTCTTTGCTACTTTGGTTCGAACACGAACCTCACTACCGCAGACCCTCTCTTCCAACGCCCCTTGCCATCTTTCCCATTTGACTTTCATGTCATAAAGCCTCCTCATTTAATTTTAAAGCCTTCTACCTGGCCCTCTTTCCTTTAACGCCAAAAGCCCAAAAAATAAAATTCTCCTTGCGTCCATCATGTCTTGAACCCGAGACCTGCTACCTCTAAGCCTTTAAGTGGCACCCGAAGCCACTCCACCGAACGCCTTTCTGTCCAAACCTTGCCCATAAAATCATTTAAGTCCTTTCTAATTAGCCCCTTTCTTAACGTCTCAAAAAGCCCAAAATAAAACACTTCCCCCTTGTTACACCCGAGACTCGAACCTCCTCCCTTGAACCTCTCTTTGACGCCTCTTGTAGCACCTAAGTGGCGCATGGAACCACTTAGCCAATTAGTTTTTTGTGTCAAGTTCCTTTTGAAAATTTTCTTAACCCCTATCTCACCTAGCTCCCTTCTTTAAAACACTTAGAAAGAATTTTTTTTTTTAGCCCTAAGTCAGGTCTAGCTCGGGTTTATTTCTAGACCTTAGAACATGCCAAATAAATCATAGTATTCAATACTTCAAGCACACACATAGGAAAATAATTAAATTTTTAACAACCCCTAATTTAGGGTGTTACAATGATAATGGCGTTGTTGCAAATTGGACTTATTAGTTAAGTGAATTTGGAAAGTTACGAGGTTTCTATGAAGTTTCGGGTTCAAGTTGGGCCTTAGTAAAATTTTGTGTTTAAGCCTATTAAGGAGAGATAGTAAGTGACCTCAAAGCTTTTGTAAATAAATGAGTAAATTGCTAGCATAAATCAGCTTATGGTAAAAGGGTTATGGCGCCACATGATGTGCTTTGAGGGAAGAACTTCAAAATCCATTGTGTGCAAATTTTGACTATTATTTTTGCACTCTTTCCTAATGTGTCGGTCAAGCTTATAAATAAGGGTGGACTTTTTAATTTTGGCAAGGTGGCTAAGGAAATAAGGAAAGGGTGATGGTAAGGTAAGGAATCAAAAGAAAAGGGCAAGTATGGGGAACAAGTGGCCTTTTTCAAGGGAAGTGTTATGGAAAGTGTGGTTGGCCAATTTTGACCATTATGGCCATGCATGTGGACGGTTTTGTGGGTAAGAGAGGTAGCCAAATTTTTGTTAGGTCATTTTGCAAAGCTTTGTGCATGATAAGGTTTTGGTTCTTTTAGCATTTTGGTTACTCTTCCTTGCCAACATCGTTTTCTTCCCTTTTCGTTTTGGCCTAAACACCTAGAGCATTTGTTCATTTTACTCCTTTGTTTTGCCTTAACCCCAATTCATTTTTGGTTCATCTTCTTTAGTTGGCCGAAACTAACAAGCACTTTTTCTCCATCCATTCTTTCCTTTTGACCATTTCATCAACCTTTTCTTCTTCTTTAATCAACATCACTTTGTGTGATATTTTTGTTCGATTTTCTCTATAGCCGAACCATTATCATCTTATTTCTTCATCATTTCGTTCTCCATCGTGTGGGAAAACCTCATCTTGATCGAATCGGTAAGTAGTAGTTTTCTCTTTGTCAATAACCTTGTTTCATTCGAGTTTTTTCTTAATAAATCGTGTGTTCTTCCTTCTCTCTCTCGTTGAGTCTGAGTTACATTCTTTTCTGTGATATGGCCATCGTTGGGCTTAGGATTTTCAACAAGGTGAAGGTGTAACACCCCAAACCCAGCCCAGAAGTTAGGCCCGAATCTGGCGTGTCACAATGAAGAAAACATATAAAGGATTTAAAATTCGTACTTAAATAAGTTTTGTTAAAATCAAGAAAAACAAGTTTGATTTGAGACATTTGATAAAATACTACTAACCTTGAAGATTGATTGATAAATCGTTAGATTTGAACTAATAATCTTATAAAACGTGACTTTTGAAAATGTCGTTGAAAATTTGAAGAAGATTTCCGTATTAAAAATATTTGTAAAAATTTTATTATGAATTCCATTTGTTAATCGATTTTGAAAAACCTTTATTTTAGCTTTTAGAAAATTCTCGTTTAAAACAATTTAAGCAAAATAATAAGTAAACCAACCATAAAGCAAATAATAAAATAGTTCGAGGCCTTATTACAACTTAAACCAAAATAATAAAATAACGGAATAGAAATTTAAAATTTAATAACACTATTTCTGAAGAATGGCCTCCACCGAGTCATCCATGGCCCAAGTCCACCTCACGGAGCATTACCTACAGGGTTAAGAAAGAAGGGGGTGAGTTACTTAGAACTCAGTGTGTAACCCACTCACCGTTCTTCACTGGGCCAAAATCCATAAAACAAATATTTGGGCCTAAGCCCATTTACAAATGTAACAATATAAAAAATATAAAATGCATGTGATATGCAATTCCCAACCAAGCCTAAATTTCTATCCGCTACACACCACCCATACCAACCAACACACCTGTGGGGATCAAGTCAACCCACCTCGCCAACACACCAATAGCAGGCATTAAGCCAATTATAATATTTGTGGCAGAGCCACCGAACTAGATTTGGCAACAGGCCATTTAAAATATTTGTGGCAGAGCCACCAAACTAGATTTTGGCAACAGGCCATTTAAAATATTTGTGGCAGAGACACCGAACTAGATTTTGGCAACAGGCCTTTCTTCTCTTCGTCAATTATCCCAACCCATGCAGTCATGTATATATATTTAATGCATAACAATATATTCATAAGGTAAATTTTAACAAAAAGCCCATATTACAAGTTATCAATTTGGCCCATTAATCAAAATAGAAATTTTGGCCCATTTAACGATCTAGCAAATTTTGGCCCATTTAACATATTTTGGCCCTCATAACAAAATATATCAGATTGGCCCATAAATTAATATGTCAATTTAGTTCATTAAGCAATTTAGTATTTTAGCCCATTAGGGGCAATTTCGTAATTCGGCCCATAAGGGCGTTTTCGTAATTCGACCCATAAGGTCATTTTTGTAATTTTACTCATCGAAGGTAATTCGGTAATCTCGCAACCTAGGGGTATTTCGGTAATTTACCCTCTAATAGTATTATGGTAATTTCACAACCTAGGCTTAACTACTAATTTGGAGCATAAAATCGAAACTGCCCATCTGCGACATACTGACTAAATTGACCATAACTCAAGTTAGAAAAATTGAAATCTAAATCTGTAAATTTTCTTTGAAAGTAGACACATATATCTTTCTCCTATAATTTTTCCAGAATTTTTAGCTTAACAATTTACTATAGTTTATTCCTTAAAGTTTTCCTTATTTCACTGTCCAATGATTCTGACCTCTCTTTCCTTAATCACAAATATCTTACTGTACACTTTTCATCTACTGCTCCCACTTGTTTCCATCAAATAAATAATCCATACATATAAATTATGTCCCATAATTCACTTTGTACAATTTTATATGATTTTTCCAAAACAGAACAGAATACCCCAAAGTCATTCAGAACTAGTCTCACTAAAATTAACATATCTCAGAATATAATATTCCTTTTCCTTCTCCGTTTCTTCCATATTAAAGTAGACACAGTAAGCTTTAATCTAATATCTTATTCACTTTGTAATTCCTTTTATCTAATTTTTCATGATTTTTCAAATACACGTCACTATTTCTGATCGAAACTATTTTATTACAAAATACAATTACCACTACGAATATACGCACTCCCGAGTGATCACGGATGCCGGTTATCGGTTTTATTCGGTATTTCTACCGAATCACAGAATATTTCATGTAAACTTTCAAAGAGATGTGAGACTTACTCACCATTTCAAACATATATTCGGAAAGGTACGGGATTACACACCTTGATTACGAGTTGTGCTTTCTACCGATTTCAACACCACAACGGTGATCTCCTTGATGCACCAAGAATCGATCCTTATCGATATTGGATCCAATTACCACCGTTTGACTTTGGCTAGAACAATACACGGTCTCCCACTTAAAGCACTATGAAAAGAGAGAGTGAATAAAACATAAAGAAGTGAAGGATAACACCATTTTCGTTTACGATCACGATTTACAACCGAATAGTGATAATTACTTATTCGGCTAAAGTGGAAAGAATATGATCATAGAAAAGAATTCACTTACCGATTGTACATAAATGACCACTCGAATGGAAAAGAGAGTTTAATAGAAGGGTGAAAGATTCGGCTATCCAAAAAGGGAGATAGACAAGAGATGAAAATCTTGATCAAACAAAAGAGCAAGAAAGTGCACAAATGTGCTAGGGGAATTTGGCCAAAGTAAAAAGAAGGAAGAAACATATGGTCACCAAGGCTTGTAATTTCGGCACAAAGCAAAGGAAAAAGAAAAGAATTTGAGAGGAAAACAATGCACTATTGCTCTACTATGTTTTGGCAAGGTGGGTTGCAAAATTGAGAGAAATGGCACAAAGTGGCCAAAAGGATTTCTGGCCAAAACAAAGCCAGGATTTTACCAAAAGCCAAAATAAAATTTCAGCCACCAATTACTCCAAAACCGTCCACATGCATCCCCCCTTAAGATTAGAGTTTGGCCTCCTAAGCTTTCCAAAACATCATCCATGGAATTAGCCTCATGTCCCCATTTCTTTCCTATTTCTCTTGATTCCTTTCCCCAACTTCAACCTTGCCTTATTCTTTTAGCCACCTTACCAAAATAATGAAGTCCACCATTGCAATATTTATTCCTTGACCGACACATAAGGAAGGGAAGCAAAAGTAAAAGTCAAATTGCATACAAAGTGATTCGAACTCCTTCCTTCAAGGTAATACATGTGGTGCCATAGCCTCTTTACTAACTGCTCACTTATGCTAGCTATTTCATCAATTATTTCCATATGCTTTAAGGTCACTTACTCCATCTCCTTAAAGTGCTAAAATATCAAATTTTTCCTAAGGCCCAATTAAACCCGAGACTTCATAGAAACCCTGTAAACTCCAAATTCACTTAACTAACAAGTCTAATTTGCAATAATGCCATTCTCTTCTCAAAATTTAAACATTCCTACGCCCACGGCCCATTGGGCCCAATCCTACTAAGCCCAATTTTGGGATGTTACAGAAGGAGCACAAGTGATTTGTATTAACCAAATCATTATCGTCGACTCGTCAAGTAAGTAGGGTAAGAACATTGTTATAAGATTTGTTTTGGCCAAAGGTGGGATAATTGCTAACAACTATTTCGCTCACCAAATATTGTTAGGACGGGATTTCAATAGCCAAAGGGTAGGATCAAGGGAGATCACATTCGTGGTAAGTGGAGTTTGCCTAGTAAAGTGTTTTTAGTTACAATTATCAAAGTAGAGACTAACCTTCTGTCAACTATCATTATAGGTGTTGAAACCGGTGGAAAGCACAACTCGTTATTATGGTGTGTAATCCCGTACCTTCCGTATACATATCTGAAATGGTGTGTAATATCACACTTCTCTAAAATTTTGTATGAAATATTCTGTGAATCGATCAAAATACCAAAGAAAACCAAAAATCGGCATCCGTGATCACTCGGGCGTGCGTATGATCGTAGTGGTAATTGTATTTTATAATAAAATAGTTTCGATTAGAAGCAGTGATGTGTATTTGAAAAATCATGAAAAATAGGATAAAAGGAATTAGAAAGTGAATAAGATATCAAATTAAAGCTTACCGTGTCTGTTTTAATATGGAAGAAACGGTGAAGGAAAAGGAATTTTATATTCCAAGATATGTTAATTTTAGTGAGACTGGTTCTGAATGGCTTCGTGGTTCCCTATCTGTCTTGGTAAAATCAGATAAAATTGTAAAAAGTGAATTATGAGTTATAATTAATGTGTATGGATTCCTTAGTGAGTCTATTTTCAATAGAGACAAGTGGGAGCAGCATATGAAAACCGTATAGTGAGATATTTGAATTTTGGGTAAGAGAGGTCAGAATTGTTGGACAGTGAAACAAGGAAAACTTTAAAGAATAAACTATAATAAATGGTTAAGCCAAAAATTTTGGAAAAATTGTAGTAAGAATATATATGAGTATAGTTTCAACGAAAATTTACGGATCTGAATTTTGAGCTTCCTAACACGAGTTATAGTCATTTTAGTCAAAGTGATGCAGTTGGACAGTTTCAATTTGTATGCCCCAAATTAGTAGTTAAAGTCTTAGGTTGCAAATTTACCAAATTACCCTTAGTGGGTAAAATTATCGAATTACCCTCGATGGGTAAAATTTTTAAAATGCCCTTATAGGCCGAATTATAGAAATGCCCCTGATGGGCCGATTTGATATTTTGCTATGTGGGCCAAATCGATATATTTTGCTATGTGGGCCAAATCGATATATTTTGTTATGTGGGCCAAATCGATATAATTGCTAAATTGGCCGTTTGATATATGAATATGTGGGCCGATTGAATAAAATTGCTATATGGGCAAATCTAAAATTTGCAAAATTGGCCAAGATGATTCTCTGCTCAATGGGCCAACTTGATAAATTGTTATAATGGCCATAATTTTTGTAAATAAATATACGAATAAATTATTGTGATTCGTTATGCATTACATACATGAATTGCATGGGGTGGGAAAATGATGAAGAGAATTTTTGGTAGCTCTGCTACATAATTTTGGTGGCCCTGTCACAAATTTGTATAGTGGCAATGTCACGTAAATTCTATTATTTTGGTGGCTTGTCCACAACTAAATTTGCTATAAATGGCTTAATGCCTGTAATTGGTGTGTTGGCGGGGTGGGTTGACTAAAGATCCCCACAGGTGTGTTGGTTGGTATGGGTGGTGTGTAGCAGATGGATTACTAAGCTTGGTTTGGGAATTTGCATTTCATATACATGTTATATTTTGATATATTATTGTTATTGTAAATGGGCTTAGGCCCAAATAATTGCTTAATGAGATTTTGGCCCAGTGGACAACGGTAAGCGGGTTATACATTGAGTTCTTATAACTCACCCCCCTTTCTCAACCTTGTAAGTAATGCTCAGTGATGAAGACTTGGGGCGATGGATGACTCGGTGGAGGCCATGCTTCGAAAATAACATTTTCAAATATTAGTAAACTATTTTCCGTTTTATTTCATTACTCCTGCTATTTTGGGTTTTTATATTGTAATAAGGCCACTGGAGTATTTTTATTATTTGTTTTACATTTGATATACTTATTATCTTGCTTAAATTGTTTTAAATGAGAATTTTCTAAAAACTTAAATAAAGATTTTCTAAAATAGATTAACAAATGGTTTTCATAACAAACTTTTACAAATATTTTTAACTCAAAAATTTTCTCTCGAATTATCAACGATGTTTCCAAAAGTCACGGTTTTATAAGATCACTAGTTCAAATATCGATTCTTCAATCAGCATTTCAAAGATTAGTAATATTTTTATCAAATATTTCTAAACAAATTTATTTTTCTTAACTATAATAAAAATAACTTCATCTTTAGTTACAAGTTCTTTATACGTTTTTGAAAAACTCTTCAGTGTGACATGCCAGATTCGGGCCTAACTTCTAGGCCGGGCTTGGGGTGTTACATTTTATGGTATCAGAGCCTAGTTGTAAAACTTGGCTGTGGTTTGGGTTCAAAAGCGTTTTTGAAAAGTTGTTTGAATTTTAAATTATAAATACATGTTCTAAAGGAAGTATGGCACCACGGGTATCCGGCACCAAGTCAAGTAAGTATTTGTTTTCATGATTATTATGTTATTACTATGGTAGAAAAATTCCAAAAATAGAATACTCTAGAACTATTAGCTTTAGGAGTTAAAACTATAGAGACTAAGACTCTAGGATGCGGATTCGACTCTCGAAAACAAATTTTCTACTCACACTTCATAAAACATTGCTTAATAAACATTGAGTAGTATATTAATTCAGAAGACTTGTAATCAAATTAAATCGACTTAGTGAACATGAGCGCTAAAAGACGTGGACGTTGTGGACGTAGACATGGTAGAGGCTGAGGTGCTAGGGCTAGATCTTCAGCACCGAGGCATGTTTCCAAAAGGAAGGTGTTGGCATTACCAGTGGCTGAAACGAAATCTCATGACTGAGTTGGGGTTGTCGATCTGACTCAGATAGTTAAAGAAGTATTGGAGGAGGTTAAAGAATCGGTAAGGCACTTCGAGTTGGGTGCATGGACTGTAAGAAGAAAAGAGATCGTAGTTCTTTTGGGCTGCAGTCAAGTTCTGTGAAGCATGTTAAGGCACGTCCAAACTTTCTAGTTTGCGATTATTGCGGAAGGTGTCATTTGGGAGAATACTGGAGGAGGTCAGGAGCATGTTTGAGATGTGGGTCTAAGGAGCATAAGGCTCGAGATTGTTCCATCACCATTAAGACGGGTATGTTTTGGTTGAATGTAGAAAATTTTATGAATGAGTGATAAATACCTGTTTGCTTCTGAGGATTTGATATTTGATGATGTGAAGAATTTCCAAAGTTGAAGATAAAAAGCGAATTAGTGTTATTAAGATCGAGTCTTGTGAATGAAAGCATAGTAGTGTGATTTGAGCGATGCGTTTAGTAGTAGGATGGAAATTTCGAGGACAAAATTTCATTAAGGAGGGTAGAATTGTAACATCCCGAAATTGGGCCTAGTAGGATTAGGCCTAATGGGCCTTGGGCGTAGGAATGTTTAAAATTTTCAAGAATATGAGAATGGCGTTGTTGCAAATTGGACTTATTAGTTAAGTGAATTTGGAAAGTTACTAGGTTTCTATGAAGTTTCGGTGTAATGTCCTGATTTTGGGGGTCTGTGCATTTGGTATGTTGCATGGCTAAATTAGTAGGTTAAGGCCTTGAGGTGTGTATTGGGCTCAGGTTTGGGCTTAAACACAGGTTAAATTGATTATAAATAGTGTTAGTTTATGAATTAAGTTAAGTAAGTATGTTCAAGAGTAAGTGGGCTTGTGGCCCAACATTTGGAGGTGCTATAAGTGGGCATGTAGGTGGCATCACAAGGGGGAGGAGTTTGGGCCTAATGTGGCCGCTTGGGGCCCAAATTGATGGGTCAAAATTTGGCACTCCTAGGGGAAGGGGGAGGACGGCATGTGCTACAATTTAGGAGCTTGAATTCTTTTATTTTTGGATAATTAAAAGATGATAATAGGGAAGGGAAGAGTTGTTTTTAAGGTGGTCTCTTTTAAAGGTAAGATAATGATTAAGTTATCAGGTGAGATAAGAGCTATCAGGAGAGAGAGAGAGTTGGCCGAAACTCCAACTCTGTGTGTGTATTACCAAAATTTAGTAGCCAAAGTGTCCATCTTTTCTTTCATTTTTCCTCTTTTTTTCTCATCTTTCTCTTAAGCCAAAATTCTTTTCTTCCTTTTCTCTCTTCTTCTTGACAAAACCGAAATTCCTTAGCCTTATTCTCCTTTCCAAAATTCTTCTAAAGCCAAATACCCTGGTTCCCATCTTCTTCTCCCATAGCCGAACCTCTCCTGGGTAGTCTCTTTTTCCCGAAGGTGCACCATAGCCGAATACACCTCTTTAGTTTGGTAAGTTTTTGGGATTTTCTTCTCTGCGATTTCTCTCTACTTCAATTAGTATCTAACCCAAATCATATTTTTCCTAAGGCTCTATCGGTTTCACTCTCTGCTATTGGTAGCTGAATCCTGTCTTGCTGTGCCCTGTATTGCCAATTTGTGGAAAAGCCGAAGGTAGGTTGGTGGTAGGTTCGGCCAAATGGCCACTTTTGTGTTCTTTCCTCTTTGGCCGAATGTTGTATGGTACTCGATTGGTTGTGATCAGCGATTTGGTTTAATCTTTTGGGCTTGGCCGAATGTAGGTAGGAAGGCGACAATTTCTTAAGGGCTTTTTAGGATTCGACGGATTAGGTAAGGGTTCGTTTTAAGTATACGATTAATTTAATTAATTAGATCTCATCGTTTTATTGGTTTAGTGACCAAGGAGTTATTATGGACACTAATAACAGTCAAGCGATAGGAGGGGTTGGATCTGTAAACCTAACGCTAAAGTACAAGAAACGATTAGTATCGGGAGTGCAAGATAGGCCATCTGGGTGCGGGCCGACATCGAAGTAAATCGTAGGCTGATAGTCGTAGTCTCGAGTGACAGTAGCGTAGAAGCAGTAAAAACGCTAGTACGAGAACCAGGTGTGTAACTCTTACACACTTTCTTTACTTAATATGTTAATTGTTATGTGTTGATAAAAGCTGGAGTGACGGCTATGGTTACCAAGATACCCTTGTGGGTAACAGGCGAGGATGTCGGTAAGTAGTTATGTTTCTTGTGTTGATTGTGATCTATGAGAGCATGATATTCTATATACATAATTATGTATGTTAAGCATGATCATACTGATATTGTTTGCATGAATATATGTTATGGGTAATAAGAGGAGGGGGAGAATGATCTATCAGACTGTCACCAGTGATTTGGTATCACACAGTGGGTTGGCCCCACATATTATAATATTGTGACTATGTCTCGTTGGTTTAGCGACACCAAGTGGTTTGGTACCACATATGTTTATTTGTGACTTGGTCACCAGTTGTTTGGCACCACCAGTGGTTTGGTACCACAAGGGGTAGATTTGGGAGATGTGGATGGATATCTAGGTTGATGGGTTGCATGACATACATATTTGTATATGAAATTGTGTAAGAGCATAACGTCTTTTGGGATGGGGGTTTACACACTGAGTCTAAGTGATTCACCCCTTCCTTTATATTTTGCAGATAAACCTTAGATCGTGGATTTGGAGCCGGAGTGGATTCAAGGTGGCCATGCTCAGCATTCGTTTTATTATAAAGTTTTCATTTGGACATAGTTGTTTATTTGCTTTGGGATTTCAGCGTTGTAATAAGGCCGCTTAACTTTTATTTTTGGGACGCTTTATTTGGTTGTTTCTATAACTTTTGTTAAGCATACCTGGTAAATATGAACTGGTTGTTTTCAAAACCTCGATGAGTACTTGTTTTCTGAAATGTTCACTGATTAAGTAAAAAATGCGGAGTAACAACAAGACAACTAAGTTTTTTTTCTAAAACAAGTTTTAACACATTTTAAACGTCACAAGATCCAACTTCGTTTTCTCTAAAATTATCCAAAATTTTTCTCCTTAAACAAATTGACAAATCGATTTTCAAAACATTTTTCTTCCCCGTGGCACGCCAGATTCTGTTGTAGCGTTTCGACCGAATTTGGGGTGTTACATCCGGGTTCAAGTTGGGCCTTAGTAAAATTTTGTGTTTAAGCCTATTAAGGAGAGATAGTAAGTGACCTCAAAGCTTATGGAAAATAAATGAGTAAATTGCTAGCATAAATCAGCTTATGGTAAAAGGGTCATGGCGCCACATGATGTGCTTTGAGGGAAAAGGTTCAAATCCCATTGTGTGCAAATTTTGACTATTATTTTTGCACTCTTTCCTAATGTGTCGGTGAAGATTATAGATAAGGCAAGTTGGACTTTTAATTTTGGCAAGGCGGCTAAGGAAATAAGGAAAGGGTGATGGTAAGGTAAGGAATCAAAAGAAAAGGGCAAGTAAGGGGAACAAGTGGCCTTTTTCAAGGGAAGTGTTATGGAAAGTGTGGTTGGCCAATTTTGACCATTATGGCCATGAATGTGGATGGTTTTGTGGGTAAGAGAGGTAGCCAAATTTTTCTTGGGTCATTTTGCAAAGCTTTGTGCATGATAAGGTTTTGGTTCTTTTAGCATTTTGGTTACTCTTCCTTGCCAACATCTTTTTCTTCCCTTTTCGTTTTGGCCTAAACACCTAGTGCATTTGTTCATTTTACTCCTTTGTTTTGCCTTAACCCCAATTCATTTTTGGTTCATCTTCTTTAGTTGGCCGAAACTAACAAGCACTTTTTCTCCATCCATTCTTTCCTTTTGACCATTTCATCAACCTTTTCTTCTTCTTTAATCAACATCACTTTGTATGATCTTCTTGTTCGATTTTCTCTATAGCCGAACCATTATCATCCTATTTCTTTATCATTTTGTTCTCTATCTTGTGGGAAAACCTCATCTTGATTGAATCGGTAAGTAGTAGTTTTCTCTTTGTCAATAACCTTGTTTCCTTCGAGTTTTTCCTTAATAAATCGTGTGTTCTTCCTTCTCTCTCTTGTTGAGTCTGAGTTACATTCTTTTCTGTGATATGGCCATCATTGGGCTTAGGATTTTCAACAAGGTGAAGGAGCACAAGTGATTTGTATTAACCAAATCGTTATCTTCGACTCGTCAAGTAAGTAGGGTAAGAACATTGTTATAAGATTTGTTTTGGCCAAAGGTGGGATAATTGCTAACAACTATTTCACTCACCAAATATTGTTAGGACGGGATTTCAATAGCCAAAGGGTAGGATCGAGGGAGATCACATTCATGGCAAGTGGAGTTAGCCTAGTAAAGTGTTTCTAGTTATGATTATCTAAGTAGAGACTGACCTTCTGTCAACTATCATTATAGATGTTGAAATCGGTGGAAAGCACAACTCATTATTAAGGTGTGTAATCCCGTACCTTCCGTATACATAACTGAAATGGTGTGTAATCTCACACTTCTCTGAAATTTTGTATGAAATATTCTGTGAATCGGTCGAAATACAGAAGAAAACCAAAAATTGGCATCCGTGATCACTCGGGCGTGCGTATGATCGTAGTGGTAATCATATTTTGTAATAAAATAGTTTCGGTTAGAAGCAGTGACATGTATTTGAAAAATCACAAAAACTAGGATAAAGGGAATTAGAAAGTGAATAAGATATCCAATTAAGAAGCAGAGAAGGAAAATGAATTTTATATTCCAAGATATGTTAATTTTAGTGAGACTGGTTCTGAATGACTTCGTGGTTCCCTGATCTATCTTGGTAAAATTAGATAAAATTTTACAAAGTGAATTATGAGCTATAATTGATGTGTATGGATTCCTTAGTGAGTCTATTTTCAATAGAGACAAGTGGGAGCAGCATATGAAAACCGTATAGTGAGATGTTTGAATTTTGGGTAAGAGAGGTCAGAATCATTGGACAGTGAAACGAGGGAAAATTTAAAGAATAAACTATACTAAATGGTTAAGCAAAAAATTCTAGAAAATTTTTAATAATAATATATATGAGTCTAGTTTCAAGGAAAATTTACGGATCTGAATTTTGAGTTTCCTAACACGAGTTATAGTCAGTTTAGTCAAAGTGACGCAGTTGGACAGTTTCAATTTGTATGCCCCAAATTAGTAGTTAAAGTCTTAGGTTGTGAAATTACCAAATTACCCTTAATGGGTAAAATTACCGAATTACCCTCGATGGGTAAAATTTTGAAAATTTTGTTATAGGCCTAATTACAAAAATGCCCCTGATGGGCCGATTTGATATATTTTTCTATGTGGGCCAAATCGATATATTTTGCTATGTGGGCCAAATCGATATATTTTGTTATGTGGGCCAAATCGATATAATTGCTAAATGGGCCATTTGATATATGAATATGTGGGCCGATTGATAAAATTGCTATATGGGCAAATCTAAAAATTTGCAAAATGGGCCAAGATGATTCTCTGCTTAATGGGAAACTTCATAAATTGTTATAATGGCCATAATTTTTGTAAATAAATATACGAATAAATTATTGTGATTCGTTATGCATTACATACATGAATTGCATGCGATGGGAAAATGATGAAGAGAAGTTTTTGTAGCCCTGCTACATAATTTTGGTGGCCCTGCCACAAATTTGTATAGTGGCAATGTCACGTAAATTCTGTTATTTTGGTGGCTTGTCCACAACTAAATTTGCTATAAATGGCTTAATGCCTGCAATTGGTGTGTTGGCGGGGTGGGTTGACTAAAGATCCCCACAGGTGTGTTGGTTGGTACGGGTGGCGTGTAGCGGATGGATTACTAGGCTTGGTTTGGGAATTTGCATTTCATATACATGTTATATTTTGATATATTATTGTTATTGTAAATGGGCTTAGGCCCAAATAATTGCTTAATGAGATTTTGGCCCAGTGGACAACGGTAAGTGAGTTATACACTGAGTTCTTGTAACTCACCCCTCTTTCTCAACCCTTGTAGGTAATGCTCACTGATGAGGACTTGGGGCCATGGATGACTCAGTGGAGGCCATAATTCGGAAATAACATTTTCGAATATTAGTAAACTATTTTCCATTTTATTTCATTACTTCTGCTATTTTGGGTTTTTTATGTTGTAATAAGGCCTCTGGAGTATTTTTATTATTTGCTTTACGTTTGGTATACTTATTATCTTGCTAAAATTTTTTTAAATGAGAATTTTCTAAAAACTTAAATAAATATTTCCTAAAATGGATTAACAAATGGTTTTCATAACAAACTTTTACAAATATTTTTAACTCGAAAATTTTCTCTCGAATTATCAACGATGTTTCCAAAAGTCACGGTTTTATAAGATCACTAGTTCAAATATCGATTCTTCAATCAGCATTTCAAAAATTAGTAGTATTTTTATCAAATATTTCTAAACAAATTTGTTTTTCTTAACTATAATAAAAATAACTTCATCTTTAGTTACAAGTTCTTTATACGTTTTCGAAAAACTCTACAGTGTGACACGCCAGATTCGGGCCTAACTTCTAGGCTGGGTTTAGGGTGTTACAAAATTTTTATCTCAAGTATGCCAACTACTAGTTTAATGTCTTCGTTTAGCCCATCTTCAAATCTTTTACACATTATATCTTAGGTCGAAACACTCTCTCGGGCATACCGACTGAGTCTCACAAATTTTCACTTATACTCTGTCATAGTCATCCGACCCTATTTCAACTCAAGAAATTCTTTGCATTTCTGGTTGATAAATCTCTGGTTGATGTATTTCTTATGGAACTCAGTCTAAAAGAATTCCCAGGTCACTCGGTCTTTCGAAACCACCGATACTAGTGTATTCCACCAGTGTTATGCAGTGTCTCGTAGCAAAGATATGGCATATTTTAAGCACTTGTCAGGGGTGCAAGATAACTCGTCAAACATCTGTATAGTATTATTGACCCGCTCAGCATCATCATCATCAGTGGCTCTGAACTCTTTGGCCCCGTGTTTTTTGATTTTATCAACAGGAGGCTTAAGCAATCTCAACAGATCACTCACTTGAGGTATAACAGGTATCGAAGATGGATTAGTTGGGGGTGGAGGTTGTTGTGCAGCTGGATTAGTCCGGATATATTGAGTAAACGAGTCGTTCATCATTTGGTTAGAGGCTTGTTTAGCCTCTCCCTCCTTGTTACTCGAACTCGGTCAAGAATCAACTGGCGTTGTCCCTTGCGCGAGATCAGGCGCTATACTCTCAACATCATCAGCTACGGCTCTACCGGGATCCATTACTATACAAAAACACATTTTTAGATGTCAGAAGTCATCACGCTATCGCAGTATATAAAAATATGGCATGTATAGCTAGACTCACATGCGCTACGTTGTCCTAGAACCGACTAAACCGTAGCTCTGATACCAATCAAATGTAACACCCCTAACCCGTATCCGTCGCCAGAATGGGGTTATGAGGTATTACCGAACACGTCACAACTGTTATACAATCATATAATCACTTAAGTCATATTAAAATATATTTATGTATTCACATAGCATTTACGGATTTTATCTCAAAATCCAACTGAATTAAAACCGAACATATACATATATATATATATATATATGACATTTTATTTCATAATAATATACATGAATTCACTAAACCAAAATCATATGCGGCATTATCATTATAGAACCTTAACTGAACATGCTATATACATTTATTCAAGTCACAAAATAATGCACCATTTCATATGCCTATTTTACCGTATTTAAAATACAAATACATAATCAAATCACCAGTCGACTTTAGGCATAAATCATTTTCTTCATTATCCATTTACTACGTACTCAAAACAACTAAACCATTAATGTCTATAAAAGTTAGATCTAAAACATGCATCTCTCAATTAACTAACATTACCCAAGTTTATCATGTACATTATTTACTATCCTTAAGCTCATTTAAAAGACGACTACACATCATTCTATAAGACCAAAACATACTTATTTAACTATTACAAGCTTGCACATGTGTGTACTCCAAATGAACCATTTTCGAACATCCATATTTCATTATCACTACAAAACTAATTAATACATACTCGATCATTATAACACTCAAACCATAGCATATTTATGTTTTCATAATATTCTCTAAAACACATACTTATCAATATAAATATGAACACCAAAATCGAATCATATAATCACTTACATTTTCAAATCAAACATACTTTAAATACACCACATGTATATACAATATTTCTAAATACTTAATTATCACATAACATAATCTTAATTCAACTAACATCCAATATTAATATTATTGCGAAACACATAACTAATTATCACCTTTTTATTCAACTCATATCGCAAAACTTTATTACCTAGCATAAACCAAATTTATCACATACATGTAACTTGAATATCTCATTCAAATGCAAGCACAAATCATGATCAAATGTAGTCAAATTCAAGCATAAAAATTAAACACATCAAGCACCCATTCAAAAGCACATAAAATCCAACTTAAAAAAATGAACACGGACAAGCCATTTTTAAACCAAACCAAGCACAAACATGGAAATTAAGCCATTTTCCCATGGCTATTTATATATACATGATCCAAAACTAATCAAAAACCTAAGCAAGCCTGTACATGCCATAAGATTGAGTTAAAACTTTAACAAAATACCAAAAGAAGTAGATAGTGTGGTAGACTTTGTTGACAATCCTCGAGCTCGTAACGTGACTCCAAAATCTATAAAACAGAGGTAAACAAGAATACACACACAGTAAGCTATTTAATCTTAGTAAGTCTTAAGCAAAAACATATAAAACAACAAATACATATTAACATTTTGATAACAAGGCCAAATTTGCATAATATCAAATACAAGTTATCATTTAATACTAGATCACATTTAACATCACATTCATATATCATATGGTCGAATATAATCAATCATATACATATATAAAATTTCACTTTTATTATTACAAACACATCAATAGGTCGAATCACTTATATGTTCAAATACGTTAACACATAATTCATATTCACATAACCTTTTATCATTTCAATTAACCAACGTACCTTATTTTCATATAAATAATTATCTAACACATACCTGAACATGTAATTCCATTTCACATTCGTTCTTTACTTCACATTGCCCGTTGAACCGTTCAGAATTAAAAAGGACACGCGGATAGTCAAAAAGCTCGTACAATGTCAACGTCCCAGACGTGGTCTAACATGTAATCACATATCGATGCCACTGTCCCAGACAGGGTCTTACACGAATCAAATACGATGCCAATGTCCCAAACATGGTCTTACACGTAAACAAAAATCGATGCCAAAATCCCAGACGTGGTCTTACATGAAAACACATATCAGAATCCTATGTCATGACATATGTATCCTATCTATTCCTAGGGTTCGTAGGGACTTTCGGACATTGAATCTCGATCGAAATGAGCTCGAAACATAGTTCCCTATCTCAAATTACATTCGCCAAACACATATATAATCAAATAATTCATTTCATCACATAACATTTATATATTCTCAAGTTTAACAACATTTAAATGCTTATAGACTTACCTAGGATATTGTCGGACGGTATAATCGACTATTTGACTACTTTCGATTTCCTCCAATCTAATTCTGCTTTCTTCCGTTCTTGATCTAAATAAATTCAAATTTAACTAATTTAAACACACATTCATTTAATTTAATCCAAAAACACATAAATGGGAAAATTACCATTTCACCCCTAACATTTTAAACTTTTTACAATTTAGTCCCTATTACATAAAACACAATATACACAAAATTTGCATATAACATAGCTAGGCCAAATCTTCCTATGGTCCATCTAAGTCCACACATTTCATTTATTTCACATTTTAGTCCCTCAAAATATTATTTTTACAATTTTAGCCCTAATTACTCAAATTCACCAAAATTCCAAGACAAAACATGTTAATTCAAAACATATCTTCCATAATCTATCATCTAACCACAAAAAATCACATGAATTAATCAATGGATTAACTCAAAATATTCATCAAAATAAAAAATTAAAGCATGGGCTTAGTACATTTCATAGCAACAATCTCAAAAACGTAAAAATTATCAAAAACCGAACAAAAACTAACCTTGAATCAAGCTAGATAGGTGTCGAAATGTTCAAAGCTTTTCTATTTTCTTTTTCTTTTCTCTTTTCGGTGAACAAGATGAATATGGCTTTTAATTTTATGTTTGTTTTATTATAATAACTTTATAATATGTTATTTATTATTTTAACATTTATAATTAATATAAAAACTATATAATATAACCATAATTGTAACACCCTTACCCGTGTCCTACAACGGGACCAATTGCGAGGCATTACCATGCTTAACCTTACTTGAACGTGTAGTAACTGGATACAACATTTCGTTCAAACCCGTTTCTTGCTCATTCTAGGTCTATGTGGCCCTAAACCTACCTCCGAGAGGTTTCGGGATTTAACCGAGGACTTTTATGAACTTGGAAAACTTTTCATCAAAACAGGGGCCACACGCCCATGTTGAACTACGGACACGCCCGTGTACCCCTAAAACATTCCCATGTCTTCCACCCGTGGTCAACACTGACTAATTTCACACGGCCTTGACACGCCTGTGGCCTTAGCCCGTGTACCAAACCTTCTTATTCTGACTTATCCACACGGCTTATACACACGCCAATGTGCTTTAGTCGTGTGGAAACTTAAATTTCAAATGCAAGGTGCAGACCTCACACGGCTTGGGCGTACGCCCACGTACTAGCTGTGCCTCCCACACGGTCTAGACACACGCCCGTGTGTCTACCATTGTGGACAATTAGTGGGCTATCTACCAAGCCATTTTGCCACCCCACATCGCACACACGCAACTCCAATTCAAATCATTCCAATTTAAAAGATGACCAATTAATATATCTAGAAATTTAGAAATTAAGACATACACAAGAGCATACACTTCATGAATTTACCTTCATTAAGCAAAGGGATTTGCCAAGTATTGACCTAACTCAAGACCATTTACAAAATGACTTTAGTATCATACATAGCCAACACTTTGGATAAAAATTACAACTTAACAAAATACTCGAGTCCTATACATGCCATACTCAAAATAAGTCTAAATTGTTATACCAAAGTGATGTCGATAGTGTGATTCCGAGCTCGGACGTCCAATGATCCTCGAGCTAACTTGGTGAAACTACAAGGAAAAGGGAAGAGAGAGGGGTAAGCATATAGCTTAGTAAGTTTGCATGAAACTCTGGAATAACAATTTACTCAACTATAATCATTCATATCATGAAACAATGACAACATAGCACCAATGAATAAAATTACTTACTTGCACTTATTCACACTTATTCTTACTTACTCTTACCCATCTCATGTCAATATGATCTGGTAACTTTTTGTAACATCCTGAATAGGGCCTATGCATTTCCAGTTTAATTGTATGAAATGACAAGTTTCAAGTACTATGAATAAATTTTTGATACTTTGGAAACCTAGAAATGCATGGAAATGGAAATGAAAAATGAAAAATGGAAATGGAAATGGACATTTTTGGAAACTAAGACATTTTTGGAAACTTAGACATTTTGGGAAACCTGAACATTTTGGAAACCTGAACATTTTGGAAACCTAAACATTTTTGGAAACCTGAACATTTTGGAAACCTAAACATTTTGGAAACCTAAACATTTTGGAAACCTAAACATTTTGGAAACCCGAACATTTTGGAAACACGAAGATGTAAGGAAAATGGCAAGTTCTGAGCCATGTGAAAATTTTAGGAAACTTAGAAATAAGGCAGAATGACAAATTTTAAAGCCCAAAATAGGAAATAAGGGGCCTTAAAAGAAAAAGTTGGTGAATTTTGACATACAATCGAGCTTGGAAAAGTGGCACAAGTGTCACTTAGGGTTTATGGGAATGGTCGAGTTTGAGTCACTTGGAAAGCAATTATTGAAGGTTTAATTTTGCTTCCCAAGGCTAGGGGTGGACGGCACTTGGTTGCTAAAAAGGAGAGAGTTTTATTTTTATTAAAACTTGTCAAATTAAAGTGATAAATAAAGGATTTATTCTACTAAGATAAATGAGGAATTAAAGGATGGATTAAAGACTTTTTAATTTAATTAAGTGATAATTAATGGAGATTAAATTATCACTTGGGAGAGTAGTGGCCAAGTTTTGGACTCTTGGTCTAGCAATTTCAGTTAAAAGAGGAAAAGTGAGACTTTTCTCTCATTCACTCTCTTTGCCGAAATTTTGCTCTCTCTTCCCCCTCTCTTTGCCAAAATTTCCCCTAAGCAAGGACTCCATCTTTTCTTTTCCTTCCCTTTGCCATTGCCTAGTCAAAACCTTTCTCTTCCAATCTCGGTTAAATCTCCATAGCGGATCTCAAGAACTCAAGACAAGGAAACAAGTGATTAAAGACATCAAGGTAAGGATTAGCCATTCAATTTTCTTTCTTTCTTTTCTAGTTGCCGAAAGTAAAGGCCTAATCCCCATTCTTTTTTATCATGGCCGAATATACAAGGGATCTCAAGTTTCCACAACTACCGAATACAAAGATCAAGGATTTTAGGTAAAGACACTTGATTCTTGTTCCTTTAAATCGTTTAATCAAGGTTTAAGAAAATAACCTCTCTTATGTCAATGGTCGAATGTCAAAGGAGGAGTTTTCGGGATTTCAGATTCGAGGAAATTAAGGTAAGACATATTCGGCCAAAGGCCAATTACAACTATTTAAAGTTAGATCAGATCTAACATATGAATTTTAGGGATTTCGACAGATATTCAAGACAAAAAGGGAACTTTCGGGATTTGGAATCTATAAGGTAAGTCTCTAAAATATTCGGCCAATGGTTGTGAGATTATCTAGATTAATTCCTTAATTTTTGAAAAGCCGAAAAAACTAACCCATATTGAAATACAAGGTTGGCCGAATATCAAGTAGAGGAAAAACCAAACTTTCGGGATTTGTATAAACACCAAATCGGCAGAGGTGAGTTTCTTTTTACAAATCCTACTAGGATTTGGTTTTGTTTAAGCCAAAAAGGGTTTATTAATGTGTTTTAATTGGTGGGCCGAATATAGGAATTAATAGATCTAAAATTAGATCGGGATTCTCGAGATCTCAAGGAATCTATTAAGCGAAACAGGTGTGTACCCTTACTATCCTTCGATATTTTATGGCTAAATATTTTAATATATGATTATGAATAAGAATGTGAATGTGGCTATGTACCACAAATGTGGCAAAAGTACCTGTGCACGTTTCCTACTTCTGATAGGATTGTGAAATATGTTATTTTATAACATGCGAATATATGTGTATGAACATGAAATTAAGTTATGCATAATATATAAATTTTTGGGGCATTCGGGATTTTTGTGAAAGGGGGAGAACAGGTGTTGACTTCGGTCTCACCAACGAAGGTGTTGACTTCGGTCTCACCAACGAAATATGTTGACTACTGTCACATTGTGAAATTTTGGTAACCGGTTACAATAGTGTCTAAAGACACAACGTATAAATTTGATTATAGTGTCTAATGACACAACGTATATGGGCGAATGCCTTTGATGGAGAGTAGCGGATGGAGGGTTGACTTAGTAGTCCCCACGGTGTACAGGTTGGTACGGGGGAGTGTAGTGGATGGCTAATTAGGATTGGGTTTGGGTTGCATCATAATTTCATTATTGTATGGACTTAATGATTTGAACATGAATGCCTGATTTATTGAATGTTAGTATTGTGTGCACATTGAGTCTGTTGACTCACCCCATTGTGGGAATTATTTTTCGGTGATGAGCGGTGTGATGCAGGCGGGTGGACCATGAGGAGGCCATGCTACATGCGAAAAATTTCATTAGTTTGGACTTAATTTTATTTTTAGTCACGTTTGTTCTATTTTGGGTTTTACTTGATGTAATAAGGCCTTAAGGCCCATGGATTATACTTTATGTTTGCTTCTTGTTAAGTTTCATGCTAAGAACTTTATTGGATGTATTTAATTAAATGGGCTTACAAGATCAAATAAATGGGTTTCAATCTAAGCCCAATGAAAATAATAGTTTTTCCAAAATTTACAATTTTCTCTAAGTATCGAAAATGATTTTGAAATCGGTTTACTTTAGGAAATACCAGATCCGATTCAGGCTCGTGGGCCGGGTGTGGGGTGTTTCAGTTTGGTATCAAAGCCAGTTTTAAACTCTCGGCCTGTGGGCTAAGGCCCAAAACATTTTCAAAGCGAGCCAAATGATTTTTTTCTTTGAAACATAAGCGTGTTTTATGGCATGGCACCTAAGTCTCGACCCATGATCCACCGTAAGTACCCTAACTATATGTGTGATTACGTGAACTGCTTAAGGGTAGAAAAGGCATGGAACGTAGAATAGCATGATAGGAACTTGAACCCTAGGATTAGTCTACTCAAACACAAATACATAAGACTTAATACACTAGACAAACACATGATTAAGTCACCGAGCTAGGTGTGGTAATCTGTTGCGCGCATGTCTAGGAGTGGATTCAGTAAGAGCTTGGTATTTAAGCAGTCCTAGTGACTCACCTCCTCTTTACTCGAATCCTACCTGGTGCGTGGCAACCGTTCACCCTAACCAAGAGGACTTAGTCACGGGCTAAACCCAATAACTAAAACCCGAAAGGGACTAGCCGTATTTTTATGGAAACCCTAATTTTAAAAATTTCTAAATTACCCTCTTGATTTAAAAAGAATATTTTTATAAATTTTCCTGAAATATTTCTGATTTACAAATTTACTAAAATACCCCTAGTGGTAAAATTACAAAAAAATGCCCTGGTTATAAAATGTTCAACTACCCAATAGCTTTATCAAAATTACATCAATTTATAAATATTCAAAAACCCTAATTTGCAAACTATCAAAAATACCTTGATTTTTCGAAAATTATATAATTGCCCCTAACTTACTAAAATTACCAAAATGACCCTAACTTCCAAATTTATGGAACTTCATCGTTTTGGAAAATAAATTTCTCAAAAGAACCCTCAAAGTTTTGCAACTTCAAATATCCCGATTTATTAAAATTTTACAATTTACCGGTTTGTGGAAAATTACCAAAATACCCCAAGGTCTAAAATTTCTAAAATACCCTCGGATCTCAAAAAAATCCAAAATACCGGGAACTTAAAATACCAAAGATACTTTGTGACAAAATCATCAAGAAACCTTATTTTGACAAATTACGAAAATACCTCAGAGGACAAATTACGAAAATACCCCGGGTAGTGGAAAAACAACAACAAATGAAAACTACAACATTTCTCTGAATGAACTAAGGTTCATAATTGTTTGATGGATGTATGAGTGAATGAAAAGGCTGTATGCATGTATGAATACGAAAGAACCACTTCTAAAAGTTCTTTCCATAAAACTTCTTCGCGGTTAATCAGTGAAACAAAATTTTTTTTAATACATAAAACTTCTTAATCAGATTAAATCTCGACGTTAGAAATGAGTTCTAAGGGACGTGAACTTAGAGATTGTGCCTAGAAAGTATGATAGTTCTTTAAGATCAGAGTGCGCAGCAATAGCATAGTGTGGTGAGTTAGACTGCATTTAATGAGCGATAGTAAGTAATTTCGAGGACGAAATTATTTTTAAGGGGTAGAATCGTAACATCCTGAATAGGGCCTATGCATTTCAGTTTAATTGTATGAAATGACAAGTTTCAAGTACTATGAATAAATTTTGATACTTTTGGAAACCTAGAAATGCATGGAAATGGAAATGAAAATGAAAATGGAAATGGACATTTTGGAAACTAAGACATTTTGGAAACTTAGACATTTTGGGAAACCGAACATTTTGGAAACCTGAACATTTTGGAAACCTAAACATTTTGGAAACCTGAACATTTTGGAAACCTAAACATTTTGGAAACCCGAACATTTTGGAAACACAAGATGTAAGGAAAATGGCAAGTTCTGAGCCATGCGAAAATTTTAGGAAACTTAGAAATAAGGCCTAATGACAAATTTTAAAGCCCAAAATAGGAAATAAGGGCAAGAGGGCCTTAAAAGAAAAAGTGGGTGAATTTTGACATACAATCGAGCTTGGAAAAGTGGCCTAAAGTGTCACTTAGGGTTTATGGGAATGGCCTGAGTTCGAGTCACTTGGAAAGAAATTATTGAAGGTTTAATTTTGCTTCCCAAGGCTAGGGGTGGACTAAGACTTGGTTGCTAAAAAGGAGAGAGTTTTATTTTTATTAAAACTTGTCAAATTAAAGTGATAAATAAAGGATTTATTCTACTAAGATAAATGAGGAATTAAAGGATGGATTAAAGACTTTTAATTTAATTAAGTGATAATTAATGGAGATTAAATTATCACTTGGGAGAGTAGTGGCCAAGTTTTGGACTCTTGGTCTAGCAATTTCAGTTAAAAGAGGAAAAGTGAGACTTTTCTCTCATTCACTCTCTTTGCCGAAATTTTGCTCTCTCTTCCCCCTCTCTTTGCCGAAATTTCCCCTAAGCAAGGACTCCATCTTTTCTTTTCCTTCCCTTTGCCATTGCCTAGTCAAAACCTTTCTCTTCCAATCTCGGTTAAATCTCCATAGCCGGATCTCAGTAACTCAAGACAAGGAAACAAGTGATTAAAGACATCAAGGTAAGGATTAGCCATTCAATTTTCTTTCTTTCTTTTCTAGTTGCTGAAAGTAAAAGGCCTAATCCCCATTCTTTTGATCATGGCCGAATATACAAGGGATCTCAAGTTTCCACAACTACTAGAATACAAAGATCAAGGATTTTAGGTAAAGACACTTGATTCTTGTTCCTTTAAATCGTTTAATCAAGGTTTAAGAAAATAACCTCTCTTATGTCTATGGCCGAATGTCAAAGGAGGAGTTTTCGGGATTTCAGATTCGAGGAAATTAAGGTAAGACATATTCGGCCAAAGGCCAATTACAACTATTTAAAGTTAGATCAGATCTAACATATGAATTTTAGGGATTTCGACAGATATTCAAGACAAAAGGAACTTTCGGGATTTGGAATCTATAAGGTAAGTCTCTTAAATATTCGGCCAATGGTTGTGAGATTATCTAGATCAATTCCTTAATTTTTGAAAAGCCGAAAAAACTAACCCATATTGAAATACGAGGTTGGCCGAATATCAAGTAGAGGAAAAACCAAACTTTCGGGATTTGTATAAACACCAAATCGGCAGAGGTGAGTTTCTTTTTACAAATCCTACTAGGATTTGGTTTTGTTTAAGCCAAAAAGGGTTTATTAAAGTGTTTTAATTGGTGGGCCGAATATAGGAATTAATAGATCTAAAATTAGATCGGGATTCTCGAGATCTCAAGGAATCTATTAAGCGAAACAGGTGTGTACCCTTACTATCCTTCAATATTTTATGGCTAAATATTTTAATACATGATTATGAATAAGAATGTGAATGTGGCTATGTACCACAAATGTGGCAAAAAGTACCCAGGTACGTTTCCTACTTCTGATAGGATTGTGAAATATGTTATTTTATAACATGCGAATATATGTGTATGAACATGAAATTAAGTTATGCATAATATATAAATTTTTGGGGCATTCGGGATTTTTGTGAAAGGGGGAGAACAGGTGTTGACTTCGGTCTCACCAACGAAGGTGTTGACTTCGGTCTCACCAACGAAATATGTTGACTACGGTCACATTACGAAATTTTGGTAACTTCGGTTACAATAGTGTCTAAAGACACAACGTATAAATTTGATTATAGTGTCTAATGACACAACGTATATGGGCGAATGCCTTTGATGGAGAGTAGCGGATGGAGGGTTGACTTAGTAGTCCCCACGGTGTACAGGTTGGTACGGGGGAGTGTAGTGGATGGCTAATTAGGATTGGGTTTAGGTTGCATCATAATTTCATTATTGTATGGACTTAATGATTTGAACATGAATGCCTGATTTATTGAATGTTAGTATTGTGTGCACATTGAGTCTGTTGACTCACCCCATTGTGGGAATTATTTTTCAGGTGATGAGCAGTGACGGACCGGGCCGGTGGACCATGAGGAGGCCATGCTACATGCGAAAAATTTCATTTAGTTTGGACTTAATTTTATTTTTAGTCACGTTTGTTCTATTTTGGGTTTTACTTGATGTAATAAGGCCTTAAGGCCCAGTGGATTATACTTTATGTTTGCTTACTGTTAAGTTTCATGCTAAGAACTTTATTGGATGTATTTAATTAAATGGGCTTACAAGATCAAATAAATGGGTTTCCAATCTAAGCCCAACTGAAAATAATAGTTTTTCCAAAAATTTACAATTTTCTCTAAGTATCGAAAATGATTTTGAAATCGGTTTACTTTAGGAACATACCAGATCTAGTTCAGGCTCGTGGGCCGGGTGTGGGGTGTTTCACTTTTACTTACTCAAGATACCTGTATCACTATTCATGTAGTTTAGCACCTTTGCTAACATAGCCATATACTCACATATTTATCATTCATACAAGGAACATCACTCAAGGCCATCCATAGATAATCTTGGATATAGGCCTACTCATTTACTTGACTATTTTGCTTATGAATAAATCGAATCATCATGAATCATTCCAGCTTAACATACATAAGATTTGGTGCCAATTCATATCCCAGATATAGTCTTACATTGGATCATTCCTTAGTGCCGACGCCATATCCCAGATATGGTCTTATACGGGATCTCATAACTCGATTTCGATGCCATATCACGGATATGGTCTTACTCGAGATCGTTCTTAGGTGCTGAATCCATATCCCAAATATGGTATTATATGGGACCTTTCCTTTCTCATATGCATACGTAGGTAATATACTTACCCCGGGACTATAACCGAAACTACATTTTAGCCTATTCTCATCGTTTACTCATCGAGACTCTATAGCTTGATTTTGTTCACAATAAAATGCATTAACACAATAATTGAACAATTTCAAATACCAAACATTATGAAATACTAATTTCATACAAACTTACCTCGAATCTCAAAATGTGTCTCTATGTTCGATTTAGTCTTCAACTTTGTTCTTGCCTCGGTTTTGGTCTGGGCTTCGTGTTTCTTGATCTATAATAATAATTTTTTCTTGTTAAACACATTCATTGACTAAATCGACTCATAATTCATATTTTGGAAAAATTATGATTTTGCCCTTAAACTTTCACATAATTACACTTTCGCCTCTAGGCTCATAAAATGATTTTCATTCAACTTTCTTGCATTTCAAGCTAGCCGAATCATTTCCTTAATTATAGAAACATTAAATTCCCACTATTTCACTCATGTATGACCATTTCTATAACTTTACAAATTGGTCCTTTTTATGCATCTTTCATGAAAATCACTTAGAAAAAGATGTTTATCATACATCAAACTTTCATAATCTTCCATAAAACATCAAAATACATGCATGTCATACATGGGTAAATTTTTGAACATAAACCCTAGCTCAACATATGGCTAGAAATAGCTAAACCGAGCTAGGAGGGTTTCAAAAATACAAAGCACTTTAAAAATGGGGCTAGGATGCACTTAATTTAAGCTTGAAAATGAACAAAACCCTAGCTATGGAGTCCTTGAAAATTTCGGCACCATGGGGAAGAAGATGGACATGATTTTTGGCTTATTTTCCCTTTTTATTCTTTAATTAACCAAATGACCAAAATGCCCTTAATGACCCTTTCTTAAGATTTTTCCTTCCCATGTACATTTTTGTCCATCATCAAATATAATGGTCTAATTGCTAAATAAGGACCTCTAGGATTTTTCATAATTCTATTTCATACTTGAACCTTCTAGAATCTCGCATTTTCTATTCTTTGCAATTTAGTCCTAATGGACAATTTATTCACTAATTTATGAAATTTCTTCATGTGACTTTCACACAGTCATGTAAATACCTCATAAGCCTTGTAAAATCATTTAAACACATATTTTCTACTTCGAATTTGTGGTCTCGCACCACTATTCTGACTAAGTCCTAAATCGAGCTATTTCAATAATGTCATCCATCACTTATTCAATGGCAAAATTGCAACATAAAACTTCCATATTAAAAAGACAACAACAATTAGGCACTTTCATATTTAACCATCAAATTTTTATTTTACGCGATTAAGCCCTTTTATTTAATCGGACACTCAAACGACAAAATTAAAACACAAAAATTTCACACAAGCAAATTCACACATAATAACACAGAAAATAATTTTAAAATATTTTTTAGACTCGGATTTGTGGTCCCGAAACCACTGTTTCGAATAGGGTCTAAATCGGGCTATTACATTTTTCCTCCTCCTTCTATCCATTCCTCATAATTTATGCATATATATATATATATATATTAGAATCTTTAGCTTTTAGTATGACATGCTTATATGCAACATTAACTATAATTCTATTTACTTATGTGTTCATATCAAAGTTATCCACTTGTGTCATAGTCACTAAAGTATTTATATATTGAGCTACAAAATTTGAAATTAAGATTCGCTTAATGTTTTTGAAACTAGACTCAATTATATTTTTACCATTAAAATTTTAGAATTCATACTTTAGCCAATTAGTACAGTAACATTTTCAAATTTGCCCCTATTCTGTTGCTTGACAGCTTCAACCTTTCTTTACTAAAAATTAATTATCTATTAGTGCGGGGTTCCAATGATGTTTCTGTTTGTTTATATTGAAAATAGACTCATTAAGAATTTAAATATATAAATTTAAAACCCTAATAATTTTTTTTTTACAATTTTCGATGAATTTCAAAAGTCAAAACAGGGAACCCAAATTGTAACAACCCCAAACCCGGCCCATTCATTATGACCGAATCTGGTTATGTTAGTAAAAATAATTTTCTTTTACTTAGAATTTAAAACATGAAAACTTACTATCTTTTGAAAACCATGTCTATTTGAGATTTGTATGAAAAACTTTAATATCTTAGAATATCCCAATTAAAACCTTAGTGCATATCCTTTGAATAAAGTTTATAAACGAAACCAACTTCAAATAGTGATTCAATGTCATCAAGCTTTAATTAATACAATACCCAAAAACAATAATCATCAGGCCTTTATTACAACCCCTTTCTAATTTAGTACCTCGTATTAAGAAAGCTTAAAAATAATTAAAACTTTTCCTTCGGCACGGGCCACCACGTGTCCTCTCCGATCCCGGTCCAATCTACGCATCACCTGAAATGTTAGGAAAATAATTGGGTGAGTCCACAGACTCAGTGCATAACCACAACACAATTTCCCACACGTATGGGCTAGGCCCAAAACCAAACAATTCACTTAGCAAGTCATGCACATATGCATCTCAAATTTCAACCCACAAACCAACAGTACTCCAACCTTGGCAGACTCCCTACCTAAGGCCGTGGATAAACCACCACTGATCACATCGTGATCCTTAAATTTTACCTTGGCAAACTTGCTGCTCGAGGCCGTAGCTGAGCCACCGATCAACCAAAGTGATCCAACAACATATTCTGCCTACGGTGATGCACATAGCCATCGACCACGAGATGGGCACCGAGCCGACATCTCCCTTGAGGTAGCACAAAGCTAGCCATCAAGCGCTAATGTAGCCGGAGCTATCATTAGACCACGTACAACTTGTGTACACTTCCTCCTTCTTCAATCCAATCCCATGCCCATGTGTCAATAAATCATGCAAGAATATCATATAAGGTGAGTATTTATTATTGATCAAAACCACATCAAACATGTATAAAATATATATATATATATCACAACCAATCTTACCATCATCGGTTCACATCACTTAAGCCATTATAATCGGCTTCCACACATAACACATATGTTAATAGCTAGCAGGCAAATCGAGAAATATTGCGATGATTACGCACCTTGTTAGATACAATCGATCAAATCCTAACTGCTCTTACAACACTTGATGAATAAGACTTAAGAGTCCCTTCCTACAGCTCCTTCCTGTCGGCTACCCACAAAAGAATTTTCATAATAAGACAATAAGAACATTCGGCCAAACCTTAAACACCAAGACCACCTTTCGTTAACGAAACATCAAAAGAAATAAACTATAACGTAAAACCTTACCCTTCACAATGACTAGAGCAGAGACTCAAACGCTCCACCCCCCTGCTTAAGATTCGGCCAACCCCCGCTAGAAAGATTTCGACAAAAGAGAAAGAAAGAAGGTATGGGGAGACAATATGAAATGGTTTCGGCTTAGGAAAAATAGAGAGAACCAAGTAAGAAAATCGGCTAGGTGACCTTAAAGATTCGGCCAAAGTGCATAGGTGAAGAGAAGGGATATTTTAGTGTTGGTAGAGTATGGAAGACAAATGGATGAAGGCTTAAGAGGGGACTAGGATTCGGCAACCAAAGAAATGGGGAACAAGTTTCGGCAGGGAGCACAAATGGTGAAAAAAACAACAAAGGTGAGCACCTCCCCTTATTTAAAGAATTCGGCCAGCTCCTAGAATCTCTCCTAGCCACTAATTCAACACATTTGAATTAATCCAACCCCCAAATTTGCTCCCAGCCAACCATTTTAAATCAATTCAAAATTTAAAAAAATAAAACCCACCTTTAATCCATTATCCCACCGAATTCAAAAGAAATAACAACCAAACTCATCCTTATCCTCCACCACCCATGTGCCGTCCACTGCCTGCCCACACTGCTGCAAAAAGAAGGAAAAACCCCACCAGCAGCCTCCAAGGCTCGAACACACGACCTGGGGAACCAACGACCATGTAGCGCCCCAGGCCATTCTACTTAGGCGCTGCTTTTTATATCAAAAGCGCAACAAATTCTTTTAAGCCTTCCCAAAGACTTAACGCTTTGCAAAATATCAAAACTCGCCTTCCTTGCGCCTCGAACTCGTGACCTTTACCCAATACCCTTACATGCAAATACCACTCATACCACCGCCTTTCATGTCCATAGAGCCCCAACAATTATTCATAAAGCCTTCCTACTCAGGCCCAATACTACATATGAAAATAAAACGCTAAACCTGCTGCCTCCCTCGCGCCTTTCTCCCCTTCAATTGCCTAAGTGGCGCACGCTAGCCACTTCGCCAAGCTCTTCCTTGTGCCAAAAATTGCCGAAAAATATACTTAAGGCCTCCCTTGGCCCTATTCCCTTCTTAACCCCTTGAAAATCAAAATCTTCCAAAGTCTTCCCTTTTACTCCGAGCACTCTCAACACCTCTCAACACATCCAAGCCTACCCAAAACCCACTAGAACATGAGTTATACCCCACATGCATAGCCCCTAAACCAGGGTGTTACACAAATCCACTCCGACCTTGTTTCATAAAAACTAATATATCTAAAAATATACAATTCTATTTCTTTCACTGTTTCTTTCGTACAAAACTAGACTTAAAAATATTTAATTCCATATTTAATTAAACCTCTAGCTAAATTGATATGATTTTTGGTGAATTTTCAAAGTTAATTCACTACTGCTATCCAAACTGTTTTAATGAAAATATTTTCTTTTCCATAGTTCTTTACACGATCTTTCATTCAATCACACATCATTTGTAACACCCCAAACCCGATCAGTACATTACGACCAAGTCTGGTATGTTACGGAAAGAAAATTTGAAAATTTTAACTAAACATCGTGATTTGGGCAAACTTTTTGAATAGTGTTTCTATCCTGAAAATAATTTAGAAAGTCGTTCAAGAGCTTCTTACTAAATCCATATTAGATTGAACTAAAATTGTAAAAAATTATTTTTATCTTTCAAAAGCCGTTTTTGAGGAATGTCATAAGCATGACAATTGAAACAATGTTGGGGTTTTAATAAAATCTCTGAATTAATTAGTTATTCACAAGCCATCTTTTGTTAACACTTTGAAAACTATTTGTTTATGTTTTTAACTTTAGGAAAAATGCCATATTTGACAGTTTATAAAACATATAATAGCATCATTAAATCAAAACCCAAATTAAAGTTATAGCGGCCTTATTACATAATAAAATCCCAAATTAAAATAAGTTTAAAATAAAAGAAATGAGTTTACGAGAAAAACATTGCATGGCCACCTCAAGTCTGCCTCGGCTCCAAATCCGCGATTAGTGCTTGCCTGCAAAATTAAGCAGAGGGGTGAGTCACTGAGACTCAGTGTGTAATTCTCCTTCTAATGCAATCGGCCTTAAATCCACAAATGCACATTGGGCCTTAGCCCACATAACATAGCATATTAAAATGTATGTAATGCAACCCCAGCCTAACCTAGTTTTCCATCCTTTAGGTCACCTGAATCAACCAAACACCCGTAGCATCAAGCCACTGTGGTCCCAGACCACTTGTGACAGAGTCACGGAATATATAAACATGGGGCCAACCCACTGTGGTCCCAGACCACTGTGACGATCTCTAATAAGTATACGTAATAACCCAATCGTGGTCCTGCACCACTGAGACAAGTCACTGATAAACATATGTATATGTGGTTCCAAACCATAGTGGTCCTAGACCACTGTGACAATAGTCATTGAATCACACTTCCTCTTTCATTCACATCCCAAAACCTGATGCAGACATATTATCCATGTATAGTAGTTAATCATGTCATACATAATCACATTATATGCAAAGCAATTACAACGGTACTTACCTGGTGTCCTCAACCTTACCTATAAGGGTATCTCGACCGATTGCACAGTCGTTTCGACTTTTAGCCATCACAGTTATTTACACAAAACAATAAAGAGAAAGTATAAGCATTACACACCTGATTACACGTAAAACTAGACTCTCTACATCGTCACTCTCACTAGAAGAAACCACCACGATTTGCCTATCCCAGGCAGACGTCGGCTCTCTACCGCACCCCGGCAGAAAGTCTCAAACTGCTGACACTGCACGTCTTTTAAATTTAGGAGCGGAGATTACGGGTCCACTCCCCTCCTTAGATTGACTGGCACTTGCATCCATGAATAGACTTGATCAGAGGTCAGAGAGAAACGTCAATTGTCTAATAAGGAAATTTTGATTAAGGCAACCAAAAACGCAAAGGAAAATAATAGCCAAGGAATTCGAAAAGATGATCCCTTACCTTGGTTATTAAGAAGTCGCACAACACTAGGTTTAGCTATGATCTAAAAGAGAACCCTATAGTCAGCTGAAGAGATTCGGTTATCCACATCAATCTGGAGCGACCACGCCATGTCGAAAGAGGAATAGAAGAGGTTAGCCGCAGACTTCATTAAGAAACAACAATAGCCACTTTGGCTATGACCACACATAGGACCGAAACATAAATAGAAAAATGACAGAATTTTCCATTACCTTACACAAACGAAATCCAATCGAAGAGGAACCTTCAGCAACCAATTAGCACTTTTGTTTCTTGAGGTTGGCTAAATAAGCACAGGATGGAAGAAACGGATTTAGTTGATACTAGGAGGGATTCGGCTTTATCTTGGAACAAAAAGGAATGAAGAGAATGTCCATAAGAAAAATAAAAGAAAGAACCTTACCTTGAGCAGAGAAAAACTAAATAGAGACCAAGAAAATTCAGCTCTCGCAGCAATGATAGAAGATACCCCAAGTTTCGCTAAAGAAAAGATGAGATTAGGGGAGGTTTCAATTTTGAAAAGAATGAAAGAAAAGGTGGAAGAGATGAATAGAGGGAAACCAAATATTCGGCTAAGAGATGAAAAAGGGTTCGACTAAAGAAACAAAGGAAGTAGAAAGAAAAAGAGAAGAAGAAGAGATGCCTGAACGGTCACACCACTTTCGGCTAGTGTCAAATGAGCAAAAGAGATAAATAGAAAAACTGACAGTTTAGGCACAGAGAATTAGGAAAACCGAATGAGAGAAAAAATAGAACTCAAGGAGACTTGCAAAAATCGGCACTCACCCCTCTTAATAACCGAATATGCTAAAATGAAATGAAACAATTGCCTAAGACCTATGGGATTTCGACACACTCTCTTATCCTAGCACTAAATCGAATTTCCCCCCTTCAAGCTCCCTACATTCGGCCAACACCTCCGCCAACACAAAATCCCTTGTTTTGCTCCTATTTTACTCCCCTACACCCATTCAAATTGGTTTGACCAATTCAAATTCCTTCAAGCATTCTTGTCCATCCATTTGAATCCATTGACCCATTCAACCATCATCCTTGAAGAGTCCCTGCCGAATCCATCTTCTCTCCATCCTGGTGCCAAAAACAAAGCTTCATAATGAGGCTTATGGGATTTGAACTCCTCCCCTTTAGCTCCTACAAGTAATGCCACCTCCACCTAGACACAAGCTTCTTTGTGTCAACAACTACACACAAATAGACTTAAGGCCTGCTCCTACTAGCTCTCTCCCCTAAAGTGCCCAAAAAAAAAAATTTACCAAGGCTTTGGCTCGACCCCGAGCCTCACCAGGACCCCCAAGCACACCAAAAGCATGCCAAACAAGCCAGACACAAAGAATAGCATAAAATACAGAACCCCCAATTCTAGGATGTTATAGTTCTACCCCCTTAAAGAAATTTTGGCCTCGAAATTTACCTGATCAAAAGAGGTGAGGGTTTTGCTGTCGTATCACATCCTCTGGCTCCCACTTGGCTTCCTCTGAACTTTGATTTTGCCACAAAACTTTAACCAACAAAACTATCTTCGTTCTCAATACTTTAACATCTCTATCTAGGATCTGAACTGGTTCTTCTTCAAAAGATAAATCAGGTCTTACTTCAATTTCTTCCACTGACACTATGTGAGATGGATCCAAACGATAGCACCTTAACATTGAAACATGAAATACATCATGTATCTACCTCAATTTTGGAGGTAACTCAAGCCGATATGCCACTGGTCCCACACGTTTCAACATTTGATAAGGCCCGATGAACCTTGGACTTAACTTGCCCTTCCGTCCAAACCTTAGACATTCTTCTAAGGTGAGACTTTCAGAAAAACACAATCGCCCACTGAAAATTCTATTTCCTTATGCTTCAAATCCGCATACAATTTTTGCCTATTGGAAGCTTCCTTCAACCGAGCCTGAATCAACTTAACCTTTTCCTCTGTTTTTGAAACCAATTCTGGACCCAACAACTGTCGCTCACCCAACTCTGTCAAACAGGTAGGGGTACAACACTTACGACCATACAACGCTTCATAGGGTGCCATCTTAATTTTGGATTGATAACTATTATTGTATGCAAACTCTGCCAACGATAGGAAATTCTCCCAACTACCCCTGAAGTCAATAACACAGCCTCTCAACATGTCTTCCAGAATCTGAATTACCCTCTCTGACTAACCATCAGACTGTGGATGAAACGACGTGCTGAAATCCAGTCTTGTACCCAATGCTTGATGTAATGCCTTCCAGAATCACGATGTAAACCTGGGGTCTCTATCTGATATGATCGACACCGGTACCCCATGTAACCTGAAAATCTCTGTTATGTACAACTTAGCTAGCTTCTACAACGAGTAGTCGACACGAATGGGTATGAAGTGAGCAGACTTCATCAACCGATCGATAATCACCGACATCGAATTTTTCTTAGTAGGCATATGGGGTAGCCCACTAACAAAGTCCAATGTTATCGTCTCCCACTTCCAAAGTGGAATCTTCACTGGTTGTAGCAACCCTGAAGGCAACTGATGTTCCGCCTTCACCTGCTGACACGTCAAGCACTTACTTACGTACTTGGTAACTTCTTGCTTCAAACCTGGCCACCAAAACTGTTCATATAAATCTCGATACATTTTACTCCCACCGGGATGCATTGCATATGGACTACTGTGCGCTTCCTGTAGAATCCTCTATCTCAACTCAGAATCCTTTGGCATACAAGCCTTTCCATGAAAGCACAATACCCCATCACTGTTTAAACTAAAATCTTCTATCTCACCACCTTCCACTTGTTGAAATCTAGAACTCAATGATCCATCTGACAACTGCTTTTCTTTGATTTGACTTACCCATGAGGGCTTCACTTTAAGTTCAGCTAACAAGCTTCCATCATCATACAAACTGAGATGAGCAAACATTGCCCTCAAGTCAGATATCACCTTATGGCTCAACGCATTCGCCACTATGTTAGCTTTACCTAGGTGATACTCAATCGAGCAATCGTAGTCTTTCAACAATTCAATCCACCTCCGCTACCTTAAATTCAACTCCTTCTGGGTAAGGAGATATTTCAGGCTCTTGTGATCGATGTAGATAATCGACTTCTCTCCATACAAGTAGTGTCTCTAAATCTTTAGAGCAAACACTACCGTAGCCAACTCTAAATCATGAGTGGGATATTTCACTTCATGTGGTCTCAATTGTCGAGACGCATATGCTACCACTTTCTCCAATTGCATAAACACACATCCTAACCCTGTGTGTGACGCATCACAGTAAACGACGAACTCTTTTCCAGCCTTAGGCTGAATCAACACTGGTGCCTTGGTCAAAATTCTCTTCAACTTCTCAAAGCATTCCTACTGCTATCAACGAGAATCCCTCAATGAACCTTCTGTAGTACCCAGCTAATCCTAAAAAACTTTAAATTTCTGCCACTGACTTCGGTGGTTTCCAATCCAAAATAGCTTCAATATTTTGGGGATCGACCCTAATCCCCTCAGCAGACACAACAAGCCCCAAAAAATTAACTTCCCTCAACCAAAATTTACACTTGTTGAATTTGGCATACAGTTGCTTTTCTCTCAAAATCTGCAGAACAATCCGAAGATGCGAATCATGCTCCTCTTCCGTCCTTGAATATACCAAGATATCATTTATAAACACTATGACAAACCGATCCAGGTAGGGTTGGAATACCCAATTCATCATATCCATAAACGCAGCTGGTGCATTCGTCAACCCAAACGGCATCACTAAGAACTCGTAGTGACCATAACGAGTTTGAAAAGCTATCTTATGAATATCTGCCTCCTTGACCTTAAGTTGATGATAACCTGACCTCAAGTCTATCTCTGAGAAAACTGAAGTGCCTCGCAGCTGATCGAATAGATCGTCAATCCTTGGCAATGGGTACTTGTTTTTAATCGTCAACTTGTTCAGCTGCCTATAGTCAATGCACATCCGCATCGACCCATCCTTTTTCTTGACAAATAACATCGGAGCTCCCCACGGTGACACATTTGGTCAGGTAAAACCACTGTCCAATAACTCCTGAATCTGGGCTTTAAGTTCCACTAGCTCATTCGGTGTCATTCTATAACGAGCAATAGACACCGGAGCTGTTCCCGAAAGAAGATCAATACCAAACTCCACTTAACCCCGGAAGCTCTTCTGGAAAAACATATGAGAACTCTTTCACCGTTCTAACAACTTTTACAGACAACGCCTTGGCTTCCAAAACACTGATGAAAGCTAAGAATGCTTCACACCCTTTTCGCACCATCCTTTCGGCCTTTAGAGCAGACACTACATTGGACAAGTTATTCCTTTTTTCGCCTATCACTAGCACCTCTTTATCCTTAGGAGTCTTCAACATCATGCGCTTAGCAGCATAATCCAAATTTGCTCCGTACTTTACTAGCCAGTCCATGCCTAAAATCAAATCGAACTCTCCAAACGGTAGTTCCATCAAGTCAGCCGAAAAAACTATCCCTTGAACTTCTAAAGGCATACTCCTAAAAAGTCTGTTTACGGCTACAGACTGTCCTAAAGGGCTAATCACAATCATCTCTCTAGAAGCAACCTTAGATCATATGTTCAAAGTTCCAGACACAGTACTAGCAACATACGAATGTGTAGACCCAATATCTATCAGTGCTGTAAAGGGCAAACCAAAAATAAGAAACATACCGGTTACAACATCCGGTGCATCGCCCTCCTCTCGACGTCTAGCTACATAAACCAACCCAGGCTATCTCACATATGTATTCTAGCACCTCTGACCAATGCTCCTCGCCATCGACCAAAACTATTTCCTCCTCTGGCTGGACCACAACCTCTCAGTGACGGCTGACCACCTCTTCTGGCCTGAGCATAAGCCTAACCAACTGGCCGCACTCTATTTGGCTCTTGTGGACAGTCTCTGACCAGATGATCTACAGATCCACACCTGTAACATCCTTTACTTCTTGTCCAACACTCCCCTGAATGAAAATTTCCACATCTAGCACATGGTTCAGACCGACCAACGGTAACAGGCTTCGCAGCACGACTTGGCCCATCAAACCTAGGCCTCTTTTGAAAACTCCCAGCGGATCCTGACGACCCAAAATTCATTTTATTCCTACTCCTGTCCCTATCCTGATTCAGCCTTTTAGACCACTTCACCTCTTCGGCTATTTTAGCCTTCTCAACCAGAATAGCAATTTCTCTCTCCCACTGCGGAGCTATCAATACTCGCAACTCGTCCCTCAGACCATCCTCAAATTAGACACAACACTCGTGATCTATTGCAACGATACCCCGGGCATAACGGCTTAAACACAGGAATTTTGCCTCATACTCAGCCACTAACTTATTCCCTAGACAAAGTTCAAAAATGCCTTCCTCTGAGCATCCACATAGCTCGCCCCAATGTACTTTCCCTGGAACGCTGCCTTAAAGAAGTCCCAGGTAATACGGTCAGCTACTTTACCATCCCTTTTCGTGAGCCACCATTGGTATGCCTCATCTCGAAGGAGAGACACTACCCCTTTCAACTTCTTTTCCACGGTACAATCAAGATCATCCATAATTTGCTCGACCGACTCCAGCCAGTACTCAACTATGTTAGGAGCCACACCAGAAATACCCCTAAATATCTCAAATTTATTAGCTCGTAGTCGCTCGAAATGATTTTTGAGCTCTCGATCCGTCTGCTCAATAACCCACTCCAGAACACGTAACATAGCTTGAGACACTGCATCGTCTCTGCCAATTTGGTCCTAAAATCTCGCTTTCGCAATTGGTGATGCCGACACTTCACCTTCCGGCCCATGCTCTGATTTGGAAGGTTCAGCCCCAAAACCCCGGCCTCTACCACGGCCGCGCATACCACGTCCACGTCATCTAATGCTCATGACTACGAATTTGACTTAATCTAATTAAAAATTTTATGAGTTAGTATTTTTTCCACTGTTTATTACCGACAGTCTTATGAAAATGGCATTAGAAGTAGGTTTTCGCAAGAAATATTTCTAAAGGTTTCTATCCTTAGAGTTGTATTTCTCAAAACTATCTATCACAATATTTAATAAGAATTCAAGTAGCAATCAGAAAACATACAGTACGGATTGGTGCTGGAGACTCGGGTGCCATACTTCCAGAAAACATATATTTTTCTAAACCATTTTCCACACCAACTTTTAAAAACATTTTGAACCCCAAACCCACATTCGAGTTTTGTAAACCTGGCTCTGATACCATAATTGTAACACCTCAAACTCGGTCAGTACATTACGACCAAGTCTGGTATGTTACGGGAAAGAAAATTTGAAAATTTTAACTAAACATCGTGATTTGGGCAAACTTTTTGAATAGTGTTTCTATCCTGAAAATAATTTAGAAAGTCATTCAAGAGCTTCTTACTAAATCCATATTAGATTGAACTAAAATCGTAAAAATTTATTTTTCTCTTTCGAAAGCCATTTTTGAGGAATTTCATAAGTATGACAGTTGAAAACAATGTTGTGGTTTTAATAAAATCTCCGTATTAACTAGTTATTCGCAAGCCATCTTTTGTTAACACTTTGAAAACTATTTGTTTATGTTTTTAACTTTACGAAAAACCCCATATTTGACAGTTTATAAAATATATAATAGCAGCATTAAATCAAAACCCAAATTAAAGTTATAGCGGTCTTGTTACATAATAAAATCCCAAATTAAAATAAGTTTAAAATAAAATAAATGAGTTTACGAGGAAAACATTGCATGGCCACCTCAAGTCTGCCTCGGCTCCAAATCCGTGATCTAGTGCTTACCTGTAAAATTAAGCAGAGGGGTGAGTCACTGAGACTCAGTGTGTAATTCCCCTTATAATGCAATCGGCCTTAAGCCTACAGATGCACATTGGGCCTCAGCCCACATAACATAGCATATTAAAATGTATGCAATGCAGCCCCAGCCCAACCTAGTTTTCCATCCTCTAGGTCACCTGAATCAACCAAACACCCATGGCATCAAGCCACTGTGGTCCCAGACCACTTGTGACAGAGTCAAAATATATAAACATGGGGCCAACCCACTGTGGTCCCGCACCACGTGGTCCGATAAGTATCGTAGGGCCGAGACAAGACAAGTCGATAAACATATGTATACGTGGTTCCAAACCACCATGGTCCCAGACCATTGTGACAATAGTCACTGAATCACACTTCCCCTTTCATTCACATCCCACATATTATCCACGTACAACAGTTAATCATGTCTTACATAATCATATTATATGCAAAGCAATTACAACGGTACTTATATGCAAAGCAATTACAATGGTACTTACCTGGTGTCCTCAACCTTACCCACAAGGGTATCTCGACCGATTACACAGCCGTTTCAGCTTTTAGCCATCACAGTTTTTTACACAAAAGAATAAAGAGAAAGTGTAAGCATTACACACCTAATTATGCATAAAACTAGACTCTTTACATCATCACTCTCACTAGAAGAAACCACCACAATTTGCCTATCCCAAGTAGACATCAGCTCTCTACCACACCCCGGTGGAAAGTCTCAAACCGTCGACACCGTACGTCTTTTAAATTTAGGAGCAGAGATTACAGGTCCATTCCCCTCCTTAGATTGACTAGCACTTGCATCCATGAATAGACTTGATCAGAGGTCAGAGAGAATCGTCGATTGTCTAATAAGGAAATTTTGATTAAGGCAACCAAAAATGCAAAGGAAAATAATAGCCAAGGAATTCAAAAAGATGATCCCTTCCCTTGGTTATTAAAAGTCGTACAACACTAGGTTTAGCTATGATCTAAAAGAGAACCCTATAGTCGGCTAAAGAGATTCGATTATCCATATCAATCCGGAGCGACCACGCCATGTTAAGAGAGGAATAGAAGAGGTTAGCCGCAAACTTCATTAAGAAACAACAATAGCCACTTCGGCTATGACCACACATAGGACCGGAACATAAATAGAAAAAAGATAGAATTTTCCATTACCTTACACAAATGAAATCCGATCGAAGAAGAACCTTCAACAACCAACTAGCACTTTTATTTTTTGAGGTTCTACTAAATAAGCACAGGATGGAAGAAACAGATTTAATTGATACTAGGAGGTATTCGGCTTTATCTTGGAACAAAAAGGAATGGAGAGAATGTCCATAAGAAAAATAAAAGAAAGAACCTTACCTTGTATAGAGAAAAACTGAATAGAGACCAAGAAAATTTGGCTCTGGCAGCAATGATAGAAGATACCCCAAGTTTCGCTAAAGAAAAGATGATATTAGGGGAGGTTTTGATTTTTGAAAAGAGGGAAAGAAAAGGTGGAAGAGATGAATAGAGGGAAACCAAATATTTGGCTAAGAGATGAAAGAGGGTTCAGCTAAAGAAACAAAGGAAGTAGAAAGAAAAAAAAGAAGAAGAAAAGATGCCCGAATGGTCACGCCACTTTCGGCTAGTGTCAAAGGAGCAAAAGAGATGAATAGAAAAATTGACAGTTTCGGCACAGAGAATTAGGGAAACCGAATGAGAGAAAAAAGAGAACTCAAAGAGACTTTCAAAAATCAACACTCACCCTCCTTAATGATCGAATATGCTAAAATGAAATGAAACAATTGCCTAAGACCTATGGGATTTCGGCACACTCACCTATCCTAGCACTAAACCAAAGTTCCCCCCTTCAAGCTCCCGCCATTCGGCCAACACCTCCACCAACACCAAATCCCTTGTTTTGCTCCTATTTTCACTCCCTTACACCCATTCAAATTAATTTGACCAATTCAAATTCCTTCAAGCATTCTTGTCCATCCATTTGAATCCATTGACCCATTCAACCATCATCCTTGAAGAGTCCCTGCCGAATCCATCTTCTCTCCATGCTGGTGCCGAAAACAAAGCTTCATAATAAGGCTTATGGGATTCGAACTCCTCCCCTTCATCTCCCACAAGTAACACCACCTCCACCTGGACACAAGCTTTTTTGTGTAACAAATAGACTTAAGGCCTGCTCCTACTAGCTCTCTCCCCTAAAGTGCCCAAAAAGTAAAATTTTACCAAGGCTCTGGCTTGACCTCGAGCCTCACCAGGACCTCCAAGCACACTAAAAACATGTCAAACAAGCCAGACACAAAGAATAGCATAAAATGCAGAAGCCCCAATTCTAGGATGTTACATGATTACCATACTTTTGATTATTATAAAATTTAATCACTTATGTTTATGTGTAGATTACATATTCATTTCTTAATCTTAGTACTTTTCACAATACAAATCGCATTCTCTCTTACCAATTTAGTGTTTTAAGTCTCTATTCTTCATCAAATACTTTCTATTTCTAGTATTTAGATTAAATACTTGTTTCAGACATCTCACGCACAACATATTTAACTCAATCTATTGAAATACAAGTAGGTTGAGTATGAAACTTACCTCCTTTGTCATGAATTTCTTCCTTTCTTCTTCATTTCCATTCCTTTCTCATCTTTACCACTTTCCTTCCTTTTTCTTCTCATTTTCTCCACTTTCATCTACTATTTTCTTACTTTTAATTTGATGAACATATTCTTTAGAATCTCTACTTCATCTTTTTTCTTTAATGTTTAAGGAAATTTTCAAAAATTTTGGGTAAAAAGGTGGGTTTTCATGGCAAATGACTAAATTATAAAGAAAATAAAACTTTCTTTCTCACCCTCTCACTCACGTTGGAAGGATGATCAACTTTCCTCATCCTTCATTTCTTTTTATACTACCATTTTCTAAATAAAATAATAATAAGTATCTAAGTAAAATATTAATAAAACAATATTTAACTAATTAATTAATTAAAAATATCACCAAAATATCATCAACATCATCATTACATTCTAGAATTCTCCCTCTTGTTAATTGACCGTTTTGCCTTTTATGATCTTTCAAAATTCCATCATTGAATCTTCATTTAATTTGGTAAAATGACAATTTAGTCCCTTACAATTCATCATTTATTCAATTTGGTCCATGCATGCCAATTCCATATAATGGTAAATTGGGATATTTTCAATTTTGGTCCTTAAACTTTCTCATTTTTACACTTTGATCCCTTAATTTTTGAATATTTACACTTGAGCTAAAAATTCACATATTTATGATTTAGTCCTTGCTTTAAATCAATATACTAAAACCTACTTCTTAATTAAAATATTTTAATACTCCTTAATTTTCCCTTTTACCATCTTTATTTCCTTTTCTCATTTTATCTAAAAATAAATTATACATTATTCAATTTATTACTACTTTTATTATATATCAATTTTAGGGGTGTTATAAAAGCTGACTTAAAAAGAGGTGAAATATGGATCCTTACCCACTAGAAAAATTTAGAGAAAGTCTTTCCGAAATTAAATTTGAGGGTTATTAATTTTGAATAAAATAGTGGGAGCATCATTTAATAAAGTCCTTTTAATGATTATAATAAACTTGGTAAACGTACTCATGAGCATGTTTTATTATTGTAGATTAATTATGCCTTTTTTTATCACTACAATCAGTCCTTGAAAATGACAAGTTGAATGGCTCAAGCTTCCTTAACTAGTTCCGTAAATTGAGGATTGTCCTCAAACAAGAACAAAATTATATGTCATTGAAGAACCTGTTCCTTATGAACCGGTAGCTAATGCCTCTAGAGCTAACAAGGATGCTTATAAGAAGCATCTTGGTGACATGTTAGACATAGGATGTCTAATGCTTGCCACCATGACTCTTGAGCTTCAAAAGCAACGTGAGGATATGGTTGCCTATGATATGATCCAACACCTCAAGGAATTAAATGAGGGGCAAGCACATCAAGAAAGGTACAAGACCTTTAAAGCTCTGTTTCGATGTAAAATGGTGGAGGGAACTCTTGTGGGAACTCACATTCTCAAGATGATAGCTATATTGAAAGCCTTGAAAAACTAAGATTCATTATAAGTGTGGAGTTGGCCACCGATGTCATCTTGCAATCATTGTTGGATAGTTTTAGCCAATTTTTCCTTAATTTCAACATGAATGAGATTAATAAGACTTTTCCATAGTTGCTCAACATGTTACAAACTACTGAAAGTATTATAAAAAAGGCTGGGCCTAAGCCATTCTGATTGTTCGTAAGGACACTGGCAAAGGAAAGGCTAAGGCTAAGGCTAAGGCTAAGGCCAAGCCCAACAAAGGAAAAGTTGCATTGAAACCTAAAAGAGGAATTGCTAAGGAAGAAACACGTTTCCATTATGGTAAGACCGGACAATGGAAAAGGAACTACCCTGCCTATCTTGAAGAGGTCAAGAAGGAAAAGGAAAACAGGGTGTCCGCTTCAGATATTTATGTTATTGATATTAATTTATTAACATCTACTTCTTGGGTATTAGATATCAGATGTGGTTCTCATATTTGTACATTTTTACAGGGATTGCAAAGGAGTAGAAATCTGGCTAAAGGAGATGTGGACCTACGAGTTGGAAATGGAACAAGAGTTACTGCATTAGCTACAGAAAAACATGTTTTATCACTACCTAGTGGACTTGATTTAATTTTGGAGGATTGTTATTTTATACCCAGTTCAACTAGAAACATTATTTCAATTTATTGTTTGAACAAAATTGGTTTTGAGATAATTTTTAAGAATAATTGTTGTTCATTTTATCTCAATAATGTTTTCTATGGTGTGACACAATTAGTAAATGGCCTCTACATTTTATGTAACAACCCGATTTTAGGTCTAGTATTGACTTCATGAAATTATGAGTTCATGATTTCCACGAGAATGATTTGTGAGAACCTTGTGATTATTGATCAATACTTGTGATGTATGAAATTCATGATAAATTCGGTTGACGATTATGTGATTGGCTTTCGGGCCAAATTGAGTTATGATATAGCATGTTTAATTCATGCAAATTGTGATTTATCAGATATGAGAAAAAGGAAATATTGGCATAATTGCCTATTAAAATGATTATGGAATTATGAAAAGATATGAGCTTTAAACAATTGAAAAATGTTAAAGTATATACTTGAGAGGTGATTACTAGTAATTAATGTGCATGTTTCCTATGAGGATTGAAATTATTTGTTAATTACTGTAATATGTTACAAATGAGTGATTATGGTTGTTAGGCTATTGCCAAGACATGTTAGAAGTTGATAGAATAAACATCACGACTGAATAAATTTTATAACTGTGAGCTTTATAGCAATTTGGAAATTAGATTTACGGGATTGATCTAGTCAAAGAAATAGAACAGAAAGTAAAAGTCATCAGAGATTGCTTGAAAACAGTTTCAGATAGACAGAAATCCTATGCAGATTTGAAAAGAAAAGAGATTGAGTTTCAAGTTTGTGATAGGGTATTCTTGAAAGTATCCCCATGGAAGAAAGTTCTTAGATTTGGCAAGAAAGGCAAACTAAGTCCACGTTTTATTGGATCGTTTGAGGTGATTGAGAGAGTTGGGCCATTGGCATATTGGTTAGCTTTGACGATTGAGTTAGAGAAGATTCATGATGTGTTTTATGTGTCTATGCTACATCGTTATCATTCAGATCCATCACATGTGATTTCGAAGAAAGAGGTTGAGTTTCAGCTAGATATGACTTACAGTGAAGAACCGATAAAAATTCTAGCTAGAGAGGTTAAGCAATTAATGAACAAAAGTATTGCACTTGTGAAAGTATTATGGAATAGGCATGGGGTAGACGAGGCTACAGGGAAGCCCGAAGAGATTATGTGAAAATAGTACCCAAATCTCTTCACAGGTAAGATTTTTGGGGACAAAAATCCCTAAAGGGAGAGAAATGTAACATCCCAAAATAGGGCCTAAATAGAACAATGGTTGTGAAACGATGAATCTGATATAGAAAAGTTTATTACGATTAATTATTATGATTTATAGAGTGATTAAATACATGTGTTAAAGTATCGATAAGAAATTTTATTGATTGCATGCTTAAATTGCCTATTAGGACTTGTTTGCAAAAGTTGCTAAATAGGGGTTCTAATTCATAAAGTACTTGAATGAAATGGGGGTTTGAAGTAGGAATCCTTAAATGGTAATTACACCATTATATTTTCCATGGGCAAAAATGGACATACATAAATAAAAATAACTAAAGTTTTAATGAAGGGCATTTTAGTCATTTGGAATTAAAAAGGAATTAAAAGGGAAAACGATGGCAAAATGTTGTCCATCTTCTTCATTAGGCCAAAATTTCAAAGGGGACACCATATCTAGGGTTTTTTCAACTTCTCAAGCTCATAGTAAGTGCATCCAAGCCCCGTTTTTAATGTTCTTTACGTTTTTGGAGTCCTAGTAACTTGATTTAGCTTATTCTAGCAATACTTTAACCTAGGGTTCATATTTGGAAAAATACCCATAGGTGAAATGTGTTTATTTTGATTTTTTATGATAGAATATGAAGTTTAAAATTATATTAAACAACTTTTGCTAAGCAATTTTAAGTGAAAACGAGTAAAACGGCATAATCGATAAAAATATCTAATGTTCATAAGTACATGTTAGAGTGAGAATTTGATGTTGTCATAGAAGGGAAAAATGATCAGCATGACATAAAACATAAGAATAAGGGATAAAGTTTAATTTTCGAGCTTTGGGAAAAATGTGTAAATATGTGAAAGTTTAGGGGCAAAAATCGTAATTTTTCTAAAGTTAGAGTCAAGGATTGTTTTAATAAATGTGAGTATTAAATAAGCTAAATTTTCTATTATAGATCAAGAGGAATGAAATTCAGAGTTAGATCAGGGAAAGAAAAAGATAGTGGACTAAATCAATATAGTTGATCGTATTTTGTTCCGAGGTAAGTTTGCGGCAAATAAATGTAATATTCTATTATTTCACATTTAATACTATTAGATTCCATAATTTACATATTTATTAGTAAATTATCATTTAAAGACTCAAGATGAATCGACAGAGAAGCAATCTCAGAAAGTTCGGTTGAACCTTAGGAATGTGTAGGATACAAATGTCATGACATTAGGGTTTAAGGAAATCATATAAGACCATGTCAAGACATGGCATTGATAAGTTACTATATGGCAAAGATCCCATGTAAGACCATGCCAAGGCATGGCACTGGTGAGTTCATAAGGCAAGGATACCACGTAAGACCATGTCAAGACATGGCAGTGGTAAGTTTCAAAAGGAAAGGTACTCGTGTATCCTTAGTATTCCAAGTGGTTCAACGGAAACTTCAAAGAGTATACCAAATGAAAAGTAAGACAAGTTCATGCTAAAAAGGTACAGGTAGGAATTTAGGACTTAAGCATATTGTGTTAAAGGCTTAAATGATCTTGATAAGAAAAGAATAAGATAATTCATTAAGAATATTGTTATTCATTTACTTGCAAACTTACTAAGCTTTATGCTTACTCCCATTCATTTCTCTCTTTTTATAGTATCGCACACCAACTTAGGGATCGCAAGGATGTCGGAGATCTTTTCACACTATCAAAGGATTATCTCGGTATTTTGTGACTCAAACGCGTTTTAAGTTATGGCATGTATAGGGACTTAGCCATTTTGTGTGTTTGTCCTTACGATATGGCTAAAGAATGGCTTGTAAATACTTGATAATGATCAGCCATTAAAATGGCTAATTAAGAACATGTTTTGGGTGTTATGTATGCCTAAATGATAGTTATTACAAAGAAATTATTAAAGAGTAAAATTTACAAAGGAGCAGTTTTTGGATAGCAATAGTGATGTGATTTTGAAAAATCACTAAGGATAGTAGAAATGAAATTGTGGTGTGAATGAGGTATAGAATTAAAGCTTATTGATCCTATTTTTATATGAAAGAAATGGTGTAGGTAAAAGAATTTTATATTATGAGATAATTGGTTTTTAGTGAAGAGGGGTCAGAACCGTCGGACAGTGAAATAGGCGAGACTTTAACTAATAAACTGTACTAATTGACCATACCAAAAATTCTGGAAAAATTATAGTAAGAAGATACATGAGTCTAGTTTCAGGATTTACAGATCTAAATTTCAAGTTTCGTAACTCGAGTTATAGTCAATTTAGTGACTATGACGCAAATGGACAGTTTCATTATGAATAGTGAAATAAATTGTTTTGATTAGTTTAAGAAATCAAAAAATTTTTAATGTTTTCGGTTTTGTCCCGAACCGTTTCAATTGCATGTTTTAGGGCCTCTAAGGCCCTTTGTAGGAAATATTGGATGTATGTGAATGAATTAATTTTAAAAGCAAATTTTTATGCTCCAAATTAGTAAGTTAAGTCTGGTAATGCCTCGTGCTCGACTTTGGCAACGTTCTTGGGTAAGGAGTGTTACATTCTACGTTTTTTTAATCATTGGTTCGAGTACTAAAAAACTCATTCCTTAATTTTGGAATTTGATGAAGATTATGAGATGAGCCATTGATGAATGTTTAAGCTTTGTGATGGTAGTTGATGAAATATGAAATATATGTGTTAGATTAACATGTTTTGTCTTTAGATTTTTGGTGAATTTGAGTAATTTGGACTAAATTATGAAAGTAATATTTTGAGGGATTAAATATGAAATAAATAAAATGTGTGGACTTAGATGAAGCATGTAAACATTCAACTAGGCATGGGTACAAAGAGATTATGTGTATTTTGTGATTTTGTGAAATAGGGACTTAAATGTCAAAATGTGAAAATGTGAGGGCTAATTTATAAATTGCCCTAAATATGTGTTTTTGGATTGAATTGAATGATTTGGTGAATAAAAGAGTTAAATTCGAATATGTATAGATCAAGAACCAAAGAAAAAGGATTTAGACCGAGGAAAGTCGAAAGTGATCGAGTAGTCGAATCCATCCGTTTATTCCAAATACGAGGTAAGTCTATATACAAATAAATATATTTAAGATGATTTATTCATGTTAATTTAATATTTAATTGTAATGAATGGATTTGGAAGATATACATGTGAAATCTGAGAAATTATCGACAATGTATCAAGGTCTGAAAAGTCCCGTATGAACCGTAGGAATAGATAGGATTCATATGTCATGACATAGGGTTTCGAAATGTGATATCATGTAATACCATGTGATACGGTCCCGGTGTCGAGATAGAAATGAGACGTATGCTGAATTGCCCGATCGTAATCAAGAATTACAAAGTTGAAGTTTAAATAAGGAGAGTAGGAGGAGTGTAAAGGAATCTTAGGTTTTAGAGAAGTAGAATGAAGTCAACGGAGTTGTATTAAGATTGGTTCGGGTTTGGTTCGAGGAATTTTGAAAGTGGTTTGGAAAGGGAAGAATAGCCGGGATAGTAGCTCAGGTAATTTTCAGGGTTCGTCTTTTGGCTTAAGAAATAAGTAAGAACCAATACCAGAAGGTATCGACCCGATTACTTATAGGTTTCCTAAGGTTTGATTTTTTTGGGGATTTAATTTGGACCTCGACCCACTATCGTGAAACGATAGGAACCTCGGTATCAGTTTTTGGATAGTAGAAGGAAGGGTTGACGCCACTAGCTTGCTAGATAAGCCAACGAATCCTAAAACAAAATTGGAGTAGTGCTCTCACAAATTCGACAGAATAACGGTATAAAATTCATCAAAAGGTTCGTTACAATTGTCCATTTTCGGATATTTATAATACTTAGAAGCTAATTGAAAAGTCATGAAATTTTAACTTAGTTTCTAAGTAATTTTCGAATTCAATGTCCCTAAACTATTCTAGAAGTTGGCCTTTGGTTTTTGCTGTCCACGTTCATTCTTGTAGCACCCAAAAATCAGCTTCTAGAAGTTCTTTAAGTGCAGCCGAATTCATAAGGAAGAAAGGGGTTGAAGGCTCTTAAATTGACCTTGAAATGTGCATGGCTTGCCTTGGAAAGCCGAATGGCTATGTCTTTGTTCAAGGCTGTATTGGGACGTGAAAAGGCATTCTCAAAGTCCCATACAAGCCATTAAATTCAATCCCACGCATGGAGCATCAAACAGCATGTAATTAAGGCTGACGCTCCCTCTTTAATGCATTGTCGTTTGTGTTTTACTAAGCAATCAGCCACTTAAAGAATTTGCATTCCACGAAGCTTCCTTGAGAGATGAAGCACTCAACACGCCATTGGAGAAAAGAACCAGCAACTTTTAATGTGTCCTTTGGTCTTCACGATGTCCCAAAATCCCATGCATGCAACACACCTTTTTAATGCGGCCGAACATGCCCCAACATAGCTTTTAAGGGTGTCCCATGCATGCTTCTTTATGGACGTGTGGGGGACTCCAAGAGTCACGTTGGAAAGCTATTCCAGCAGCACATTAATTCCCACGCGTGGTCCAACATGGCAATAAATGCTGCTTCTTTAATTCTGCCACACATGCATTAAACATGTCTTGAAAGCACCTTGAGAGCTGAAGCATTCAGCCTTCTTTATTGCCGTCCAACACCATGCATGTTCAGCTTTCAATGGACGCTTGGGGGAGTCCAAAAGGTATGTTGGGAAGATGATGATACCAGCAGCTAATTAATTCCCTTGCTTGTTCCAACATGGCAATAAAGGAGGTGCAAACATCTTTGCGCCTAATCGTAAATGATGTCCCCAAATCACCGCAAATTAATAATTTCGTCAACTTAAATTCCAGCCACTTAAGACATCATTTATACCATGTTTTAGGCTGAACAACTTAAATAGAAGTTGATCAATGCTTACATTAATTTCTACTGAGTTTTAGACAAAAATGGACATTTTCGCCAATTAAAATAAGTAGCGACAAATAATTAATTATGTCCTAAAACTAGACATATTAATTTAAAATATTAATTATGCAACAATTTAAGACTTATTTAAATTTATTTAAATGTAGCAAAATAAATAAAACACTTATTTAATTGGTCCGTTTTTTTTATTTAACTAATCTTCTATTAATTAATTAACTAAGGCCAAAAAGCCAATTAGTTATGGCTGAATAGCCATAGGAGGATCTCCCTGTTCGTGAGCTCGTAAAAGTATGCAACACGAGTTAAACCATCATTCGACAGGGTCTTAGCATCATCCCAAGCTTGCTGGATTAGAACTCCGATCGCCTCTTTAAATTGTCTCGCACGCGACCTCGTTATCGGTCCTTGAGGTAACACCACCGGGTCTCGGATTGAACTCGGTTCATGATGAGGCATGCCCGTATCACCATGTCTGGGACGTTGGCATTGATTTGAAATTTACGTATAAGACCATGTCTAGGACATTGGCATCGTATTTGATTCATGTAAGACCCTATCTGGGATAGTGGCATCGATATTTGATTAGATGTAAGACCATGTCTGGGATGTTGGCATTGTACGAGTATTCCGAGTTATCCAAGTATCCTATTTAATTCTGAATGGTTCAACAGGCAATTCCTAGAATTGAAAGACTATGTGAAATGTGTAACTGATTCAGGTACATTTGATATGTACACTATATTTTAGTATGAAAGGTAAGTATATGCGAATTTGCACAAGTGAGATATGTGAATAGACTTGTTGAGACAAAAGGTGATATATGTATGAATGTGCCATGATCTCTTGAGATATATAGAGATGTGAATTATTGTTAAGCAAATGATTAGATGCAATTGAGCTAGAGAAGAAATATGAATTTGAAATTGAGATATGCTAATAATTTTTGTATTGAAATGGTTATAAATGTTTTATATATTAAGTTTTTTTTGTATATGGCTTACTAAGCTTTTGAAAGCTTACAATGTATGTGTTTGCATTGTTTTATAGATCGTTAAAGCTACAGAAGGCTCGGGGATTGTCGAGAATCATCACCACACTATCAAACTTTATTTTGGTACCTTTTAAATGTGTACATATTTAAGTATGGCATGTATAGTCTACTTGAAATGGTTGATGTTTTGAGTTGTACATATAAGCTATGTGATATGGCTTGTAAATGGATTTGCATATGGTAAAATTTGATAAATTATTTGTGATGCAGAGTTGGTATATTATAGATGAAAAGATGTCATAATAATTTGGTAAGTTTGTGGATGGATTTTGCTTAGAAATGCTTGTGATTAGATTGAGCTAAATGGTACATAAGTTGGTGTGTTTGATATGTTCTTGAATGGTTAGAAAAGATGGTCATTTTGGTATGTTTTGTTTTCATTGGAGATATGATTTGAATTGGTATAATGTTTGTAGGTATAACCCAAAGTGTGGGTGGCAAATTGGCCTTGTAAATGGCCTATATTTACCCATATGGTTGAACACACGGGCATGTGGCTCAACCGTGTCCTTCGTGGTTGCATTTCAAAACAAGTCAGTTTCGACCACGGGCTGGAAACATGGGCGTGTGACTGGCCGTGTGATGCAAGTCAATGTCGACCATGGGTGAGGCACACGGGCGTGTCCTCGGCCGTGTGGACAAGTCAGTATGTATGCCCTGTTTTGCCACGACTTAGACACATGGGCATGTCTGAGGCCGTGTGAGGCACACGGCCTGCCCACACGGGCGTGTGACCTCTGTAGCTTTGAAAAATGTTTGAATTTCAAAAAATTTCCTGTGAGTTCGGTTTAGTCCCGACCCCTTTCTAATGCATGTTTAAGATCTTCTAGACTTATTTAAGGGACATTTTGATTTGGATGATTAAATTATGATGTGAAATGTTTGATAAAGATTCGATTTGTCCGGTAATGCCTTTAACCCTAGACCGGTGATGGTTACGGGTTAAGGGTGTTACATAATGGATGGACATAGTTGTCCACTTACACTATCAATGGTCTAATATCATCATAAGGACCATTTGTTTAATAAATCATAGTAATTAAACACCCTTATCAAATAGAATGCAACTTTTTCATTTTACACGATTTAGCCCTTTTTCTCAAATTGAGCAATTAAACGATAAAATTAGCTAACGAAATTTTCACACATATCAAATAACATTCTGTAAACACATAAAATATTATTAAAATAATTTTTTGATATCGAATTTGTTGTTTCAAAACCACTGTTCCGATTTAGCTAAAGCCGGGCTGTTACAACTCTCCCCCTTAGGGATTTTCGTCCCCAAAAATCTTACCAGTGAATAGGTTTGGGTATTGCTTTCTCATAGCATCCTCGGGTTCCCATGTAGCTTCTTCAACCCCATGTCGATGCCAAAATAGTTTCACTAATGCGATTCTCATTTTTCTCAGCTCTTTGATATCATGAGCTAAAATCTAATCAGTTTTGTAGCATATGACATATCAGATTGAATTTCAACTTCGGTCAGGGAAATGATATGTGAAGGGTCAGATTGGTATCGTCGAAGCATCGACACATGAAACACATTATGTATTTTCTATAACTCAGTCGGTAAAGATAGTCGATACGCCACTGGCCTAACTAGCTCGATAATCTCATAAGGTCTGATGAATCGCGAACTCAATTTCCCTTTTCTGTCGAATCTAAGTATTTTCTTCCATGGTGAGACTTTTAGAAATACTTTATCCCCGATCTAAAAATCAATATCTTTCTATTTCAAGTCTGCATACGATTTCTGTTGATCCAAAGCTCCTTTCAAACTATTACAAATCACTTTTACTTTTTCTTCTGTTTCTCTAATAAGATCAACTCCATGAATCTTATTCTCACTAAGCTCAGTCCAATATAACGGTGTTCGACATTTACGTCCTTATAGAACTTCATACGGTGCCATCTTTATACTCAATTGAAAGCTATTATTATAAGAAAATTCAATCAGCGGTAGATATTTCTCCTATCTACCTTCAAACTCAAGAATACAACATTGCAACATATCCTCAAGTATTTGAATGACTCGTTCGGACTGACCATCTATTTGCGGATGAAATGTAGTGCTAAAATGCAACTATGTACCTAAATCTTCTTGCAATTTCTTCCAAAATCGTGAAGTGAATCTTGAATTTCTATCCGAAACAATAGATAGTGGCACTCCTTGCAATCGAACAATCTCTGATATATACAACTTAGCTAATTTATCTAGCGAGAAATATGTTCGTACCGGAATAAAATGAGTGATTTCGTCAATCTGTCAACAAAAACCCAGATCGCATCTTTCTTTTGTAGAGATAAGGGCAAACTCGATACAAAATCTATTGTTGCTCTATCCCACTTCCACTCGGGAACCATAATAGGCTGTAAGAAACCTGACGACACTTGATGTTTAGCTTTGATTTGTTGACAAATCAAACATTTTGAAACAAATTCTAAGATATCTCATTTCATGCCTTGCCACCAATAAAGCTGTTTCAAATCGTTATACATTTTCGTGCTTCCTGGATGTACTGATAAATAACTATTGTGTGCTTCGTTTAGAATTTTCTGAATAAGCTCAGGATTTCTCAGTATGCAAATTCTACCTCAGAATGTCAAACATTCATTAGGCCCTATTCGAAACTCTGAATCAGATGTCGACTCACATTGAGTTCGTTTTACTTGCAATTCATTATCAAATTTTTGAGCCTAAAAATCTGCTGTAGAAATAGCGGTCTCGCTTTCAACTCGGCTTCTATCGAACCGTTATCAGACACGGCTAATTGTGTGTTCAAAGCACGTAAAACAAATAAGGACTTTTGGCTCAAAGCATTAGCAACTACGTTTGCTTTCCCCGGATGATGATCAATCACTAATTCATAGTCTTTTAGCAATTCTAACCATCTCCGCTATCGCAAATTCAAATCCTTCTGAGTCATCAGATATTTCAAGCTTTTGTGGTCGGTATAAATATGTCATTTCTCACCAAACAAGTAATGGCACCAAATTTTCAATGCGAACACTATCGCGGCTAATTCAAGATCGTGCGTCGGATAATTCTTTTCGTGGGGCTTCAATTGTCTCGAGGCATAAGCTATAACTTTGCCTTCCTGATCAAAACACAACCCAGGGCATTTAACGATGCATCACTAAAAACTACAAATTCTTTACCTGACTTAGGCTGAACCAACACTGGTCCCTCTGTCAATAATGCTTTCAACTGTTCGAAGCTCTGCTGACACTTTTCTGACCACTCAAATTTAACATCTTTTTGAAGCAATCGTGTCATCGGAGTCACAATCATCTAGAAACCTTTCACAAATCATCTATAATAGCCGGCTAGTCCCAGAAAACTATGAACTTCTGTTACATTTCTCGAAGGCTTCAATCTATAATCGCAAAAATTTTGCTCAGGTCAACTCGGATACCCGCTGCTGAAACTATATGTCCCAGAAAACCAATCTCTCGTAACCAAAACTCAAATTTGCTGAACTTTGCAAATAACTGTTTATCTCTCAAAGTTTGTAACACGATTCTCAAATGCTCGACATGCTCAAATTCATCACGACAGTAGATTAAAATGTCATCAATAAACACAATTACAAATCAATCTAAATACGACCTAAAAATCCTGTTCAACAAGTCCATAAAAATAACATGTGCATTTGTTAGTCCGAAAGGCATAATAAGAAATTCGTAGTGTCCGTTCCTTGTTCTAAATGCAGTCTTTGGCACATCAGATTCTTTAACTCGTAATTGGTAATAGCCAATCTCAAATCAATTTTTGAAAACACTGTTGCCCCTTTTAACAGGTCAAACAAATCATCTATTCGTGACAAAGGGTATTTATTATTGATCATCACTTTGTTGAGCTGTCGATAGTCTATACACATTCTCATCGTGCCATCTTTCTTTTTCACAAAAAACACCGGTACACCCCAGGGAGAGAAACTCTGTCTAGCAAAACCTTTAACTGTCAACTCTTGCAAATGAGCTTTCAACTCTTTTAACTCTTTCGGGGCCATTTGTACGGAGCTATCGATATCGACATTATTCCCGGTACTAATTCAATACCAAACTCAACCTCTCTGATAGGTGGTAAACCCAGTAACTCTTCGGGAAATACATTTGGATACTTACACACAACTGGTACTGATTCAATCTTTACTTTTTCACTTTCGTATCAAGTACATAAGCAAGATAAGCTTCACACCCTTTTCTCACAAATCTCCGAGTTAAAATAGACGAGATCACAACTGGCATACTGTTCAAATCATCGTATTCAATTCTAATAGTCTCATTATTCTGACATTTCAGTTCAATTGTCTTTCATCTACAATTCACTATAGCATTATGCATCATTAGCCAATCCATACCCAAAATCACATCAAATTCATCGAATGGAAACAACATCAAATTAGCCGGAAAATAGAAATCCCGATGCATTGATGGACAATTCTTGCAGACTTTATCAACCAAAACACATTTGCTTAAGGGGTTCGATACTCTAATCACAAATTCAGTAGACTCTACAGGAAAAGTCTTACTAAATACTAAATTCATGCATATATAAGAATAAGTTGATCCTGGATCTATCAATGCACTGTCCTATCGTTAACTCTGTCATAACAAGGATAAGGTTCAAAGATCGCAAGCGTGGTAGGATCATTAGCAAAGAGGTAAGTGCACTCATCTCGGTTGTGGTTTAGTAATTGGCCGAATGAAATATGGCTTATAGGGGTGACTATGTGGAATATGAGTCATTTGTTCTTGATGATACACGTTTGGGTGCAGATCTATAGGATAATCGCAAATAGTAGTGAAGGAAGGGCTACTAGAATGTGTGACACATGGTAAGGGTACGGTGAGGTTTCAGTTTCTGATAAAGTGTGTATTAAGCCATGATTAATCATTAAGTAATGTCGATTGTAGGTTCGTGATTAAGGGGTTTGCGAGCGCATGGTTACCAGGTGTGTACAAACACTACACAATAATATCGGCAATGCTGAAAAGCTGAAAGTGGCTAAATGGGCCTGCCAAACTTGTGGGCCCAAAATAGAAATGGTTGATATGTGAGCATGAATAATGAATTGGCATGAACGGTTGTATGATTGGATCGTAGTTGAGCCCAATGGGCTATATGAGCATGAAATTGGTTTGATGGGCTATATGAGCATGAAATAGGCTTAATGGGCTATATGACATGAAATGGGCTTAATGGGCCTTATGAGATTCTAGAAATATATGTTAGGGTTTAATGGACTCTAGGCATAGTTTGACAAACTCTTGAATAACATAAAACTCTTCTAATAATTAAACATGTCTGTGAACAAGTTGTAGGCTTAGAGTGTGGCAACGGACATATGCATGTCTAGGATTGGATCTAAGGAGAGCTTGGTACTTAAGTGGCCCTAGCGGCCCACCTCCTCTTCTCTAGAATCCTACCTGGTGCATAGTGTCTGTTCGCTTTAGCCGCAAGGACTCGTTAATGGGCCAAAGTCTATAACTAGAACCCGAGAGGGACCGAATACCTTGATTTGAAAAATTATCAAAATATCCTTAGATTTCTAAAATTACTAAAATACCCCTTATTTGAAAATACCCAAAATACCCTTAGTTTAAAAATTACCAAAATACCCTTAGATTTACAAAATCACTAAAATAGCCCGAATTGTGAAATTACCAAAATACCTTTGATTTGCAGAATTACTAAAACAACTCTGATTTACAAAATTTCCAAAATACATCTATTTTTCAACATTACCTGAATACCCCTATAGAGTAGATTTACGGGAATACCTTTTGGTTGTGAAATGACAAAAATACCCCTATGTGATAAGTATGAGTTTTGTGGATGTTACTAATGTGCATGTTGCATTCATACGATATCCTGTTTAGGTTGCATATGGGTGGGAATTATGGTACGGAGAAAGATTTGAGGATAGCATAGTTACTTGACGACCATGGATCCACCGGTGGTTTTAAGCCCATTATATGATTAGCAGCTTTGCTGCAACGTTGAGTAGTGCCACTGTGAGTGCTACCTTTGGTGTGTAGAGGATGGGTGGGTCGATTTAGAAATCCCCACAGGTGTGTATTGGTTGAAAGGGAAATGGTGTGTGTAGCGGATGGATTTTTGGGAGGGTTTTGCATTACCTTGTTTTGCATATGATATAATATGATATGATATGATATGAGGTCATTGTGGGCTAAGGCCAAGACCATCGATTTTGATAGGGGTTAGGCCGAATGTGAATATTTGTATGTTGATTTGATTGCCAAAGGTTGTACACACTGAGTTTCAAAACTGACACCCTTTATTTAATGTTTCAGGTGTCCTCAATAGACAGCCAGACGTGGGAGAGGACTCAGAGATGGCCACACTACGAGATGTTTAAATTTTTTTTATTTGTTTCAAAAAACATGGTTTTAATTTCTTTATTTTAGTTGGATGTAATAAGTCCTTGTACTCCGATTTGACTTTAGATTTTGGGTTTGTTATTTTCAACTATTTACTTAAGTATTAAACCTAAGTAAATTTCATATGTTTAAACTTGGTTTCTAAAGTGCTTAAAATAATAAAATGGGATTTTATCACTACTAAACAAGACTCAAGGATTTTGGGCTTTAAATTGTTAATAAGTAAAATTGTTTTGAAGTGTGCCTTTAATGTGACATTCTGGATTCGGGCCTAACTTCTAGGCCGGGTTTGGGGTGTTGCAGAGCGAGTCACGTGGGACTTCTTTTAGATTGAGTTTTAGAAGAAATATATCAATGAGAGATTCATCGATCAGAAACGAAAGGAATTTCTGGAACTAAAATAGGGCCGAATGACTGTTATGGAGTATGAACGAGAATTTGTAAGATTGAGTTAGTATGCTCGGGAATGCATATCTACCAAAGCAATAATGTGCAAAAGATTCGAAGATGGTCTTAATGAAGATATTCACTTGTTAGTCGGGATCTTAGAAATAAAAGAGTTTGTTGTACTCATTGATCGAGTGTGCAAAGCTGAAGTACTCGAAAAGATAAAAGAAAAGCTAAGTCTGAAGCTCGAGATGTGAGAAAGAGATTTCTGAGCAAATCATTTCAGTCTGCTTCAAGAAGTTCAAAGATGATCAAAGTCATTCAAAAGATAATGTGGGACATTCAAATAGAAATCGAGCTAGATCACAAATGAGCTCCAAAACTCCAGTAACTTCAGTAGCAAGTATTGGAAATGTCTGATTTGAGAAACTTGAATGTAAACATTGTGGAAAAAGGCATCCGAGAAGTTGTAGATTAAATGACAGAGCTTGCTTCAGATGTGGATCACTTGATCATTTTATTCGTGATTGCCTTGAGTCTGTTGAGCCAGAGACTGTTCAGAATCCGAGATCTGATAATGCACCTATGAGAGGTTGACCTTCGAAGGATGTAAGAAATGTCAGTGCTAGTCAGAGAACTATGAGAGATACTGTTGTGAGATCCAAAGATAGAGCACCTGCCAGAGCATATGCTATCCGAGCTCGTGAGGAAGCTTTATCTCTAGATGTAATAACGGTACTTTTACACTTTATAATACTTTTGTGATTGCATTGATAGACCCTGGTTCTACTCATTCGTATATATGCGTGAACTTAGTATCCAGTAAGACTTTTCCTGTAGAGTCTACTGAGTTTGTTATAAAAGTATCGAACCCCTTAGGTAAAAGTGTCCTAGTTGACAAAGTATGCAAGAACTGTCCGTTAATGTTTCGAGATATCTGTTTTCCTACTGATCTAATGTTTTTTCCATTTGATGAGTTCGATATCATTCTGGGTATAGACTGGTTAACATTGCATGATGTTGTTGTAAACTGTAAAAGAAAGACTATTGATTTGAGATGTCCGAATAATGAAATTGTACGGGTTGAATCTAATGATTTGAATGGATTGCCTGCTGTGATATCTGTATTGAAAGCTCAAAAATATGAGAAAAAGGGATATGAGGCATATTTTGCTTATGTAATTGATTCAAAAGTGTCTGAAAAGAAAGTTGAATCAGTGCCAGTCGTTTGTGAGTTTTCTGATGTATTCCCTGAAGAATTGTCTGGTTTGCCTCGATACGTGAAGTTGAATTTGGTATTGATTTGTTGCCTGGTACTATACCTATTTCGATAGCTCTGTATAGAATGGCACCATCAGAGTTGAAAGAGTTAAAGTCACAGTTGCAAGAATTGACTGATATAGGGTTTGCTAGACCGATTTTTTTTCCTTGGGGTGCTCCTGTCCTATTTGTAAAAAAGAAAGATGGCACGATGAGAATGTGCATTGATTATTTTTAGTTGAATAAAGTGACCATAAAGAATAAATATCTGTTGCCCAGAATTGACAATTTATTTGATCAGTTAAAAAGAGATAATGTATTTTTAAGATTGATCTGAGATCGAGATACTACCAGTTGAGAGTGAAAGATTCAGATATTTTGAAAACTACCTTCAGAACAAGGTACGGCCATTATGAATTTTTAGTTATGCCATTTGGATTAACGAATGCTCCTACTATTTTTATGGATTTGATGAACAGAATTTTCAGACCGTATCTAGATCGATTTGTTGTGGTGTTCATAGATGACATTTTGATTTATTCATGAGATGAAAACGAGCATGCTGAACATCTAAAAATTATATTGCAAACTCTGAGAGAAAAGCAATTGTATGTGAAATTCAGCAAATGTGAATTCTGGTTACATGAAGTTAGTTTTCTGGGACATATGTGTCAGCTTCTGGAATTCGAGTTGATCCGAGCAAGATTTTTGCTATTCAGGATTGGAAACCTTCGAAAAACGTGTCTGAAGTCTGTAGCTTTCTGGGTTTAGCTAGTTATTATCATCGATTTGTAAAAGGATTTTCAGTAATAGCTACTCCGTTGACTAGACTACTTCAGAAAGATGTTAGATTTGAATGGGCTGATAAATGTCAAAAAGTTTTGATCAGTTGAAAACTTTATTAACAGAAGCTCCAATGTTAGTACAACCAGAACCGGATAAAGAATTTGTTATATACAGTGATGCTTCGTTAAACGGTTTGGGATGTGTTCTGATGTAGGAAGGCAAAGATATAACTTATGCCTCGAGGCAATTGAAGCCTCATGAAAAGAACTATCTAACGCAGGATCTTGAGCGAGCTACAATTGTGTTTGCATTAAAGATCTAGCGCCATTATCTATATGGTGAGAAATGTCACGTGTTCTCAGATCATAAAAGTTTAAAATACCTGATGACCCAGAAATTGAAACACCCCAAACCCGGCCCACGAGCCTTGATCGGATCTGGTATGTTCCCCGGTGTAAACCGTTTCAAATCCTTTTGTTACTTAGGAAAAACTTGTGTGTTTTGGAAGAAAGATTGTTTTGGGTTGGGCTTGAGTTGAAAACAAGTTTATTTCATTATTAAAATCCTTTACTTTAGGTGACAAAACATTAGGGTTTAGTTCATGATAAATTTCACTTAGTCTTTTTTTTTTTTTAAAAGAATATTTTGTAGCAGGATAAGTAGAAGTAAAATAAAATAATTCAACTATGGCCTTATTACATCAAATAATTCCCAAAAATAAATTCAAAGTACCCAAAATAGAAAGAGTCCAAAACAAAGTAAAATCTGAACTTCACATGGCCTCCACTAAGCTCCTGCCGACCCAGCCCATCACTGATCGTCACCTGAAAAGTAATCCCACAAGGGGTGAGTTAAACAGACTCAATGTGTAACCAACACTAAAATTTAACAATTTAGGAATATGTTCACATATTACATGTATATTCATATAACAGATAGGAAATAATGATGCAATCCGAACCCAAACCTATATGCCATCCGCTACACATCACCCGTACCAACCATCACACCGTGGGGACTACTAAGTCAACCCTCCATCCGCTACACACCATCAAAGGCAGTCGCTGCAGTCGACGTGCACATCACCCTTATAAAGTTCGTGGCATAGCCACCAGATACATACTTTGTGTCATGAGACACCATATTCAGATATCGTGGTCTTAGGTCACCACATTCAGATATCGTAGTCTTAGGTCACCACATTCACTTCCCCTTTTTAAAACATCCCATATGCCCCTATACACATTATGCATTATATGCCTTAATTCACATTCTTATCATATTCACATTCATGGCATAACAAACCATATCATACTCATAGGAGGAGTAGGAAAAACGTACCTTAACACTGTGTACCTTAGCATGGTACTTAGCCATATTCATATTTATGCATATATTTAATATTGCCATAAATATTATTAAAAGATAGTGTGGGGTACACACCTGATTCGCTTAAGGTTTCCAATCCAAATCCCGAAAAGCTTGATCTAATGCCTTAGATCTTAAATCTCTACATTTAATCAATCACTTAATACTTAGTAAAGAGCCATTCGCCATAAATCCAAATCCTAGTAGTATTAGTACACTAAAACTTACCTTGGTGTCGATTTGTTTACTAATCAAATCCCGAAATGTTGTAGACTCCCTTCCTTGTAATCGGCTGGTATTAAATCCCTTCATAGATTAGTTTTCGGCTTTTAAATCATGTAAGAAAATAGATCTAGTGCTAAAATAAGCCTTGGTCGATTGCATATATATACTTTACCTTGTGATTTGAAATTTGAAATTTTATTTAGCCCCTTGGTATCTGTCAAAATCACTGTGACACATGTTAGATTAATTTCTAACATGTAAACATGGTAAAAGTGGCCTATGGCCGAATGTCTTCCTTACCTTAGATCTTGGAAGATTCTTTCCTTATGGTCGACTTATGGACAGATCCCGAAGCCTTCTTTCCAAGTTTCGACTAACACAATAATGGGGTTAGATTTCCTGGTTTCGGTTTTAATCTTAGAAGAAAAAGAATAGAAATCGATAATCACTAACCTTACCCTTAATGCACAAGTCGACAACCATTTGCTTGAAGTCTCAAACTATTCGGCTATGGTCTTGATAATAGCAAGTTTTCGCTTTTGGAACTTAACAAGAAATCGGCTAAAGTTTATCTGTTGTCGGTTTATCAAAAGAAAAGAGAGGAAAAGAGTCACTAGGGGATTCGCAATGGTGGACTTATGGAGAAAAGATTTCACTATGGCAAAATAAGAGAGAAAGGAGAGTGTTTGCTAGGAAATTTTCAAGAGACTTCAATGGAAAAGAGAAGATTGATGAATAGCCTTATTTTCCTCCTTTTGCCGAAATTACTAGGCCAAGACTCCCTTACTTGGCCATCACTTCTCTTATCTTTATTAATAATTAATGGAAATAATCCCTTAATTATCTCTTATCTCTTAAACAATAATTATCCATCATTGATCCACCTATTTAGCCGAATTTTAAAGAGAATTAAACTCTTCCCCAAGTGCCTTGGTGCCGTCCAACTCCCTTGCTCCTTGCAGCAAAATAAAACTCTTTTATTTGCTTCCCACGTGACTCGAACCTAGGCTCCTTCCCCCTTGATTGTGGCGTCACTTAATGGGCTTTAAGTGGTGCCTCCTAGCCACTTCTCCAAGCCCGTTCTTGTGTCAAACTTCTTCTATTAATTTTCTTAAGACCTCCTTGCCTTAGTTTCCTCTTTTAAACTTAACATTTCTAAAACATTTCATTACATTTCCAAGTTTCCAAAAATGTTCACTTTCCTTTTTTAAACTTAACATTTTCAAGTTTCCAAAAAAAAGTTCACTTTCCTCTTTTAAACTTAACATTTCCAAGTTTCCAAAAATGTTCACCATACATTCATAATACATAAGACATGCCATTTTGTATAATTAAATCAAAAATGCATAGGCCCATTTTCAGGATGTTACAGTTCTACCCCCTTAAAATAATTTCGTCCTCGAAATTGCATGGCTAAAATAAATGAGGGTATTGCTGTCGCATTGCCTCTTCTGGCTCCCACGAAGCTTCCTCCGATCCATGATTGCGCCACAACACTTTAACTAGGGGAATTGACTTCCTCCGTAATGTTTTCACGTCTCGTTCCAAGATCTGAATCGGCTCTTCCTCGTAGGATAAGTCTGGCCTTAGCTCCACTTCTTCAACTGGTACCACATGAGATGGATTCAATCGGTAGCGACATAGCATGGATACATGGAATATGTCGTGCATCAGCTGCAACTCTGGTGGCAACTCTAGCTAGTATGCCACTGGTCCAACTCGCTTCAACACTCGATAGGGTCCTATAAACCTTGGACTTAACTTCCCTTTGCGACCGAATCTCATCACCTTCTTCCAAGGCAAAACCTTAAGGAATACCTGGTCTCCCACATCAAATTCTATTCCTTTCATTTGAGATCTGTGTACGACTTTTGCCTATCAGATGCTTCCTTCAACCGTGCACGAATTATCTCAACCTTCTCTTCAGACTCTACTACTAATTCTGGTCCCAAAACCCGACGTTCTCCCAATTCTGTCCAACATGTAGGAGTCCGACACTTCTGACCATACAACGCTTCATAAGGTGCCATTTGAATACTTGCCTGATAGCTGTTGTTGTAGGCAAATTCTGCTAGAGGCAAATATTCCTCCCAACTTCCTCTGAAATCCATCACACGGCCCCTCAACATATCCTCCAATACTTGGATTACCCGTTCAGATTGCCGTCCAACTGTGGATGAAAGGCCGTAGTGAAATCCAACTTAGTGCCTAAAGCTTGATGAAGTGCCCTCCAAAACCGAGACGTAAATCTTGGGTCTCTATCCGAAATGATAGACACCAGCACTCCATGTAACCTCACAATTTTTGCCACATATAATTTAGCCAATTTCTGAAGAGAATAATCAACTCTTACCGGGATAAAATGCGCGGACTTGGTCAGATGGTCCACTATTACCCATACCGAGTCCTTCTTAGTAGGCGTAAGGGGAAGCCCACTAACAAAGTCCATGGTAATTCTTTCCCACTTCCACTGCGGAATCTCGATTGGCTGAAGCAATCTCGATGGAACTTGGTGTTCAGCCTTAACTTGCTGACACGTCAGACATTTCCCCACGAATTCAGTAACTTCCCGCTTAAGATCAGGCCACCAAAACTGTTCCCTCAAATCTCTATACAACTTAGTGCCTCCAGGATGCATAGCATAAGGGCTACTATGCGATTCTTGAAGAATCCTTTGTCAAGTTCCTTATTCTCAGGCATACAGACCTTCCTCTTGAAACACAACACTCCTTCGCCGTTAATGCCATAATCTTTCAACTCTCCATTCTGTACTTGTTGTAGCTTAGCACTTAGGTCCTCATCAACCAACTATCCCTCTTTCACCTCATTCAACCACGTCGGCCTGACTTGCAATTCTACCAACAGGCTTCCATCATCATACAAACTCAAGTGTGCGAACATCGCCCTCAGATCCGACACCACCTTCCGACTTAGGGCATCCGCCACTACATTCGCCTTGCCCGGGTGATATTTTATCGAACAGTCATAGTCCTTCAGTAATTCCACCCACCTTCGCTGCCTTAGATTCAACTCCTTCTGAGTCAACAGATACTTGAGACTCTTGTGGTCTGTGTAGATTGTCAACTTTTTGCCATAAAGGTAGTGCCTCCATACCTTAAGAGCGAAGACCACTGCTGCTAATTCCAAGTCATGCGTCGGGTAATTCACCTCATGTGGCCTCAACTGTCGGGACGCATATGCGACTACCTTCCCGTCTTGCATCAATACGCAACTCAAACCTGTATGGGAAGCGTCACAATACACCGTAAAATCCTTTCTTGCCTCCGGCTGAATCAACACTGGAGCTTCCGTCAATACCCTTTTAAGTTTTTCAAAACTCTCCTGTTGCTTATCCGCCCATACAAAGGGTACTTCTTTCCTTAACAACTTTGTCAAAGGCGCGGTTATTGACGAAAATCCTTCCACGAACCTTCTGTAATAGCCTGCCAGTCCCAAGAAACTACGAATCTCCACCACCGACTTAGGTGATTTCCAATTCAACACTGCTTCAACCTTCTTAGGATCCACCCTTATTCCTTCTGCTGACACCACGTGCCCTAAGAATGCAACCTCCTTAAGCCAAAATTCACACTTGCTGAATTTGGCATAGAGCTTCTTTTCCCTTAACACTTGCAGCACAATCCGGAGATGCACATCATGCTCCTCTTCAGTCTTGGAGTACACTAGGATGTCGTCGATGAACACCATGACGAACCTATCCAAGTAAGGTTGAAAAATCCAGTTCATCATATCCATGAACGCGGCTGGGGCGTTGGTCAACCCAAACGGCATTACTACAAACTCAAAATGGCCGTATCTTGTCCTAAAGGCTGTCTTATGGATATCCGCCTCCCTTACCTTCAACTGATGATATCCAGACCTTAAGTCGATCTTTGAGAACACTGTCGCCCCCTTAAGCTGATCGAACAAGTCATCAATCCTTGGCAAAGGATACTTGTTCTTGATGGTCAGCTTATTCAACTGACGATAATCTATGCACATTCGCATAGTTTCGTCCTTCTTCTTCACAAATAAGACCGGTGCTCCCCACGAGACACACTGGGTCGGATAAACCCACGATCTAGCAATTCTTGGATTTAAGCCTTGAGTTCAACCAAATCCTTCGGTGCCATTCTATATGGAGCGATTGACACAGGAGCTGTTCCTGGTAGCAAGTCTATTCCAAATTCCACCTCCCTATCTGGGGGTATTCCGGGTACCTCCTCCGAAAAAACACCCACGAAGTCCCTTACCATTCTAACTCCACGAATTCCCCCTTCTTTCGCATCCACAGCACTAACAAAGGCCAAAAATGCCTTGCATCCTTTCTGAACCATTTTCTCCTCCTTCAATGCCGAAACTACGTTAGACAAGTAGTTTCTTCTTTCTCCTATCATTACTACCACTTCATCTTCCGGGGTCCTTAGTTCCATTCGTTTAGCTACACAATCCAACACGGCCCGGTGCTCTACTAACCAATCCATACCAAGTATGAGGTCAAATTCTTCGAAGGGTAACTCCATTAAGTCAGTCCGAAAGCTCACTCCCTGAATTTCTAGGGATACACTCCGGAAGATCTTATCCACCACTACAGTTTTGCCTAATGGGCTTGCTACAGTCATCTCCCTATCAAAAAGTTTCGAGTCTAAGCCTAGTGTTTCCACTACACTACATGCAACATAAGAATGGGTCGAGCCCACATCAATAAGAGCAAAATAGGGCTTGTCATGAATGAGGAATATACCGGTTATGACGTCCAGTGCGTCTCCATCCTCTCTCTGGCGTACTGCGTAAACCAAACCCGACTGTCTAGCTTTAGCAACACCTCTGCCCGGTGTTCCACGTCCTCTGCCAGCACCATTTCCTCGGTTGTTCGGACTACGACCTCGTTGAGGCTGTTGTCCACCTCTACCAGCCTGACTAACATTCTGAACTACTGGTCAATTCCCATTTGGTTTCATAGGATAATCCTTGATCATATGGTCCTTGGACCCACACTTAAAACATCCTCCTGTCTTTTTCCAGCACTCTCCTAAGTGCTTCTTTCCACACTGATCACAAGGACGACATCGCCTCTTGTACCAACTTGTCAATTCCCCTACCCATTAGCTCTAGGCCTTTTCTGCACATTTCCTGATGATCTTGATGACCCATAGCCCCTCTTGGGTCTATTCCTATCAGAGCTCTGCTTAACCGAGTCCTTGATTCCCTCGGCTACCTTAGCCTTTTCTACCAACGCGAAAAACTCCCGCTCCTGATGTGGAGCTATCAATAACCTCAGGTCATCCCTTAATTCGTCCTCAAATCAGACACACCGCTCATGTTTCGTAGCCACTACTCCTCGAGCATCTTGGCTCAACCTCGTAAATTTAGCCAGACTGCTACGGACTTGTTCCTTGAACCAAATTTCGAAATGCCTTCCTCTGCTCATCGATATATCCGGTTCCCACATACTTCTTCTGATACGCTGTCTTAACATACTCCCAGGTCAGATCCTCAGCTGTGGCACCATCCCGAACTATTAGCCACCATTGATACGCTTCATCGCGTAGCAGCGCCACCATTCCTTTCAACTTCTCCTCAGGGGTCAGATCGAGCTCATCCATAATGCGCTCGGTCGCTTCCAACCAGTATTCAGCTGTACTGGGTGCCACACCAGATACTCCACGGAACACCTCAGCTCCGTTGGCTCGAAGTCGCTCGGGAACAGATTTTTGAGCTCCCATATTCCCTTCAGCACCAGCCACCATTTTAAGAACTCACGGCATAGCTCATGATCTGAGATCTTCCCCGTCTCGAGCTTGTCGCCGACACCAACAGCTGGGGGTGGTGGTGGCGGTGGTAACTCATTGTCAGACCCTTGACCCGATCTAACGGGTTCCGACACAGTCATTCTACCTTGACCGCATCCTCGAACATTGCAACCACATCCCCTAGAGCTCATTTCTACTACCGTGCTTTAATCTGATTAAGAAGTTTTATGCATTAGCCATTGTTTCACTAATTATTCGCGAAGGAGTTTTATGGAAAGAGTTTAGTAGTAGTTCTTTCGATCAATCAAAGTTTCAAGTTTTCTATCCTAATTCATAGAAAAGCACATCCATTCCATAGTATCTCCCATACACATTCACTCTTCGAACATTTCTGTCCGTTCCTATCCCAGGGGTATTTTCGTAATTTGTCCTACAGGAGTATTTTTCGTAATTTGTCAAAATAAGGTTCTTTGGTATTTTTATCGATAAGGGTATTCTGGAAATTTTACATTCCCGGAGGTATTTTGGAAATTTGGAAATCTGAGGGTATTTTGGTAATTAACCCGGGTAAATTTGTAAATCTTGATAAATCAAGGGTACTTTGGAATTTACAACACTTGAGGGTTGTTTTTGAGCATTTTTTTCCAAATCAGTGCTGTTGCAAAAATTTTTGAAGATCGGGGGTTGTTCTGGTAATTTTGTAACTCGGGGGTATTTCGGTAATTTGTAGGGTAGGGGTAATTTCGTAATTTTTTCTAAAATCAGGGTGTTTTGATGTTTTGCAAATTAGGGTTTTTGAACATTTTATAAAGTAATGAAATTTTGATAAGAACTGCGGGTATTTGGAAATTTCATAAACCAAGGGCATTTTTGTAATTTTACTGCTAGGGGTATTTTTGTAATTTTATAAATCAAAAATATTTTTTAAAATTTTCCAAAATAAGTTTTTGCTACTATTCAAGGGATAATTTGGTGATTATAAAATGAGGGTTTTCATAAAAAAATACGGCTAGTCCCTTTCGGGTTTTAGTTAGGGGTTTAGCCCGTGTATAAGTCCTCTTGGTTAGGGTGAACCGAGGCTACGCACCAGGTAGGATTCGAGTGGAGAGGAGGTGAGTCATGTGGACTGCTTAAGTACCAAGCTCCCACCGAAACCAATCCTAGACATGCGCACCATGGTTGCCACACCCTAACTTGGCGACTTAATCACAGGTTTGTTTAATTAGGCATTTAAATCTTATGTATTTGTTGGGGTAACTAGCCCTAGGGTTCAAGTACTTATCATACTAATCTACGTTCCATTCTACATCTACCCTTCTACAAGTCATATCATAAATCACACAGGAGATAGGGATACTTACCTGGTGGACTTCGGGTCGGAGACTTGGTGGGCCATGCCAGAAAAACCTGCTTATTTCACAAAATTCCTTTTGGGCTTGACTTTGAAAATGTTTTGGGCCTTAAACCCAAGGCCGAGAGTTTAAAATTGGGCTCTGATACCAAATTGAAGCACCCCAAACCCGACCCACGAGCCTTGACCGGATCTGATATGTTCCCCGGTGTAAACCGTTTCAAATCCTTTTGTTACTTAGGAAAAACTTGTGTGTTTTGGAAGAAAAATTGTTTTGGGTTGGGCTTGAGTTGAAAACAAGTTTATTTCATTATTAAAATCCTTTACTTTAGGTGACAAAACATTTAGGGTTTAGTTCATGATAAATTTCACTTAGTCTTTTTTTTTTTAAAAGAATATTTTGTAGCAAGATAAGTAGAAGTAAAATAAAATAATTCAACTATGGCCTTATTACATCAAATAATTCCCAAAAATAAATTCAAAGTACCCAAAATAGAAAGAGTCCAAAACAAAGTAAAATCTGAACTTCACATGGCCTCCACTAAGCTCCTGCCGACCCGGCCCATCACTGATCGTCACCTGAAAAGTAATCCCACAAGGGGTGAGTTAAACAGACTCAATGTGTAACCAACACTAAAATTTAACAATTTAGGCATATGTTCACATATTACATGCATATTCATATAACAGATAGGAAATAATGATGCAACCCGAACCCAAACCTATATGCCATCCGCTACATATCACCTGTACCAACCATCACACCGTGGGGACTACTAAGTCAACCCTCCATCCGCTACACACCATCGAAGGTAGTCGCTACAGTCGATGTGTACATCGCCCTTATAAAGTTCGTGGCATAGCCACCAGATACATACTTTGTGTCATGAGACACCACATTCAGATATCGTGGTCTTAGGTCACCACATTTAGATATCGTAGTCTTAGGTCACCACATTCACTTCCCCTTTTTAAAACATCCCATATGCCCCCATACACATTATGCATTATCATGCCTTAATTCACATTCTTATCATATTCACATTCATGGCATAACAAACCATATCATACTCATAGTAGGAGTAGGAAAAACGTACCTTAACACTGTGTACCTTAGCATGGTACTTAGCCATATTCATATTTATGCATATATTTAATATTGCCATAAATATTATTAAAAGATAGTGTGGGGTACACACACGATTCGCAAGGTTTCCAATCCAAATCCCAAAAGCTTGATCTAATGCCTTAGATCTTAAATCTCTACATTTAATCAATCACTACTTAGTAAAGAGCCATTCGGCCATAAATCCAAATCCTAGTAGGATTAGTACACTAAAACTTACCTTGGTGCCAATTTGTTTACTAATCAAATCCCGGAATGTTGTAGACTCCCTTCCTTGTAATCGGTTGGTATTAAATCCCTTCATAAATTAGTTTTCGGCTTTTAAATCATGTAAGAAAATAGATCTAGTGCTAAAATAAGCCTTGGCCGATTGCATATATATATACTTTACCTTGTGATTTGAAATCTGAAATTTCTATTTAGCCCCTTGGTATCTGTCAAAATCACTGTGACACATGTTAGATTAATTTCTAACATGTAAACATGGTAAAAGTGGTCTGTGGTCAATGTCTTCCTTACCTTTAGATCTTGGAAGATTCCTTCCTTATGGTCGACTTATGGACAGATCCCGAAGCCTTCTTTCCAAGTTTCGACTAACACAATAATGGGGTTAGATTTCCGGTTTCGATTTTAATCTTAGAAGAAAAAGAATAGAAATCGATAATCACTAACCTTATCCTTAATGCACAAGTCGACAACCCTTGCTTGAAGTCTCAAACTATTCGCTATGGTCTTGATAATAGCAAGTTTTTGACTTTTAGAACTTAACAAGAAATCGGCTAAAGGTTATCTGTGTTGTCGGTTTATCAAAAGAAAAGAGAGGAAAAGAATCACTAGGGATTCGCAATGGTGGACTTATGGATAAAAGATTTGGCTATGGCAAAAATAAGAGAGAAAGGAGAGTGTTTGCTAGGAAATTTTCTAGAGACTTCAACGGAAAAGAGAAGATTGATGAATAGCCTTATTTTCCTCCTTTTGCCGAAATTACTAGGCCAAGACTCCCTTACTTGGCCATCACTTCTCTTATCTTTATTAATTATTAATGGAAATAATCCCTTAATTATCTCTTATCTCTTAAACAATAATTATCCATCATTGATCCACCTATTTAGCCAAATTTTAAAGAGAATTAAACTCTTCCCCAAGTGCCTTGGTGCCGTCCAACTCCCTTGCTCCTTGTAGCAAAATAAAACTCTTTTATTTGCTTCCCACGTGACTCGAACCTAGGCTCCTTCCCCCTTGATTGTGGCGTCACTTACTGGGCTTTAAGTGGTGCCTCCTAGCCACTTCTCCAAGCCCGTTCTTGTGTCAAATTTCTTCTATTAATTTTCTTAAGACCTCCTTCCCTTAGTTTCCTCTTTTAAACTTAACATTTCTAAAACATTTCCTTACATTTCCAAGTTTCCAAAAATGTTCACTTTCCTCTTTTAAACTTAACATTTCCAAGTTTCCAAAAAATGTTCACTTTCCTCTTTTAAACTTAACATTTCCAAGTTTCCAAAAATGTTCACCATACATTCATAATACATAAGACATGCCATTTCGTATAATTAAATCAAAAATGCATAGGCCCATTTTCAGGATGTTACAGAAAGATTTGAATCTACAACAAAGATGGTGGTTAGAATTATTGAAAGATTATGAGCTGGTGATAGATTATCATCCAAGTAAAGCAAATGTTATTACTGATGCACTGAGTCAAAATTATTGTTTGCACTACGTGCTTTGAATGCTCAGCCAGATTTGTCTGATGATACTTCTGTGATAGCTGAATTAAAAGCGAAAACGTTGTTTATACAGCATATATGTGATGCTCAAAAATCTGATAATGAGTTGTTAGCGAAACGAGCTCAGTGTAATTCAAATCTTGATTCTAAATTTAGAGTTGTTGATGACTGCTTAAGATTTTGAGATCGTATTTGTGTTCCGAGAAATCCAAAGTTGACTGAGTTGATTTTAAATAAAGCACATAATAATCGTTTATTTGTTCATCCGGGTAGTACAAAGATGTATCATGATCAGAAACAACACTATTGGTGGTCTGGTATGAAGCAAGATATTTTTTATTTTGTATCGAAATGTTTAGTCTGTCAGCAAGTTAAAGCTGAACATCAGGCTCCGTCTGGTTTGCTACAACCAATTTTAATTCCTGAGTGGAAATGGGATAGAGTGAAAATGGAATTTATTTCTGGTTTGCCCCTAACCCCGAGAAAGAAAGATGTGGGCCGTAGTTGATCGATTAACAAAATCTGCCCATTTTATTCCAGTACGATCTAATTACTCACTTGATAGATTAGTCGAGCTTTATATTTTTGAGATTCTGAAATTACACGGAGTGCCACTATCCATTGTGTCTGATAGAGATCTGAGGTTTACATCAAGATTCTGAAAGAAATTGCAAGAAGCTTTAGGCACGAAATTGCATTTTAGTACAGCTTTTCATCCATAAACGGATGGTCAATCTGAGCGAATCATTTAGATTCTTGAGGATATGTTAAGATGTTGCATTCTTGAATTTGACGGTACGTGGGAACAGTACCTGCCATTGGTTGAATTTGCTTATAATAATAGTTATCAGTCAAGCATCAAAATGGCACCTTATGAAACTTTGTACGGACGTAAATGTCGTGCACCTCTGTGTTGGACCGAGCTTAGTGAAAACAAGTTACACGGGGTCAATTTGATAAAATTTTCAAAACAAAAGTGAGAATAACCCGTGATAGTTTGAAAACAACATCTGATCGTCAGAAATCTTATGCGGATCTGAGAAGAAAATATATTGAATTTGAAATCGGTGACAAAGTGTTTCTAAAAGTGTTTTCATGGAAGAAAGTACTTCGTTTCGAACGTAAAGGCAAGTTGAGTCCGAGGTTCATCGGGCCGTATAAAATTATTAAGCGTGTTGGTCCTGTTGCATATAGATTAAGGTAGCCCTCTGAGCTAGAAAAGATACACAATGTATTCCATGTTTCGATGCTCCGTAGATCTCGATCCGATCCATTACATGTAATTGCCCCATCTAAAATTGAAATTCGATCTAATATGACGTATGAAGAGGAACCAATTCTTATTTTAGCTCATGAAGTGAAAGAGTTGAGAAACAAGAAAATTTCGTTTGTGAAAGTACTGTGGAATCGACACGGAATAGAAGAGGCTACGTGGGATCCTGAAGATTCAATGAGGCTGTAATATCCGAATCTGTTTAATGGTAAGATTTTCGGGGACGAAAATCCCTAAGGGGGAGAACTGTAACAGTCCAATTTATACCCTAGTCGGAACAGTGGTTTTGGGACCACAAATCCGAGTCAGTGAAATATTTTAATATTATTTTCTGTGCCATTGATGAGTGATTAAGCATGTGTTAAATTTTCATAAGTTAATTTATTCGTCTGTGTGTTTAATTTGACAAAAGGATTGAATTGCATTAAATGTGAAATTTGCATGTTATATGTTAAAGCACTTATATGTTGTGGCTTTTAAAAGAAGAGGCCTTATGAGGCAAATAAGCTGATAATTACTTAGTGGATGATTAAAAGTCAATACTGGCCTTATGTTTATATGTTATAAATGTTTTGTAATAAGGATAATATTGTAAAATGGCATTAATATGTATATTAAATAAAACAAACATATGAAAGTTGATGGTTATCATCTTTTTGTGCCGAAATTTAGCTAAGAAAAAGAAGAAGATATACAAGTTAAGGCTCGGCCATTTGAGGGCTTAAATTCAAGGTATTTTTTTGATCGATTTTTGATAATTTCTATGTTTTCGTAATCATTGGTTAAAATGCTTCAAAACCCATGTCTCGATTTTGTGTATTGATGATGTTTATGAAATGTACCATTGATGAAATGGTGAGCTTTGTGATGAGTTTTGGTGTTAAATGAGAGATATGTGTTTGATGAACATGTGTTGTTCTTGAAATTTTGATGAATTTAGCTAATTAAGGCTAAATTGAGAAAATAGTAATTTGAGGGACTAAATTGTCAATTTGATGAAAATATGGACTTGTATGGTCCCTAGAGAATTTCGACTATGCATGTGTGTGAACAAATTTTGTATATTTGGTGTTTTGAAAAAATGGATTAAATTGATAAAATGAGCAAATGTGAGGACTAAGTTACAAATAGCTCTAAATGTGCGTTTTGGATTACATTGAATAAGTTGATGAATAAAAGGGTTAAATTTGAATATGTATAGATCAAGAACCGAAGAAATCGGACTTAGATCGCGGGAAAGTGTAAGTAATTGAGTAGCCGTATCCATTCCCGTTAAACCGAGCTCGAGGTAAATCATTATGCAAATAAACGTATTTTTATTGAAATATGTATGTTCATGTGATTATTGATAACGATGAATGTTTATGAGATGATGTGTACATGAATTCCGAGATAAGATCGACATAGTGACAATGTTCGAGAAGTCCCGTACGAACCTAGGAATAGATAGGATTAACTATGTCATGACATAGGTATCTGATCCGTTTTATCATTGAAGACCACGTCTGGGACGTTGGCGTTGATTTGAGATTTCGTGTAAGACTACGTCTAGGACGTTGGCATCGATACGAGATTTACGTGTAAGACCATGTCTGGGACATTGGCATCGTATTAATTCGTGTAAGACCCTATCTGGGACAGTGGCATCAATATCTGAATACATGTAAGACCTCGTCCGGGACATTGGCATTGTACGATTATTCCGATGCTTTCTGAGTATCCTATTAGATTCCGTTCGGTTCAATGGGCAAGTCTGTGACATGAAATGCTATGTGAATTGTAAATCTGTTGCATGTACGTTTATTAAGTACACAAGGTGTGTATGAAAGGTAAGTATCTATATGAGCTTACTAGCATGAATATGAGTTATGAAATGATGAGATGATATGAAAAATTAGGCTACTGTTTGACCTCTCGTGCCAAGATCTTAACCGGCTCTTCACCATAAGTCAAGTCCGGTTGAATTTCCACCTCGGTTGGTAGTATGACATGTGAAGGGTCTGAACGGTATCGGCGTAACATGGATACGTGAAAGACATCATGAATCTTTTCCAGCTCAGGTGACAAAGCCAAACGATAAGCTACCGGTCCTATTCTCTCGGTAACTTCATAAGGTCCAATAAAACACGGACTCAATTTGCCTTTCCGGCCAAATCTGAGGACTTTCCTCCAAGGTGATACGTTTAGAAACACTTTGTTTCCTTTTTAAATCCAAATAGGACTTTTTCACCATCAAAAAATTTGTTTTATATGAAGGTACAAATTTTTCCTACTGAAGATTAGTAAATCTTAATTTCCTTTATACAATATATATATAAATTGAAAAAATAAAATAGAATTAATTGTTATGTTACATGATGAACATATTATCTACTCAAGAAAAGTAAATATATACTTTGAAATTTCACTCTTTTGTAAATTTTATGTATCTTTTAAAAAAGAAAAGTACATTTTATAGTTTCAAGAATTTTATTATTGTATTTTTCTAATTTTTAAACAAAATTTTGAACTTTTTTCTGAAATTTCTTTTAGTTTATTCTTTTTTATTTTTAAAATTTTATTTTGCAAAAGAGAATTTTCAAAATGGAAAATATTTATGTATCTATATTTTTTTTCTATATGTTTTCTGAAATTCTCTTTATTTATATTTTCGCTATTTTTTGTATTCTATGTATTTTTAAAACTAAAATTAAATATTCGGGAAATTTTATACAACTTTCCAGATTTTTTTTATTTCTTAATTTCATTTATTTTTATTTGTTCCTTTTTAAATTTATTCTTTCAATTTTTCCAATTCTTTCCCTTACAGTTACTGATCGCGCTCACTTTTTTGCAACACTATTTACTGTTGGGGTAAAGTTGGGATAAAGTGATACATGATGAAAAATTTAAAATACCAAATTGATAAAAAAAAAGTTTAAGTAACAAATTAAGTACAATTTTTTTTTTTAAATAAATACTAGCCGGGGTATTTTATTAAATATGAAGCAAAATGAGAGTACTATAAAAACAAAATGACAGCTGAGCAAATTAAGTACAACTTTGAAGATAAATAATGCATTAACCATTTTTAGTTTATTATATCGATTTGATAATCTCAATAAAATTGAAAAGAAAAATCTAAACCTTTGTGTTGCTATCAAATGGTATCATGCATTGTATATTTGATATTTAACTCGATAAAAGATGCAATTACAAACATCCTTTTAACCAAAAAAATTAAAAATTAAAAAGAAAGAAATATTTGGCCATAAATTTTCTATAGTTTTTAATTAATGGATTGTGTATAAAGGAGAAAAAAAGTTACCCACTTTCTATAGTGTATCTGATACATTTTTTAGCACAAAAAATATGAAAAAAAAAATTAAATTGAAACACCCACTGTCCTCGTCTTTACTCGACACTCACCTGAGTCAAAATAAATACAAAAATTATTTTGAAGAAAAAACGATCTTATTGATTTCTTAATACATTCTACAAAACTCACAAGAAAGAACAAAACCAACTTTATTGGTTTTTTTTTCTTTCTAAAACTTAAAACAGTCTCTCAAACTAACTTATATTCAAAAACCTTTCAAATCATTGTCACTACTGCAAGATTAAAATGAATTTGCAGTTAACAAAACTGAACTCATGTATGTATGCATGGAGATTGCTGCTCCAACTGTTCGTCTTTTCTTCTCTCTAAAGTAGTGTGTCCGACGCATATCCAGACAAGAGTATAGACGTGGAAAAATCTAAAAAGAAAAATGAACATACCATTGTTGGATACATAATCCTATTCAATACTCGTACATGAAACCAAGTAGCTTAAGAAGAAGCTGGAGTCCTTTCTATGGAAGAAGCCTTTGTTGGATATTGTTCTTTGAATCCCAACATCTTATTTAATGCACTGACATAAGCTTTGACACTGGAAACAACAATATCCATTCCTGCCCCAGTTCCACTGTCCCCAAAAGGAGAAAAGATTTTAATTCACTGAATTTATCGAGCTGGAAATGTTTAAAATGGACATGGAAACAAAAGCAAGAAGATTCAGCACCTAAATGTTCGATGAACGAGTTCACCAGTCAACGCATGAGTAGATAAGTGACTTTTCTCTGCACGAATTAGAACGCGGGTCGTGGCTATAGCATCAATTCCTTCCGTAACGGCATTCATTGAGTACTCAAGAAGTGAAACCGATTCCTGCAATTGATGGAAATTGACGAAGCATTGATATTTAAAAAGTAGCCTTAATTATAAGAAAATCCAGAATTCATAGACATTCTCGGTAGCATCCATAACAAACAAAGAAATGTACTTATTTCTGGTATCAAACCTTGATAATGAGATCAACAGCTTTATAAGCTGAATCTACAGGTCCAGTTCCAACTGAGCAGGCAACATGCTCTCTCCCATCAGCATCGATGAGTTTAACTGTTGCAGTAGAAAGACCAAGAGTTCCACAAGTAACCTGCATGTTATGTTGGTCGACGAACAACATAGTTAAAAACACAGTTACGAGGATTGCTGCTACCCCTAGTACTACAATCCACATCATAGATCTGGATCGCTATGTTGCTGGACTCTTGAGTTTTCTTTTGGTACTCATCCAACATTCATGTTTGAACATGGATATGGGAATAAAACCTTCAAAGCTCGTCCAAATATATGGAAAAACTTAAGAAATATGATCATACCCACGTTGGTCACATAGTGTACTGGATCTCTTTGATAGGCAACTAGGATCATCAAAACCATGAATCGAATTGATGTGTCAAACAAAAAGACAAGCATGAAGAAGAAATAGTAAAAGGAGAGAGAGAAAGAGAGTATTTAATGGGGTAAAGGAGATGAGAGGTAAAAAATAAATAAATATGGACAGAAACTCACTCTTGCAAACTTCAAAGTTGAGAGAGTAAACAGTGGGGGAGTATCTAATAGGGTAAAGGAGAAATATTCACTCTTGCAAACTTCAAGGTTGGGAGAGGTCATGAATTAACTTCCAAAAGAAAAATTAGCATGGTTTTTTATTTTGACAAATGTGTATTGACACTCTCATCAAGCCTTTGTATTCCATTCATGTAGATAAGCATGTCAAGTTTTGAATAAATTAAAGATATCTAACTATTTGTTTTGGAGTAAAAAAACCAACAGTTAAATATATATTAATAAAGAAAGCATTATAGTTCGATATAATAGAGATATCAAATAGATTCCAAAATTTACATGCATGGCAAGTATCATTATATTGATAGATTCAACAGTTGGATTATTAAAAGAAGTAAAACTTTATATAATTTAAATAATAGTAATCTTAAAAGGGACGGTATTTTTAAAAAAAGTTTTCTAAAGAGATTTTTTTTTTAAAAGAGTGATTTCTTCTTTTTTAAATAAAAATGAGTGGTTTAGACATAAATACTCCTAAAACATATTTATTAACTTATAACAGATGGTTTTCAAGGAAATCCCAATTGAGTTGGTGTCACTAAGTCCAGTGGCACCATGCTTAGTTAGGGAATTTTATACAAGTCCAGTGACACCAATACCACTTCAAAGTACAATCTAATGTTGTTCTCTAGTATTTAGAGGTAAACTTTTATACAGGTAGTAGCACCATTAAGGTAGATGGAACGATGGAAATACCAGGAAATAGAGGGGAAGCTATATTCCTTGCCATTCCCATGCTCAATGTCTTCAATTCAGGGTAACTTGATGACCTCTCAAAGCTCAGGAGGTATAAAGGGGACACCCCTTTAATGTGAAAGAACGCCAAGAAGTCTATTTTATACATTTAATTATTTATTATTTTATTTACTTTATATATCAAACCAATACGAACAATAATGCTTTATACAGTATTGCAACCCAAAATAATAAGCCAATGAAACATGCCCTCACCTTGTATCATAAAATGTCTAGGAAGTGCACCCAATACCATATTCATGTAACTATTGTTTGAAAACTTCTAGTTACCTGTAGATCGAGAAGCTTCCAAACCACGTCTGGTTGAAAAACTTCATCTGAAACCAATGCTACTAGATCAGCATCAGTGACTCTCTGGAAAAACCAGTAAATAAAATAAGTATAGATCACATGATCCTCAAAAACAAAACATAAATAATGCATTAGTACTTGAGTTTCCAGACAACAGTTACTTTTCCTTTTAAAAAATCAAGATTTGATAGAAAACAACAAAAACTCAACCAGAAAGTAAAAGAACTTATAAACACCAAGGGAGCCAGGCATTCATAACCAACAAAAACCATTACTTCAGACTGTCATGTCACAATCACCAAAGATCTTGAAAATATATTTTCAAATACTTGGAACAAAATCCCAATAAAAATCCTTATTAACTATTTGGTTATTGATCATTGATAACCAGAACCTTTAAACTCGAGCCACGCCGAAAATCATGCAATATATCCTATGTTACTTGGAATTTTGGATATGGGTATGTACCTGACAAGTGTAGTTAGATTTATTTTTTTGAAGTTCTTCCACATATTTGGAGGATCTTTAGAGGTCCTATCCTCGTATTCATGTGTCAGAGGTGAGTGTTAGATACAGGTACTTCAGAAAAATGAAGAATGTGAACATAGAACATAGAACATATCAACTGCCAGCAATCATCCACCCTTCATGTCTATTTCCTCATTTTCTAGGCACACAGACAATTTTTCAGACCAGTATCATCCTTTAAGCATTAAATTACAAGGTTAACCATGCCAAAAGTCCATGGTTGATTTAAAAAGATGGGAGTTTTTGTGTTAAAAATACATTGAGAATCCAACTGGATATCTGTAGCTTATGACTACACTAACATGGTAAACAACGAAAAAATAAAACTACATTTACAAAATAACATCATTATCTGTTTCCTGTCTCTGTATTTTTATCTGTTCTTATTTTTCATACGGATCAATGAAAATCTTGTTAGTTGCTGAAACTAGAAAGCCAGGCTGCTTTTAAAATAAAAAACTGTAGAAAAATGTTCCCATGATAACAATCCAGCTTTCCAAGGGAAAATAACACAAAATTGTACTCTAGGAACAATCATTCCTTTTTTTCAACTTCATTTTCTGAAAAAACATCACTGGAAAACAAGAAATTTCCACACTTGAAGATAGCTTATTGTTGACAGCTTATCACAGCTAATCTCATTACTGATTTTTAGAGATTAGATTAGCTTAAAATTAAGATTATTGATTTAATGTATTAATTATGTTTCCTTAGTTAGGCCTATTCTTTTGGCATAAATAGTCATGTAAATTTTTCTGTTGGAATATACAAGAGAAAAGGATTCCTATTATCAATATGGTATCAAGAGCTTGAGAATCCAGATTTAGGGAGCTTATTTTGTTCAAAATTCTTGAACCCTAGAAAATCCAATTTGGTACTCTCCATTTTTCGGCCTATTTTTTTTCTCACCACCCCCTTCAACAGAGTCACAGTCTCATCTTCAGCAAAACCTCAAAATCCGCTGACCAAACTCCCTACGCATAGCTCCCACGCACCACCCACAGCTTCGGTGTACTTGCTCACACCCCAACGCGTGCAACTTACGTTCGTCAAGTTTGATTCTCCGACCACCACCGTTGGCTTTGTTGGTGTTCTCCGGTCTTCCTTGCTGTTATTGGCTCTTGTGGTGCATTTTTTTTTTTTTTTTTTTGAGAGAAAAAAAAATTATTTATGATAACCCCTTGAATCCAACATCCAATTTTGTAAAGTCAAGTAATGCCTTTAATACTCGTATTAATACTGACTCATGGATTATTGATTCTGGTGTGAATAGACACATGATAGGTTCCTCTAAGTTTTTTGAACTACTTCCCAAGTCAAACAAAAGGTGTCAGGATAGCCGATAGGTCTTTTACTCCTGTAACTGGATTAGGTTCTGTCAACTATACACCCAATATTTAACTATCCTCTGTACTACATGTTCCTCGTTTTCCGGTTAACCTTTTATCTATTAGTGCCATCACAAATACCTTAAACTGCAAAATTGAGTTTTTCCCTAATCATTGTGTATTCCAAGACCTTCAAACAGGGAAGATGATTGGCAATAGTAGATTGCATCATGGCTCATATATGTTGGAGTGCAGTAGTGAATTTGTTCAAGCCTTTTTTAGAGGATATCAACCAAGAAATAATGCAATGGCATAAGCGGTTAGGACACCCATCATTTTTTTTGTTATGAAAAAGTTATATCCCAAATTATTTTCAAAGACTTGATTTGATTCATTGTTTTGTAAAGCTTTTGAGTTTGCTATACACACTAAAAATTCTTATCCTTTGAGAAGTAGTACTTCTTTTATGACTATTCAATTTGATATTTGGGGACCAACTCAACATGCTTTATTATCTAATAATCGATGGTTTGTTACTTTTATTTATTGTTGCATTATGATGACTTGGGTGTATTTGCTAAAATTGAAAAATGATGTGTTTACATGCTTTTTGTAGAAAATGCTGTAGAAAAACAGAGTAATTCTCTGTATTTTTCTATATATTATTAACTAAAGAACTGAATTTAAATAGAGAAAAGAGTCATAACCTATTTGGGAAAATAATTCCTTATTCTAGTAAACTACTAAAAGATAAGATAAAATAATCCTAGAATATCTCAAATGATTTATTCTAAGATTTATCTCCCTAAATCAGATTTATCTATCTATAGAAAACATTTAATATATTTCTATAATTCCTACACTCCCCCTCAAGCTGGAGAATATACATTGTATAATCCCAGCTTGACTAGGAATTTATTGAACACGGGCTTTGGTAAAGCCTTAGTAAGAATGTCTGCAATCATCCCTACGAAGGAATGTATGAAAGAGTGATTTGTCTTTTTGTTGACGTGATCAGCAATGAAATGCTTATCAATCTCCACATGCTTTGTTCATCATGTTGGACTGGGTTCTTGGCAATTTGAATAGCAGATTGATTATCACACAAGAGTTCAAAGTGATCCTCCTGATTAGTGCCAAGTTCTTTTAGCAATTTAAGTAGCCAAATTCCTTCGCATATTCCCAAAGCTAATGCTCTAAATTCAGCTTCAGCACTACTTCTTGAAACAACCGATTGTTTTTTACTTCTCCAAGTTGTAAGGTTACCCCAAACAAAAGTGCAGTAGCCACTAGTGGATCTTCTTTCAGTGAGATCTCCCGCCCAACTAGAGTCTGTAAAAATTTTAACAGTTCTGTCTTGTGTCTTCCTAAACATGAGACCATGTCCTGGAGTTCTCTTCAAGTACTTGAGAATTCTATTTGCTGCTGTCATATGCTCTTCAGTAGGATTAGTCATGTGTTGACTTATCACATTTACAGGAAAGGCTATATCCGGCCTCGTCAAGGATAAGTAAATGAGTTTCCCAACCAATCTTTGAAATTTCTCTCTGTCTACTAAAGAATCTTCTTTGTTGAATTTCAAGTTTGCCTCCATTGGTGTGTCAGCTGGCTTACAACCAAGAAAACCAGTTTCTTTGAGTAAATCGAGTACATACTTTCTTTGATTTATCACAAGTCCTTCTTTTGATCTTGCCACCTCCATTCCTAGGAAATATCTTAGCTTTCCTAAGTCCTTGGTTTCGAATTCCCTGTTCAACAGCTTCTTCAAATTGCTAATTTCTTCCTCATCATCTCCAGTAAGAATTATGTCATCAACATACACAATTAGGATAGCTTTCTTATTTGTAGAAGTTACCTTGATGAAAAGTGTATGATCGGCAAGGGACTGCTTGTAGCCGTTTTTAAGAATGACTTTAGTAAACCTCTCGAACCACGCTCTGGGTGATTGTTTTAGCCCGTATAGAGACCTGTTGAGCTTGCACACCTTGTTGCTACCTTCAACAGACTTTAAGCCAGGTGGCAATTTCATGTAAACTTCTTCCTCTAGCACGCCATTAAGAAATGCATTTTTTACATCAAGTTGGTGTAATTTCCAATCGCAATTTACAGCCAAACTTAGGAGTACACGAAACGGTGTTAAGCTTTGCCACGGTGCAAACGTTTACGTGAAATCTATCCCATAAGTTTGCGTAAAGCCTCTAGCCACCAGTCTAGCTTTGTATCGTTGAATGCTTCCATTGGAGTTGTACTTTATGGCAAGATCCATTTACGTACCAATGACCCTTTTTCCTTGAGGAAGGTCCATAATCGTCCAAGTAGCATTTTCTCTAGTGCACCAATTTCCTCTTCAATGACCCTTCTCCATTTAGGATTCTTTAGAGCTTCACTATGCTTGTGGGAATCTGTTCTTTATCCAAGGTTGTTTGTAAATGCTTGAAAAGAAGGCATCAAAGAATTATAGCCAACAAATTTTTCAATAGGATGCTTGGTGCATTGTCTAACCCTTTTCTAATAGCAATAGGAAAGTCATCTAGAGTAGAGGACTTCTTGATTTCTTCTTCCATTCCTAAGAATGGACCCAAATCCAATTCTCGGCAAGAATCGATTGCAAAAGCAGTCTGTGGATATTTCTCTTTTTCTTGTGTAGCCGAAGTTTGTTTGGGTGGTGATGTTTGTTGAAGATTTTCAATGGGAGTAGGTGTATTTTCGGGAGGGTAGTGATAGGTATAACAGAGAATTAATCGAGTAGTCATAGGTGACAAATCAGAGGTAAAGGTAAAATTGGTGGCAATTTTGAAGGTTGAGAATGAAAATTAGGAGAAGATACGATTTGGTGAAAATCACTCCATATCTCCCCAAATTTCATTTGTTTGAAATAGGGATCCTGTTCATAAAAGTGATATCCATAGTGGTAAAAATCGTTTAGAAGGAGGATGAAAGCATTTGTATCCCTTCTTAAGTGAAGAATATCCAACCAAGACACATTTTAAGGACTTAGGGTCTAACTTGGACTTATGAGGAGTAATATTTTGGATAAAAGCTGTGCGACCAAAGATTTTAAGAGGCAAAATTGAAGAGATAGGCTTATAATGAGGAAATTGCTTTGCAAAAATATAGATTGAGGTGTTTGAAATTTTAAAACCTTACTAGGCATTCGGTTGATTAAATAGGTAGTCATAATAAGGCTTCCCCACGATATTTAGGAACATTGGTAGTAAATAGAAGGAACGAGTAACTTCTAGGAGATGCCTATTTTTCCTTTCGGCAATGCCGCTCATTGTGGGGTTCCAACACAAGAACTAAGTTGAACTATGCCCTTGTCCCCTGAAAAATTACCCAAAGACCTAGCAAAAACTCACCGCCATTATCGATTTAAAGAGCTGGATTTTAGCCCCAAATTGAGTGAGAACCATGTTATAAAATTGGGCAAAAATATTAGCGATTTGATTTGTCTTTTAGCAAATAAGTCCAAGTTATCCTACTATGATCATCAATGAAAGTGATAAACCACTTACTATGATCAGCATTCTTCACCCGAGAAGGGCCCCAAATATCACTATGGATCAAAGCAAAAGGGTGAGAAGGCTTGTATGGAGAAGGAAAATCTGAAGATCTAGTATGTTTAGCAAGAGAACAAACTTTGCAAGAAAAAAGTTTGGCCTTTTATTAATAAATAGATGAGGAAACAATTTAGCAAGGTATTGGAAACTAGGATGTCCAAACGACAATGCCATAACATAACAAAGATATCAATCAGATTTAAAGTCGTAAAAGATTTGGAGATCTCGGGTTTAGGTGAGGAAGGGAGGATGTAGAGACCATTTTGCAAGTGGCCTTACCAATCATCTTTTTGAGTTCGATTACGCAAAGTACAATCAAGACCGTTAAAGGTTGCGAAGCGATTCAAATCGAGGAAATTTTACTTACGAAATGAGATTGCAAGCGAGTTGGTACAAAGAGAACATTATGAAGTGCAATCGATCATTGAGAATAACAGTTCCATGACCTTCTATTTTGCATAAGGAACCATCAATTGTTTTGTGACTTTACCAAAGGTTTGGAAAAATTGTGAAATAAGACCTTATTACCGGTCATATGATCCGTAGCCCCGAATCAAGGATCCAATTAGGAGTGAACCGAGAGGAAAACAATCTTTGTGGAAGAAGGGTTACCTTCGGTTCTTTCATGACCAAATTACCCGCACTAGACCCACGAAGATATTCGGACCAAACGAGTCGATTGAGCATCGAACCAGAAAATTTTTCCGGATTTGAGGTAATCTCCTGAGTAGGAGAGGGTGATGTAGAGAAGTAGTTCGACATGGTCTAGGGTGGAAAGAATCGGAACCTAAAGCGATACCATGTAGAAAAGCAGTAGAAAAGCAGAGTAATTCTCTGTATTTTCTATATATTATTAACTAAAGAACTGAATTTAAATAGAAAAAAGAGTCATAACCTATTTGGGAAAATAATTCCCTTATTCTAGTAAACTACTAAAAGATAAGATAAAATAATCCTAGAATATCTCAAATGATTTATTCTAAGATTTATCTCCTAAATCAGATTTATCTATCTATAGAAAACATTTAATATATTTCTATAATTCCTACACTTTTAAATGCTGTATACTTAATTTGATGCTAAGATACAGTTTTTTAGAACTGACAATGGTACAGAGTACCATTTTGATGCCTATTTGGAGTCTTCCGGGATAATTCATCCAACAAATTATCCCAATACTAGTTCACAGAATGGCATTTGCTAAAATTCGCCTGATCTCTTATGTTTTCCATAAACCTTCCAAAATCATTCTGAGGGGACGCAATTCTTGTAGCCGCCTACCTTATTAATAGAATGCCACTCAAAACCCTTTATTAAAAAAGTCCCTTGAAAACTGTACAAGGTGAAAATAATTATACTGTTCTTTCTAAGATGTCTGTTATGTTCATGGTCGGAAAGCAGGCAAATTAGATCCATGAGCCCTTAAATGTATGTTCATTCGGTATTCTCCAACATAGAAAGGTTAGAAGTGTTATCATCCTCCTTCACGAAGAACTTTCGTTACTATGGATGTTACAATCAGAGAAATTGAGCCACATTATGGTACAACTCAATCACCTCATCAGGGGGAGAGCAATGAGAGAAAAGAAGTGATATCTGGCTCAGTAAGTTTTGAAAAATAACACCATTGTTCAGGGGGAAGCTACTGTTCAGGCAGAAACTACCGATCCAAAAAAAAACTATTGTTCAAAGGGAAACTACCGATCAGAGGGAGACTACTGTTCAAAAGGAGATTGTTGGGCGTTTGGACAAACTAAATTTAAAGAAGTATTCAAGAAGGCTTAGAACAGAAGAAGCCATCATGCAACCTACTATGTGCCAAGAATCTTCCTCTTCTGGTGAGTTACCCCCTAATGATATAGATGAACTTATTGCCCAAGGGAAAGGTGTTAGATCATGTACTAGACACCCTATGTCTAATTCTATCTCTTATGACTCATTGTCCCCTCCCTATAAAGCGTTTGTCTTGTCTTTGTCTTGTGTCTATTCCACAGGATTGGCGTAAAGCATTTGAAGAATTCAAGTGAAAAGAAGCCATGGTTGAAGAAATGAAGACACTAGCAAAGAATAAGACTTGGGAGCTAATTACTCCTCTATTAGACAATAATTTGGTGGGATGCAAATGGGTGTTTACTGTGAAACACAAGTCTAATGGTTCAATTGGTTGCTAAAGGCTTCACTCAAACTTATGGAGTAGACTATCAAGAGACATTTTCCCATGTTGCCAAAATGAACACCATCAGAATTTTGTTATCTTGTGCAGCCAACCTTGACTGGAACCTACAACAATGTGATGTGAAGAATACATTCCTACATGGAGACTTAGAAGAGAAAGTACATATGGAGATTCCTCCTGGATTTGATAATGCAAAAACACATGGGAAAGTATGCAGATTGAAGAAAGCCTTGTATGAATTGAAACAATCTCACAAAGCATAGTTTGACAGATTCTGTAAAGCAATGCTGATCATACCATTTTTATGAAACATCACAAGGGTAAGATCACTTTTCTTATTGTATATGTTGATGACATAATGATGACAGGAGACGATGAGGAAGAAATGGCTCAACTGAAACAATGTTTGGCTCAAGAATTTGAAATAAAAGATCTAGGAAAGTTACAATTTTTGCTAGGAATTGAAGTTATCAGATTAAAAAAAAAGGAATCTTCATATCTTAAAGAAAATACATCCTAAACCTCTTGACTGAGATAAGTATGATGGGATGCAAACTCGCAAAATCACCCATAGAAAGCAATCATAAGTTGCAAGCTGGAATAGGAGAGACAGTGAATAAAGAAAGAAATCAAAGACTGGTTGGTAAATTAATTTCTCTCTCACACACTAGACCTAACATAGCATATGCAGTCAGTTTGGTAAGTTAGTTTATGCATGATCCTCGAGAGTCTCATATGCAAGCTGTCTTTTGCATTCTACGCTACCTAAAGCCTGCCTCAGGGAAAGATCTATTTTCTAAAGACGGTCATCTCCAGATAGAAGTTTTTACAGAGGCAGATTGGGCTGGATCTTTGGAGGATAGGAGGTCTACATCTGAAAACTTAGTCACTTGGAGAAGCAAGAAGCAAAGTGTGGTTGCTCGGTCAAATGCTAAGGCAGAATACAAAGCCATGGCTCAAGGTGTTTGCGAGCTACTGAAAATTATTATTATATTGCGACAACAAAGCCGCCATCAGTATAGCCCAAAACCATGTACAACATGACCGAATAAAGCACGTAAAAATTGATCGGCACTTCATCAAAGTTGACTGTCGACATCTTGGGCTTAAGTCATGTAACCTCTAACAAGCAATTAGCTGATGTGTTCACTAAAAGACTTTAACAACAAAAGCTATCATGATTTGGTTTGCAAATTGGGCATATGTGACATCTATGCACCAACTTGAGGGGGAGTGTTGACAGCTAATCTCATTACTAATTTTTTGGGATTAGATTAACTTAAAATTAGGTTTATTAATGTAATGTATTGATTATGTTTCCTTAGTTATTAGGCCTCTATTCTTTTAGTATAAATAACCATGTAAATTTTCCGATTGGAATATACAAGAGAAAAGGATTCCTATCAACACATATCTTCCGAATGCAACTCATTACAAATAGTTGACTATACAATGATCTGAAGGGAAAGAAGTCCGGGAGATTAGTTACGAAAATTGTACCTTCTTTTGTTCAGCTACTTCTTTGAAGCGCCAGAATATGTTCCCAAGTTGAACATCGTCAAGCTCGTAACCAAGCTAAGGAAAACAGGAAGAACAAAGTATTTAGATAAAGGAAAGAAAGGTAATTTCATCAAATTTTTACATTGTGAATAGCATACCTCTTTCAATCGGTCGCTCAAAGCATGACGTCCACTTTACCAGAGAATTGGAAAAGAAAAAGAATAACAAAGAAGTCATAGTTTCGTAACAACAGAATTTGTAGATTAAAAAAATGAATAGGGAGATACCAACAACATTATTGTGATAAATATCAAAGCAGAACTGCAAAGATTTGAGTAGAAAGAGTAGGATAGAATCAACCCCACTAAAGAAGTTGCTAACTTTTTTTTCATTTTTTCATGGTCAGGGAGAGGTAGAAGAGAATTCACTATTTGGAACATCTAAGCTTCCCCTTTCAGTTCACCTCTATGCAACCCTTAAAAGCTAGAATGCAACATTCTTTCGATTAATATAAAATGTGAGCATATGGGTTAAAAATCTTGCTTCGACTCTTCCTCTATCCTAACATGTTGAAAATCTCAAAATGAATACTAGACATACGACCCTCAGTATACTGAAACAACTAGGACTAACTGAGCCATACCCCATAGGTCCAACTCCAACATTCATATCCAACTCCAAGTAACATAGCACCATGGAATTGGTGAAAGTTAAAAATCTATATTTACACACAAATAAACTTTCCAGAAAATTCAAGAAATGGAATGAACACAAATATTTTAGATAACTTATCTAACTATTCTAGAATACTAGGTTCAATATATTTATCAATATATTAATATTTAATATATGTACCCTAACTTACTTCTCCAAGAATTTTTTCGGTGCTTAGCAACTCAGGTGATATTAACACCTTCTCTTTACCCTTTGCCTACCTTGCACATCATCTGACAAGCACTTTCTTTCATAACAATGAGAAAAGGCTAAGGCAAAACCTATAAACATATCACTCCCACACCATTACAATGATTCCACTATCCTCAAATAAAAAGTTATATTTCAAATGCTAATCAACATTGGATATAAGATCCATTCACAAAGTTAAATAAAAGATTCTTTGCAATGGTAACAAATGTGTTGCTAGGGGTGAGCGATCGAGTCGAGTGAAATCAACTAAAAATAGATTGAATTAATTAAGTTGACGGATCCTATTTTATCAACCCAACTCAATTTGAAAATTTTTGAATCGAATAAAATATATTTTTTGAGTTTATAATATTTTTTTAAGTAAAGAATAGTATTTGAATAATTCTAAACGGATTCCTATACAAACCATTTAAGCAAATCTTTACTTAAAAAAGATAACTAAATCATTCTTAATTTTCATCTAATTAAAAAAATAATCAAATCTTTATCCATGAAAAAGCTAATAAGATCAGCTAACTAACAAACAAGTTTTTCCATTTGTTACTAAATTTTCATCTTTGAACTTCCATTGGTAATGTTTGGTGGAAATTCATGGCACTAAATTATACTGCCATGTGCCACCTGAAAAAAAAATTAAAGATGAAAAGGAGAATGTAAAGCAACAATTATTACTCAAACAAGAGATGAGTTTAAAAAAATGTAAGCTATAGATTTTTTAGAAGTTGAGATTAAAGTTCTTGGGGACTGGTTAACATAGAAATGCATCAACATCTTCCCTAAAGAATTGTAACACTAGGATTTGAAAGACCATTAATCTCTCTTATAACTTAAATCAAACCTTTAAAAATGTGCAATTTTATCTTAATATTCAAACAATAAGGGAATAAAAAGAATATGAAGGAGATGGTTACATTAAGTATTTAGCACTTATACGGAATTTCATCATTCATAAGAACATCAAACAAACAAACAATTATTTTTCTTAATGCTTAATAACACTAGACGGAACTTACGGTAGAGGCCTCTTTGTCGCTAGCCCATTCTCCCACTCTTCTTATCTCTTCTAAATACCTCATGTCTAACTAACATTAGTCAATTTAACCCCAAAGTGCTTGGTAGATAGGAAGTAGAGAAGTGAAATAGATGATGATAAAATGGCCCAACAATCGGTTTCATCTATAATTTATATAAACACGAGTTTGTAATAACTTTTGAATTGACAAGAATACTTCTTTTTTCCATCTTACTAAATTGACATCTAAAAATAATTATAATTTAATTAGACATGAAAATAAAGATTTTAATTGAAAAAGAATCAAATACAAAATTTGGATTTATTAGTGAATTAAAATTAATAATAAAATTGATGTAAAATGTTTATTAAAAATTAATTTTAATTGACGATTGGCAGAAAAATTGTATTTATTGGTAAATTGAAAAATTAGTAATTTAAAATTGATGTAAAAATTTATTACAAATCTTAATTTTAAATTAGAGTTTAAATTGAATTGAATTCTATGCATAAAATAATTTAGATTTATTAGTTACAAAAAGTTTGTGTAAATTAATAATTACAAATCTACAAATAACATGATTAATATAATTAAATTAAGTTTTAAGTACAGTAAATTAAAAATAAACCTAAAATTGAGTTTTAATTTGAATAGAATTCTAAGCATAAAATAGAGGAAAAGATTTTATCTATAAATTATCACTTAATTAATATTAGAGTTATATACCAATTAAAATTTAAGTTTAACTCTATAAATAGAGTCCAGTAGTTACACATATTCAAATAATTTGCATCTTAGGAGAATTGTTAGTAAAATTAATGAAGATGTTTAGCATTAATAAAGTAGAAGTATCTCAAAAATGGAGTATTAAGGCAACAGTTCTTCGAGGAGACAGTATCAAATCATATTCAAACAACAATGACATTGATGATAAGTTAATATAATATTATGCCTAGATTAATTTTTATTATTTCAATTTAATATTATAGTTTTTATTTTACTTCCAATTTTCTATATTATTTTTAATAGTAGTATGTTTTAATTAAAAGTTCGATTGGTTTAAATTATTTCAAGGAATTAAAATTCAAGTAGTGATGTTCAATGATACTGTGACAATTTAAAATAATTTTTAAAAGAAAAACTTTTACTTGTACAAATGGTGTAGTAAAAACTCCTAATATAAGTTAATTAATATCCATAATAAATATGAACTGTCATTGACTTCTTATACCACAGTTAAAGAAGTTAACTTCTCCAATTTATAAAAGTGTTTTGTTTTATAATTTTGTTTCTTTTGATGATCTAATAGAGCATATAGATAAGCAAATATGTATAATTTTAGTTTTACTTGGAATTAATTATTTATTTACTTTGCATAACCTATAGTATTTTATTTCTTATTTGGTATTTTTGCTAGATATTATTGGTATGGCTATTAATGCTATACCAACTTTTCTAATGAAAAGAAAAGAAACAAAAGTAGGATGGATAAAAGAGAATTTATGTTAATTATAGGTAAATCTTTTTACTTTATATGTTTAGATTTTTCAATTTTAATTTTATATAATTTTTTATTTAGAATGTTGCATATGTCGTTAACCTTGTGGTATATAAGGATGTCTTACCGCAAAAATGTATATATAAGCATTTATTTCATAACTAATATTAACAGTATCATTAAGTGAATTTATAATATAACTAATATACTTATACACATTTATTTTATAACTGAAATTAACATTACCATTAAGTGAATTTATAATATAACTAATATATTTATATCGATTTTGCAGAAATCAAAACAATAAAGATTGGAAAGTAGAAAATATGATTCTTCAATATGTCCACCTACCTTTTAATAATTGTACAAAAGTAATTTTAATAGTATTGTGCCATTTCTTAAACTATGATTCTAACTTCTTTGATTTATAAAATATTATTTATTTTAAATATCATTTACATGAAATGTGTTATAATTATTTATTATTTCTTTTATTTTAAAATAATAAACGTGTATATCCACATGCAATGCATGTGAGGAAGAAATCTAGTAAACATAAAAGAAAAAGGACACTTTCAAGCTTTTGATCATTCCAATTATTCTAAGATAAATCTTTTCACAATAAAAGCTAAGGCAAAGCAAGGAGGAAAACACCCAGAAAGAGATAAACCAAGGAAAAACAAAGTAAGAAGGAAAGCTGAAATAAACCTAAAATTGACTACTGTGCCAATTGATGAAGTCGCAAAGAATGGAATGGAAGAGGATTGGGAGCAAGAAGTTAGGGTTTCAAAATTGGGGGTGGGTTTTTCTTAATAGGGAACAAAAAACTGAATTGAAAAGTGGGAAGACAAAGCTAAAATTAAAATCATAACCTCAACTCAAAATGACGTTGTTTTGCTAAATCGGTTTTTCGGATATTCGAGTTGTAAAATTCAACTTGATTTGAACTCAAAAAATCGAATAACTAACTCAGGTAGACTCAAAACCAAACAACTTGATTTGAACAACTTGAAGTTTGAAAAAGAAATCGTTCTTTTCGAGTCGAATAGAGTTTTGCTCAACCCTACATGCTGCTGCTTATGTTAAATCTTCAACTAGATTATTGTGATGATGCATCCATCATTGAAAAGCAGCAGAAAACCATTTATAGCTCTTTCTACACTATGCACATTTCACCATCTACATCCCTTCAAACTCTATTTAAAACATATTAAAAAGAAAAAGACATGGAGGAAAATATGTTGAAAAATATGAAATACCCACCTGAGTTTTCCCAGGACAATGCCAGCTTCATTGGACCGCTCAAGTCCAATATCTTCAGGGGATATAATTTCATATGTACCTTTGTGCTTTAGCATTCCATCCTACAAAACAGAAAGCATTTTAGAATATATATCTTATTATTTGTATTACTTTTGTAAGTATATATAAACCAAAACAAAGAAAAAGTGACTTTGTTGTTTAGACCTTTCAGTAATTCGCATCCTTAACCAAACAGCATGACAATAACAGATTGTATTAACTAGACACAGCTAATCAGGGATAAAGAGTAGGAGAGTTTGGTTGAGTTGGTTCTTAACTATACCCACAAAACGATAAAATCATAATGCATACTAGTTAATTCAATCGTTTTTCAAATATGATAATATATACACTTCAACCATCTAACAAGGAAATTAGCCATAAAACAAACTCTATAACTAGACAGAAATTGTTTGGAGGTTCACAAATATATACAATCAAACACTGAAAAACCAACCTGGTGAATACCACTTTCATGAGCGAAAGCATTGGCTCCAACAATGGCTTTATGCGGCTGAACATGTAACCCTGTGTATTCTTCTACCTAAACAACCATTTTAAGTCAATAACAGACCTTAGAGCTAATTCAGTCAAGAGTGAGAAACAATCCAGCTGTAACTGAAGTTGATGAAAGAATACCATTTTGCTTGCCATTACAATGTGCCGGGTATTGATTCCTGTATAAAGACCTCCTAATACATGCTCACCACGACATTTTAAGGCCATCACGACCTACACAAGCAAAAGCGAAAGCTCAATGGTTCAGAACCGTAAAACAAGCTATAGGCCATAGGATATTACAAGAACTGCTGACAGAGGTGCAAAAGTTCAATTACAAAAAAAAATTAATAGCTCTTAACACAACCGAACGCTAGAAAGAGCAACTGGCATTGCTGATTTATCTAACATTATCAATATATATATAATCAAGGATACAACTTTTTTCATCTGTGAAGCATGTACACTCTGTGCAGGGGTGTGTCTTGAACACACACCAAACATGGACAACTTCAACACCACAGAATGCATCTCAGGGACACAAGGACTCATTAAAAAAAATCAAACACAATAAAAACATGGTCAAGACAATTGGATACAATAAAAAAGTAAAAAATACAATAAATTTTCCCATCTACTTCTACATAACACAAAATCCAAACATATAAATCATTCTGATATTGCAAGAAGCAAAATCTCACCTCCTCCATTGAAGCATTTCCTGCTCTTTCTCCAATGCCATTGATTGTTACTTCCACTTGCCTTGCACCAGCACAAGCTCCCTGAATTCATAACAGCTAAGAAGTAAAATGCAACCAAAGTACATCTCAATCTCACTATGCATCAATTAGCAATGTAAAGCAGTGGCCTACCACAATAGTGTTGGCAGTAGAAAGCCCGAGATCATTTTGGCAGTGTGTTGAAATAATAACATTCTCAATTCCTGGGATATTGGATTTTATATCAGCAATCAATTGCCCAAACTCGCTCGGCATAGTTATGCCAACAGTATCAGGTATGTTCAGAGTTGTCGCTCCAGCCTTGATCACTTCACCCAAAATCTCATACAGAAACTCTCGGTCAGATCTAGTACAATCATACAAAACAAGACTATCATTTCAAAGAAATAACAAAAGCCCTTTTAAATTTACTTATTTTATTCCAAAAGCAGATTCATATACTACTGCAACTGCAAAATAGCTATCATTTAAAGCCCTTGAAATTATTAGTCCACCCCATGCAAAAACAAGCATGCACCTGTTGCAGCAATATTTGATAAAGCCTAAGGGTTTAACCGAAGCAAACTCAAGCTGTCAAAAGCTCAAGCTCAACTAGAAACTGAGGCTCTAAGCTCAGCTTGATTAGGCTCATTAAGTTAGTAAAAGGATGAGGTTGATTAACATGCTTGACTTTAGCTCGAATTCAAATTGAAAATTTTCAATATTAATTAAACAATATATATAAACACTAATATAGCTTGACAAGGCTCTCGTGCTACTTAATACTTAAGTTTGACTCTCTCGAGATGCTTGAGCTCGATTCCACAATAACCAAGCCGAATTCAAGGTTTTTTTCTTTGTTTCTTTTTTCAAGCCGAACCCAATCAACTTGCAAGCATAAGTACACCACTAACCAAAGCCCATATCTTTCGCAAAAATGGTTTGGCTTCAATTGAATAAAACCTCAAACCATAATTTATCCATATATAAACTTCAATCCCTCTTTTTTTATTCTACCATTTAATCTTCTCGCTTCCCCTAATCTGATCTAATCTAAACCAAGCAAAACTATTCTCGAATTCTTCATAACAGGTAATAATAGAATATGATCTTATCTCAGAACAATCCCTCTCAAGAAACTGCCATAAAGAAGAGAAAAGCGAGATAAGAACTCAACCTGCCGGCGTCTTCAGGGCTAAACTCGACATCATTGCAACCTAAACTCCGAGCAAATCGAACCATATTCCTAGCAATATCCAAAACCTCCTCTTTACTCTTCCTTAACTTATACTCCAAATGAATTGCACTCGTTGCGATAAACGTATGGATTCTAGGACTTTTCGCATACTTAACCGCCTCCCAAGCCGTCTTAATGTCCTTCTCATTACACCTTGAAAGTCCACAAATAACAGGCATATATCCATTCCCATCCACCGCATTTCCAACTTCTTTAGCGATAGTCTTAACAGCTTCGAAATCGTCTTTCGAGGCGGCCGGAAACCCAGCTTCGATAATATCGACGCCGAGCTTAGCTAGTTGGCGAGCAATGTCTAGTTTTTCCTTGGAAGTCAAGGTGGCGCCGGGGGATTGTTCGCCGTCGCGGAGTGTGGTGTCGAAGACACGGACATAGTTCGGATCGGGGATGTGGTTGGGAATGTAAGGGGGGCGGCGCTGGGAGGAGGGAGGGTTAGGGTTCAAAGAAGAGGAAATGAGGAGGGATTTGGGGCATGATTTGGAAGGAAATGAAGGTAAAGTGATGGAAGAAGGGAAAGGAAGGAAAGTAGAGCGAAGGAAAAGGGAGTGTTTGAGGGAGGGAGAAGGGAAAGGGTATAACTTGGTGGAAGTTATGATAGAGGAAGCCATGGATGAAAAGTGTAAGAGCCGCCGGACCAATGAATGTGAATGTTGCAGATTTTGGGGTTTGAGGTTTTATGCGTCTGGCCTTGGGGAGAAGGGAATGCTAAAACTACCGTACCGGTCCTTATACTATATCTAACATTGTATTTTGATCCATTTCCATTAGATGAAAAAGCGAAAATGATTGTTCCTTAAGGCTTAGGTGCAATTTTATATTGATGAGGTGTATTAATAAATTGAAAATAATTCCAACGTGGAATTAAACAATCAAAGAATAATTTTCTAACCTTAACCCCTGTAATGAAAAATTCTTGAATTAAAGAATCAACCCTCAAACTAAAAAGAATCAAACTTATTATTTAGTTGTTTACCTTGGCTTTTTTTTTCCAAATATATTAGTGATGGAATTAGCAGAGGTGTTGGATTAATTAGCGAAACAGATGAATTTGAAGTTGGTACCTCTAAGGATCCCCAAGGTGTCGACTTCACTGTTTCATGCTTTTTAATTTTTTTCTTCCACATAGCAGCAGCAACAGGCCCGTGAAAAGATGTAGGAAAGAAAATAAATGCAAAACCGTGGCAGCTTTCATAAATGAAAAAATGCAGGAAAGAAAAGAAAAGTGGAAAATGTAGTGATGCAGTATTTTGTTTGCCTGTAGCAGTTGAAAGAAATATTAAACATGTAAACAAGCATGCATGAAAAAAAGCAAAAAAAGTATCCTAGCATCCAGAAGTAAAGAAATTATTGAAAGATGCAAAGGTAAATAATTGAGGTAGGTATGTATGGGTTAATTACTATTTTTAATAATAGTTTCAAATATTATGCAATTTAGTCTTTCTAGTTTTGTGCATCTAAATGAACAATCACTTTTCTCTTATTTTCTATGAAAATTCTCTCAATTTCTCCCAACATCTTTTCTTCTCTCATTTTCTCTCTACATATTTTTCTTCTCTCATTTTCTTTCTAACACAATATATTTGAAACAAATTCTCTAGAATTCCATCGCTAACAAGTATATTATTTTTAAAAAAAATTTAGTTGATAAATGTGGAATTTAGAGATTAGTTGAAAGTTAATTGGTATATTTAATATTTTTATTATTTTAGATGTTAATATTTTATTAGACCTGTCCATGGGTCGGGTGACTCGGCCTAGCTCTAAGGCTTGCCCGAATAGTGGGAGAATTTTGGTAAAAATATATGCTTGAAAAATGGGTTTGGGTAAAAAAATAATGCCCGTTTAAAAAATAGGTCGGGCCTCAGGTAAGGCTTGTTTTGCCTGAGTTTAGCCCGGCCCGACTCGAAAATGAAAAAAAACTCAGGTATTTTTTATTATTTTCTTGTTATTTTTTACTATTTTGCTACCATTTCACGATTATATTGCTACATTTTTGTTATTATTATTTGAATACTATATAAATCTTGTTTTATTGTTAATTTTGTTACTATTTTTTACATTTGCTTGTTAAGTTAATATACATATTTTTTTAAAATTTAATTTCAATTTGTTGTGAAACATTTATTTTAATTTTTTTAGTATTTTTTATGTATTATATTTTAAAAAAATATTATATAAAAAATTAATACGGGCAGGTTGGCCCATTTTTTGGGCTGGGTTCGGGCCTAAATTTTTGTTGGGCCCGGCCCATGAACACCTGTATATCTTATTAGATTGTTGTGTTTTAGTATATTATTTGCGTAAATGTTGATATATTGATAATTATTATTGTTAAATTAAAATTTGAGTTTATTTTTTATACTAAAGGGAAAATATTAGTATATTGACATACTATAATTTATTATTAGTTATATTGTTTGATTGAAGGTTGATATATTGATATATTTTATTAATTGTTTGTAGAATAGTTGGTTCATTGTATGTTTAAATGTTAAGATACTTTTAAGTTTTTGTAAACTTTGTAATTTTCTTTTTATAGTTAGTATTACTTTTTAGATCATTGTTAGTTTCAATAGTAGTATATTGGTATATTGATATTTATATATATTATTTTAATTGTTTGAAAAATATATTGTTTATTACTAGTTTAAATATTACTTTTAATGCATTTTTTCTTTGTTTTAAATTTATAGAAGTTTTTTTAAGTATTTGAAAAAATATTTGTATTTTAATTATAAATTTGGTTATAGATTTATGTTTATGGAATTGGAGATTAATATATATTTATATATATTGTCATAGTTTAATATAAGTTAAATGCTAGTATATTAATATATTATTTAAATGATATTATTGTTAGAACAGTAAAACTCTAATATAAACTTAGAATCGTAAATTAGGATCTATCATGTCAAATCATCAAGAACAAGACTAGATGCGAAAGTTTACCCCAATCCATTGAAATCTTAAGATCTTGAAATCTTGTGGTTTGATCTTTCAAATTAACACATAAGTATTTTAGAGAAAGTAACTCTCTCTTTTCTGAAGATAGAATGTCAAAAAAAGTTACATATGTGTAATTTGGGGGCCATAACTGATTTTCCATGATTTATCATGTTATTCAATTATTTTAGCATGTTCAATAGTAAAATCGAGTCATTTTAATGATATATGTTTTTAGAGTTTAAGTAGTAAAAGTCCAAGTTTTAGTAGTTTTTATTATCAACCAATTAGGCCAACTTAAGCCTAATGAAGTTCTAACGAGTTGATGTAGTGGTACAGGAAACGACTTGAACCAATCAACAAGGGAGTTAGGGGACTAGCTATAATGTCGCGACATGGAGACCATAAAGTCGTGGCATTGAAGCTGCACAAACACTTAGAAGAATTTTTTACCAACATCAACAAGGCAAGTAGACTGTGGACCAAGTCGCAACACCCAACACTTGAAGTCGCAACATTCTCGATAGTAGCCAAAGATGGAAGTCGATCACAAGGTTGTAGCAAAGTTGCGACATTGAAAAGCAAAATCGCAACATCCAAGCTCTGCTTCAAAGACTCGAGTACATTGCTTGCAAAGTCGCAACATTGGACCTGTAATGTCACAACATTGACACTTGATAGACTTAAAATTTGCAAGGGTGTTTTCGTTCGCACAATCAACTTTAGCTTGTAATCAAAGGCAAAGTCGACCCGATTAAGTAAAAAACCATCACAGCTATAAATGTAACTTAAAAACACCATTCTAAAGAGAGAGAACAAATTTCAACAAATTTTAGTTAAGTAGATTAGTTTTAGGGTTATGTTTTATTTTAGATTAATTTTGTACTATTTTCATTATTTTCTTTTAAAACTTTATTTTAGTTGTTAGATTGAATTTCTATTTTTCGATTAAACAGTGTATTCGATGAATATTCAAGACTTTGAGAGCAACCAGATTTATAAATAAGAATTTTCTCCACTCAATCTTATGTTTGTCACACTCCAAGTCTAGCGGTACTGAGAATAAGGTGAAGAGTTGTGAAGTTCTCTGTTTGGCGTAGTTTAATTCACCAATTAACAGTCTTCGGGAAAGTATCCACCATAGAAGTAATTAAGGATTTTGTTCCAGGTTATTCTGTTATGTAAGAAAAGAAAATGACAAGAAAAGAGAGCCGAGTGAGATTGTCGCTAAGGGTGTAGTACGCCCAGTTACCTGAACATTGTGCTGAATGGGTTTTGTAAAGTGATCTGGTTACGAGCCAACTAGATTGACTGGTCAAATATCAATTGTTCAGGATTGTCATTTACATTTTTCTCGGAACCTATAGGCCATTAAAAAGGATAATTTCTGAATTCAAGTGACACTTGCTAAGTTCTATTAAGTGGAAATTGGTTAAATATGTGTGTGAGAAGGGTTTGTAAGGAGGTTTCTTCTTCCTTCAATATTACTCTTTGATTTTTTTCTTAAATTTAAATGTTTTCTCTTCCTCATTGAGCTGGAAGTTAAGGTTCTTGATTTAATGGTGGTTGTTCTACCTCTTGTTTCTACTGTTGGTTCGAAAAGCATGTCCGAGTTTAGAGCTTCGAGCTATAGTTTTGGTGAGTATCAGGTGAGTCTCCATATTATCTCTTGCATGAGAACTATTCAAGTAAAGTTATATAAATGATAATGACATCTTGTATAAATGGTAAATGAATGAAGTTTAGTAAAGATGCTACATGTGTGATGATGATATGTATGAAGTACTGACTGAATACAAAGTTGAGTGGTAAATATGCAAGTAAAGTATGATATAAGAGAGAACGAATCGATCAGGTGTATAAACAAATATGGGTAAGTGAATTCTAAGTAAAACATCCCTTTGTGATGCCTCTGGTAGGGCAGATATATTACTAACTAGACTGGCGGATCATGATACGAAAATAAGTGCATAACCATGTGGCTAAGACCCATAACATTGTGTGATATGAAACCACTAATGGTGATGCCTCCAGTAGATGAAAATTGAATTGACAGATCACGGTAAGAGGATGTGTAAGTCCAAGGGGTTAAGATCCATGGCATGATATGAGAATATGAATATTCACGGTGATGCCTTTAGTAATATGTAAACTGGACTGGTAGATTACGACATGAAGATTATGTAACAGCCCGATTTTGGGGCTAGTCGAAACAGTGGTTTCGGGACCACTAATCTGAGGTTGAAGAAAATTATTTTAATATTATTTTATGTGCTATGGCATAATTATAGGGGTGTATGAAAATTTTGGTGCTTTAATTATAGTGATTGTTTGTTTAATTGCGAAAAAAGACTAAATCGCATAAAGTGCGAAAGTTCTATTTTATAGGCTAAAGGTGTCAAATAGCTGTAGAATATTAATTGGAAGCCCTAAATGTGCAATTAGACCCTTAGAAAATGAGTGGCCGGCCATAGGGGGCAAGAAATGTGAAAATTTGGTCAAAGTGGGTGAATTGGGTGATTAAATTGAAGGAAATAAATAAAATAAAGAAAAGATGATATCATCCTTGTTCATTTTCTTCTTCCATCAAAAATTGAAGTGAAAATAGAGGTTTTTGGAGCTCAAACTTTTAGCCAGGCTATTCTCTTATAAGTAAGTGATCTTAGAGGTCTTTCTTGATAATTTTTGTACTTTTGGAACCCCTAAAGCTTAAGCTAGCTAATGAAGGGACTATTTTGCAAAATGGTTGAAAGTTTAGGGATTTTCCATGAGAGTGTTTATGTTATTTGATGATTTTTTATGGAAGAAAATGAATAGTGGTTGTTAAATAAACAACTTTTGTGAAAGGTGTTTCTATGAAAACACCTAAAAGGACATATTTGTAAAGGTTATAAATTGAGTAGTAAATACATGAAATGATTGGTATTGTGAATGGTTATAAGAGTAATAAATGTTTAGCTAGGTTTTTTTAATGAGAAAATGTGATGAAAAATGATTTACGAGCCTAAGGGCAAAATAGTAATTTTACCAAAGTATAAGGGCAAAACGGTTATTTTTGCATAAGTAGAAATTTTGAAGTGTCATGATTCATGTAGTGATTGAATGAGTAAATTTTATTATTATAGATCAAGAAGAACGCGGAAACAACCTTGATCGGGGAAAAGACAAGGTTACGAATTAAGCCACAAATTAACATATTTTGCACCGAGGTAAGTTTGTGTAAACAATACATCTTTAATATATATGTTGTTACCTATTGATGCATTGTATGGATGTAAATACTTATTGGTGAGATTGATTGAAAATGATAGAAAATGAGTAATTCTCGAATGAACCTCGGAATAGAAATGTGGGTACGGTCAAATATCCGTAATTATGTAATTGTTGGTGGGCTATGTGCGATACCACCTTGTCATCTATTCATGATGGGTTGTGTGCGATACCATCGTTTATATTATATTTGGTGGGCTATATGTGATACCACCGTAATTATCATTGTTGGTGGGCTGTGTGCAATACCACCTTATTATTGTTTAATGGTGGGCTGTGTGCGAAACCACCAGATACTTTGTATCATTCCGAAAGGTTCATCGAGAATCTTGTTTAAGTAATTATTTCATGTGGCTTTGTGGTGATAAGTGCAGGGTAAATGTGCAAGTAAATATGAGCAATGTATATGATATGTGGTTGGGATGTGGTAAGAGTTAAGATGAGTAAGCATGATTATGAGAATATGAATTGTTTTTACATAGTATGTAATGTTTTTGATTGATTAGCTGATGGTATGATGCTTATTGTTTACATATAGACTTACTAAGATTAAAGCTTACTCCCTTCTCTTTTCCCTTGTTTTATAGTGTCAAAGAGCCAGCTTGGGATACAAAGATAATCAGAAAATCACCTACACTATCAACACATCTTGGTATAGTTAGACTTAGCATTTTGAGTATGGCATGTATGGGGACTAGTGTAACACCCCTTACCCGTATTCAACACCAAAGTCGGGTACGAGGCATTACCGAACTTATCTTGTTTGAACGTTCAACTTTGGGCTATCAAATTTCATTCTAACTTAAAACTTCTCATTCACATTCATAACATCCTTATTATAGGCCTACGAGGCCTTAAACTTGCAAACGGAGGGTCTTGGAATCAAACCGGGAACTTTTGTATACCTAAAAATTTTTGCCTAAACAGGGCCACATGCCCGTGTGAAATGGGACACGCCTATGTGAGTAGGCCATGTGGTCATACACGCTCATGTCCCCAGCCCGTGTAGGATTTATTTTTCATTTCGAACCTACAAGGGTTTTCACACGGCCGGACACACGCCCGTGCCTTTGGCTCGTGTCCTTCACATGGCCTAGACACGCCCGTGTCCTCACCCGTATGTGAAAACCTAGGTGTTTTATTTATGACGTCAGTAACCATATGAAGGGCACACGACTTAGGCACACGCCTGTGTGTCTAGCCCGTGGTCGACACTAACTTGCAACACAAACATGTAGGGGACACACGGCCTAGCCATACGCCCATGGGACTGACCGTGTGTCACACATGGCCTAGACACACGCCCGTGTGCCTACCCGTTTGGATAAGAACAAGGCTATTTACCAAGCTCTTTTTATCATCCAAACTCCTACAACATAAATCACATTAACCATTAATCAAATAATCCAATCATGCATCATACATATCCATGAATAACCTCATCTTTTCATATATTAATAATAATGAGCCATCAACTATGGCTATTTACAAAAAGTTCATCTTTAAAGGAGCCAACACACTTGGCCAAAACAACAAGACATTTCACAAAGTCTAGCCCCTATACATGCGATACTCAAAATGCTAAGTCTAAATATACCTAGATGAGCTGATAGGGTGGGTGATCTCCAGATTATCTTCGTATCCCGAGCTGGCTCTTTGACATTATAAAACAAGGGAAAAGAAAAGGAGTAAGTTTTAAGCTTAGTAAGTTTATATGTAAACTATAAACATCATAACATATGCTAATCAATCAACAACATTACATAATAAGAAAGAACAAATCACATTTCCATAATAATGCTTACTCATCTCATCTTTTACCACATTCTATCCATACCACAAATAAAATGCTCACATTTACTTGCACACATCCCCCGCACTCATCACCACAAACCACATGATATATTTACTTAGATAATTTCTTGATGAACCCCTCGAAATGATACTAAGTACCCGGTGGTTTCGCACACAGCCCACCAATAGTTAATAATAGGGTGGTATCACACATAGCTCACCAACAAGAATAATAACGGTGGTTTCGCACATAGCCCACCAAATAGCAATATAAACGATGGTATCGCACACATCCTATCGTGAATAAATAGTAACGTGGTATCGCACATAGCCCACCAAAAAGGATATTTACGGTGGTATCGCACACAGTTCACCAAATAGTTATTACAGATATTTTTCCGCACTTACATATTTATAATGAGGTTCATACGAGAATTACCCACTATCTATCAATTCCAATCAATCACAATCAGAATTGATCTTATTCATACAATGCACCAATAAGTAACAACATATGTATTAAAGATGTATCGTTTACATAAACTTACCTCGGTGCAAAATGTACTAGTCGACGGTTTAGTCCGTAACCTTGCCTTTTCCTCGGTCAATGTGGTTTCCTCGCTCTTCTTGATCTATAATAATAAAATTCACTTATTCAATCACTTTATAATTCATGATACATCAAAATTTCTACTTAGGCAAAAATGATCATTTTGCCCTCATACTTTAGCAAAATTACTATTTTGCCCCTAGGCTCGTAAATCGTTTTTCATCACTTTTTCTCATTAAACAAGCCTAGCTAAACATATATTTCTTGTAACACCCCATACCCGAGTCCGATGCTAAGACTGGATACAAGACATTACCATACTTGAACTCACTTAAAACATGTACTTACGGGCTATAAAATTTTGTTCCGAATTAAAAACTTCTCTTTCTTAGTCTAATCATACATTTCATGGGCCTACAAGGCCTTAGACGCAGGGGTTCGAGAATCACACTATAAATAACATTTTGGTATAATAATTTTAGACTTGTTTTGAATATGGCATGTATAGGATGTGGGAATTTTGTCAAGTTGTAATTGTTAGTTAAAGTGTTGGCCGTAAGTCATTTTGTAAAGGGCCTCTTGAGTTAGGCAAATATTTGGCAAACTCCTTATTTATCAATGATATTAATGAAGTGTATGCCTCTTTTAATTATTCTTTTGTATTTGGTTAGGTGATTTGCCAATTTTTGTCTATGTATGTATGTTCATTGAGGTCAATGAAGCATGTAATATTACTTATGAAAAATGTTTTGGGTTGATCTTGATTTCAGGGTGGCAAATGGCTTGGTAAATAGTCTTTAAGTGCCGCATGGCTAGGCATACCAAGGCAGTGTTCAGGCCGTGCACCTCGCACCTTATTATTTTTAGTCAGAATAGACCATGGGTAAATTCCACGGCCAGGTGCATGAGCCGTGTAAGACACACAGTTTGAGCATGGGCGTGTGCCTAGACCGTATGAAACAAGTTAGTAACTCCCTACGGTTGGAAAACACAAGCGTGTCAAGATCATGTGAATATAGTCAGTAACTCCCCACGATTGGAAAACACGGGCATGACGAGACCATATGAATATAGTCAGTAACTCCCCACGGTTAGAAGGTATGGGCATGTCAAGGGGTGCATGGGCGTGTCCCAAGCCACTTGGGCGTGTGACCCCTACTTCTAAGAAAGGTTTTCAATCAAGTTCTGAAAGTTTCAGAGTAATGCTTAAGGCCTCATAGGCCCATAAATTATATGATTAGACTAAGAAAGAGAAGTTGTTAAGTCGTAATGAACTGTCTTCAACTTGTAAGTGTATGTCTAAGTGAGTTCAAGCGTGGTAACACCTCATATCTAGACCTAGCATCAGACTTGAGTATGGGGTGTTACATTTAGTGGTACCAGAGCTACAATTTAGTCGGTTCTATGACTAACGTAGCATAAGTACGAGTCTAGATATACATGCCACATGTATGAGTGTCTGAGTAATGATAGTGTGATGACTCCTAACGCATAAAATTATGTTTTATGAAGTAGATGGATTCAGATCTTGACTGAATTGCAGCTGATGATATTACGAGTAATGCACCGACTCCCGCTCAAGGGACCGCGCCAGTTAATAGTAGACCCGAGACCTTGGGTCAGGGAGATGAAGCTCGAGAAGCTTTTCTCCACATGATGAGCAACTGGTATCTGAGTATACCCGAGCAAATCCCAATGCTCAGCCCCCTCCGCCCTCACCTATTCCTCAACCCGCTCCATTAGTTCCTCAAGTGGTTGTCTCCAATGGATAAGATCCAGAAATAGGGAGCGGAGGAATTTTAGGCAAATAAAGATGATGACCCAGAGAAAGCAGAATTTTGGCTCGAGAACACCATCCGAGTATTTGATGAGTTATCCTGCAAGCTTGAAGAGTGCTTAAAATGTGCTATATCTCTCCTGAGAGACTCAGCCTACCAATGGTGGAGCCCCTTGGTGTCGGTAGTGCTAAGGGATAGAGTTAGTTGGGAATTCTTCCAGGAGGAATACCACAAAAAGTATGTTAGCCAGAGGTTCATCGATCACAAGAGAAAGGAGTTCTTGGAACTAAAGCAAGGCCGTATGTCAGTGACTGACTACGAACAGGAGTTCGTAAGACTTAGCAATATGCAAGAGAGTGCGTGTCTACCAAGGCCATCATGTGTAAGAGGTTTGAGGACGGATTAAATGAAGATATCCGCCTATACATAGGAGTTCTCGAATTAAAGGAGTTTGTAGTATTGGTGGATAGGGCTTGTAAAGCCGAAGAGTTGGCCAGAGATAAGAGAAAAGCTAAGTACGAATCACGTCACTCGAGAAGAGACAACTGAACAAGTTTCACCAATCCTCGTCTAAGAAATCGAGGGATTTCACTACTCGAACAGCCACTTCAGCGGGGTTTTCAACCCGAAATAAAGGCGAGTAATTTTCGGGATCAAAAGGGCAAACTACATCAGTTTTTAGTGTGGGCAACGTCCTTTCGAACAGACAAAATACCCTCAGTGTGGCGGACACCATTTTGGTGATTGCTCCACCGAGCTAATGAGAAAGGTTGTTTCAGATGTGGGTCATTGGACCATTTTATCAGAAACTGCCCTGAGGTAGACGTGAAAGAAAGGCCTTAGAATGTGAGATCAGGAAGTACCACAAAGGGTAGACCGTTGAAAAATCTGGGGAGTGAGATGAGAAACAAGAATCCACCTAAAGAACGAGCTGCTACAGTTGAGGGTAGAGCACCGACGAGAACATATGCCATCTATGCTCGTGAAGAGGCATCTTCCCCTAACGTAATCACGGATATCTTCTCTCTCCATAATACTCGTGTTATAGCTTTAATTGACTCGAGATCTACCCACTCGTACATATGCATAAAATTAGTCTCTAGCATGAGTATGCCTATAGAGTCTACTAAATTCATTATAAGAGTGTCAAATCCCCTAGGTAAGAGTGTTGGTTGATAGAGTTTGTAAAGAGTGTCCTTTGATAATTAGGTGATTGTTTCCCTGTCGATCTTATGTTATTACCGTTTGACGAGTTTGATGTCATTCTCGGGATGGATTGGTTAGTTACTCATAAAGTAATTGTGAACTGTGGAAAGAAGCATATTAAGTTGAGGGATGAAAATGGAAGTTTTATTCGTGTTGAATCAGATAAGCCGGATGGATCACCAATAATGATATCAACCATGTCGGCTTAGATGTACCTACAGAAAGGGTATGAGGCTTATCTTGCCTTTGTGTTGAACACTAAAGAGACTGGATTGAAAATTGGGTCAGTACCCATAGTATGTGAATACCTAGATGTATTCCCAAAAGAGTTGCCAGAGCTACCTCCAGAGAAGGAAATTAAATTTGGAATTGATCTAGTTCTAGGTACTGCCACTATTTCTATTGCCCCTTATAGAATGGCTCGAACCGAGCTAAAAGAGCTAAAAACACAGTTGCAAGAATTAACGGATAAGGGTTTCGTGAGGCCGAGTTTTTCTCCATGGGGCGGTCCCGTCCTATTTGTGAAGAAGAAAGATGGTTCCATGAGATTATGTATAGACTATTGGCAACTCAACAAAATGACAGTGAAGAATAAGTACCCGTTGCCGAGGATCGATAATCTATTTGACCAATTGAAGGGAGCTACAGTATTTTCCAAGATAGATTTGAGGTCGGGGTACTATCAGTTGAAAGTTAAGGATTTGGATGTGCCGAAGACCGCATTTAGAACTAGGTACGGCCACTATGAATTTTTGGTCATGCTTTTCGGTCTAACGAATGCCCCTGCTATCTTCATAGATTTGATGGACCATATTTTTTGATCGTATTTGGATAGATTTGTTGTGGTCTTCATCGATGACATACTGATCTACTCTCGAGATGAGAATGATCATGCTGAGCACTTGAGTATAGTTTTACAAGTTTTGGGAGAGAAACAATTGTATGCCAAATTTAGTAAGAGTGAATTTTGGCTTAGGGAAGTGGGATTTTTGGGGCACATTGTTTTTGAAGATGGGGTTAGAGTCAACCCAAATAAGATTTCAACAATTGTTGAATGGAAACAACTGAGAAACGTAACTGAAGTAATGAGTTTTCTAGGCTTAGCCGGCTACTATAGGCATTTTGTCAATGGGTTTTCTGTGATAGCTACACCGATGACAAGACTTCTGCAGAAAGATGATACGGGCACGCCCGGGGCACCAGCATTTTACAAATCGAACGAGCTCAAATTCATCGTTTCAAGTACCGTGGAGCTCATGTGCAACTTCATGCAATTTCCAATTGAGCCGGATTAGCTCATTCTAGCTCAATTTGAGCTCACTGAGCTCACTTCACTCATTGAGTGATTCTTTAATTTTATTGCTTTAAATAAATTAAGTTTTAATTTATTTAATTTTTTCTGAGAAAATAAATGTGTCTAAATATTTTATTTAGTGCCCAATTTAATTTGTCTTAGTCTAAAATAATTTTTCACATTTTATTGCATGTTTTAAAGTTATTTTAAAGTTAAATTAAATGTGCGTTTTTTTTAGTTAATTTAGTTGTCAGAAAATTCAATGAAGCAAATGGTGTGTTTAATTTGTCCTAAACGTCCCTTGAGGTGTCATGGATGTGTTTAATTGTTATACATCTGATTTGGCTTGAATTAACATGCATTCATTCCCTTTGTAGGTTCAAATAGAATCTATGGAGCACATTTAAGAGATACATGCACCTAGGTGCAATGTACCTAGTCGAATACATCAAGGAACCATGGAGGTGCATGGACGGTTGGAAGCATGGTTAAATGCTGCTGATTTTGGATTATCAAGGTGTCTATTCAGTTGGAAAAATAATTCCATGAAGACACATGCATGGAGGAGTTAAATGCATGATGCATGAACCATGGGTTACAACGAATGAAGAAATACATGCATGGTTGGAGTCATGAACGTCCAAGGGGATTTAAGGGCTGAATTAAACCACATGAAAGTTGTTCAAAGAAGAGTTTTAATGCTGGAAACTTCTCAACCAAAAGGTGCAGCTCATTCCCAATGTTGGTGAACCTAGACAAGCCTTTTCACTCCTTTGTCTGTCCAAATTGTTCAGCCACTTCCTTCTTCATTAAGAAGACTTTAAAACGTCCCAAATGGCTGAATTTACATATCCAAGTGGGCTACTCACGTTCTCCTTTATTGCTAGACACTTTTCAGCCAAAAGAGACCAAATTAAGAGCTCAATTAATGCATGGGACGTACCTAGTCACGCATGCATCTTCAAGTGACTTAAAATTCATTTTTCTTCTAGAAAGCTGCCCATTAACATCCCCAAAGGCTACACTTGGACTTGGACGAATTTTTGGGACAAATAATCTTCTAGAAACGTGTCTATTGGAGTGCCATTGATGCCATATACATCCAAACGAATTTTGCAAGCTTACAAGGCCACATTCACCAAATTTTGCTAAGCAAACCAAGGGTTTTCTTCCGATTTTCTAGCTTAATCTAACCACATTTACTTAGTCTTTAAGCTTTGTTAGTGACTATTTGGCTAGCTCTTCCATAGGCCTATAAATACTTGTTGTTTTTCATTTGTAAGGGGGGTTAAGTTTTTGATAAAACATATATGAACATTTGTTCATTGAGTGAGTTATCTCCTCTTCGATTTTGTACAAGTTTCATAGACTTATCGAGCTGTGCTTGTATGCGTCTATCACTTGTTCTTTCATTCATTTATACCATCGGTTCTTATCACTCTTGATAACGGGTCTTTGGTCCATCAACGACTACCATTTTTTCACCTTAAACATTATAGAAACTGGGTGACGTTTGTTAACGTTGAATCGCTTCGCTTTAAGTTCTTTCTTCCATTTTCCACCAATCTATCAATCTATCAATCTATCATCTATCATTTGCTTTCGTTGTCATACCGAACCTATCATTCTAACATCTAAACTGTCCCTTCATTTCTAAACCACCATTCCTAACTTAAACCATCCTCTAAATAAATTCCTATAAGCTTCCACAAACACATACATATTTTTCAAATTATTTCAAGTCTTATTTCTTCCTCATAGACGATTGGGCAACTCGCATACATTTCGACTCTCCCGAGGCGATCAGATCATTTGGTATCGAGCTATAAAACGAGGAATTTTGACTACGTCGAGAAGTCAAATAGGTCGTAAGTGAAAAAATTCAAAAAATTTATAAGTTGTAATTTTCGTTCTTGTATTTCAATATATTGTATGTGAAGTGGAAAAAATTGACAAAAAAAGAGAAAAACGAAAAAAATGAAAAAATATACAAGTTAAAAAAAGTGGTAAAAAAAGTTGTGGAAAATTTTTGAAGTTTTGCTTTGAGCTTCATCTCTTCATTTCGATCTCAAGACTTTCATTTCTATCCTCTTTATCTTCTACCTCGACCTCCCAAATTTTTTTTTACCCTTTAGCCTACCCGATAACCAAATTTTTCTTTTGTTTAGCCTCCCTATACCCGACATCAATCCCTTGAAACCCCTTTGAAGTCGACCCTCAAGTCGCGATGAGTCTTCCAAACGGCAATGAATTTGTGAGACGAGATAGAGCGGTAAAAGGCACGAGTGAAATCATCAAAGAAAAAGCCATCATACGAGTTAAACACGAGTGTGAGTGATTTTCTTTGCGAGTGACTCGTGAGGATTTTGTGGTAAGGTATTTTCTCTTTTCTATCTATTTTTTTATAACATATTTTATTTTCAGCAACAAAGATGTCACAAGAAGGATTCTCAGCCGCCGACTTCCAATACTTGTTAAGTGAAATGGAAAGCATTTTTGATCAAAAGATTTCATCAAGTCAGAGAATGGAGTCGAGTTCTTCACCGCGATATACATCTCGAAACTATTCGCGAAGAGACTCTTATCAAGACTCATGTTCGACAAGGCCTTCAAGACGGAGAGAAACAAGAAATGAGTTCGAATCTTTTCGAGGTAATGAACGAGAAGAAAGCTATAAGTATTCTGCTACAAAAGATCGTTCTCGAAGTGGTTCAAATCGAGATTCCTATTCGACAAAGGAATCGAGGCGAAGAAAATGAATTTTGAAGTTTTTACGGTGATGACCAAGAAAACACGAAGTTTCCACCTTATGATTCAAAGAAGTCCGTGATGAAGTATCTTCCAAGAAAAGATCGTGACATCTTTGAGAACATTGCTTCGATCTTGAGTCTAATCCTTGTATTTTGAATCTTTTAAATCATCTTCTTGTTGTACTCACAATGTAAGAGAAAGCCCAAAAGAAAAGAAAATAAAAGAAAAGAAAAGAAAAAGAGATCGTGAGAGAAAAGAAATCGAGAAAAAAAAAATGAAAAGAGCAAGAAGAAAAAAGAAAGAAAGAAAAGAAATTGAAATCGAGAAAAAATTGAAAAGAGATTGAAAAGAAAAGATCTTGAGAAAGAAACGAGAGAACAAAATGAGCGAGAAAAGAGAGTGATTTTTCGACTAACTCTTTGGTTGTTTGTTCTTCTTCTATTTCTTTGTTTCAGGTTTCCGAGGAACCAAACGATGATTATCAACTTCAATGCCTCCCGAAAGAGCGACATTTTTCTTTGGTTGAAAAATGTAAGTTCGAACCATGCGAGCCGGAAGGTAAGGAAGGTAAGTGTATCGAAACGATCCCGTCTCCACCAAATTCTTCTAAAGATTGTAGCCATGAGAATGATATCGTCATTTACCATCCCTCGATCCCTTGTGATATTTTAAAAGATGGTAATGAAGGTGGAGAAACGTCTATTCAACGGATGCAAGACTCAAGTAAGTATTACGATGATTTTTCTCTTAATCCCACTGCTTGATTGTGGTTATTACGAGGTTAAGTCATTATTTTATACGGAATCGTGGAGTCTTTGTAAATCTATTTTGAAGCACGTTAAGAGTTTTGATCATTCAATCTTGAACTTACATAATTCCTTTTGGTTTAGCAAGTTTGATTTTTTGAAGCCATTGTCACATCTTGTTTTAAATAATCAAACGCATGTCTTTAAACCAGGAATACGTTTTGATTTGTGCTATGGAAAACTCAAGAATCATCTGGTAAGTTTGAAAGACTTTTATCTTTTTGATACTTGGTTTTTGAGTAAGATGGCAAAATTTGTTTATTTTGTCTACAATTTTTATTTGCTCCTTAAACAAATTTTGTGGTTGTATTTGAGATTTAAAATCCATTTGAAAGATGTTGAATCAAACGCAAAGCTTCGACTACATTACTTGCCTAAGGAGAGAAGGTTTATATTGCGTGAACAAGGTAAGAATGATCTTTGTCCTTCTGCGCACAAAGGTACATTTTCTGAACTTGTTGACACCTTTGTGATCTCTTTAAAAAGTGACGAGCTTTGCGTTGATAATTTGGTTGCTGATTCTATTGTTGTAAAACATTTAGATCATGCTAAGTTTAATCGTTCTATTATGACTATTTGTGATCTATCTGTTTCGATAAAGGATGAAAGGATTTTTGAGTTCGATAATTTTGATGAGTTTCGTGAAAGAATCCATATTGCGCCATATGAGCAATCCACTTGAAAATTTTGAGAAGTCATTGTTCTCTTTGGATATTGAAAGAACACATCATGTCGATTTCTATTTTGTAAATCATCTAGACCTTGAATTGTATAAATGTCCTATCCTACTTATTGTTGGGCTATCTGATTTGATGATTGACAAAAGGATTCGTGTGTTTAATAAGTTTTATGATTCATGTGCAAGTGATGTTATATATCGCTCAATGCAAGAATTGGTTGATAAATTTCATGTGCCATATGTGTTTTCTTCATTACTTGCTTATGACGACTATCTCTATCACTTGATGTGTTATTCTCATGTTGGATTTGACTTGTGGTATCCCTTTGAATCGAATGCATGTCATGAAGCTTATTCCATTAATTTCCAAATATTTGACAAGGCATTGTTCATTTTGTACGATAATGTGATTATGCTGTTTGCATGCGAATTATTAGTTTGGTCTCGTTCATACTTAGGTTACAATTATGTTTGATACAACTCTTGTTAACTCATGCTTATCTTTTTCGGTGTTGAGATTATCATCCGTCCTGTTTGATCGAGAAAATTGAGTCAAAATGAATTTTGTTCGAAAAATCAACAGTCGATTCGAGGACTAATTGTCTTGAAGAGGGAGGATGATACGGGCATGCCGGGCACCAAAGATTTTACAAATCGAACGAGCTCAAATTCATCGTTTCAAGTACTGTGGAGCTCATGTGCATCTTCATGCAATTTCCAATTGAGCCGAATTAGCTCATTCTAGCTCAATTTGAGCTCACTGAGCTCACTTCACTCATTGAGTGATTCTTTAATTTTATTGCTTTAAATAAATTAAGTTTTAATTTATTTAATTTTTTCTCACAGCAAATAAATGTGTCTAAATATTTTATTTAGTGTCCAATTTAATTTGTCTTAGTCTAAATTAATTTTTCACATTTTATTGCATGTTTTAAAGTTATTTTAAAGTTAAATTAAATGTGCGAGTTTTTTTTAGTTAATTTAGTTCTTTTAGAAAATTCAATGAAGCAAATGGTGTGTTTAATTTGTCCTAAACGTCCCTTGAGGTGTCATGGATGTGTTTAATTGTTATACATCTAATTTGGCTTGAATTAACATGCATTCATTCCTTTGTAGGTTCAAATTAATCTATGGAGCACATTTAAGAGATACATGCACCTAGGTGCAATGTACCTAGTCGAATACATCAAGGAACCATGGAGGTGCATGGACGGTTGGAAGCATGGTTAAATGCTGCTGATTTTTAGATTATCAAGGTGTCTATTCAGTTGGAAAAATAATTCCATGAAGACACATGCATGGAGGAGTTAAATGCATGATGCATGAACCATGGGTTACAACAAATGAAGAAATACATGCATGGTTGGAGTCATGAACGTCCAAGGGGATTTAAGGGCTGAATTAAACCACATGAAAGTTGTTCAAAGAAGAGTTTTAATGCTGGAAACTTCTCAACCAAAAGGTGCAGCTCATTCCCAATGTTGGTAGAACCTAGACAAGCCTTTTCACTCCTTTGCTATCCAAATTGTTCACCACTTCCTTCTTCATTAAGAAGACTTTAAAACGTCCCAAATGGCTGAATTTACATATCCAAGTGGGCTACTCACGTTCTCCTTTATTGCTAGACACTTTTCAGCCAAAAGAGACCAAATTAAGAGCTCAATTAATGCATGGGACGTACCTAGCTCTGCATGCATCTTCAAGTGACTTAAAATTCATTTTTCTTCTAGAAAGCGCCCATTAACATCCCCAAAGGCTGCACTTGGACTTGGACGAATTTTTGGGACAAATAATCTTCTAGAAACATGTCCATTGGAGTGCCATTGATGCCATATACATCCAAACGAATTTTGCAAGCTTACAAGGCCACATTCACCAAATTTTGCTAAGCAAACCAAGGGTTTTCTTCCAGATTTTCTAGCTTAATCTAACCACATTTACTTAGTCTTTAAGCTTTGTTAGTTACTATTTGGCTAGCTCTTCCATAGGCCTATAAATACTTGTTGTTTTCATTTGTAAGGGGGTTAAGTTTTGATAAAACATATATGAACATTTGTTCATTGAGTGAGTTATCTCTCTTCGATTTTGTACAAGTTTCATAGACTTATTGAAATGTGCTTGTGACGCCTATCACTTGTTCTTTCATTCATTTATACCATCGGTTCTTATCACTCTTGATAATGGGTCTTTGGTCCATCAACGACTACCATTTTTTCACCTTAAACATTATAGAAACGGGGTGACATTTGTTAACGTTGAATCGTTTCTGTTTAAGTTCTTTCTTCCATTTTCCACCAATCTATCAATCTATCAATCAATCATCTATCATTTGCTTTCGTTGTCATACCGAACCTATCATTCTAACATCTAAACTGTCCCCTTCATTTCTAAACCACCATTCCTAACTTAAACCATCCTCTAAATAAATTCCCTATAAGCTTCTGGAAACACATACATATTTTTTCAAATTATTTCCTAAAGTCTTATTTCTTCCTCGTAGACGATTGGGCAACTCGCATACATTTCGACTCTCCCCGAGGCGGACTGTATCAAAAGATGTGAAATTCATTTGGAATGAGGAATGTCAACAGAGTTTCGAGAAATTGAAGACACTGTTGACTGAGGCTCCTATTTTGGTGCAACCTGAGTCGGAAGAGAATTCGTGGTTTACAGTGACATGTCCTTGAATGGTTTGGGCTGTGTACTTATACAAGAGGGTAAAGTGATTGCATACGCCTCTAGACAGTTGAAGCCGCATGAGAGGAACTACCTGACTCATGATTTAGATTTTGTCACAATCATGTTTGCGTTGAAAATTTGGAGACATCATTTATATGGTCAAAGGTGTCGGATTTTTACCGACCACAAGAGCTTGAAATATTTGATGACTCAAAAGGAACTAAATTTAAGGCAACGAAGATGGTTAGAGTTGATTAAAGATTATGAGTTAGTAATTAACTACCATCCGGGAAGGCAAATGTAGTAGCCAACGCTTTGAGCAGAAAATCATTGTTTGCACTAAAAGCTATGAGCACCCAGATGACCTTGTTAGATGATGGTTCCGTATTAGTCGAGTTGAGGGCTAAACCATTGTTCCTCCAAGAGATTTACAAAACTCAGAAGGATGATAATAGTTTGCAAGCCAAAAGAGCTTTATGTGAGTCGAGCGTGGAGTCAGACTTTCGAGTAAATTCTGATGGATGTCTGACATTTCGAGATCGGGTCTGTGTACCCAGGAATGATGAGCTTATTCGCAAAATTTTACAAGAAGCACATAATGGATGTTTGAATGTGCATCCAGGAAGCACAAAGATGTACCAAGATCTAAAGAAATGGTACTGGTGGCTTGGTATAAAGAAAGATATTTCCAAGTTTGTATCAAAATGCCTGATTTGTCAACAAGTGAAGGCTGAACATCAAGTACCTTCGGGTTTACTTCAGCCTGTTATGGTTCCTGAGTGGAAGTGGGATCGTATCACTATGGATTTCGTGACGGGTTTACCATTAACTCCTAATAGGAAAGATGCAGTTTGGGTAGTGGTTGATAGACTCACTAAGTCAGCCCACTTTATACCAGTGAGAGTCGACTATTCACTTGATAAATTGGCAGACTTATACATGTCGGAGATAGTAAGACTTCATAGTATACCATTGTCAATCATTTCAGATAGAGATCCGAGATTCACATCACGATTTTGGATAAAACTACAAGAAGCTTTGGGCATGAAATTAAGTTTCAGTATTGCCTTCCATCCACAAACCGACGGGCAGTCAGAGAGAACAATTCAAATATTAAAAGACATGCTTAGATGTTGTGTTTTAGAATTCCATGGTAGTTGGGAGAGATACTTACCATTGGTGGAATTCGCCTACAACAACAGTTTTCAGTCAAGTTTGAAGATGGCACCTTATGAGGCATTGTATGGACGTAGGTGTCGAACGCCCTTGTGTTGGTCAGAAATCAGAGAGAAATAGATACACGGGGCTGATTTGGTTAAAAAAACTGAAGAGAAAGTAGAAGTGATACGTAACTACCTGAAAGCCGCCTCAGATAGACAGAAGTCCTATTCAGATTTAAAGAGGAAAGATATAGAATATGAATCGATGATAAAGTGTTCTTGAAAGTATCACCTTGGAGAAAAGTCCTCAGATTTGGTCGGAAGGGCAAATTAAGTCCGCACTTTATCGGACCATATGAAGTTACCGAAAGGATAGGATCCGTAGCTTATAGGCTAGCTATACCATCTGAGTTAGAAAAGATTCATGATGTCTTCCATGTATCTATGTTGCGCCGATACCGTTCAGACCCTTCACATGTTATAGAGCCGACAGAGGTAGAGATACAACCAGATTTGACTTATGGTGAAGAACCAGTTAAAATATTAGCTTGTGAGGTCAAGCAGTTAAGAAATAAAAGCATAACCTTAGTGAAGGTCCTATGGAAAAGGCACGAAATAGAAGAGGCTACATGGGAGACCAAGGAAACGATGACAAACCAATACCCCAATCTTTTCACTAGTAAGATTTTCGAGGACGAAAATCCTTAAGAGGGAAGAATTGTAACAGCCTTACTTAGGGGCTAGTCAGAATAGTGATCTCGGGATCACTATTCTGAGACCTGAGAAATTATTTTCATGATATATTATGAGTTAGAACATGATAGCATGTGAGCATTAAAATTTGGTACTTTAATTTTGGCGATTTCATGCTCAATCGCGAAAAATGACTAAATCGCATAAAGTGCAAAAGTTCCATTCTATATGCTAAAAGTACCAAATGGCCATGGATTGTTAATTGGGGGTCTTTAAAAGGAAAATTAGCCTTTGAAAGAGGCTTGGCCGACCATAAGAGAGCATGGGAGACAATATTGTCAATTTTAGTCAAAGTTAGTAGTAGTAGGTGGACTAATTTGACTTATATTAATAAAATAAGGAGAGAAAAGTTATCATCTTTTCTCCTATCATCTTCCACCAAAAATTGGCAGCAAATAAGGGGTAGAACCTTCAAAATTTTCAGCAAGCTTTCATCTATTTAAGTAAGTGTTCTAGTGAACTTTTCTTGATAATAATTGTACTTTTGAAACCCCTAGAGCTTAAGCTTTCAAATGAGGGGACTATTGTGCAATGTTGTGAAAGGTGTAGAGTTCTACCATGAGAGCAACCTTAGTTAGTTGCTGCATTTTTATGGAAGAACTTGAGTCTTAATTGTTAGATGAACAACTTTAAAAGGGTGTTAGCATGAGAACATCAAATAGGACCTTAATGAAAAGGCTATAAATTTCATAGTAAGTATGTGGAATATTGATTTTTTATGATAGCTTCAAGAGCATTAAATGTTTACCTAGGCTTGTTGAGGAGAAAAATGTGATTAGAATCAATTTCTGAGCCTAGGGGCAAAATGGTCATTTTGCCAAAATCTAGGGGTAAAAATGGTAATTTTGCTTAAGCATGATTTTGAGATGCTTACATTAATATGGCGATTAAAATGAGCTAATTTGCTATTATAGAGCAAGAGGAGACGAGAATTCGCATCGATCGGAGAGAGGATAAAGTCGTGGACTAAACCGAAAAACTAGCTCATTTTGAAAATGAGGTAAGTTGTATGTGAATTAATGCAATATTATATTAGTATAATTGAAGATGCTTGATATCATATTGATGCATGGTACTTCAATAAATTGAGAAATTTATGTGAAAATGATATTGAAGTCCTAATGGACTATGACGAATACAAAAAATGGCATCGGCCATATTATGAGTGTTAGTGTAAGACCATGTTTGGAACATGGCATCGGCCATATTATGAGGGTCAGTGTAAGACCATGTTTGGAACATGGCATCGGCCATATTATGAGGGTCAGTGTAAGACCATGTTTGGGACATGGCATCGGGCATAATATGAGGGTCAGTGTAACACCATGTCTGGGACATGGCATCGATCGTATTATGAATGCCAGTGTAAGACCAAGTTTGGAACATGGCATCGGCATTGAGACAAGAGATGGTATAAGACCATATCCGGGATATGGCATTAGCACATAGAAGTAATTCCCTATAAGATCATGTCTGGGACATAGCATTGGTACCTAGAGAAGACCCCATGTAAGACCACCTAGAGAATGTGGCATTGGCTTTATACTTATCGTAATGATTACAAAAATATGTCTTTGATTATTTCCAGTGTATGGTGGGATAAGAAGATGAATTTAAAAGTAGAGGTGTGAATGAATATAAGTGCTAATGAATGAGTCACGAGAATTTGATTCTATATGTGTTACGGTAAATGGTAGGTAAGGGCAATTGTATGTAAGTATTGTCAAGAAGTCTTGACTTGAGTACAAGTAGCTAATGTCATGGATGAATTATTTGTTTTTGAGTATTATGATTGTTATTTATTTCCATGCAACTTACTAAGCTAAATGCTTACCCTTTTACATTGATCATCTTTCTTATAGTATTGCCAAGATAACTCAAGGATCATAGATGCAAGGGTTCGAGAATCACACTATCAACAACACTTTGGTATAACAATTTTAGACTTGTTTTGAATATGGCATGTATAGGATGTAGGAATTTTGTCAAGTTGTAATTGTTAGTTAAAGTGTTGGCCGTAAGTCATTTTGTAAAGGGCCTCTTGAGTTAGAAAAATATTTGGCAAACTCCTTATTTATCAATGATATTAATGAAGTGTATGCCTCTTTTAATTATTCTTTTGTATTTGGTTAGGTGATTTGCCAATTTTTGTCTATGTATGTATGTTCATTGAGGTCAATGAAGCATGTAATATTACTTATGAAAAATGTTTTGGGTTGATCTTGATTTCAGGGTGGCAAATGGCTTGGTAAATAGTCTTTAAGTGTCAAGACGGCTAGGCACACCAAGCGCAGTGTTCAGCCGTAAGCACTCGCACCTTTTATTTTTAGTCAGAATAAACCATGGGTAAATTCCACGGCCAGGTGCATGAGCCGTGTAAGACACATGGTTTGAGCATGGACGTGTGCCCAGACCGTGTGAATTAAGTCAGTAACTACCTACAGTTGGAAAACACAGGCATGTCTAGACTGTGTGAATATAGTCAGTAACTCCCCACGATTGGAAAACACGAGCGTGACGAGACCGTGTGAATATAGTTAGTAACTCCCCACGGTTAGAAGGCATGGGCGTGTCAAGGGGTGCACGGGTGTGTCCCAAGCCACATGGGCGTGTGACCCTGCTTCTAAGAAAGGTTTTCGATCAAGTTCCAAAAGTTTCAAAGTAATTCTTAAGGCTCGTAGGCCCATAAATTATATGATTAGACTAAGAAAGAGAAGCTGTTAAGTCGTAATGAACTGTCTTCAACTTATAAGTGTATGTCTAAGTGAGTTCAAGCGTGGTAACGTCTCATATCTAGACCTAGCATCAGACTTGGTTATGGGGTGTTAAAGTTTGGGCGTGGATCTATGGAACATAAGATTAGGGAGTGCCTGAGAAGGCCGGATCAGGTGCGAGTCGAAGGCAGAGGTGATTTCCAGCCGTAGAGGGTGGTCAACAACCACCAAGGGGCCGTGGTCAAGCCAGAGGTGTCAATGGCACAGGATGAGGACGTAGAGCACCGGGTAGAGGTGTAGGTCAGGTAGAGGTGAGACAGCCAGTGTTGGTTTATGCTGCCAGCGCAGAGAGAAAGGTGATGCACAAGATGTGATAATAGGTACGTTTTTTATTCGTGAGCTACCTTATATTGCATTAATTGATTGGGGTTGACATATTCATACATTGCATGCAATAGGACTGGAACTGTAGGGGTAACCATTGGGAACGAAATGATTGTGTTAAGTCCTTTAGGGCAGTCGGTGAAAGTTAGCAAGTTGTTTAGGAATGTACCATTGGTAGTTCAGGGAGTTACTTTCTTAGCAGACTTGATGGAATTACCATTTGGTGAGTTCGACCTCATCTTAGGTATGGATTGGTTGATGAGGCACCAAGCAACTCTAGATTGTGTTGCGAAGCGAATGGTGTTAAGAACTGTGGAAGGTGATGTAGTAGTAGTGATCGGGGAACAATGGGATTACTTGTCGAACGTGATTTCAGCTTTAAGGGTAAAAAACTTGGTAAGGAAGGCTTGTGAAGCTTACTTAGCTTATATTAGTGATTTGGAATTGAAGAGTTTTACTATCAAGGATTTGAAAACAGTAAAAGAATTCTAGGATGTTTTTTCGGAGGAATTGCTGGGGTTACCTCCCAATAGAGAGGTGGAGTTTGGAATAGAGTTGTTAACTGGTACAGCTCCAGTGTCTATCGTACCTTATAGGATAGCACCGAAGGAGCTGGTGGAGTTGAAGGCCCAGATTCAGAAGTTATTGGACCGCAAATTTATTAGAACAAGTGTGTCTCCATGGGGAGCACCGATATTATTCGTGAAGAAGAAGGACAAGTCCATGAGGATGTGCATCGACTATAGGCAGATAAACAATTTAACCATTAAGAATAAGTACCCTTTGCTTAGGATAGATGACCTTTTCGATCAACTTAAGGGAGCCTCAGTTTTCTCGAAGATTGACTTACGTTCAGGGTACCATCAACTAAGGGTTAAGGAAGCATATGTGTATAAGACATCTTTCAGAACTCGTTATGGACATTAAGAGTTTTTGGTGATGCCGTTTGGGCTAATGAACGCACCTGCTACTTTTATGGATCTTATGAATAAGGTCTTTCAATCGTATCTAGACCAATTCGTAGTAGTGTTCATAGATGACATCTTAGTATACTCGAGAACAGAGGATGATCATGATGCACACTTAAAGATTGTGTTGCAAATTCTAAGGGAGAAGCAAATTTATGCTAAGTTTAGCAAGTGCGGATTCTGGCTAAGGGAAGTCACTTTCTTAGGGCATGTGGTCTCCGTTGAGGGAATTAGAGTTGACCATCGGAAAGTGGAAGTAGTGTTGGATTGGAAATGACCTAAGACAGTGTCAGAAATTCAGAGTTTTCTAGGCCTGGCAGGGTACTATAGGCGGTTTGTTGAAAGTTTTCCCTAATCGCTGCACCCTTGACCAAGTTACTACGGAAGGGGGTGTCGTTTGTGTGGACGGATAAACAGCAAGAAAGCTTCAAGAAGCTTAAGAAGGTTTTAATAGAGGCCCCTGTTCTGATTCAACTGAAGCACGAGAAGGAGTTTACGATTTATACCGATGCCTCACACGTGGGCTTGGGTTGTGTTTTGATGCAGGAAGGGAAGGTGATTGCATATGCATCATGCCAGCTTAAGACTCATGAAAGAAATTACCCAACCCACGATTTGGAATTGGTGGCAGTGTTATTCATACTTAAGATTTGGAGGCACTATTTGTATGGAGAGAAGTGCACCATCTATACGGATCACAAGAGTCTGAAGTACCTTTTAACTCAGAAGGAGTTGAACTTGAGACAGCGCAGATGGATTGAGCTGTTAAAGGATTATGATTGCAAGATCGAATATCACTTGGGCAAAATAAATGTGGTGGCTGATGCGCTAAGCCATAGGGCTATGCTGAACTTGAGGGCAATGTTTGCTCGGTTGAGTTTGTATGACAATGGGAGTTTGTTAGCCGAGTTGCAAGTGAAGCCACTGTTGGTTGAGCAGATTAAAGTTAAGCAGTCATTGGATGGAACTCTGGATTCTCGATTCAAGCAAATTGAGAAGGGGAAACGATGGATTTTGGGATAAATAGTGGCGGGTTGTTGTGTTTCCGTGGTAGAATTTGTGTGCCAAGGGACGAAGAGCTAAGGAGTCTATACTACGGGAAGTGCATAGTAGTTCCTATGCTATGTACCCTAGAGGTAACAAGATGTATCGGGATTTACAAGAGCTTTATTGGTGGCCGAGTTTGAAATGCGAGGTTACAAAGTTTGTGGGCAAATGTTTGGCATGTCAGCAAGTGAAAGCGGAACATCAATTACCATCAGGGTTACTTCAGCCGATTAAGATTCCACTATGAAAGTGGGAGCGGGTTACTATGGATTTCGTTAGTGGGCTACCCTTGACGCCTACTAAGAAGGACTCTGTGTGGCTATTATGGATTGGTTAACTAAGTCAAGCCATTTTATACAGGTCTGCACCGACTACTCATTACAGAAGTTAGAAAGGTTGTATATGGCGGAGATTGTGAGATTGCATAGGGTTTCGGTCTCTATTATATTGGATAGAGACCCTCGTTTTACATCTCGCTTTTGGAAGAAGTTGCATGAAGCACTGAGTATGAGGTTGGATTTTAGTACAACATTTCACCCTCAGACTGATGGTCAGTCGGGGAGGTAATTCAAGTCTTGGAAGATATGCTGAGAGGTGTGTAATTGAGTTTCGAGGTAGTTAGGAGGATTACTTACCATTAGCTGAATTTTGCGTATAACACTAGTTATCAGGCAAGTATTGGAATGGCACCATATGAAGCACTGTATGGGCAAAGATGTCATACTCCAACTTGTTGGACTGAGTTCGGTGAGTGGCGAGTATTGGGTCCATAGTTGGTAGCAGACACCAAAGATAAGGTAAAGTTGATTCGGGATTGATTGAAGGAGGCGGCAGATAGGCAGAAGTCGTATGCTGACCTCAAACGGAGAGAGATTGAATATGCGACGAGGGACTTGGTTTTTCTCAAGGTTTCCCCTTGGAAGAAGGTGTTAAGGTTTGGTTGGAAGGGGAAGTTAAGCCCTAGATTCATCGGGCCATACCGGGTGTTGAAGCGAATTGGACCAGTTGCCTATCAGCTGGAATTGCTTTCGGAACTAAGCCAAATACACTATGTGTTTCATGTATCAATGCTAAGATGTTATCACTCAGACCCTTCTCACATCGTGTCAGTCGAGGAGATCGAGATTAGACCAGACCTAACTTTTGAGGAGGAGCCAGTTCAAATACTTGATCAGGATGTTAAGGTGCTAAAAAGAAAGTCTGTCCCTTTGGTCAAAGTTCTATGGCGTAACCATACTGCCAAGGAGGCTACTTGGGAACTTGAGGAGGCAATGCGGCAACAATATCCTCACTTGTTTCAATTAGGTAAATTTCGAGGCAGAAATTTTTTTAAGAGGGGTAGAGTTGTAATGCCCTAAAAAAATCTCGAAACCCTAATTTCTGTGCACTGAAGTTGGTATGTAGGAGTAACACTTAGAATATTAATTTTAAGGTATCATCGGGATTATTTGAAGTCTTAGAGATAGGGAAGACCATAGGGAAAATTTTATTTTTCTTGCTTTAGTGGAGCATAGTCTTTGACGTTAGGCCTCTTAAGCAGATTAAGGGAAAATAGGACACAAATGGGCTTGTGGTCCAGTGTCAAGTGGTGTTACTTGCGGAGCTATAAGGTGGCGTGTTGTCAGCTGAAGAGGCCCAAGGTTCGAGCATTAGGAGTGGTAATTTTGGAGTGTTTTATTTTGCATAGGTGGACAGCCAGAGTTGTGTTGAATATGAACTCTTGCATTGGAGTGTTTGAGTGGTAAGGGGAACTGATAATGAAGGGAAATTCGGATAAGGCTAAGGTGTTATAAGGGAGGAAAGTTAGGAGATGAGGAGGGGGAAGAATTTGTGCCGAATGGGACTGTGGGAAAACGAGTATTCGGCTTGTGGCTATAAAAGGAGAGGGTCGAATGCTTTGAAAGGTTCTTTGAGCTTTCATTAGTTTTTCTTTTCCTCCTTAATCAATTTTCCTATAGCCGAATTCTCTCTATTGCCAAAATCTCCTATAGCCGAATTCTTTTTGCCGAATTCTCTCTTAGCCAAACTCTCCTATTGCCAAATAACCATCATCCTTCCTTGCCGAGATTCCTATTTGTGCCCTGAAAGTTGAAAAAACCCTAGCTATGTCTTCTTTCAAATTTTGACACTTAGAGGAAGAAGATGGACAAGATTTTGACTTGCTTTTCCTTTTTTAATTCATTAATTAACCAAATGACTAAAATGCCCTTAAGGCCCTTTCTTGAGATTTTTTCTTCCCATGACCATTTTTGTCTATCTTAACATATAATGGTCTACTTGTTAAATAAGGACCTCTAGTAAATTTTTATAATTCTATTTCATGCTAAAATCTCATAGAATCTCATATTTTTTAATCTTTGCAATTTAGTCCTAATGGACAAATTGATCACTAATAAATAAAATTTCTTCAAGAATTTTTCACACAATCATGCAAACACATAAATAGCCTCATAGAATCATAAAAAACATATTTCTACTTCAGATTTGTGGTCTCGCAACCACTGTTCTGACTAGGCCCTAAATCAGGCTATTACAATTCTCCCCCTTAGGGATTTTCGTCCCCGAAAATCTTGCCGAAAAAAGGTTTGGGAACTGGTTTCTCATAGCCTCCTTGGGCTCCCATGTAGGCTCTTCTACCCCATGTATTTGCCATAGTACTTTCACAAGAACTATACTTTTATTCCTTAACTGTTTGACTTCCCATGCTAGGAACTTAATCGATTCTTCGCCATATGTCATGTCGGGTTGAATTTTAACCTCTGTAGGTGTAATCACATGCGAAGGATCTGATTAGTAAAGACATAACATCGACATATGGAATACATCATGTATCTTTTCCAACTCGGATGGTAAAGCTAGCCGATAAGCTATAGGTCCTATCTTCTCGGTGATCTCATATGGTGCGATAAAACGCAGACTCAATTTGCCTTTCCAGCTGATTACATGATGGAAATAGTCTTAAAATTTATATAATGAATGATCGAACCTAGAAACTAACTATCACCACATTGAGGCAAGCGCACCTATCGAACAGTAGTATAGTTTAGTGGCAAGATCGGATTGTCGAACCCAAAGGAACCAAAAGTACTAATACTAACTTTCTTTTTATTATTCAGCCTAAGAATTAAGGGAATTGTTATCTAATCTAAAATTAACTAACTACTAAGCTAAAGATGCTAAGACACAGAGAAGGAATTGGGGAAAATACTTGTGGGAAAAACCAATTGATTAAGACAATACCCGAGGAAGAATCCACCTAGACTTCACTTATTATCTAACTCTGAACCAGATGATTTATTCACTTGACTTGATCTGTAGGATTCCTAATTTATATTAATACCTCTCTCGAGGCTACTAATGTCTAACCCTAGGTTGATTAATTAAAATCTCTTTCTAATTAAAACCCCTAGAATTGCATTAACTCAATCTATGAACTCTCATATTAGGTTTGACCCTAATTCGGCAGATTTTTGTCATCCTATCTCTAGGGTTGCGATCAACTCCGCTTAACTATGCTAGATCTACTATTAAACATGGAATATTCCTCCTCTGCCTAAGCACATCAATACTTGAATCAATGTCCTAAAATATCAAAGCAAGAATTAAGAACACATAGTTGAGAAAAAAATCAAGTATTTATCATATAGTTCAGAAAACAATCACAAGATCCGTCTTAGGTTTTATCCCCCTTAGTTATTTGAGGAGTTTAGTTCATAATCATAAAAGAAAACATCTTAGAAGAAAATATAAAATAAAACATAAGAAAAAACCTAAAACCCCCCGAAGGAATTGAAGGAGAGATTCTTAGTCTTGAGTATGACTCCAGCTTCTTGAGATGAATCAACTGGCTTTCTTTGAGTGAATCCCACTATTCAGCCCCCTGGCTTGGCTCCTTAGCCTAGCTGAATGCCCCCTAAAGGTTGGCCTCTAGGGTGTTTATATAGGCTTTTAGAATGTTTTTCTTTGCCTCTAAGTACCCTAATCTGAATGGAACTTTTCTTTGTTGTGGCAAGGACACGCTCGTGTGGCACGCCCGTGTGATTCGAGGCCAGGCCGTGGTCGGATCTGCTAAGGAGACACGGCAGTGTGTTTAGGGTCCAGGCCATGTGTAATTTGTACTTTGGCCCATTTTCTCTGTTTTCGGTCTGTTTCTTGTTCTTTTCATCCTCTGGTGCTCTCCTGAGTATAAAACATGAAATTAAAGGATTAGGAGCACCAGATTCTACAATTCAGGGAATAAATCATCAAAAAGTATGCTAAATGTAGGATTAAAATATGTATATATTACGGTTTATCAAATACCCTCACACTTAAGTATTTGCTTGTCCTCAAGCAAAAAACTCACAATTAAAATTAACTTCCCTTGATTCATAATTCTCATCAACAATGCCTCATCATAATTCATAGATAATTTACACATGGATAATTTTAACTCAAAGGGTCCTAAAGATTCAAACAATCAAAGTCATAAGTTTGTAGCACGAAAACATAGGTGTTTCCCCTTATCTGAATAATTACCTTTGATTCAAAACTGACAAGGATTGACATCCTCACTAAAGATTCACTTAAATCACTCAAGGTGTTTAAGGTTCAAAATAAAGCACTCATCAGTCAAACATGAAAAGTTAATCCCATAGACTTGCCTGAAAATCAAATCTCCACCACTATAAAATGAAATGATACGCAAATCAAAAGGTCTTTAAAGGGTTGTAATGGGGCTTGGGTTAAAGGTGTGGATAAAGGCTAAATTAAAGGGTTAGAATCGAGATTGAGTTGACAATTTACCTAACTAGAAAAGTGAACTAGTCTTGAATAATTACATCAATTGAAAACTAATAATACTAATAATACGAGCTTCTTTTTGAGATGTTGAATTTAAATGTATAAGCTCACTTAACCACAGAACTAATAATGAATATACTTTGATTTTTTTTAAGAACAAATCAAGTAAATACATAATATAAGATGAATTTAACTACTGAAATAAAATAATTAGGCAACTATCAAATCAAATCTCGACAGAAGGGTAGTTAAGAGAAATGGTGATAACAAATACAAGATGGGTTTTAGGTTAATATTAGTGGGTGAATCAATAAAAGGGTTGTTAGGATCAAAGGGGTTCACTAGGGGTTAATTTTGGAGTTAGGCTTTTAGTGGAGTGAGTGGGTTAAATCCTAAGTGCCTTTGTCATCTCTGTATATCAAATCAATGATGTGATCTTGACATGTAAATCGAAACAAGTTCTAGAATAACAAATCAATATTGACACACTCATAATCAATAAGGTGAGCACGAAAGAATGTATGCTCTAAATGGCTCAAGATCTCACAAGAATTATGGGTTTTTGATATCAACCTTGTAAATTTTGAACTTCAAGGTAATAATTAGATTTAGGTAGACAACCTAACAAAATTTTAATTTTTGAAAATAGACTCATCATGCTTGATTCTCTAGTATCTTAAAGTTTAACTCATCAATGCACAATTAACTATGACTTAATCTAAAACATATCAATAAAAATCATAAATCAACGGAAATTTCATTCTAATTAGTAATATGAGAAAATCACTTAAGGCAACACATAATTTAGGAATTTAAAAAGTTAGGCATAAAATTCACCCCCCACACTTAAGATGTACATTGCCCTCAATGTACAAATATATATAATCATAATATAGTAAGAAAATCATAAGTTAGGGAGAGAAGTGAAACTTCCTGAATTTTGGATGAAATCCTTGGAGGATGATTCATGATGATGACTTAGACATAGGTGAGTGTGGTGGTGAATACTCCGGTGATGTTTTCGTTCTCGGAGTGGCACATTAAACCTTTTTAAACTATGAAGTCATCTGTTAAATTTTTAAGGAGTACTATTTAATGGATGTTGTTAGAGATACTCGAGAGTTAGACAGCCAGCGATAAAAGAAATTAAACTGTACTTAAAAATTTAAAGAGTTTAATAATAATGGAAAATGAACTAAAATAAAAATAAAAAATAAAAATAAAAATATAAATAAAAATAAAAAAATAAAAAGACTCAAAGGTTTCTCATCATCGGAGTGATCGCGAGGTGGTGGCGATGGCGATATGTGAAAAAGATGATAATGTTGACCACGGTCGCCTCGCACGGCCGTGTGGATTTATCTCAGCCCGTGTTCTTTAGGTAGTTTCGACCACGGCCGCATCGCACTGCCGTGGCGTTTAATCGGAGCACGTGTCTTGGGGAAACTTTTTTTCGTCCTTGGTCTGCATGGCCTCCACCATGCTGATGTGCTTGCTTGTGGTATCCACACAGCCACGGCCACGCTCGTGTGCAAGGCCATATGGTAGGGAAACCTGCGCTTTATGAAATTGGTTAGTTTGTAGTTAGGTGCTAAAAATAAAAAATATGACATTAGTGAAGTTAGTGCTCGGGTTGCCTCTCGAGAAGCGCTCGTTTAAATTCTTAAGCTAGACTTACCTCTCATTCGCATAATCATGGTGGTTTGTGGAGGTGGAAATCCTTTCTCATGCTATCATTATATAGTTTGAGTCGAGTGGCATTTACTTAAAAGTGCCGCATGTAGAATTACTTACCTCGACTGTTCCGTAAGGGAAGACATTAAGTACCTTAAAAGGGATCTCTTCATTTGTATTGAGGTCTGAAGTGGCGGTTCGAGGGTCTATTTTCTCTAATAGTACCCGATCTCCCATTTTGAAGTGATGTGACGTTCCTATAAGGGCAAGGCAAAATAGAAAAACTCACATTGGGTTTAGGGATAATCAGGCTTGAACTGATGACTTCCACCATGTCAAGGTGACACTCTCACCGAAGTTATATCCCTTCCCCGCCTCATCAAGAAATAGAACCGACTAATCCTAAGTCAAAGGATCGAGAAACTCAACAATGCCACTATTCTTGAACAACTTGGAGCCAGGCTTTCCTTTCGCACTATTACAGATACTAAAATAATGGAAAAAGTTGGATTCAATTGTCAACTACTCCTATTGGTAATAGGATTGACTAAGGATTTGAGCCATATACACATGGTTTCATAAAACCGTACGATTCTCCCGATCTAAATACTCTTACTTGTTACTAGACGACTAAGCAATTCCTTAAAAAAAAAGAAAAAAAAAGAGGGCTTCCAACAAAAAACAAAACCTCTTATGCAACTACGAAAAAAAGTAAATTTTTAGATTTCGCATCTAATTAACTTGCGAAAATATGATAATTTCCTTCATGAATTATTATAAACCAACTTGTTGGATTCGCGGGTTACCTAATTTTCCGTTGTGTGTCCACGAAAATTTATAGTAGGTGCGAATTCTCCCAATTTATGTCCTACCATACGATCTGTTATATAAATGGGCAAATGTTCTTTTCCATTATGGATAGCGATAGTATGGCCGATCATTGTGGGTATAATGGTAGATGCTCTGGACCAAGTTATTATTATTTCTTTTTCCGCTTTTGTATTAAGCCTTTCGATTTTTTTAATAAATGATTTGCTACAAAAGGATTTTTTTAGTGAAAGGGCCATTTTTTTTACTTTAAAAATATATTTTTTTTTGTTTTTGTAAAGACGAAGAAATAAATAATCTCTCCTATTTACACCGTCGATGAAGAATCAAATTATCACTATATTTATTCCTTTTTCTACTTCTTCTTCCAAGTGCAGGATAACCCCAAGGGGTTGCGGGTTTTTTTCTACCAATTGGAGCCCTCCCTTCACCACCCCCATGGGGATGGGTCTGGGGGTTCCTTCAGTTTCACTTCGTGTGGTTTTGATTGCTCCTTGAAATGCGCTTTCCACTCATCTAGTTCGTCGACCTGAAGCCTTCGTTCCTCATAAATCTCCTCTTTATTGGCACGAGGTCTATGATCTGACTCATTTATGTGATTTCGTGGCGCTTCTTGTGAAGAAAGTTAAACCAAATGATTATCAATAGAATTTAAGTTCTCACCTTTATCACTCGATGTCCTGGCTAGTTGAGAGCTTAAAGACTGATTGATTCATCACCTACACGAAGTGTGAGTTCACCTGTATCAACATCAATTTTAGCTCTGGCAGTTGCTAAAAAGGGTCTTCCTATAGTCCTCATCCATGTCTAAAACGACAAAATCTACTAGAAATATGAATTTGTCAATTTTCACAAGTACATCTTCAATTATACCCCTAGGAATTCTAATTGTTTTATCAGCTAATTGAATGCTCATCCTAGTTTGTTTGGGTTTCCCTAGACCTAGCTATTTAAACATTTTATAAGGCATAACATTGATGCTTGCCCCTAAATCAGCTAAAGCACTATCAACAGATAAACTACCAATTAAGCATGGAATTGTAAAACTCCCTGGATCTTTTAATTTTCGTGGTAGTCTATTTTGCAACATTGCTAAGCACACTACGTTTAGTTCCACATGCGATTCCTCATCTAACTTCCGCTTGTTTTTCAAAAGCTCTTTTAAAAATTTCCTTGAATCTGGCATCTGCGAAAGAGCTTCAAGAAACGGTAAGTTAATATGTAATTTCTTTAAAAGTTTAAGAAACTTTCCGAACTGTTCGTCTGTGTTGTCTTTCTTCATCACATTAGGGTATGGTATTCGAGGTTGGTATTCTTTAATTACCAGTTTTGTCTTTTCTTGGCTTACCTCAACCTCACATTCACTTACCACAGGTTCTTGCCTTGGCTCAGATTCAGATTCCACTAACCCTTCACTATCATGAGCTGTTATGGCTTGAAGTTTCTCCTTTGGGTTAGTCACAGTGTTACTAGGCAAGCTACCTTGTGGTCGTTCAGAGATCAGCTTAGCAAGTTGCCCTAACTGGTTCTCGATCCCTTAAATCGATGCTTGTTGATTTTTAAGTGTTGTTTCAGTGTTTTAGAAACGTGTTTCTGACACCGCTATGAATTTTGTCAGCATCTCCTCAAGCTTCGACTTTTTTCCCTGTGGGTAGGGCTGTTGTTGGAAGTTTGGAGGGTTGTAGTCTCTGATTTCCTTGACCACTCCATGAGAAATTGGGGTGGTTCCTCCAACCTGGATTATAAGTATTACTATAAGAGTCATTTTGAGGTTTAAAATTGTTACCCATATAGTGAACTTGCTCGTTTTCAGCGCTCGGGTTGTAAGGTGGATATTCTGTATTGCTCATCCCTCCTCCATTCATATCGTACTGTACCTTCAATATCACTGTCATAAACTAAAGGTCCTGTCGGGTTCCTTCTAGTCATAAACTAGAGGTACCTACTAGGAAAAGAAAAAGAAAATTAGAAAAGTAAAAAATAAAATTTAATTGCAAAAATAAAATATAGCTAAAGTAATAAAAACTAAGCGTTCTTAATATTTCAGTCCCCGGCAACGACGCCAAAAACTTGATTGCGTGATGGAAACAATCTTAAAATTTATTTAATGAATGATCGAACCTAGAAACTAACTATCACCATGATTGAGGCAAGCGCACCTATCAAACAGTAGTATAGTTTAGTGGCAAGATCGGATTGTCGAACCCAAAGGAACCAAAAGTACTAATACTAACTTTCTTTTTATTATTCAGCCTAAGAATTAAGGAAATTGCTATGTAATCTAAAATTAACTAACTACTAAGCTAAAGATGTTAAGACACAGAGAAAGAATTGGGGAAAATACTTGTGGGAAAAACCAATTGATTAAGACAATACCTAAGGAAGAATCCACCTAGACTTCACTTGTTATCTAACTCTGAACTAGACAATTTATTCACTTGACTTGATCCGTAGGATTCCCTAATTTATATTAATACTTCTCTTGAGTCTATTAACTTCTAACCCTAGGTTGATTAATTAAAATCTCTTTCTAATTAAAACCCCTAGAATTGCATTAACTCGATCTATGGACTCTCATATTAGGTTTGACCCTAATCTGGCAGATTTTCGTCATCCTATCTCTAGGGTTGCAATCAACTCCGCTTAACTATGCTAGATCTACTCTTAAACAGGGAATATTCCTCATCTACCTAAGCACATCAATACTTGAATCAATATCTTGAAATATCAAAGCAAGAATTAAGAACACGTAGTTAAGAACAAATCAGGTATTTATCATATAGTTTAGAAAACAATAACAAGATCCATCTTAGGTTTCATCCTCTCAGGTATTTGAGGAGTTTAGTTAGTTCATAATCATAAAAGAAAATATCTCAGAAGAAAATATAAAACAAAACATAAGAAAAACCCTAAAACCCCTTGAAGGAATTGAAGGAGAGATCCTCAGTCTTGAGTATGATTCCGGCTTCTTGAGATGAATCAACTTGCTTTCTTTGAGTGAATCCCACAATTCGGCCCCTCTGGCTTGGCTCCTTGGCCTAGCTGAACGCCCCTTAAAGGTTGGCCTCTAGGGTGTTTATATAGGCTTTTGGAATATCTTTTTTTACCTCTAAGTACCCTAATCCAAATGGAACTCTACTTTGCTGCGGCAGGGACACGCCCGTGTGATTTAAGGCCAGGCCGTGGTTGGATCTGCTAAAGAGGTACGACTATTTATTTCAGGCCCAGGCTGTGTGTAATTCTTACTTTGGCCCATTTTCTCTATTTTCAGTCTGTTTCTCGTTCTTTTCATCCTCCGGTGCTCCCCTGAGTATAGAACCTGAAATTAAAGGATTAGGAGCACCAAATTCTACAATTTGGGGAATAAATCATCCAAAAATATGCTAAATGTGGGATTAAAATATGTATATATTACGGTTTATCACCGGCCAAATCTGAGAACTTTCTTCCATGGTGACACTTTTAAGAATACCTTATGACCAACTTGAAACTCAATCTCTTTTCGTTTCAAATCCGAGTAGGATTTTTGTCTGTCAGAAGCAACTTTTAAACAATCACGAATTATTTTCACCTTCTCTTCAGTTTCTCTAACTAAATCGACCCCATGAATCTGATTTTCTTTAAGTTCAGTCTAATATAAAGGCGTTCAACACTTTTGCCCATACAATGCCTCATAAGGCACCATTTTCAAGATCGACTGAAAACTGTTGTTATAAGAAAACTCTACCAAAGATAGGTTCTTTTCCCAGCTACTCTGAAATTCAAGAACACAACACCATATTAATCTTGGATCTATATTAATCTCTCTGACTATCCATCGGTTTGTGGGTGAAAAGCTATACTGAAACTCAACTTTGTTCCCAAAGCTTCTTGCAACTTTTTCCAAAAACGGGATGTGAATCTTGGATCTCTATCCTATCGATAAAGGCATTCCATGTAGTCTTAAAATCTCTGAAACATACAAGTCTGCCAACTTATCAAGTGAATAATCGATGCGTACAGGTATGAAATGGGCCGACTTCGTAAGTCTATCTACCACAACCCATATGGCATCTTTCTTGCTCAGTGTTAATGGCAAACCTGTTACAAAGTCCATAGTAACAACATCCCATTTCCACTCAGGAACCATAATAGGTTGAAGCAAACCCGAAGGTACTTTCGCTTTCACTTGCTGAAAAATCAAGCATTTCAATACAAATTTAGAAATATCTTTCTTCATACTTGGCCACCAATACCATTTCTTCAAGCCATTATACATTTTAGTGCTGCCTGGATGTACAGATAGACATCTACTATGTGCCTCATCGTTCCTCGGTACACAGACTCTGTCTCTAAACATCAAGCATCCATTAGAATTAATCTGAAAGTCAGACTTAATACCCTATTCACACTAAACTCTTTTGGCTTGTAAGTCACTATCACTTTTCTAAGCTTCGTAGATCTCTTGGAGAAACATCGGTCTAGTTCTCAACTCAGCTAGAATGGAACCATTGTTTGATAAAGTCACCCATGTATTCATAGCCCTCAATGCAAATAAGGATTTTCTACTCAAAGCATCGACGACTACATTCGCCTTTCCAGGGTGATAGTCAATTACTAGCTCATAATCCTTTATCAACTCTAACCATCTTTGTTTCCTTAAGTTCAATTCCTTTTGAGTCATCAAGTACATTAGGCTTTTATGATTGTGAAGATCTGACATTTTTCACCATACAAATGGTGTCTCCATATCTTCAATGCAAACATAATGGCAGCCAACTCTAAGTCATGTGTCGGGTAATTCTTTTCATGCGGCTTTAACTGTCTAGAGGCATATGCTATCACCTTGCCCATTGCATAAGCACACAGCCCAATCCATTCAAGGATGCATAGCTGTAAATCACAAATTCTTTTCCAGGTTCAGGTTGCACTAAAATCGGAGCTTCAGTCAACAATACTTTTAATTTCTCAAAACTTTGTTGGCACTTTTTTGTCCATTCAAACTTTACATCTTTCTGTAACAACCTCGTCAGCAGAGTAACTATCATAGAAAATCCCTTGACAAACCGTCGATAATAGCCAGCTAGGCCTAGAAAAATTCTAACCTCAAATACATTTCTCAGTGGTTTCTAATCAACAATGGCTAAAATCTTGCTTGGGTCAACTCAAATTCCATCTCCAGAGATAATGTGCCCAAAAAACCCAACTTCTTTGAGCCAAAATTCACTTTTTCTAAACTTGGCATACAATTGATTATCTCGCAAAATTTGCAAAATCGTCCTCAAGTGCTCGACATGCTCATACTTATCACGAGAATTATAATAGCCCGATTTAAGGGCTAGTCAGAATTGTGATCTCGGTATCACTAATTTGAGGTTAGATAAAATTATTTTCATGTTATTTTATGTGTTATAACATGTTCATAAAGATGCATGAAAATTTTGGTGCTTTAATTTTAGCGATTTCATGCCTAATCGCGAAAAAGGACTAAATTGCATAAAGTGTGAAGGTTCTATTTTATTTGATAGGGGTGTCAAATAGTTATAGAATGTAAATTGGAGGTCTTTAAAGTGCAATTATGCCTTCTTATAAGTGATGGACGGTCAAGGGGACAAGGAATTAAAAATTTGACAAGGGTTGGTGACATTAGTTGACTAAATGAATAAAATAAGATGAATAAGCAAAGGCTAACATCATTTCATTTTCTTTTCTTCTCCAACCAAAAATACCAGATGAGAAAGGGTTTTGGAAGCTTAAAAATTTCAGCAACTCATCTTCTCTACAAGTAAGTGATTTTGATGGTTTTAGTTGATAATTTTTGTACTTTTGGAGTCCCCAAAGCTTAAGCTAGCTAATGAGGGGACTAATTTGCAATATGGTTGAAAGTCTAGGGACTTTCCATGAGAGATTTTATGTTGTTTTCTGAGTTTTTATGGAAGAAAATGAATGTTAGGAAGATGAGAAACAACTTTTGTGAAAGGTGTTGTCATGAAAACACCTAATTAGGACTAAGTTGTAAATGTTGCAAATTAGTAATAAATGCATGAAATAGTGAAATCTTGAGTTGCTATTAAAGGGAATATGAATTTTCTAGGCTTGATTAGTAAAGAAGTTGGATGAAAATTTATTTAAGAGCCTAGGGGCAAAATTATAATTTTGCCAAAGTCCAAGGGTAAAATGGTAATTTTACCAAAGTAGAAATTTTAAAATGTGTTGATTAGTATGGTGATTAAATGAGTAAATTCTATTGTTCTAGATCAAAGAAAATGAGATTCGGACCTAGAACGTACCAAATAGCTATAGAATGTAAATTGGAGGTTTTTAAAATGAAATTATGCCTTCTTATAAGTGATGACGTTCAAGGGGACAAGGAATTAAAATTTTGATAAGGGTTGGTGACATTAGTTGACTAAATGAATAAAATAAGATGAAATAAGCAAAGGCTATCATCATTTCATTTTCTTTTCTTCTCCAATCGAAAATACCAGCAAAGAAAGAGGGTTTTGAAATCTTGAAAATTTTAGCAGCTCATCTTCTCTACAAAGTGATTTTGATGGTTTTATTTAGTAATTTTTGTACTTTTGGAGTCCCCAAAGCTTAAGCTAGCTAATGAGAGGACTAATTTGCAATATGGTTGAAAGTCTAGGGACTTGCCATGAGAGAGTTTATGTTGTTTGCTGAGTTTTTATGGAAGAAAATGAATGTTAGGACAATGAGAAACATTTTTTGTGAAAGGTGTTGTCATGAAAATACCTAATTGGGACTAAGTTGTAAATGTTGCAAATTGGTAATAAATGCATGAAATAGTGAAATCTTGAGATGCTATAGAAGGGAATATGAATTGACTAGGCTTGATTAGTAAAGAAGTTGGATGAAAATTTATTTACGAGCCTAGGGGCAAAATCATAATTTTTCTAAAGTCCAAGGGCAAAATGGTAATTTTGAAAAAGTAGAAATTTAAAATGTGTTGATTAGTATGGTGATTAAATGAGTAAATTCTATTGTTCTAGATCAAAGAAAATGAGATTCAGACCTAAAACGGAGAAAAAAGAAATATGGACAAATAGGTCCCCTTTTTACCCTTTTCGATATTGAGATAAGTTCATGTGCTAAATTATGCAACTCTAAGAGAAGTATTTAATATTTCAATATTGTATTAATTGTTTATTGCCTCCATGTATACGTTAAATACGTTTTGACGGGATGTCAAGAAATGAAAGTCTTAATTTAATCTAAGACTAGTGGGAATGCAAATAGCATGATATGATGATAATTAAGGTCCTGTGTAAGACCATATTGGAATATGGCCTCAGTGTGAGATTTCGTATAAGACCATGTCAGGGGCATGGCATCGATATGATATTTCATGGAAGACCCCATCGAGGGTATGATGTTGATTTGGAATTTTATGTATGAAATTCAAGAGCATTCTTTAGTATTTTGAATAATTCAACAGGTATGTTGAAAATGAGAAAGTATGTGGATATACTATGAGAGGTACAAGTATGTGCCCAGAACTCACTTGCAGTGAATTTGGTATATGAGGAAATCATGGTGGGTTATGAGTAAACGATGCACTCTGATTGCATACATTATAATTATGAATATATTTCGTTAATGCTAATGATCATGGTAGAAATCTAACTAAGAATGATAGTGTGTGGGGATGTTCCCAGATGAACATTTAAAATAGGGAAATGTATGTAGATAAATATCCGTGGATGCGTAATATGGTGGACTATATGCGATACCACCTTATAAATTGTAAATATTGGGGTGTGTGTGACACCATCACCAATATTATTAATGGTGGGCTGTGTGCGTTACCACCTTATTATTTGTTACCGATAGGCTGTGTGTGATACCATCGTGTTTAGTATCAAATGGTGGGCTATGTGCGATACCACCGAGTGATTGTTATTATGAATGGTTTATGGAAACACTATGATGTGTTGTATCATGTGACTAGGTGATGTTAAGTGTAGGGATATACGTTAATGAATGTGAGCATTAAGCTCAAGATATGGTTAGAATGTGGTAAAAACAAAATGAATAAGCATTGTGAATGATAGAATGTGTAATCATGAGCTTAAGAGTAAACCTCTTTATAACACCTTTGTGGTTGAAGATGATTAATGAATGTTAATAGTTGATTATTATATGCATATGAACTTATTAAGCATTATTGCTTACTCCTCTTCCTTTCTTATCTCTTATAGGTTAACTTTACTAGCTCGGGTTGGAAACTGCCAGAGATTCTTTCACACTATCGCACAGTTATTTGGGTATGAGGTTTTAAGTCTTGATGAGTTATGGCATGTATAGGGATCTTATTTTAAGTTGATTAAGTCATAGTTAAAGTGCCAAATGTGTTGGCCTAAACGAGTTATGGGACGGTCGTCTATAGCCATAAATGATGGCTCAAGTCGATTGTAATCGTGCTAGAAATAGTTCTCCTTCGTGTATGGGATGAAGACTTCATTTTTATTATTCAAATGTGATAACCCAAGAGTTATGATTGATGATCTGAAAATGCTATGTGATGAAGAGTGAATGTGTACAAGTGAGGGTGGCTAAATGGCTTGGAAAATAGCCTTAAATTGGTCCACACGGGTGGACATGCGGGCGTGTGTCTAGGCCGTGTGTGACACACGGTCAGCCCTATGGGCGTGTTGATCGACTGTGTGTCCCCTTGCATGCTAGAATGCAAGTCAGTATGCCCTGTAGTAAACACACGGGCAGAGACACGGTCGTGTGTCTCAGCCGTGTGGGAAGCACGGCCTAGGACATGGGCGTGTACCCAGGCCATGTGAAGTCTGCACATTAAATATGGAATTTAATTCGACACATAGTCTAAGGACAATGGCCTATTCCTTGGCCGTGTGGCCATAGTGAAGTGATGACATCATAAACAGACTGCCAAGGTTTTGGCACACGGGCTAAGACATGACGTGTCGAGGCCGTGTGAGGGACATGGGCTAGGGACACTGGCGTGTGTCCGGCCGTGTGAAATAAGTTAGTGTCAACCATAGGTGGAGGACACGGGCATGTCTTTGGGGCACACGGGCATGTCCTTAAATCAACACGGACGTGTTCCCCTGTTTTGATGAAAAGTTTTCCAAGTTTGTAAAAGTTCCCAGTTAAATTCTGAAACCTCTCGGAGTTATGTTTATAGCCTCGTAGGCTGAGAATGAGTAAAAGATGGGTTTAAACGAAATTTTATAGCCCAATGTGTCATGTTTAAGTGAGATAAGCTAGGTAATGCATCTAACCCGATTCTGACTTCGAATACGGGTAAGGGGTGTTACATTTAGTGGTATCAGAGCTATGGTTTGGTTGGTTCTTGGACTAACCTAGCGTGAGTAAGAGTCTAGCTATTCATGCCATATATGGACCGTGATAGTGTGATATCTCCCAACTCTAACGAAATTATTTTGTTAAGACAAAGATGATTCCTAACTAAGCTAATTTTGATAAAGTTGTAAGTGATAATTAGGTAATTGAAATGTGCGTATGCATTGATGAAATTCAGATAGGTATGAATAGAGGTTTATGACATGTGTGTGATAAGGTATGAAATGAGATAATTCTAAGTTGAGGAATGAAATGAGAGTTATAAGGTGATAAGCTTATCTATGTTGGTTTGATATGCATACAGTGTTATATACCCAACCTATTTGGTGGAGTGAATATGGTGAGTAAACTTACCCAGTGAATGGGATAAATGTGTATGTGTAACTGCTTGAATAATGTATAATCAGTATGTCCACATAGTTGAATTTCATGTGCGACTGTTAAAGTAGAGAATGTATAATGTTTTGTTTTGTGACTCTATTATGAAGCCACAAATATTATGATAGTGTGGGAGTTAAACTGGGAAGTTAAATTGAGTAGAATGTAGGAGATGAGTAGGGTCATTCAATGATAAATTGATGAATAAGACCATGGTTGGACCATGGTGGTACATGTGATCCCATATAAGACCATGTCCAGGATATGGCATTGGCAACGATACATGATCCCGTGTAAGACCATATCTGGGATATGGCGTCAGCATCAAATAACAATCCCGTATGAGACCACGTCAGGGACCTGGCCTCAGTACGAAATCGTGTAAGACCATGTATGGAGCATGGCATCGACGTATGATCTCATGAAGACCATATCTAGGATATGGCATCGACATCGATATAAGATTTCGTGCAAGACCATATCTAGGATATGGCATCGGCATCAACGTGGGTTTCCATGTAAGACCGTATCTGGGATATGGCATTGGTATTGATATGAGATTTCATGTAAGACCATAGCGAGGCTATGGCATCGTGACGACATGTAAGATTATAGCTGGGCTATGATGTTGTGATACGAGTAAGACCATAGTTGGACTATGGCAATCAAGTAAACGACGTACTCAAACCCGTAAGACATTCCCTAATTTGATAAGAGATGGTAAGAGAAATTGGAGTTAAATGTTGAGTACTCGAGTAGACATTAATGTGGAACTTGAGTAAGTGAAGTCACCGTTCGAAATTATGGGTGATAGAAACAACTGTAGCATGAGTAAACGTGAAAACTCACTTGGAGTGAGTTGTGTGACTACAATGATATTTCATTAATGATGAATATTAAATCATATCTATGTAGTCATGAGAGTCAAGTTAGGGCTCTACGACCTCACCCCCTTACCACTTTTGAATCATGATGATATTTTTTTATGAGAGTCAAGTGGAGTAAGTTCATGAGTATGAAATGAAAGAGTTCAATGGCAAAACAATTAGTATTGTATATAGAGATAAAGGTAGTTAAGAAGTGAAACCAGTTTTGAGTAGAATATCTGAATGCTTTGAAGATCATACTAATTATGCAATGTTCAAGCAAAGAGAAAATTGCCTCAGCTATTCGACTCAATTGAGTAGGGAACTTCAGGTGTGTACATACCGAGATCCTTCCGAACTGATGTTCATTAGAGAAAGGAATAGTCAAGGGGTTTATGGCGACAAAAATGGTTAGAGAAACAATATTCGAACTGTGAAAGTATTTGATCATGACAACCATAATTGAATGGATTATAATGATCTCTTTGAGTATTATGTTTTAATATCTGTTTCCCTTCAAGGGTGATGTGATTGTTCTTTTTATGAAATTGTGATCATGTGAGAATGTTAGATGACTGTAAAATCAGGAGAAATGATTGTCGATTTGGTTAATTGAAATCTACATTCCTTTATCTCTTTGTAATTTTATTCTGGTACTTTGAGGAGGAAGTTGGTGATAAAATTTTATGTGAGATTACTCTTATATTTTTTTGAACATGGTTATCTTTAAAGTGTGTGTTCTTCGAGTTGTGATAGCTATATCTACTATGATTTTATTTTTAATTTGATCATAGAAAAGGTGATAATTCTAGTATAAGAAGTGAAATCACAAGTTCCAAATTGTGCGATGGGTTCTCGGCTAAGCCGAATAGAGTTAATGCATTCGATTCAGATGTTCCTGCTATCCTGAGATAAGACGATAGTAAAGGTTTTAGATTAACATATCAAGAGAAACTCAAATGAGTGTGTGTTCAAAATGTATTCTCAGTGTGGAGAAAAGAGTAAACTGATGTATGGAGATATGATTCGAGTTATGTGTATACGTACACATGCTTCAATAGGATAATAAATTCTGTGTGTTCATGAGTAGTGAGCATGATACAAAAATATTCTTATTGAAACTTTAACGGATGGTAGAGTTGAAAGCTATTGAAGGTACTATTAATTGAAAGTTCTAGAACTGAGTTCAGTCTGAACCGAGAAAAAGAATTGTTAGATTTGTAATCCAGAGATGATCACTTTTGTGTCTGTGTTGTGAACTAGATGTTATGAAATGATCCATGGAAAAATGATATGTGCTTTCTGAATTCTGATGAGTTAAAGTATCGAATGTTGCAGAAAAATTTGAATGTGGAACAGTGAAAACGACTTGAACTATTACAATGGTGTGTATAGTTATTGAAATACTTCTCAGATAGTGGCATAGTACAGATGTCTAGATGGAAGATCCTTGTTTAAGCAATGCGAGTTAGTTACTCGATTGACCTTAGTTGGTTATATCCTAGTTTCAGCGAGGTTAATGACTAGAGTGAGTTTTCCTTTCGAAACAAAGGAGTTCAAGAGTAAGATAGTGAGTGGCATTTTAAATAAGCTCTGAATGAGTTTGTTTAAGATGTTAAAATTCAGGTCGGATAAGATTTTCTTTGTTGATGTTACCTTGAGATAGAATTTGTATGTTGATGAATTCAGAACTTATGCAGAAGTTTTGGTATGAAATTTAGTAGTAGCATATCTACTCATGCTACTTATGCAACAATAAGAAAAAGTGCAGTTATATGCATAAATGTTTTGACAATTGAGTACATTTCACGAGATGATTGAGTCTATGATCAGAAGTAGTCAACCGCTAAAAGCTGAATTTTTAGAGTGTGCAAGTCAGGACTATTACAGTCGGTGAATATCCTAGTGAGAAAGTGTGGTAAAATACTATAGATTTCAAATTTGGATTGACCTGATTCCCAAGGAGGGGGATGTAATCTGAATTGTAGTGAATTATGCGATAAAGATTCGAATGATCATTTTGGCATGTGCAGAGTTCACAATTGTCAGATTATTGAGTATATGTGCTCTGGAGAAAGAGTAATCTAGGTTTCAAGGTTGTGCTTCGATCTTGTGTACTACAACTTAAAGGTTTTTGGTGAAAGAAACTTGAGGATAATTAATTTTGTGATTTTGAAGAGTTGGTGGTTAGGAATGTTGAAAGCAACTTCTCCTGGCAAGATTTTCGGTGACGAAAATCCCTAAGGGGGAGAATTGTAACAGCCCAATTTAGAGGCTAACCGGAATAGTGATCTCGAAATCACTAATCCGAGGTTAGAGAAAATTATTTTCATGTTATTTTATATGTTATAACATGTTCGTAAAGATGCATAAAAATTTTGGTGCCTTAATTTTAGTGATTTCATGCCTAATCACGAAAAAAGACTAAATCGCATAAAGTGTAAAAGTTCTATTTTATTTGATAGAGGTACCAAATAGCTGTAGAATGTAAATAGGAGGTTTTTAAAATGAAATTATGCCTTCCTATAAGTGATGGACATTCAAGGGGACAAGGAATTAAAATTTTGACAAAGGTTGGTGACATTAGTTGACTAAATGAATAAAATAAGATGAAATAAGCAAAGGCTATCATCATTTCATTTTCGTTTCTTCTCCAACCGAAAATACCAGCAAAGAGAGGGTTTTGAAATCTTGAAAATTTTAGCAGTTCATCTTCTCTACAAGTAAGTGATTTTGATGGTTTTAGTTAGTAATTTTTGTACTTTTGGAGTCCCCAAAGCTTAAGCTAGCTAATGAGGGGACTAATTTGCAATATGGTTAAAAGTCTAGGGATTTGCCATGAGAGAGTTTATATTGTTTGCTGAGTTTTTATAGAAGAAAATGAACGTTGAATTGAAATTTTATGTATGAAATTCAAGAGTATTCTTTAGTATTTTGAATAATTCAACAGGTACGTTGAAAATGAGAAAGTATGTGGATATACTATGAGAGGTACAAGTATGTGCCCAGAACTCACTTGCGATGAATTCGGTACAAGTATGTGGATGCGTAATAATGGTGGACTATATGCGATACCACCTTATAAATTGTAAATGATGGGCTGTGGGCGACACCATTGCCAATATTATTAATAGTGGGCTGTGTGTGTTACCACCTAATTATTTGTTACCGATGGGCTGTGTCCGATACCATCATATTTAGTATCAAATGGTGGGCTATGTGTGATACCACCCTATTAAAGATTGATGGTGGGCTAAGTGCGATACCACCGAGTGATTGGTATTATGAATGGTTTATTGAGAAACTATGATGTGTTGTATCATGTGACTAGGTGATGTTAAATGCAGGGATGTATGTTAATGAATGTGAGCATTAAGCTCGTGATATGGTTAGAATATGGTAAGAAACAGAATGAATAAGCATTGTGAATGATTGAATTTGTAATCATGAGCTTAAGAGTAAACCTCTTTATAACACCCATGTGGTTGAGAATGATTAATGAATGTTAATAGTTGATTATTATATGCATATGAACTTACTAAGCATTATTGGTTACTCCTCTTCCTTTCTTATATCTTATAGGTTAACTTTACTAGCTCGGGTTGGAAACCGCCAGAGATGCTTTCACACTATCGCACAGTTATTTGGGTATGAGGTTTCAAGTCTTTATGAGTTATGGCATGTATAGGGATCTTATTTTAAGTTGATTAAGTCATAGTCAAAGTGCCAAATGTGTTGGCCTAAACGAATTATGGGACGATCGTGTATAGCCATAGATGATGGCTCAAGTCGATTGTAATCGTGCTAGAAATAGTTCTCCTTCGTGTATGGGATGAAGACTTCATTTTTATGATTCAAATGTGATAACCCAAGAGTTATGATTGATGATGTGAAAATGCTATGTGATGATGAGTGAATGTGTACAAGTGAGCATGGCTAAATGGCTTGGAAAATAACCTTAAATTGGTCTACACGGGTGGACACACGGGCGCGTGTCTAGGTTGTGTGTGACACACGGTCAGCCCTATGGGCGTGTTGATCGACCGTGTGTCCCCTTGCATGCTAGAATACAAGTCAGTATGCCCTGTAGTAAACACACAGGTAGAGACACGGTCGTGTGTCTCAGTCGTGTGGGAGGCACGACCTAGGAGATGGGCGTGTGGCCAGGCCGTGTGAAGTCTACACATTAAATTTGGAATTTAATTCGACACACGATCTAAGGACACAAGCGTGTGCCTTGGCCGTGTGGCCATAGTGAAGTGATGACGTCATAAATAGAATACCAAGGTTTTGGCACACGAGCTAAGACACAGGCGTGTCGAGGCCATGTGAGGGACACAAGCGTGTGTCCGGCAGTATGAAATAAGTCAGTGTCGACCATGGGTGGAGGACACGAGCATGTCTTTGGGGCACACGGGCATGTCCTTAGATCAACAGTTATGTGGCCCCTATTTTGTTGAAAAGTTTTCCAAGTTCTTCAAAGCTCCCAGTTAAATTCTGAAACATCTCCGAGGTATGTTTAGAGCCTCGTAGGTTGAGAATGAGTAAGAGATGGGTTTAAACAAAATTTTATAGCCCAATGTGTCATGTTTAAGTGAGATAAGCTGGGTAATACCTCAAACCCAGTTTCGGCTTCAAATACGAGTAAGGGGTGTTACAAGAATATATCAATATGTCATCAATAAAAACCACAACAAATTTATCCAAGTATGGCCGAAATATGAGGTTCATTAAATCCATAAACACAGCAGGGACATTTGTTAAACCGCAAGGCATGACTAAAAATTCATAGTGCCCATACCTTGTTCGAAATATAGTTTTAGGCACATCTGAGTCTTTGACCCTCAACTGGTAATGTAACATCCCGGTTTAGACCCTAATCAGAATAATGGTTTTTGGACCACAAACCTGAGGTCAAAAAAATATTTTAATATTATTTTTAGTGTTTACAATATGCGATTGAGTATGTGTGAAAATTTTATCGTTTGTATGCCGAATTATGAAAAAGGACTAAATCGCATAAAATGTAAAAGCTATGTGCTAATTATTTAAGTGCTTATTTGGCATGGCTTTTTAAATGAGTCCTTATGTGGTAATTATACCTTTGATAGTGGAAGTTGACATATATAGCCATTAAATGAATGAAATAATAATGTTTTAACAAAGGGTAAAATGGTAAAATGTCAATTAATGTCTATTAAATAAAACAAATGGATGAAATAATGCTCATCTTTGATGTTCTTCACCAAAAATAGAAAAGAAAAAAGGGGGTTTGAAGCTCTTGTATATTCGGCTAACATCTAATTTGATTCAAGGTTAGTTTTTGATCGATTTTTGATGATTTCCACATTTTTGTGATCGTTGCTTAGTGTTCTAGCTAGGTCATGCTTTAATTTTAGAATTTGATGAAGATATTGAGATGTGTCATTGATGAGTATGTGAGCTTTGTTTGATAGTTGATGGAATATGAAAGTTTAATGTTGGGTTAACATAGTTTGTCTTTGAATTTTTGATGAAATTGGCTATTTTGGGCTAAATTGTGAAAATGAGAAATTGGAGGACTAAACCGTGAAATAAATGAAATATGTGGGCTTGTATGAGCTAGGGGAAATTCGGCTAAGCATGTGTAAATGGAAATTTTGTGTATTTTGTGATTTTATGAAATAGGGACTAAAGTGTCAAAATGTGAAAATATGAGGGTTATTTTGTAAAATGCTCAAATATGTGTGTTTGGACTAAATTGAATGAATTGGTTGTTGAATGCGCTAAAATTGAATCTGTATAGATCAAGAAAAGAGGGATTTGGATCGAGATCGAGGCAAAGATAAAGTGCTCGATTAATCAACTTGTTTTGTTACTTCGACGTCCGAGGTAATTTCGGGTATAATAGAAATTGTTAAATTCATATTTATGTGTTAGGAAATGAATGAATATGTGGTTATTGAATTATAAATACTATATGTGGAATTGAGAAATGTAGCACTAAGTGTGCGTATTTAGAATTGAGATAGAGGTGAATAGCATTGTGTGTGTGAAATAAAAGAAGCCTCGACTATATTGATTGGCATTGTGTGTGCGATTCCGAGTTAAATTCAATTTAATGTAAAGGCACTAAGTGTGTGATGACATTTAAGCTTCGACTATGAATTTGGCACTAAATGTGAGAATAAGTAGAACAAATAATGAAGATTTATTGAAATGTGGTATCAATCATTTAGTAGCAAGAATGATCGTTAACTAAGTGTTGGCAAAGGTATGTATTGGAACCTATGTGGTTGATGAATTTGGAAATAGATGAATGGATGGTTATGTGAGTTTTGGATATAGATGTGATTGTGCGTTCTTGTGAATTAATCTATGTGATGTTTTATTTTGTATATTGATTTGAATCATTGAATAAATGTATTATATTACGAACTTACTAAGCTTTAAAGCTTACTGTGTGAAGTGTTTCTATATTTTACAGTGTATTTAAAGCTAGCTCGAATTTGGGGATCGTCAGCGACTAAATCACACTATCGGCTATCTATTTTGGTACCTTTGGAAATTTTATATATTTGGTATATGGCATGTATAGGCTAGTGATTATAGAATGTTTTGAAGTGTAAAAGCTTAGCCATGTGAGTTGGCTTGGTAGTTTGATGGTTGGTATATGTTTTGATCATATGAAAAGAATGACTTATATGTGTATGAGTATGTTTTATGTGAGTGATCATTATTGCATACATTAGTAAGATGAAAATGGTATGTTTATGATAGATTTGGTTGGATTAAATGATGAGTAGTTTATATAATTTGGAATGAGAAATTGATATTTTTGATGAACATGTTTGAGTTGAAATTGAGTAAGAAATAAATGGTGTGGTTGATGATTAATTAGCGCATATATTGGTATGTTTTGGTTGTCATTTGAGGTATAAATTGTGTTGGTTTGATGCTTATAGGTGATCCTAAGTGGGAATGGTAAATTTGGCCTTGCAAATGGCCTATAATTATCTACACGGTTGAGCACACGGGCGTGTGGCTCGACCGTGTCATTCGAGTTTTCAAATTAAAACAAGTCAAGCTTGCACACGGGCTAGACACACGGGCCGTGTGACTGGCCATGTGGTGCAAGTTAGTGTCGACCACTGGTGAGGCATATGGGCTTATCTTAGGCCGTGTGGACAAGTTAGTATGTATGCCCTGTTTTGCCACGACTTGGACACACGGGTGTGTCCGAGGCCGTGTGAGGCACACGGCCTACCCACACGGGCGTGTGACCTCTGTAGCTTTGAAAAATGTTTGATTTTCAAAAAATTTTGTATGTGTTTGGTTTAGTCCCGACCCCTTTCTAACACGTGTTTAAGGTCTCGTAGACGTCATTAAGGGACTATATGCATATATCTTGATATGTTTAGATGATGATATACTCTGTGTTGTAAAATGATTGTAAATGTTTCGGATTGATCGGTAATGCTTCTTAACGCTAGACTGACAATGGTTACGGGTTAGGGGTGTTACAAGTAATATCCCGACCTGATGCGAGCACGCCTCAAGACAATCTGAGCTTGAATCATGAACCGTTGGTGCTACCTCGTGGCCCCATCACTAGAGCTCGATCTAAGTTATTCAAAGATGCCATTGGAGCTATGGTTCAGCGAGTGTGGAATGATAATGAAGCTAGCTCACTTGGACGAGAGGAGGGTCTTTCAATGGAGCATTTCCGCAACGTCCTACAAGCTCAACCAGTAACCTATGAGCGCGGCCCTAGCTCCCAAGCACCCAACAAGAGCTCACTTAGCTACTGCTCAGCTCACGAGCACAGCCCTAGCTCGTGCTAAGTTCATTTAAGCTCAATGAGCTTAATTGGCCATTCGGCCTTAAGCTAAATAAAATAGCTGAAAAATTTATCTTGAATAAATCTGGACAAATTTAATTTTCTTTAGTTAATTTGCTGTTATTAAATATTGTTTAAGTTGTTTTAATTATTACATATTTAATTGGCAAATTTAAAGATGTCTAGTTAGGACAAAATTAATGAGCTGCTGCCCATTTATTTTGTCTAGCCGAATCTAGTGTTAAATGGTGTCCTAAGCTCCAGCTGATTTTTTTTGTTAGTTGTTAAATAGCTTAGTTTTAATTTATTTAAGCTCAATTGCATGACTTAATTTGTTATTTTAAGTGCTGGAGTTAATTAGCTAAGTTAAGTTTATGAAATGAATTTATTTTGCTTTGTAGGTGCATGTAGGGGACGACACAAGGGGACGACACTTACATTTATTTAAGGTGATGTTTTGGATAGCTCAAGAGCTCCATAGCTGCTGATTCAGCTCCCCAAGGTGTCCATTTAGCTCACCTAAGCTCATGCAAGAAGACCATTCACACCAGCAGCTTGAGGCGTCACTTGGGGGCTAATTAGTTCCTCATTTTCACACTAGTGGCTGTTGGTATTTGGTGCATTCATCAGCTGAAAAGTCAGCTATTAAAAGCTAGAAATTAAAGGAGTGAATTAAGGGCATACATGCATGCTTGGCTGAACCATGAAGGGTCATTCAGCTCCCTTTCCTTCCTTGAAGATTCGGCTGAACCTAGGTGATCTAGAAGCTGCCCATTGAGCTCCCATTCGGCCGAATGTGGACTTGGAGTTTGAGGAGTCTTCTTTCTAGAATTTTCAAGTTACTTCTAGATTTAATTTTGCTTAGGCACTAAAGTTAGAAGTTGACCATTCGGCTAGCTTAACTAGCTATAAATACTTGGACATTTTATTTTGTATGGGACTTTTTGCCAAAATTATATATCGTTATTTTGTCGAATTTGCAAAGCATTTTCTCCTATTTCGTTCTTAGGATTTGTTGGCTTATCTAGGTGTCTAGTGGCGTCAACCATCCTTCGTTGTTATCCCAATACCAAGGTTCCTATCAAACAACGATAGTGGGTCGAGGTCCGTTGAACATTTAAAACCAAAACTCTTTAGAAACGTATAAGTAACCGGGTCAATACCTATCTCAGTATTGGTTCTTACTTGTTTCCTAAAGTTCCATACTTTACCCGAATCCCTTTTATTCATAAATTGAAACCCAAGCCTTATTTTCTTCCTTAACCCGAAACCACACCAAACCAATTCCAAGCCATACCCACATTGTTTCTCCATTTGTCCAACTCAACCAAACCCTCAACGACATTTCTTTCTTTCTTCGATTCTCTGGTTTACGATCAAACTTTTTGCATACGACTCGATTTTTACGTGAGACCGAGAACGCATCATGACCTCAAATCTATCTTGGAGAACACAGTGGCTCCCTTCAATTGATCAAACAAATCGTCGATTCTTGGCAATGGGTACTTGTTCTTCACTGTTACTTGATTAAGCTGCCGATAATCTATGCATAATCTCATAGAACCATCTTTCTTTTTCACAAATAACACTGGAGCACCCCGTGGAGAATAACTCGGCCTTGCAAAACCTTTATCTGTCAACTCTTTTAACTGTGCCTTTAATTCTTTCAACTCAGTTGGAGCCATCCTGTACAGGGCAACCGATATAGGTGCAGTACTAGGGGATAACTCAATGCCGAATTCAACCTCTCTAACCGGAGGCAACCATGGTAATTCTTCTGGGAATTCATCTGGATATTTACACACTATCGGCAATGATTCAATTCTTAACTTAGTTTCCTTGGCATTCATCACAAAGGCAAGATATGCTTCATATCCCTTTCTTACATTCTTCTGCGCAGACATATGAGAAATCACTTCAGGTGGTCTGTCCTGTTCATCTGATTCAACACGAAGGGTGTCCTTTTTTCACATCTCAATTCAATGTATTTCTTTCCACAATTTACTGTCACATCATGAGTGGTTAACTAGTCCATACCAAGAATTATATTGAATTTATCAAATGTCAATAGCATGAGATTTGCCTTAAAGTAATGACCTCTAATCATCAATAGGCAATCTTTGCATACTTTATCCACTAGTACACATTTGCCTAAGGGGTTGGACACTTTTATTAAGAATTCTTTAGATTCTACAGGCATTCTCATACTAGATACTAATTTCATGAAAATATATGAGTGGCTAGATCCCAGATCAATTAAAGTAACAACATGGGTATCATGGAGAGAAAATGTACCCGTAATTACATCAGGGGATGATGCCTCTTCGCGAGCGCGAATGGCATAAGTCCTCACAGGCGCTCTACCCTCTGACCTCGCTGCCTGCTCTTTAGGTGTACTCTTACTACTCGTTCCACTTTCTGGGTTTCTCTGCTATCTCCCTTTATTAGTGTTTCTCGATCTTACACTATGAATTTTCTATTTTTCGACAATCTCAGAGCATTCTCTAATAAAATGATCTTGGGAACCACGCTTAAAACAGGCTCTCTCATGTGCTCGACATTCACCGGGGTGACGTCTGCCACACTGTGGACATTCCGATCTATTAGGTCGAGTGTTCCCAACACTAGCAACTGAAGTAGTTTGAGCTTTAATCCGCGATTACTGTTTACTCTTACTTCTATTCGAAATTTCGGCTAAAGTAGCTGATCGGGTAGGGAAATCTCTTGACTTCTTGGATGAAGACTGAAATGACTTACTCAATTGTCTCTTTCTTGAGTAACAAGACTCCATCTCAGCATTTCTTTTCTCTTTAACCAACTCTTCGACTTTACAAGCCCGGTCCACTAACAAAACAAATTCCTTCAACTCTAGAACACCAACAAACAATCAGATGTCTTCATTCAATCCACCCTCAAACCTTTTACACATAATGGCTTTAGTGGACACACACTCTCGAGCGTATTTGCTGAGCCTTACGAACTCACGCTCATAATTAGCTACAGTCATTCTACCTTGTTTCAGTTCAACGAATTCTTTTCTTTTCTGGTCGATAAACCTTTGGCTTATGTACTTTTTCTAGAACTCTTCCTGGGAAAACTCCCATGTAATCCTTTCCCTTGGTACAACTGACACAAGGGTATTCCACCACTGATAAGCAGAATCTCTTAAGAGAGACACCACACATTTCATGCACTCTTCAGGTGTGCAAGATAACTCATCAAATACCCTGATAGTATTTTTAAGCTAGAATTTTGCCCTTTCCGGATCATCATCTTTACTAGCCTGGAATTCCTCAACTCTTTGTTTCCGAATTCTATCAATCGAAGGCTTTTCTCTTCTTACCACTTCTACCACTTGGAGAGCTACAGGGGTAGGTTGAGGAATAGGTGGGGTTGGAGGGGGTTGTGCATTCGGGTTCGTATGAACGAACTCCGTATACCATGCATTCATCATGTGGAGAAAGGCTTTCCTAGCCTCTTCTCCTCCTCTCTGACTCACGGTCATTGGTCTATTGTCATTTTCATTCAGTACTATCCTTTCAGTGGGAGCCATCGTATTACTTTATACATCATCCGCCACAGCTCTATCGGGATCCATTTACTTTATGAAAACACAATTTAAATCATCAGGAGTCGTCACACTATCATTTCATAGATACTCATATGTATAGCATGTATAGCTAGACTCATGTATATGCTACGTTAGTCTGAGAATCGACTAAATCGTAGCTCTGATACCACTAAATATAACACCCCTTACCCGTATTCAACACTGAAACCTGATATGAGGTATTACTAAACTTAACTTGCTTAAACATACAACATCGGGCTATAAAATTTCATTTCAACTTAAAACTTCTCATTCATATTCATAACATCCTTATTATGGGCCTGCGAGACCCTAAACATAAATATAGAAAGGTTCGAGAATAAATTGGAAAATTTTATGCACTTAGAAAGTTTTTTCCTAAACAGGGGCCACATGCCCGTGTGAAATGGAACACGCCCGTGTGGGTAGGCCGTGTGGTCACACACGCCCATGTTCCTAGCCCGTGTAGAATTTATTTTTCATTTCAAACCTATAGGGGTTTTCACACAGCTAAACACACGCCCATGTCTATGTCCCATGTTCCTCACACGGCCTAAAATGCCTGTGTCCCCAACCTGTGTGACTTTCTATTTATGACGTCAGCAAAATCTTAAGGGTAGGTACACGCCCATGTGCTGGCCCGTGTGACGAATTGAATTCTCGCAAATTGATACAGGGGACACACGACCTATCAACACACCCATGGGGCTGACCGTGTGTCACACATGGCCTAGACACACGCCTATGTGTCTACTCGTGTGGACAACTAGAAGGCTATTTTCCAAGCCTATTGTCACCCTAAAACTTAAACACACATATACCAACACAAGCAATACATAACATGGAAATAATACACTATTAAGATTCCCTAAATCATCATTCATACACTTCACATCTTACTCCATTTGCATGATTTTTCACTTCATAAAACTTATCATCATTAACAATATGAAACTTGACAAATATTGGCCAATTCCCAATAGCCATTTACAAAATGAGTGTATAACATTAGTAGCTAACACTTTGGCTTTCAAATATGACATAACACAAGATGACCAAGTTCCTATACATGCCATACTCAAAATAAATCAACTTTACTATACCAAAAGAATAATTGATAGTGTGATTCGAGCTCCGATGTCCTACGATTCCCGAGCTAGCTTGGCGATACTACAAGAAAAGGGAAAGAGAGGGGTAAGCATAAAGCTTAGTAAGTTTGCATGAAATAAATAGCAACATTGAGACTTATAATAACATCCATTCATCTCATTGAATGATACATAAATTCTCTAACACAATAACATAACTTACTCATGCATACTCTTACCAAATTGCATATCACATATTGCATGCATTTCTCATAAGTTTCTCATGGGTACCTGTATCACTTCATCACATAATCTTGGCACTTTCATACTCTTTAATCATAGATTTAGCTCTTTGTCATCTTATGCATAAACTTAGCTCTTTGCCCATTGAACTACTCGGAATACCAAAAGATACTCAATATCATCATACATGCATCACGATGCCAATGCCATATCCTAGATATGGTTTTACATGGGATCACCTCTTGATGTCGATGCCATATCCCAGATATGGTCTTACACAGAATCTCATATCTCGATGTCGATGCCATATCCCAGATATGGTCTTATACGAGATCGTATATAGATGTCAATGCCATGTCGCAGACATGGTCTTACACGAAATCTTTCTTTGGTGCCGAAGCCATATCCCAGACATGGTCTTATACGGGACCTTCCTTATTCAGTGTGATGCCATGTCCCAAACATAGTCTTATACGAGACCTGCATTTGGTGCCAATGCCATGTCCCATACATGGTCTTATATGGGACTTGCATTCGGTGCCGATGCCATGACCCAGACATGGTCTTATACGGGACCATCCTTATCTCATGTTGTAACATAGGTATCCTTGCTATTTCAAATATTCTAGGGGACTTTAACTTAACATATTCTCATCATATTCTCATCAAGGTATCATTAGTTAGTTTTCATAGAAATAATTTCATTTTTTATGAAATCAAGAAATTAAGAATAATAAAACATAATGTAACTTAAATTTCACACAAACTTACATAGGTACTCAAAATGTGTGTAGATATTCGATTTAGTTCACAACCTTGTTCTTGCCTCAGTTTCGATCCGACTTCGTGTTTCTTGATTTATAATAATAATTTCACTTGTTTAATACTCACATTGACTAAATTGACCCATGAATCATACTTTGGCAAAATTATGATTTTGCCCCTAAACTTTCACATAATTACACTTTTGTCCCTAGGCTTTTAAAATGATTTTTATTCAACTTTCTTGTATTTTAAGCCTAGCCAAATCATACTCTTAATTACAATAGCCCCCAATTTACACTATTTCACTCATGTATGACCATTTTTATAACTTTTACAATTTGGTCCTTTTATGAATTTTTTTCATGAAAATCACTTAGAAAAAGATGTTATCATACATCAAGCTTTCATATTCTTCCATAAAACATCAAAATACATGCAAGTCATACATGAGTAAATTTTGAATATGAACCCTAGTTTAAAATATAGCTAGAAATAGCTAAATCGAGATATAAGGATCTCAAAAATACAAAGAACATTAAAAACGGGGCTAGGATGCACTTACTATCAAGCTTGGAAGTTGAAGAAATCCTAGCTATGTCTCCTTGCAAATTTCAGCACTTAGATGAAGAAGATGGACAAGATTTTGACTTGTTTTTCCCCTTCTAATTCATTAATTAACCAAATGACTAAAATACCCTTAAGGCCCTTTCTTGAGATTTTTCCTTCCCATGACTATTTTTGTCTATCTCAACATATAATGGTCTAATTGTTAAATAAGGACCTCTAGTAATTTTTATAATTCTATTTCATGCTTAAATCTCTTAGAATCTCATATTTTCTAATCTTTTCAATTTAGTCGTAATGGATAAATTGATCACTAATAAATAAAATTTCCTCATGAAATTTTTACACAATTATACATACACATAAATAGCCTCATAGAATCATAAAACACATATTTCTACTTCAGATTTATGGTCTCGTAACCACTGTTTCGACTAGGCCCTAAATTGGGCTGTTACACATGATGTGGTTATGTTATTAATTGATATAAAGTTTAAAGGTTTCTAATTGTACGGTAATATTTTGTAACCCTAATCTGACAATAGAGATGGGTTAGGGGTGTTATAGTATCAGCAATGAGTTCACCAGTGTTTTAACGTGCAGTATACGCCAAAAGATGTGGTAAAGGGTTCGCCAGATTTATTGCAAGTTGGGTTCGCCAATTGGTTTGGTGAGTTGGCGAACGCCAGTTGAGTTGCGAACTGGGGTTTGCTAGTTAAAGTCAAGTCTGTAACACCCCAAACCCGGTCAATACACCACGACCGAATCTGGTATGCTACAGGGAAAAAGGTTTTGGGTGGTTTAGGTTGAAGTCTAGAAGTCTGATGAAGCACTTTGCGAAACTTTGCATTTGAGGAAAACTTGAGTAGGTTTGGATTAAAAATTCACGTTGTGTTTGAAAAACCCCGAGAGCTTTGAAAATTTATCTGAAGTGTAGGTAGAACTAATTTATGTCGGTTTGAAGTTTAAGTTGTTTCATATTATTACGAAAGTATTTTGTCTTAGTAGAAAACCATATTTAAGTTTAGAAAAACAATTTGAGTTCATTTTGTTCTAAATTATAGTAGGATACCCGATGGTATAGTTTAAAACATCGTTTTGAAGTTTTGAAAACGTTGTCTTTCCAAGTTTTAGCACATTTTAACTCAAGTAGTTTGTTAAAGCATATTATAAATCTAATTTAATCGTAAGCGAAACATAATTTAAAAGGCCATTTACAACCCAAATAAAACCAAATAGTAACAATAAAACTTAAGTACCAACTTCCTTAAAAGTCCGAGCAAAACTTTATTTCGGTATGGCATGAGCACCTCGAGTCCATCCGGCTCCATGTCCGCGTCTAAGTGTCACCTGAAAAGTCAAAGGAGAGGGTGAGTCGAGTGACTCAGTGTGTAAATCCCGCTCCCGAAGAACAACATGCTAACACACATCATACAAAGCAACATAATTAATGCAACAGCACCTAACCATCCATATCGCCTTTTCTACCCCGTGTGGTACCAAACCACTGGTGGTGCCAAACCACTGGTGACATATAGTCACAATGTGTTACCAAAACACTGGTGTCCCAAAGACACAATTGTGCTACCAAAGCACTGGTGACCGTAGTCACAAATCCAATGATGGGGCCAACCCATCGTGTGATACCAAATCACTAGCAGACGATCCCATATCTCATGTGGGGCCAACCCACGGTGGTTAAACCACAGGGACAAGTCGCAATGAGGTGCCAAACCTCTGGTGTCCCAAAGACACAATTGTGCTACCAAAGCACTGGTGACCGTAGTCACAAATCTGTTGATGGGGCCAACCCATCGTGTGATACCAAATCATGGCGTCAATCCCATATCTCACAAGTGGGGCCAACCCACGGTGGTGTTAACCACCAGGGACGAGACGCTGAGGTACCAAACCTCTGGAGGTGCCAAACCTCTGGTGACCCAAAGTCACAAAGTGTGTTACTAAAACACCGGTGCTCATCAAGCACAAAATATCACCGCTCCTCCACTCAGATCACCCATCAACATACCACACTCATGTAATCATGTATATCATATAATCATGCATATCATGCTAATATGTCTAATCTCATACCCCATGTCACATATATCCACAACCATGGTATCATATAGATCATCGAGAAACTCATAATAATAATCTTGACTTACCCGAGTCCGTAATCATACCCATTAGGGTATCACATCAATCATCACTGTTTCATTAATCATCACACGTTTTTCAATCATATTACTAAATGAAGTGTGTTAGTTTACACACCGAATTAGCGAAGGTATTAATCCTAAAATCGATTTACGCCCTTTGATCACTTCTACAACTCGAATCCTTGCAACGTTTGGCTTCCTACCAAACTCGAACCACAAAGGTTTCTCCTTTACAAACGGCCTCCACCACCACTTAACAATCGGCTAAAAGAGTTGGAAGACTCCCTTTGATTATTTCCAAAGTCCAAAGATCCTATACGAAAAGATTAAACAAGAAGTGAAACCCTTTTAATCAATATCAATATCGACCTTAACATATCAAAATTGGTAAAATACCAGAGAAAGAGAAATGGCCATTCGGCCAACACTTACCCCCCTTTAGTAGACCGATTGATCACCAACACCCCAACACAACCAATATTCGGCCTACCAACTACTAAGAGAGGAGAAAGATTCGGCCAATGCTAGCACCAAAAGAAAAACAAAAGAGAAGGTTCGGCCAAGGTGTTTTATGGCAACCCAAAATTCGGTCAGAGAGAAGGGAAAGGGAAACCGAAATGCAAGAGGATAGGGGTTGATAATCGGCCAAGAACGGAGATGAGAAAAGAAACGAAATGAAAATGAGAAAGAAAATTAGGAGGATGATGTTTCGGCTTACAAAGCTTCAAGAAGAAAAAGAGGTGAAAGAGGAGAGAACATTCGGCTATTGAGAATACCAAAAGAATAATGCAATATGCAACTTGGACTTTCGGTTTAACAAAATTGAAAAAGAAAAGAGGGTGGGAGAGGCATTCGACACAAGGTTCCCAAAGAGAGAAAAAGATGGTAAAGGGCTGCTATGTTCGGTTAACACAAGGAGAAAGAAGCAAAACAACCAAAAGAGAACAAATGATGCTTAAGAGTCCAAGAGGACATTCGGCTACTACTAAACAAAGATGATTGAACAGCAAGCAACTTTGGCAAAGATGGGAGCACTTGGGTTGGTTTCCAAAATGAAAAGAAGAACGAAAAGATTCAGCAGCTATTTGCAAATGACCAAAACAACACATGCAAAAAGGAAATTTCTACTCACTCAATACCACACCAAGCCGCCCACCCTCACCCAAACACCCCAAAATTTCGCCAAATCCCCATAACACTCCACACCACTCAATTCAAATGAGTTTACCAAGTCTTCCTCCTACTTTCACTCTCCACCCTCTTTTGAATGTGAAGACTAAGTCCAAGCTAGAGTTCAAGTTGCCTTCTACCTCTTCCTCCATGTCAGTCAAAATGAGAGCCAAAGGGTGGGATTCTCATGACTTGAACACAAGACCTCCCCTTGTAGATGACGCCACACACACTCTCCATATGGCGCATGCTTGCCACTTTGCTAGCTCCTCATTTGTGCTTTAAATTCACTTAATTTATTTATAAGCCCCATCTCCTTCACTCCTATCTCCTAAAGCCCAAAACTAAAATTTCACCACCTACCCGGGCTCACCCCTAGCCTACAACTAAGTCCCAAAACCCCAAACAACATCATAGCACGCAATTAATCATGCAACAATTGCGAAATAAAATAACCCTTAACCCGGATATTACAGTTCTACCCCTTAAAAAATTTCGACCTCGAAATTACACAGTCGAAAGAGTTATGGTATTGTCGTCTCATCATATCCTCGGGTTCCCACGCCGCTTCTTCCACGCCATGATTCCGCCAAAGAACCTTAACGGAGGCACGAGACTTCTGCAGAACCTTCACATCCCGATCTAAAATCATATGTGCTCTTCCTCCATGGACATATCTGGATTCACCTCGATCTCTTCTCTGTTACCACATGTGATGGATCGGAGCAGTATCGTCGAAGCATCGAAGCGTGGAACACGTCGTGAATTTGACTTAGCTCACCGGCAACTCGGTACGATACGCTCGGTCCCACTCGTCTTAGTACCTTATATGGCCCAATAAACCTCGGACTAAGCTTGCCTTTCTTCCCTAACCTTAATACTTTCTTCCACGGTGAGACCTTTAGGAAAACCCGATCTCCCACAAACTCAATATCTCTCCGCTTAAGATCGGCAGATAGGACTTCTGCGGTCAAGCTTCCTTCAATCGAGCTGAATCAACTTAACCTTGTCTTGGTCTCAAAGAACCAACTCTGGTCCCAATAATCGACGTTCACTTAGCTCACATCCAACAAGTAGGTGAGCAACACTTCCTACCATACAACGCCTCATAAGGTGCCATCTTGATGCTCGCTGATAGTCATTGTTGTAGGCGAACTCAATAGCGGTAGATACTCCTCCCAACTACCCACGAAGTCCAATACACAACCTCAAGCATATCCTCCAATATCTCAGATAACTCTTTTCGATCGCCTGTCGGTTTGCGGATGAAATGTTTGTCTGAAATCTAACCGTGTACCCGAGCCCGATGTAACGCCTTCCGTAACCTTGACGTGAATCTCGGATCCCTATCCGAGATGATCGACATCGCACCCCGCGATCCTCACTATCTCGATACATACAACCTTGCCAACCTCTGCGGTGAGTAATCCACCCTCACCGAATAAAGTGAGTGATTTAGTCGGTAGATCCACAATTACCCAAATCAATCCTTCTTGCTCGGTGTAGCGGTAATCCAGCGATTTAAATCCATAGTTATTCTTTCCCACTTCCACTGTGGAATCTTCACGGTCAAGCAACCCCGACAAGCGATCGATGCTCACTTGACTCGCCGACATGTCGACACTTTCCTACAAACTCTGTCACCTCCTTTTTGAGACCGGCCACCGTAACTGTTCCTCGAGATCCTTATACATTTTGCTACCTCCGGGATGCATAAGCGTAGGGTCGCTATGAGCATCTGAAGAATCTTTTGCCTCAATTCAAGATCTCTCGGCATACAAGCCTTCCCCTGGAAACACAGAACCCCATCACTAGACAAGCTATACCCCTTCAAACCATCATTCTGCACTTGTGTCCTCTGCGCACTCAGAACTTCATCCAACAACTGCTTTTCTCTGATCTGCTCAACCCAAGTAGGCAAACTGCGGTTACGCGAATACTCCGTCATCATACAAACTCAAGTGGGCAAACAACGCCTCAAATCAAACAACCTTACGGCTCAATGCGCTCGCCACAACATTAGCCTTGCGGGATGATACTCAATTGAGCAATCGTAGTCTTTCGCAGACTCAATCCATCGGCGTTGTCTCGATTCAAGTCTTTCGAGTCGGAAGGTACTTGAGACTCTTATGGTCCGTATAGACTATCGATCTTTCTCCGCACAAGTAATGCCTCCATATCTTTAGGGCAAATACTATAGCGCTAACTCCGGATCGTGCGTTGGATAATTTACCTCATGTGGCCTCGGTAGCCGGGATCGTAAGCCACAACCTTCCTTCTTGTATCAAGATACAACCCAAACCCGTATGTGATGCATCGCGATACATCAGAATTCCTTACCACCTCGGTTGAATCGTAACGAGCTTGGTCAAAATCTTCTTCAACTTGTCGAAGCTCTCCTGTTGCTTCTCGGTCAAATAAACGAACTCCCTTTCTCAATAATTTGGTCATCGGTCTTTGCGATCAACGAAACCCTCTACAAATCTTGGTAGTATCCTCGCCAAGCCCGTAAAACTCCGAATTTACGCTCGACTTAGGCGGCTTCCAATCCAAAACCGCTTCTATCTTACGGGGTCCACTCTAATCCCTCAAATAAACACTACATGACCCAAGAATGTCACCTCCACGAGCCGAACTCACATTTATGAACTTCGACAGAGTGCTTCTCCTTAAAATCTGCAATACCACCAGTAAATGAAGCGTCATGCTCTTCCTCCGCCCTTGAGTATACCAAGATGTCGTCGATAAAACCACCACGAATCGATCTAGGTAATCTTGTTGGAACACCCTATTCATCGATCCATGAAAGTCTGCGGCGTTAGTCAACCCGAATCGGCATAACTAGGAACTCAAAATGCCCATACTGAAAATGCGAAATGCCGCTTCTGATATCCGCCTCTTTTACCTTCAACTGGTGATACCTGCACCTTAGGTCGATCTTCGAGAAAATCGACGCCTTTCATTTGATCAAACAAGTCATCTATCCGAGGCGGTGGATACTTGTTTTTGATCGTCGACTTATTCAGGTTAGCGTAGTCTATGCACATCCGCATAGTACCGTCTTTCTTCTTTACAAAAGTACCAAATACCTCCCAAGGCGAAATACTTGGCCTGATAAAACCTCGGTCCAATAACTCCTGATTTGAGCCTTAAGCTCCACTAATTCTTTAGGTGCCATCACATGCGGAGCGATGGATACGGTGCGATTCCCGCAATGATCTATCCCAACTCTACCTCCCGATCCGGTGGCAAACCCTAAGCTCCTCAGAAACACATCCACAAATTCCCTAATCGTCCAACTGCCTCCACAGCAGACTCCTTAGTCTCCAAGGCATACACATGAACCACATACGCTTCAGAGCCCTTCCTGACCATTTTCTCGGCTTTGAGAGCAGATACCAAATTGGACAGATAGTTTCTCCTATTACCGATCAGAACTACTTCATCACCCTCAGCTATGCTCAGAACCATGCGCTTAGCCATGCATGATCCAACCGCTGGTGCTTACTCACCACCCATCCCAAAATCGATCGAACTCCCCAAACGGCGGTTCCATCGATCGACCTCGAAAGATACCCTTGAGTTCTAGAGGTACGCCTCTATACGATTTATCTACCACTACTGAGTGACCTAAAGGGCTTATTACACATCCGCCTAGAAGATATCTCGAGTCTAAATCCATTTTCTACTATACTTACGGCAACATAAGAGTCGTAGAACCCACATCAATTAAAGCGTTATAAGGAGAACCAGAAATCAAAAACGCATCGTGATGACGTCCGTCAAGGCGCCTCCTCTCGGCGCCTCGCGGATATACCAATCCAGTCGTGCGGCCTCGAACTACTGCACCTCGCCCGGTGCTCCACGGCCCCACCGTAACTATTACCTCCTCTCGCCATTACCTCGGCCCTCTGCGGTGGTCCATTATTTCAGTCTTGATTACGGCTCGATTCTCAGTTGATCGATTCTAGCTAACTTGCGCGACAATCCTCACTCGGTGATCCAAATGAGCCACACTCAAAACAACCTCTACCATCACCCAACATCCTCCCGGTGAGCCTTTCCACAATCGGTTACAATGCGGCGGTCCACGCTTAGCAAAGAACAAACCTAACCGATCGATTCGCCCACTCGGTCTAGCCCTCTTCTGCCGATTACCCGATGACCCGGAAGATCCAAAACTCCTTTGTGACGGTTTCTATCCATACTCGCCTCACGAGACTCTTTAATGCCCTCGGCAACCTTCGCTTTTCAACTAGAACCGCAAATTCACGCTCTGCTGTGGCGCAATTATCAACCTTAGTTCGTCTCGCAGCCATCCTCGAAACGAACGCACCTCTCATGCTCGAGAGCCACCATACCCACAGCATACCGACTCGCCTCGAAACTCTGCGTCGTACTCGAAACACGATTTGCTCCCGACTAACCTCGAAATGCTTTTCTCTGCTCATTTATGTAGTTAGCTCAAGCGTACTTTTTCGATAAGCACCCAAAATAATCCCATGTCGATCTTCATTCTGGTACATCACAGACGATGAGCCACCACTGGTATGACTCATCTCGAGAAGTGATACGATCCCTTTAATTTCTCCTCACCTTAGGTCCAGATCGTCCATGATCCGTTCGCCGCTTCGGCCAAGACTCAAGCGGGCTAGGAGCAACACCAGAGACACCTGGAAGAACTCAAATTTATTTGCCCAAGTCGCTCGAGCACGATTTCCTAGCTCCTACGCCTCCACTGCTCCAGCCTACCCTTTCTAAAACCAGCAGATCGCTCAGTGACACTGCGTCATCGCCGGCTCGCTCTCGAACTCACCACCTCCAGCTGGTGGCGGAACCGGTATCTCATTCTCTGAACCCTGCCCAGAACCTACGGGCTCAGAAACAGTCATCCTACCGCGACCACGTCCACGACCACGTCCACCTCGGGTACTCATGACTAAATCTCGTCTGATTAAAGAATTTTATGTATCAGTCATTATTCCACTATTTTTAAAGCAAAGTTTTATGAATTTTTAAAGAAGCTTTTGTTTTCGCGAGTCCACGAGTCCTAATGAGCCATCTCTAAAGTAGTCTTACTAGCCGACCAATCATATCAATCAATATCACAACAAATAGTACGGTACTTACTCATGGACCGGTGCGGAGACTCGGTGTCATGCCTTTCAAATCATACTTTTAAAATGAATACTTGAAAATTATAGTTTTAAAATATTTTGGGCCTCGGGCACAAATGAAACTTTTGAACTTAGCTCGATACCACAAATGTAACACCCCAAACCGGTCAATACACCACTAATCAATCTGTATGCTCTGAGGAAAAAGGTTTTGGGTGGTTTAGGTTGAAGTCTAGAAGTCGATGAAGCACTTTGCGAAACTTTGCATTTGAGGAAAACTTGAGTAGGTTTGGATTAAAATTCACGTTGTGTTTGAAAAACCCGAGAGCTTTGAAAATTTATCCAAGTGTAGGTAGAACTAATTTATGTCGGTTTGAAGTTTAAGTTGTTTCATATTATTACGAAAGTATTTTGTCTTAGTAGAAAACCATATTTAAGTTTAGAAAAACAATTTGAGTTCATTTTGTTCTAAATTATAGTAGGATACCCGATGGTATAGTTTAAAACATCGTTTTGAAGTTTTGAAAACGTTGTCTTTCCAAGTTTTAGCACATTTTAACTCAAGTAGTTTGTTAAAGCATATTATAAATCTAATTTAATCGTAAGCGAAACATAATTTAAAAGGCCATTTACAACCCAAATAAAACCAAATAGTAACAATAAAACTTAAGTACCAACTTCCTTAAAAGTCCGAGCAAAACTTTATTTCGGTATGGCATGAGCACCTCGAGTCCATCCCGACTCCATGTCCGCGTCTAAGTGTCACCTGAAAAGTCAAAGGAGAGGGTGAGTCGAGTGACTCAGTGTGTAAATCCCGCTCCCGAAGAACAACATGCTAACACACATCATACAAAGCAACATAATTAATGCAACCCGACCTAACCATCCATATCGCCTTTTCTACCCCTGTGGTACCAAACCACCGGTGGTGCCAAACCACCTGGTGACATATAGTCACAATGTGTTACCAAAACACCGGTGTCCCAAAGACACAATTGTGCTACCAAAGCACCGGTGACCGTAGTCACAAATCCAATGATGGGGCCAACCCATCGTGTGATACCAAATCACTAGCGAGGCGATCCCATATCTCATGTGGGGCCAACCCACGGTGGTTAAACCACGGGGACAAGTCGCAATGAGGTGCCAAACCTCGGTGTCCCAAAGACACAATTGTGCTACCAAAGCACTTTGGTGGCCGTAGTCACAAATCTGCATTGATGGGGCCAACCCATCGTGTGATACCAAATCACCAAGCGTCAATCCCATATCTCACAAGTGGGGCCAACCCACGGTGGTGTTAACCACGGGGGAGACGCCGAGGTACCAAACCTCTGGAGGTGCCAAACCTCCGTGACCCAAAGTCACAAAGTGTGTTACCAAAACACCGGTGCTCACAAGACAAAATATCACCGCTCCTCCACTCGTATCACCCATCAACATACCACACTCATGTAATCATGTATATCATATAATCATGCATATCATGCTAATATGTCTAATCTCATACCCCATGTCACATATATCCACAACCATGGTATCATATAGATCATCGGTAAACTCATAATAATATCTTGACTTACCCGAGTCGAAATCATACCCATTAGGGTATCACATCAATCATCACTGTTTCATTAATCATCACACAGGTTATCAATCATATTACTAAACAGAAGTGTGTTAGTTTACACACCTGAATTAGCGAAGGTATTAATCCCTAAAATCGATTTACGTCCTTTGATCACTTCTACAACTCGAATCCTTGCAACGTTTGGCTTCCTACCAAACTCGAACCACAAAGGTTTCTCCTTTACAAACGGCCTCTACCACCACTTAACAATCGGCTAAAAGAGTTGGAAGACTCCCTTTGATTATTTCCAAAGTCCAAAGATCCTATACGAAAAGATTAAACAAGAAGTGAAACCCCTTTTTAATCAATATCAATATCAGCCCTTAACATATCAAAAATTGGTAAAATACCAGAGAAAGAGAAATGGCCATTCGGCCAACACTTACCCCCCTTTAGTAGACCGATTGATCACCAACACCCCAACACAACCAATATTCGGCCTACCAACTACTAAGAGAGGAGAAAGATTCGGCCAATGCTAGCACCAAAAGAAAAACAAAAGAGAAGGTTCGCCAAGGTGTTTTAATGGCAACCCAAAATTTGGTGGAGAGAAGGAAAGGAAACCAAATGCAAGAGGATAGGGGTTGATAATCGGCCAAGAACGGAGATGAGAAAAGAAACGAAATGAAAATGAGAAAGAAAATTAGGAGGATGATGTTTCGGCTTACAAAGCTTCAAGAAGAAAAAGAGGTGAAAGAGGAGAGAACATTGACTATTGAGAATACCAAAAGAATAATGCAATATGCAACTTGGACTTTCGGTTTAACAAAATTGAAAAAGAAAAGAGGGTGGGAGAGGCATTCGCCTTACAAGGTTCCCAAAAGAGAGAAAAAGATGGTAAAGGGGCTGCTATGTTCGGTTAACACAAGGAGAAAGAAGCAAAACAACCAAAAGAGAACAAATGATGCTTAAGAGTCCAAGAGGACATTCGGCTACTACTAAACAAAGATGATTGAACACAAGCAACTTTGGCAAAGATGGGAGCACTTGGGTTGGTTTCCAAAATGAAAAGAAGAACGAAAAGATTCACAGCTATTTGCAAATGACCAAAACAACACATGCAAAAAGGAAATTTCTGCTCACTCCAATACCACACCAAGCAGTCCACTCCTCACTCCAAACACCCCAAAATTTCGCCAAATCCCCACAACACTCCACACCACTCAATTCAAATGAGTTTACCAAGTCTTCCTCCTACTTTCACTCTCCACCCCTCTTTTGAATGTGAAGACTAAGTCCAAGCTAGAGTTCAAGTTGCCTTCTACCTCTTCCTCCATGCCGTCCAAAATGAGAGCCAAAAGGGGTGGGATTCTCGCGACTTGAACACAAGACCTCCCCCTTGTAGATGACGCCACACACACACTCTCCATATGGCGCATGCTTGCCACTTTGCTAGCTCCTCATTTGTGCTTTAAATTCACTTAATTTATTTATAAGCCCCATCTCCTTCAGCTCCTATCTCCTAAAGCCCAAAACTAAAATTTCACCACCTACCCAGGCTCACCCCTAGCCTACAACTAAGTCCCGAAAACCCCCAAACAACATCATAGCACGCAATTAATCATGCAACAATTGCCAGAAATAAAATAACCCTTAACCCGGGATATTACAAAGTCAAACTCAAATTAGGATATAAAGATTTTGTGTATCTAAGAATACTTTTCATACAAGTAACATTCTTCTACACCACTAGGGTTCCTAAGTCTAGTAGGGTATCCTAGGATCACTAAGTCACTTAGTGCCTATAAATAATAGTTTCATCCATGATAATTCTCTCACCGATATTCTATTTTCAAGTCTCTGTTCTGAACCAAGTTCGTAACAACCAAACTAAACCATCTACCAATAAGGATAAAGGCAAAGCTAAACTTGTTTAAATTCTCAAGCTTTTTCAGTGAGTGGTTAAGAATTGTCATAAGTGTGCTAAATTATCATCCTTTCAGTATGAATGCTCAGGGTTTGTAATTTGCATGTGAACTATTATGTTTCCAAGAATAAACTTTTTCTACAAACTCTATTTTTAAGCTCTGACTCTCTGTTTTAAAACATGCTTCCAAGTTATGTTTTCAAGCTATATTTAAAGATATGTTTTATGTGTGCTCCTCTACGAGCCTCTATTTTAAAGTGTGTTTTTCAAAGTAACATTTTATAAGCTATTGCACTACCCCTCACCCGTATTTAACGTCGAAATAGGGTTTTAGAGCATTACCAAACCTATAACTCAATATTCAAACATTTCACATACATTCTCAAATTCATTACAAACATCATTTACCTCAATCACATTGCCCCTAATATGAGCCTAAGAGGCCTTAAACATGCCTTATGAGTGGTTCGGGACTAAATCGATAACTTTAGAAACTTTTTGAACACTTAGAAAATTTTTGCAAAATACAGGGGACACACACCCATATGGCCCAGCCTTGTGTCTCACCTGACCAAAGACACGCCCATGTCATAGGCCATGTGGACATTCGAAATGGGAGCACATAGTCGTGCCCCAGCCTGTAACAGCCCGGTTTTTGTTAAATCAGAATAGTGGTTTTGGAACCACAAATCTAATGTCGTAAAATTATTTTAATATTATTTTTAGTATTTACAACATGTTATTTAATATGTGTGAAAATTTTGTGAGCTAATTTTATCGATTGGTTGGTTAATTTGATAAAAAGGACAAAATCGCGTAAAATGCAAAAGCGCTGTTCTATTTGCTAAAGGTGTCAAATAGCTATAGAAACTTAATGTTAAGGTCCTTATGTTGTAATTAGACCATTAAATTGGTGAGTGGGCATATATGGACATTAAATGAATGTTTTAAATGGTTTTTCATTAAGGTTAAAGTTGTAGATTAGTAATAAACTTAGTAAAATAAAGAAAAACAAATTTGTTATCTTCCTAACTGCATTCATCCACCAAAAATCAGCCAAGAAAACACCATTAATAGAGCTTCAACATTTGGTTACATTGTTCTCTTGCATGTAAGTGTGATTTTGTCCCGTTTTTATGATTTCTATGTTTTTGTAATTGTTGCAGCTCAATCTAGTTAGCTCGTACCTTTTATTTTGAAGTTGTTAAAGATTTTAAGAATTTCAATGGTTTAATCTATGTGTTCTTTGATGTTTAATGTTGAAATATGAAAGCTTGATGATAGTTTTACATGTTTTGTTAAGTGATTTTTTGATGAAAATGCATAATAGGGATTAAATTGTGAAATGTGCAAATGTGTGGTTGAAATGTGAAATAATGAAAATTTTGGACTGATAGGGACCTATATGTAATTCGGCCAAGCATTGGTTTTGTTGAATTTTGTGAATTTGTGAAATAGGGACTAAATTGATTAAATGCAAAAGTTTAGGGGCTAATGTGTAAAAATGCCTAAATGTGTAATTTTGGATTAATTGAATGAGTAGATGAATAAATAAGTTAATTTTGAATTCATATAAATCAAGAAAGAAAGAATTTAGATTTAGATCGGGGGAAAAGCAAGGATATCGAGTAGTCGACCCGATCCGTCAATTTCGAATACGAGGCAAGTTTGTATGTGATGATTACATTATAAATGTGTGCTAATATTCTTTAATATTGCATAAATTGTTAAAATGAGATTATGGATAATGTATGAATTGTGAAAACGACTTTTCGGATGCATTCGATGATAGAAATGAAAAGTGTGAAAGCTCGGTTGAACCTTAATAATAGTTTTAGATACTATTGACATGTCAGTAAGTGAAACATTGAGTTGGCTTCGGGCCACGATATTAGCACTTCGGGTGCATATTTTATCGATTTGGCTTTGGGCCATGCAAATTGGATGATTTGGCTTCGGGCCACGATAATAGTTCTTAGGATAAGTTACCTTGATTTGGCTATGGGCCATGGTATAGGTACTTATCATATGAGACTCCTGAGTATCTAATTTCTATTCCGAATGGTTCAAGGGTAAACGAATGATGTGGTTGAGAAAAAAGTTAGTACGAGGCGATACAGGTATGTGGAGAACCTATTCGAGTAGTAAATAGTGAAAGTTCGATGAGTTTGTATTTGATCATGTTTTGAGACATGAGAAAGGTTTGTAGTTAATGTGTATATGGTTTTTTCATGTTTAATTGGTTGATTTGCATTTATTCGATGAAATAAGTTGTTCATATACGAGCTTAATAAGCAATGAAGCTTACTTCATGTTATTTTTCTATGTTTTATAATGAATCAAGGCTAGCTTGGATCCGAAAGTCATTGGGAACATCATCGCACTATCAAACATCTATGTTGGTACTTTTGAATTATACATTATGGTATATGGCATGTATAGGCTAGATGTAGTATTTTGGTTGTGATCATAGCCATGAGATTTGGCTTGTAAATGAAGTTATTATTGATGTGTGTTTGGCTATTAGAAATGGCTTGTAAATGTACATGTTTTGGTTTGTATATATATAGCCATGAGTGATGGCTTATTTTGGTTTATTTTGGCATGGTTGTGACCAAGACATTATGGAAGTTATAATGGTTATGTATGTGTGAATTATGGTAAATGAACCATATTGTTTGATATTGTTTTGGCATGTATTTGGTGAAGTAAATGGTAGTGATTTTAGAATTTGAAATAGATGAAATTATAATGGTATGAATTGTACATTTGGTTGATGATTTTGGTTGCCTAATTATATGATGAAATGGTACCATTTTACCTTGTGTAGGTACATTGAAGTTGGGGTGGCAAATTGGCCTTGCAAATGGCCTATTTTTGTCCACATAGGCATGTGTCTCAGTCGTGTATGACACAAGGTCATGTTACACGGTCGTGTGTCCCCTAGTGTTGAAATTGAATTGAAGTCAGTATGCTCCACATGGTCTCACACACGAGCGTGTGACTGATCGTTTAGTACAAGTCAGTATACCCCCTAATTAGCACATGGCCTAGCACACGGGCGTGTGACTTGACCGTGTTGCATAAGTCAGTATACCCTATAGGTTTGGCACGGCCTAGCACATGGCCTGGCACATAGGTGTGTGTGGCCACTTTGAAGGGCACACGGGCGTGTGGTTGGCCGTGTGACCCAAGTTAGTATGTATGCCCTGTTTCCACACGGCCTGAGACACTGGCTTGTCTAGAGCCATGTGAGGCATACGGTCTATTCACACAGGCGTGTGACCCCTGTATGGTTGAAATTTTTTTCTAAGTTTCCAAAAATTTTCATTTGTTATCGGTTTAGTCCCGAACCACTTCAAAAGCATGTTTAAGGCCACGTAGGCCTTTATAAGGGACAATGTAATTGTGTTGAATGATTTATGAGAATGAATGCTTTATGTTTGATAAATGTATACTATAATTGATCGGTCATACCTCGTAAACCTACTTTGGCGATGGATACTGGTTATGTAACACCCCAAACCAGGCCTATGCGTTAAGATGAGATTTGGTTTGTCACATAGATCGAACATCCTTTTTATTCTCTAATAATTTAAGTAAAAACAGTTCTACAAAACCTCTTGAAGTTGAAGTTTAGTAAAAACCAAGAAAATGATTTGAAAACTGATGAATTTAAGAAACATTTGTTGAAATTTTTATCATTTAGTATCCAACTATTAAAACCTTAAAAGAGTTTAAAAGAACTTTGAAAATAGTTATAGAATCTCATATGTTAAAAAAACAAAGAATTTTAAAGAATCATTATAGGATTAACAAAAGCCCATATTAAATATCTAAAAATTTAAAATTTAAATTCATCCACACATAAAAATAAAATCCATAAAATCTTAATAAAGGCCTTATTACATCATATCTAAAATAGTAATTTAAAGAAAGCTCTTAATAAAAGTTCATAGTTTATAAAAACCCATGTTTGCAGTATGGCCTTCAAGAAGTCATCCTTGGCCCAAGTCTACATCAATTGCCATTACCTGAGATGGAAAATTTAAGGGAGTGAGTTACTCAGAACTCAGTGTATAACTCACTTACTATATCCACTGGGCCAGATCATCAAGTCATTATTTTTGGGCTTGAGCCCATCAACGGATTTAGCAATATAATAAATGAAATGCATGCAAAAATGAAATTTCCCAACCAACCTAATTTCCATCCTCTACATACCACCCGTACCAACCATCACACCTGTGGGGATCAAGTCAACCCACCTCGCCAACACACCAATCATAGGCACTAAGCCATTTTTAATAAGGTTGTGGTGCGCTACCGAACTAGATTGTCACAAAGTCACCGAACTAGATTTTGGCAACAGGCCTTTCTTCTCTTCATCATTTTTCCCAACCCATGCAAAAATGTATGCATAACAGTCTATATCCATATGATAATTTAGCAAAAAGACCAAAATACATGTGAGGCAATATTTCAAGTTTTTATTATGGCCCACAATACAAAATATTATTTAACCCATTAGAAATCTAGAAATTTTGGCCCATATATCGATCTAGCAGATTTTTCGGTCCATTTAACGATCTAGCATATTTTTGGCCCATTTAATGATCTAGCAGATTTTTTGGCCCATTTAACGATCTAGCAGATTTTTTGGCCCATTTAACGATCTAGCATATTTTTGGCCCATTTAACGATCTAGCAGATTTTTCGGCCCATTTAACGATCTAGTAGATTTTTTGGCCCATTTAACGATCTAGCAGATTTTTTGGTCCATTTAACGATCTAGCAGATTTTTCGGCCCGTTTAACGATCTAGCAGATTTTTCGTGATTTTCACAGCTTTAACAATTTTCATGCATTTACACTAAAGTATTAATTATTACGCATTTTTTCGATTTTGTCATCTTTATGAATTTTCTCAATACTTACGGTATAGCATCTAACCCGAGATAAGTGTGAAGTTACACACCTGGTAATTGTGAGAACTAGACTTTCCCGCTCGTCAATACCTAAACGCAACACGATAAATTAGAACACTATTATGAAATAAAACTACACTATTGATAAACGATCTAAATCTTTACCCTCAGAATTTCGAACCACTTTTATTTGCGGTTTCTCCCCGATTGTTGATTCGTTACCCGATGAGAATCCAAGAACAAACAAAGGTTCGGGAGTACGAATGACTTCAAACAACTGGTTCTCCTCGGATGAGGGTCCGCAACCCAGTGAAAAATATCGGATTCCCGAAACAGCCCTTCGTTTATACTTAGGGAGATTAGCGAAATCACCCCTCTTTCAAACACTATTCACTACCCTTTTCTACCCTATTTTGATTGTCTCTAATGACATAAGATCATTAGTCCAACTAGTAACTATCAAAATATGACTAACGATTTTTAAAGCGAGATTGGCTTACCACACTTATCCTTGTTCCACAAGATGACAATCGAGCGATAATGTCCCCTAAAACGAAATCGATTAATAACCATCTATACCAATATGACGAGTAATATGAGAATCCTTGAATAAACTTCTTACCTTAACTCTTAAGATAGATTCCAACGATTCTCGATACTCAAGAACACTTGAGTTTCTGCCCTCCAAAATCACTCTGTTGTCCACCGTTTAAAAAATAATTGAGAAGAACACTTATGTATAATGGAAGATTTGGCTATGAATAAACAAAGAAAAGGAAAAATGGTTCGGCAATGGAGCAATCTAGCATTCGGCCATGAGAGAAGATAATAAAGAAAATTTAGTTGAGAAGAAAGTAAAAGGATGAAAGATGGAGATGATGATGATTCGGTTTTTCAAGAGAGAAAAGAGAAAGAAAAGAGTTGAGTTTAAGAGCAATGTGCATTCGGCATTGGGGAGGAAAAAGATAAAAGGAATGGCCTTCTTTCTTTTTGTGTTGATAGTTTCGGCACTAGGAAAAAAATGACTAGGATGATTAGCAAAAAAATGACCAAATGGTCAAAAAGAAAGAATGGTAAAAAGATGCAATTGTTTCCTCAAGGCTTAAGGTATATTCGGCTAAGAAGAGAGCAAATTTTTGAGAGAAAGTGTGATAAGAAGACACCAATTGACCAAAAAGAAAATGCTCCTCCAACACCCAAACTTACCAAGCCAATCAACAAAAATCGGCCATCCCCCTAGACCCTTATGCCGTCCACATACATGGTCAAAAGGCCATTAGAAAGTTTCCAAAATATCAACCTATTTTCTAGCCTTATCATCCTCCATTTTCCTTAAGTTTGAGAAACATTATCCCCCAAATCAAGCAATTCTATCCCTTAACTCAAGCTTGCCGTAACCTTAAGTCTTCTTACCAAAAAAATAATCCAACTCATCCTAATTCTTATCCATGACCGACACATGCTAGGATAAAGCAAAAATAAAAACTCCCAAATTGCATGCTAGGAGATTCGAACCTCTCCCCTCAAGTTCAACTTATGGCGCCATCACCACTTTGCCAATTGCTCATCTTATGCCATCTTAAGACACTTAAATTTACTTAAGCTTCAAGGTCACCTATTTCTATATACTAAAGTACTCTTTACTAAAATTTATTCTAATTCCAAGTAAACATGAGCCTTCTCAAGACTATATTTAGCACATAATAAAATCATACCCGAGCTAACACCAAGCAACATTTTGATACTCAAATTTTTAGGATGTTACAATTCTACCCCCTTAAAGAAAATTTTGTCCTCGAAATTTACCTGATTAAAAGAGGTGAGGATATTGTTGCCGAATTGCATCCTCAGGCTCCCACGTAGCTTTCTCTGTTTCGTGATTACGCCATAAAACCTTGTCCAACGGCATGGTCTTCTTTCTTAGCACTTTAACATCTCGGACTAAAATTTCCACTGGTTCTTCCTCAAAAGACAAGTCTGATTTCAATTCCACTTCTTCTACTGGTACTATGTAGATGGATCCGATCTATAGCGTCTCAGCATGGAAACATGGAAAACATTATGAATTTGACTCAATTTTGGAGGTAGTTCAATCTGATAGGCCACTGGACCAACACGCCTCATCACACGATATGGTCCAATGAACCTAGGGCTCAACTTGCCCTTCTTTCCAAATCTGAAAATTTTCTTCCAAGGTGAGAGCTTCAGAAAGACCTGCTCTCCCACAACAAACTCGATATCCTTACGCTTCAGGTCTGCATACGACTTCTGTCTATCTGAAGCTTCCTTTAACCGTGCTCGAATAACTTTTACCTTTTCTTCTGTTTTAGATATCAACTCAGACCCAACATCCGCTGTTCGCACAATTCAGGTCCAACAAGTAGAGTACGACACCTACGACCATACAATGCCTCGTAGGTGTCATCTCAATGCTAGATGATAGCTATTGTTATACATAAATTCGCTAATGGTAGAAAATCCTCCCAACTACCTCTCAAATCAATCACACACCCCTTAACATGTCTTCCAATAATCGAATTACTCTTTCGGATGACCATCCGACCGAGGATGAAAAGCCGATCAAGTTTAACCGTTCCCAAGGCTTCATGCAGAGCTTTCCAAAATCGTGATGTAAATTTAGGATCCCTATCTGATATAATAGACACTAGTACCTCACGATTTCAGATATATACAGCTTAGCCAATTTCTATAATGAGTAATCCGTACGAACTGGAAGAAAATGTGCAGTCTTCGTCAATCGATCAACTACTACCCATACAGAATTTTTCTTAGTAGGTGTTAAAGGTAACCCACTAACAAAATCCATTGTTATTTGTTCCCATTTCCAAAGAGGAATCTTTACCGGTTGTAATAAACCTGACGGTAATTAATGCTCCGCCTTCACTTGTTGACAAGTCAAACATTTTCATACAAACTCAGAAATCTCACGCTTCAACCCTGGCCACCAATACTATTCACGGAGATCCCGACACATCTTATTTCCTTCGGGGTGCATAGCATAAGGGCTACTATGCGCCTCCCGTAGAATCATTTGCCTCAAATCTGAGTCTTTAGGCATACAAACCCTTCCACGAAAACACAAAGACTCCATTCATGTTTATGCCAAAATCCTCTATTTCACCCGTCCAACTTCTTTGAAATAAGGGTCCCAACTTTTATCTAATATCTGCTTTTCCTGAATTTGTTCTAACCACAGAGGCTTCACCTGAAGTTACGCTAATGACTACCATCCTCATACAAACTCAAATGAGCAAACATTGCTCTCAAATCAGATACCACCTTACGACTTAACGCGTCAGCTACCACATTAGCCTTTCCAGGATGATACTCGATTGAGAAATCATAATCCTTTAATAGTTCCACCCATCTTCTTTGTCTCAAATTTAACTCCTTCTGAGTAAGAAGATACTTAAGACTCTTATGATCCGTATAGATGATAGACTTCTCACCGTAAATATAGTGCCTCCAAATCTTTAAAGCAAACACTACTGTAGCTAACTCCAAATCATGAGTAGGGTAGTTTACTTCGTGCGGTCTTAACTGACGAGAAGCATAAGCCACCACCTTTCCATTTTGCATCAGCACACAACCCAAACCCGTGTGAGACGCATCACAGTAAACGATAAATTCTTTTCCAGCCTCAGGCTGAATCAAAATTGGTGCTTCCGTCAGAATCTTCTTCAATTTCTCGAAACTCTCTTGTTGTTTTCCAGTCCAAATATACAGTACTCCCTTTTGCAATAGTTTAGTTAGGGGTGCAGCAATCAACGAAAACCCCTCAACAAAGCGTCTATAATAACCCGCCAAACCTAAGAAACTCCAAATTTCAGCTATCGACTTTGGTGGTTTCCAATCCAGTACAGCCTTAATCTTTCGAGGATCCACCCTTATTCCTTCAGCTGATACCACATGACCCAAGAAAGTTACTTCCTTTAGCCAGAATTCACATTTACTGAATTTGGCATAAAGTTGCTTATCACGAAGTAACTGCAATACAATACACAAATGTGAATCATGCTCCTCTTCATTCCTTGAGTATACCAAAATGTCATCTATGAACACTACCACAAACCGGTCTAAATATGGTTGAAAGACTCGGTTCATCATGTCCATAAATGCGGCTGGTGCATTGGTTAACCCAAATGACATCACCAAAAACTCATAATGTCCATAACGAGTTCGGAATGCCATCTTATAAATATCTGCTTCTTTTACCTTAAGTTGGTGATAACCCGATCTCAAATCAATTTTGGAGAAAACTCAAGCTCCTTTCAATTGATCAAACAGTCATCAATTCTCGGAAGGATACCTATTCTTGATCGTCAATTTATTCAATTGCCTGTAATCAATGCACATACGCATCGACCCATCCTTTTTCTTAACGAACAAAACTGGTGCTCCCCACGGAGACACACTCGGTCGAATAAATCCCCGATCCAACAATTCTTGAACTTGAGCTTTAAGCTCTGCCAACTCCTTCGGTTCCATTCTATAAGGAGCAATGGACACTGGAGCTGTCCCGGGCAAAAGCTCAGTACCAAATTCTACTTCCCGATCTGGGGGTATACCAGGAAGTTCATCGGGAAATACATCTAGAAATTCCTTCACCGTTCTCACATTATCCACTGATAACTCTTTGGCATCCAAAGCACAAATAAGAGCTAGGAATGCTCCATACCCTTTCCGGACCAACTTTTCTGCCTTTAACGCAGATACCACATTTGCCAAGTAATTCCTTCGTTCACCAATCATTATTACTTCTTTATCACCCGAAGTTCTTATTGACATCCGTTTTTTAGCACAATCCAAATGCGCCCGATGCTTAACCAACCAATCCATGCCTAGAATGAGATCGAACTCGCCGAAAGGCAATTCCATTAAATTCGCCAAAAATATTTGTTCTTGAATTTCTAAGGGCACGTCTCTAAACAATTTATTTACAATTACTGACTGTCCTAAAGGACTAATTATCGTCATATCACTATCGGTAATTTCAATTTCTAGATTCAAGTTTCCAGATATGGCGCTAGCAATATACGAGTAGGTAGAACCAATATCTATCAAGGCAGTAACAGGTACATCAAAGATGAAGAACGTACCAATTATTACATCAGGTGCATTGCCATCCTCGCGACGTCTAACTGCATAGACCAATCCTGGTTGTCTTGCATCCGTGTTACCTCTAGAACCATTACCTCGACTCGGTGCACCTTAACCACATCCAGCCCCATTACCACCACGACCTGGTCCACGGCCTCTCAGTGGCTGCTGAGTTCCTCTTGCCGACTGTGCATCAGTGATACGAACTTCCTGAGTCGTATCCATACGTCGAGGGCAATTTCTATATTGATGATCCATAGAACCACATTTATAATAAGCACCCATTTTTCTCTAGCACTCTCCGGAATGCCTTTTCCCACATTCAGTACAATCTCGACTCTGATTAATAGCTACAGGTGCTCTACCTTGAGCTGGTTCATCATTCCAAGGCCTCTTCAGAAACCTTTTTGAAGAACCCGAATACTTTATATCCCTCTTGCCTCTAACTCTTTCTCGATTTTGACGTTCTGAGCTCTTAGCCTCTTTGGCTATCTTGGTTTTCTCCACAAGCGCGATAAAAGTTCTAACTTGTTGTGGGGCTATCAAAACCCGCAACTCATCATTCAACCCATCCTCAAAGTGTACACAACGCTCATGATCCGTTGACACTATTGTTCGAGCATAGCAACTCAAGCGTAAAAACTCAACCTCATACGCTGCCACTGTCTTATTTCCTTGAATTAGATTCAAAAATTCCTTCCTTCGGGCATCCACATAACTTGTTCCTACATATTTCCCTTGAAAGGCAGCTTTGAAGAATTCCCAAGTAATCAATACAGCCTCGATGCCTTCTCGAATAGTAAGCCACCATTGATACGCCTCGTCTCTTAGCAAAGACACGGCTCCTCTCAGTTTCTGCTCGACGGTGCATTCCAGATCATCCATAATCTGCTCCACGGCTTTGAGCCAATATTCGCCACATTAGGAGCTACACCGGAGACACCTCTAAAAACTTCTGCACCATTAGACTTGAGTCGTTCCGATATCGACCCACGAGCTGTTGGCCCAGCTCTAGTTCCAGCGACCCTTTCAAGGATTCACACATTGCTTACGTCAAAGCATTATCTTCTTCCATATGATCATGTGATCCCGTCTCACTCTCAAGTGACGCAGGTGCATCCATTTCTGGCATATGACCCGATACTTCAGTTGTACCTCTAACACCTCGTCCTCCACCACAACCACGTCTACCACGTCTACGACCACGTCCTCTAGTGCTCATAATGACTAATTCGATTTAATCTGATTAAAAATTTTATGAATCAGAATACTATTTCAGTGTTTATTAACGATATTTTATGAGATTTAAGAGATTAAGTTGTTTTTCGCAATCACATCCTATAGTCTCAATCTCTACGATTTTCAACATCTAAAACTAGAAGTTCTAGAGTGTTCCTATGATCATATCATCATAATAATCATTCAGTAATGAATACTTACTTGGCTTGGTGCCGGATGCTTGTGATGCCATACTAACTTTAAAACATAATTAAAATAATTTCATATAGAAGTTATTTGTTGAACCCAACCACAGCCGAGTTTTGAAACTAGTTCTGATACCATTTAATTGTAACACCCCAAACAAGGTCTATGCGTCAAGACGAGATTTGGTTTGTCACACAGATCGAACATCCTTTTTATTCTCTAATGATTTAAGTAAAAATAGTTCTACAAAACCTCTTGAAGTTGAAGTTTAGTAAAAACCAAGAAAATGATTTGAAAATCAATGAATTTAAGAAACATTTGTTGAAATTTTTATCATTTAGTATCCAACTATTAAAACCTTAAAAGAGTTTAAAAGAATTTTGAAAATAGTTATAGAATCTCATATGTTAAAAAACAAAGAATTTTAAAGAATCATTATAGGATTAACAAAGGCCCATATTAAATATCTAAAAGTTTAAAATTTAAATTCATCCACACATAAAATAAAATCCATAAAATCTTAATAAAGGCCTTATTACATCATATCCAAAATAGTAATTTAAAGAAAGCTCTTAATAAAAGTTCATAGTTTATAAAACCCATGTTTGCGAGATGGCCTTCACGAAGTCATCCTCGGCCAAGTCTACATCAATTGCCATTACGAGATGGAAAATTTAAGGAGTGAGTTACTCAGAACTCAGTGTATAACTCACTTACTATATCCACTGGGCCAGATCATCAAGTCATTATTTTTGGGCTTGAGCCCATCAACGGATTTAACAATATAATAAATGAAATGCATGCAAAAATGAAATTTCCCAACCAACCTAATTTCCATCCGCTACACACCACCCGTACCAACCATCACACCTGTGGGGATCAAGTCAACCCACCCCGCCAACACACCAATCATAGGCATTAAGCCATTTTTAATAAGGTTGTGGTGCACCACAGAACTAGATTGTGACAAAGTCACCGAACTAGATTGTGGCAAAGTCACCGAACTAGAGGCATTAAGCCATTGAAATATTTGTGGCAGAGCCACCGAACTAGATTTTGGCAACATGCCTTTCTTCTCTTCATCATTTTTCCCAACCCATGCAAAAATGTATGCATAACAGTCTATATCCATATGATAATTTAGCAAAAAGCCCAAAATACATGTGAGGCAATATTTTAAGTTTTTATTATGGCCCATAATACAAAATATTATTTAACCCATTAGAAATCTAGAAATTTTGGCCCATATATCGATCTAGCAGATTTTTCGGCCCATTTAACGATCTAGCATATTTTTGGCCCATTTAACGATCTAGCAAATTTTTCGGCCCATTTAACGATCTAGTAGATTTTTTAGCCCATTTAACGATCTAGCAGATTTTTCAGCCCATTTAACGATCTAGCAGATTTTTCGGCCCATTTAACGATCTAGCAGAGTTTTTGGCCCATTAACGATCTAGCAGATTTTTTGGCCCATTTAACGATCTAGCAGATTTTTTGGCCCGTTTAACGATCTAGCAGATTTTTCGTGATTTTCACAACTTTAACAGTTTTCATGTATTTACACTAAAGTATTAATTATTACGCATTTTTTCGATTTTGTCATCTTTATGATTTTTCCCAATACTTATGGTATAGCATCTAACCCGAGATAAGTGTGAAGTTACACACCTGGTAATCGTGAGAACTAGACTTTCCCGCTCGTCAATACCTAAACGCAACATGATAAATTAGAACACTATTATTAAATAAAACTACACTATTGATAAACGATCTAAATCTTTACCCTCAGAATTTCGAACCACTTCTATTTGCGGTTTCTCCCCGATTGTTGATTCATTACCCGATGAGAATCCACGAACAAACAAAGGTTCGGGAGTACGAATGACTTCAAACAACTGGTTCTCCTCGGATGAGGGTCCGCAACCCGGTGGAAAATCTCATATTCTCGAAATAGCCCTTCGTTTATACTTAAGGGGATTAGCAGAACCACCCCACTTTTGAACACTATTCACTACCCTTTTCTGCCCTATTTTGATTGTCTCTAATGACATAAGATCATTAGTCCAACTAATAACTATCGAAATATGACTAACGATTTTTAAAGCGAGATTGGCTTACCACACTTATCCTTGTTCCACAAGATGACAATCAAGCGATAACGTCCCCTAAAACAAAATCGATTAATAACCATATATACCAATATGACGAGTAATATGAGAATACTTGAATAAACTCCTTACCTTAACTCTTAAGATCGATTCCAATGATTCTTGATACTCAAGAACACTTGAGTTTCTACCCTCCAAAATCACTCTATTGTCCACCGTTGAAAAAATAATTGAGAAGAACACTTATGTATAATGGAAGATTTGGCTATGAATAAACAAAGAAAAGGAAAAATGGTTTGGCAATAGAGCAATCTAGCATTCAGCCATGAGAGAAGATAATAAAGAAAATTTAGTTGAGAAGAAAGTAAAAGGATGAAAGATGGAGATGATGATGATTCGGTTTTTCAAGAGAGAAAAGAGAAAGAAAAGAGTTGAGTTTAAGAGCAATATGCATTCGGCATTGGGGAGGAAAAAGAGAAAAAGAATGGCCTTCTTTCTTTTTGTGTTGATAGTTTCGGCACTAGGAAAAAAATGACTAGGATGATTAGCAAAGAAATGACCAAATGGTCAAAAAGAAAGAATGGTAAAAAGATGCAATTGTTTCCTCAAGGCTTAAGGTATATTTGGCTAAGAAGAGAGCAAATTTTTGAGAAAAAGTGTGATAAGAAGACACCAATTGACCAAAAAGAAAATGCTCCTCCAACACCCAAACCTACCAAGCCAATCAACAAAAACCAGCCATCCCCCTAGCCCCTTATGCCGTCCACATACATGGTCAAAAGGCCATTAGAAAGTTTCCAAAACATCAACCTATTTTCTAGCCTTATCATCCTCCATTTTCCTTAAGTTTGAGAAACATTATCCCCCAAATCAAGCAATTCTATCCCTTAACTCAAGCTTACCATAACCTTAAGTCTTCTTACCAAAAAAAATAATCCAACTCATCCTAATTCTTATCCATGATCGACACATGCTAGGATAAAGCAAAAATAAAAACTCCCAAATTGCATGCTAGGAGATTCGAACCTCTCCCCTCAAGTCCAACTTATGGTGCCATCACCACTTTGCCAATTGCTCATCTTATGCCATCTTAAGACACTTAAATTTACTTAAGCTTCAAGGTCACCTGTTTTCTATACACTAAAGCACTCTTTACTAAAATTTATTCTAATTCCAAGTAAACCTGAGCCTTCTCAAGACTATATTTAGCACATACCCGAGCTAACACCAAGCAACATTTTGATACTAAAATTTTTAGGATGTTACAGGTTAGGGGTATTACACAGCCCGTGTCTGAACCCGTGTAACTCTCTGACTTGGGTCACACGGCCAACACACATTTCTGTGTGGCTAGCCCGTGTGCCCTACAAATGACCATACACTCCCATGTGCCAGGTAGTGTGCTAGGGAGAGGCTAAACAAGCTTTTTTTCCAAATAATGCATGAGTGGTTCATGAAGTTCGTTTGGACGAATCCGACTACTCAATAACCTCCACCACTACCTATTCCTCAAAAAATCCCTGTTGTTCCTCAAGTTATAGATCTGATACGGTTGAACAAGCTGCCAGTAGATGAGATTCTTAAATATGAGGCTGAAGAGTTTTTAGGCTACTGTTGATGATGATGGTGAGAGAGCTGAGTTATGGCTTGAAAATACGATTCGAGTATTCGATGAATTGTCTTGTACTCCTTAAATGTGATGTATCTTTGCTAGAGACACCGCGCATCAATGGTGGAACACGTTGATATCTATCGTTCTGAAAGAACGGGTTACTTGGGAGTTCTTTCAATTAGAATTCTAAAGAAATACATCAATCAAAGATTTCTCGATCAAAGGCACAAAGAGTTTCTAGAATTAAGACAAGACCGAATGACTGTAATCGAGTATGAAAAAGAATTTGTACAGTTGAGTAAGTATGCCAGGGAGCATGTTTCTACTGAAGAGATTATGTCTAAGCGGTTTGTTGACGGGTTGAACGAAGATATAAAACTGCTAGTTGGATTCTAGAGTTGAAAGAATTTGTCAATTTGGTTGAAAGGGCTTGTAAAGCCGAAGGTCTTAGCAAAGAAAAGAGAAAAGCAAATTCAAAAAAGTTAGAGACTCGAGAAAAAGATCGATGAGTAAGTCGTATCATTCTTTATCAAAGAAATCCAGAGATTTGTACGCTCGCTCAAATGCTTCAAAGGAATATTCAAATAGAGATCATAGAAAATAATACTCAGGTTTTAAAGCTCAAGCTACATTAGTATCTAGTGTTGGCAGTGTGAGAGATAACAAACCCGAGTGTTAGCAGTGTAGAAGATGACATTTTGGAGAATGTTGGAGTAAAAGTAATAAAGCTTGTTACAAATGTGGTTTGCTAGATCACTTCATCTGAGATTGCCCTGAGCTAGATGAGAAAGATAAATTTCAAAATGTGACACCAAGTAACACGTCGAATAAAGGTAGACCACTTAGAATTGCCAAAAATGTAAGTGGTAGTAAAGGGGCAACAATGGTTCATGTAACAGTCTGGTTTATACCCTAGTCAGAACAGTGGTTTTGGGACCACGAATTCGAGTCTGAATAATATTTTAATATTATTTTATGTGTCGTTGATATGTGACTAAGCATGTGGTAAATTTTCGTAAGCGAATTTGTCTGTTCGTGTGTTTAATTTGAACAAAAGATTGATTTTCATTAAATGTGAAAGTTGTATGCTATTTGTTAAGTACCAAAGTGTTATGGCTTTTGAATATTTGTGGCCTTGTGAGGCAAATATGCCAATATGTATATAGTGGATAGACAAAGGTCAAATATGCCCTTGATAAATATATGTGTTTCTTTTTATTATGAAAGGTTATTTTTGTACATTAATAATGTATTTCATGTTTAATAAAATCAATTGAAAGCCGTGTTCATCTTTTGTTCTTATGATCGAAAATAAGAAAAAGAAAACAAGGGTTTGAGCTTTGCATATTCGGCTACTTACAAGCCAAATTCAAGGAATGTTTTTAGTCGGTTTTCTATACTTTTTACATTTTTGCAATCGTTGCTTAGCCTACTATCAAGCCCATGTCTCAATTTTGTGTACTGATGATGTTTGTGAGATATGCCATTGATGATATGTTGAGCTTTGTGATGAGTTTGGTTGTTAAATGAAAGATTTGAGCTAGATGAACATATTTTGTTCTTGAATTTTTGATGAATTTAGCTAATTAGGGCTAAACTGAGAAAATAGTAACTTGAGGGAGTAAATTGCAAATTTTATGGAAAATATGGGCTTGTATGAGATGTAGGAACATTCGGCGGGGCATAAGTATTGGTTGATTTTATGAATTTGATGTTTTGAGAAAAATGGACTAAATTGATAAATTGTGCAAGTATAAGGGTTAAATTGCAAATAGCCCTAAATATATGTGTATAGATTGAAATGAATGAATTGGTGAATAAAAAGGGTTAATTCTGAATATGTTTAGATCAAGAACCGATGAAAACGGACTTAGATCGCGGGAAAGTGAAAGTAACCGAGTAACTATTTCCATTCTGATAGATCGAATTCAAGGTAAAATCGAATCCAAGGTAAGTCAATATGCAAATAAACGTACTTGTATGAAATTGTAAATGCTCATATGACTAATAATGATAATGAATGTTTATGAGAGGTTGTGCATATGAATTACGAGATAAGGTCGATATATCGATAATGTTTGAGAAGTCCCGTACGAACCTAGGAATAGATAGGATTAGCTATGTCATGACATAGGTTTCTGTTCTATTTTATCATGTAAGACCACGTTAGGGATGTTGGCATTGATTTGAGATTTCGTGTAAGTCCACGTCTGAGACGTTGGCATTGATATGATTTTTACATGTAAGACCACGTCTGGGACGTTGGCATCGATATGAGCTTTAAGTGTAAGACCATATTTGGGACGTTGGCATCGATATGAGCTTTACGTGTAAGACCACGTCTGGGATGTTGGCATCGATATGAGCTTTACGTATAAGACCATATCTGGGACATCGACATCATATTTATTCGTGTAAGACGCTGTCTGGGACAGTGGCATCGATATCTAGGTGCATGTAAGACCTTGTCGGGACGTTGGCATTGTACGATTATTTCGAGCTTTCTGAGTATCTTACTAGATTTCTAATGGTTCAACGGGAAAATCTGTGATACAAATTGAAAATTTGAGCTATGATAAATTAAGTGAATGAATATCCATTTCAAGTACGTTGTTTATACACTAATTGTGTATACAAGGTAAGTATCTATGTGATCATACTATGATGTTATGTATATGTCATTGATAATACGATATGTAAAGTTTTGAGTAGAAGAATTATGTGCATATATGGTATGTGAATTGGATATATGGTAACTTATGCTAAGCAAATGAGCTTAAGAAAGAATGAGGTAATTTTTGTCATGAGAACCATATTGCTCATCTTATTAATTCGGTTATGTGCAATTCATGCTAAGTTTATTTGTATTATGATTTACTAAGCTTTTGAAAAGCTTACTCTATGTGTGTTTTCTCTGTTTTATAGGTCGTCTAAGCTACTGAAGGCTCGGGACCATCGAGGATCGTCATCACACTACTAAACTCATTTTGGTACACTTTGGAAATGTTTATAACTAGATATGGCATGTATAGGCTAGTTTTTTATATAAGTTGATGTATAAACTTGGTATTGAGATGTGGCTAGTTATTAGTTCATATTATGCCTTGATGAATGTCGTATGTGTAGTTGTTTTGGTATGGTTTGATGCTCATGAAATGGTCAAGTTTTTGGGTAAGTACATGAATGAAATAAGCTTTAGTTATATATATGTTTTGTCTTGAAAGTTAACATGAATGAAATAAGTATTGAACGTATAGATTGAATGATTATTTTGGTATGCTTTTGGTAGTCATATGTACGTAAGATGTCTTGGTAAATGTTTCTTGTAGGTATGACCCATTTTGGGTGGCATTTTGGTCTTGCAAATGACCTATAATGTCACACGACCATGGCACACGGGCGTGCCTAGAAGCCATGTGAGAAAGTCAGTATATGGCCTAGTAGTTCACGGCCTTAGCACATGGGGGTGTTGGATAGCCGTGTTGATTTTAGTAGGATCGACCACGGTCAGGGTACACGGGCGTGCTTGGTGGCCGTGGTGAGAAGTCAAGTTCGACCACGGGGAGGACACACGGGTATGTCTAGCAACCGTGGAGGGCACACGGTTTGCTCCCACGGGCGTGTATCCCCTATATTTTATAAAAGTTTTTAAGTTTTTGAGAACTTTTGTATGTGTTTTATTTTAGTCTTGACTCGGTTTATAAGTATGCTTAGAGTCTCGATGACTCATTTAAGGGACATTATGATTGTGATTGATGATGGATTGTTTGAATTTCTGTAAATATTTTCGATCTATTCAATAATGCCTTTAACCCTAATTCGACAATGGTTACAGGTTAGGGGTGTTACATTTGGTTAGTACCAGAGCTACGGTTTAGTCGATTCTCGGACTAACGTAGTGTGTCAAAGTCTAGCTATACATGCCATATATCTGAATTGTTATAGTGTGATGAATCCTGATGTATAAAATGTGATTTTTGTATAGCAATAGATCCCGAAAGAGCTGTAGCTGACGACGTAGAAAGTAATGTGCCCTCTCCCACGCAAAGGACAGCGCCTTCGGATCCGAGACCGGCTACGAGCGGTCAAGAGGTAGAAGCTAAACAAGCTTTCTTCCAGATGATGAGTGAATGGTTCACTCAATTCGTAAGGAATAACCCGACTGTTTTGCAACCCCCGCCCCCGATTAATCCCTCTCAGACATATGATATACCTCCGACTGCAAATTTGAATCTATGGAATATGAAACACCCCAAACCCGACCCACGAGCCTTGACCGGATCTGGTATGTTCCTTGAGTAAAAACTTTTCAAATCTTGTTTGTTGATTTGGAAAATTTGGATGGTTTTGAAGAACATTTGATTTGTGTTGGGTTTAGATTGGAAACGGTGTTGTTTATGTGTCAAAACATTTAAATATTTGTTTACATTTTTAAGAAAATTTATTTAGTCTCAATTTAATAATAACCTCATCATAATAAACCAATTTTAAACACTTACTTAAAATAGTTAATAATAATGGCCATAATTACATCAAAAATAAATCCCGAATAAATTCGAAATACTTAAGTATAGAAAGTCCAAAATAAAATAAACGCTGAACTGAGTATGGCCACCACTAAGCTCCTGCCGACCCAGGTCCATTACTGAGTGTCACCTGAAACATATCCCACAACGGGGTGAGTCAAACGGACTCAGTGTATAACCACCATCATAAGTCTCAACAGTTTAGGCATATCAGTTCATACATGTACATATAGCAGAAATATAGATAATGATGCAATCCCGAACCCAAACCTATATAACCATCTGCTACACATCACCCGTACCAACCATCACACCGTGGGGACTATTAAGTCGACCCTCCATCCGCTACACATCATCGAAGGCAGTCGCTGCAGACGACTTGCACATCGCCCTTATAAATTCATGGCATAGCCACCAGATAATATTTTGTGACATAAGTCACCACATTCAGATTTTGTGACATGAGTCACCACATTCAGATATTATGGTATAAACCACCAGATCACTTCCCCTTTTCATATCACCCATATGCCCCATGTCATACAAATCATGCCAATAGCTTATCTTATGCCTTATTCACATTCACATAGCTTTCACATGTGTGCCATAATGATATTCATAATATTATAACCACAAGTAGTAGTAGGTTAATGTACCTGAGTACTTTGCACCATTGCATGGTACCCTTAGCCACATTTTACATATTCTTATTAACACATTTATTAAAACATTACGATAAATCTATTAAGACTTAGGGTTAGGGCTACACACCTGATTTACTTAACGAGTTCACTGAAATCCCAAAATCCCGATCTAATGCTTTAGATCCTTAGTTCCTACATTCGGCCAATCACTTAGTGTTTTAACAAAAAGCCTTTCGACTAAATAATCAAATCCCGAAGGATTATTGCAACCAAAATCCTTACCTTGCTGCCGATTTGATTACTAATCAAATCTCGAAACTTTTTGATAACTCTTGCAATCGGCTAGACACTAAATCACTTAACTAGTTAGTTTTTGGCTTTTTGAATAAATACGAAATAGATTTGAAACACCAAATATGGCCTTGGCCGAATATCAAGTGTACTTACCTTGCGATTCTAAATCCCGAAAGTGGTTACTTGCTTTGGAGTTGTCGAAATCCCTACTTGTCAATTGTTAGAATCGGCTTTAATACATGGAAACTATGAAGATGGCCCTTGGCTGAATATTCACTTACCTTGTTTGACTAGATCTCGAAATTAACCCTTGCTCTTGATGATGTCGAAATCCCTATAGATATATGTTAGATTCGGTTCAAACACTTAAACACAATAGAATGGCCTTTGGCCTAAAACCACACTCGCTTACCTTAGATCTTGAAATCCCAAAAACCTCCTCCCTTATAGTCGACAATAGTAGAATCCCGAAACCCTCCTTCAGAGTTTCGATGAAAGTACATTAATAGGATTAGTTCTTAAGTTTCGGCTAAAAGAAAAAGAAAGGAAACCGAATAGCATTCTTACTACCAAAATCGACAGCACTCCTTGCCTGACACCACTGAGATATTCGGTTATAGGCTAGATGTTTGATCAATCAGGTTTCGGCTTTTGGTGTTTGGTGAACAATCGGCTATGGCTAGGAAAAGACTTACTTTCGGCTTTTGATTAACGGGGAAGATTGTGAAAAAGAAGGAATAGAATGGTATAGAGGCTTCAATAATGTTTCGGTTTGAGTGAGAGAGAAGAAAAAGAATGATCTTAGAAGAAGAAAAGAAAAGGAAAAGTGTGGGTGAGGCTAATGATGCATTCAGCCTAGGGGATTTTGGTGACCAAATTTTGTCACCCAAGGAGTCCCTTGGCTGGCCAACTCTCCCTCTCTCCATTCAATCCCCCTTTTCACTCTACCTTAGCCGAATCTTTAAGTTTTTAGCCTAATCTACACTTCATCTTTGAAGTGACCTTGTGCCGTCCACTACCTCTCCTCCTTGCAGCAAAATAAAACTCCCATTTGCTTCCCTTGCTGCTCGAACCTAGGCCCTTTTACACGACTTGTGTATGTCACTTCCTAGGGCTTTTAGTGGCGCTTCCTTGCCACTTTGCCAAGCCCATTTCCATGTCCAATTTCCTTATAATTTTTCTTAAGGCCTCATTTGCCTAGCTCCCCCTTAAAGGCTTAAAATACAATATTTCTAAGGCATACATCTACACTCTAAAGTTCTCAAATTTCATAAAACACATTCACCACACACATAGGCATGCTACTTCATACAATTTAAGCAATAATGCACAAGTCCTAATTCCCGGATATTATAGTTCTACCCCCTTAAAATAATTTCGACCTCGAAATTACCTGGCTCAAATAGGTGGGGGTATTACTGTCGCATTGCTTCTTCCGGCTCCCAAGAAGCTTCTTCCGATCCATGGTTACGCCACAACACTTTGACCAGAGGGACCGACTTCCTCTAAAGCACCTTCACATCTCATTCCAGAATCTGAATCGACTCTTCCTCATAGGACAGATCTGGTCTCAGCTCCACCTCTTCAACCGGTATTATATGAGTTGGATCCGATCGGTAGCGACGTAGCATAGAAACATGGAACACGTCGTGCATCTGCTTAAACTCTGGTGGCAACTCTAACTAGTATGCCACTGGTCCAACTTGCTTTAATACCCGATAAGGTCCTATAAACCTTGGGCTTAACTTCCCTTTGCGACCAAATCTCATCACCTTCTTCCAAGGTGAAACTTTGAGAAACACTTGATCTCCCATAGCAAATTCTATGTCCTTCTGTTTGAGATCTGCATACGACTTCTGCCTATCAGATGCCTCCTTCAACTGTGTCCAAATTACCCTAACCTTTTCCTCCGATTTTGCCAGAATTTTCGGACCAAAAATCTGACATTCTCCCAATTTCGTCCAACATGTGGGAGTGCGACACTTCCGTCCATATAGTGCTTCATACGGTGCCATCCAAATACTTGCCTGATAGCTGTTGTTGTACGCAAATTCTGCTAAAGGTAAATATTCTTCCCAACTTCCTCTGAAGTCTATCACACAGCCCCTCAACATATCCTCCAACACTTGATCACTCTGCTCGATCGCCTGTCGATTGTGGATGAAAAGTCTTCAAGTCCAATATGGTGCCTAAAGCTTGATGTAGCGCCTTCCAAAATCGAGATGTGAACCTCGGATCCCCATCCAAGATAATCGACACCGGCACTTCGTGCAACCTCACAATCTCAGCTACATATAACCTTGCCAATTTTTGTAGGAATAGTCAACCCAAGACGGAATGAAATGTCGGACTTTGTCAATCACCCACTATCACCCATACCGAATCCTTCTTAGTAAGCGTAAGGGAAGCCCACTAACGAAGTCCATGGTAATTCTCTCCCACTTCCACTGTGGAATCTATATTGGCTGAAGCAACCCTGACGGAACTTGGTGTTTAGCCTTAACTTGCTGTCACGTTAAGCACTTTCCTACAAATTCGGTAACTTCCCGCTTAAGACCAGGCCACCAAAACTGTTCCCTTAGATCTTTGTACAACTTACTACCTCCAGGATGCATAGCATAATGGCTACTATGCGATTCTCGAAGAATTCTCCACCTTAAATCCTCGTTCTTTGGCATACAGACCTTCCTCTTAAAACACAATACTCCATTGCCATTAATACTATAATCCTTCAACTCCCTGCTCTGCACTTGCCGAAGCTTAGCACTTAGATCATCATCCACCAACTAACCCTCTTTCACCTCATTCAGCCATGTCGGCTTAACTTGCAATTCTGCCAATAATCTTCCATCGTCATACAAGCTAAGATGTGCAAACATCGCCCTCAGATCCAACACTACTTTCTGACTTAGGGCATCTTCCACAACATTCGCCTTGCCCGGGTGATACTCTATGGAACAATCGTAGTCCTTCAATAATTCCACCCACCTTCGCTGTCTCAGGTTCAACTCTTTCTGAGTCAGCAGATACTTAAGGCTTTTGTGGTCTGTGTAGATCACTGACTTCTCTTCATAAAGATAATGCCTCCATACCTTAAGAGCAAAGACCACTGCCGCCAACTCCAAATCGTGCGTCGGGTAGTTAACCTCGTGTGGCCTTAATTGTCGAGACACATAACAACTACCTTCCCGTCTTGCATCAATACGCATCCCAAACCTGTGTGAGAAGCGTCACAATACACCATGAATTCTTTCCTTGCCTCAGGCTGAATTAGAACTGGAGCTTCCGTCAAAACCCTCTTAAGCTTTTCAAAGCTCTCTTGTTGCTTATTTGACCATACAAAAGGTACCTCCTTCCTTAGCAACTTCGTCAAAGGAGTGGCTATTGATGAGAACCCTTCTATAAACCTTCTGTAATAGCCTGCTAAACCCAAGAAGCTATGAACTTTTGCCACAGACTTAGGTGGTTTCCAATCCAACACTGCCTCAATCTTCCGAGGATCCACCCTTATCCCTTCTACAGACACCACATGTCCTAAGAATGTAACTTCCTTCAGCCAAAATTCGCACTTGCTGAACATGGCATATAGCTTTTCCTCCCTTAACACTTGCAACACAACTCGGAGGTGCTCATCATGTTCTTCCTCAGACTTCGAATACACCAAAATATCGTCTATGAACACAACAACGAACCGGTCTAGATAGGGTTGAAAATTGGTTCATCATGTCCATGAACAAGGCTGGGGCGTTTGTCAATCCGAACGACATTACCAAGAACTCATAATGCTCGTACCTTGTCTGGAAAGCTGTCTTATGGATATCAGCCTCCTTCACCTTAAGCTAATGATATCCAGACGTTAGATCTATCTTCAAAAATACTGTAGCCCCCTTAAGCTGATCGAACAAGTCGTCTATTCTTGGCAAAGGGTACTTGTTCTTGATGGTCAGCTTATTCAACTGACGATAATCTATGCACATGCACATAGTTCCATCCTTCTTCTTCACAAACAAGACCGATGCTTCCCATGGAGACACACTGGGTCAGATAAACCCGCGGTCAAGCAACTCTTGGATCTGAGCCTTGAGCTCAACCAACTCTTTTGGTGCCATTCTGTACGGGGCAATTGACACAGGAGCTGTACCCGGTAGCAAGTCAATTCCGAACTCCACCTCCTTGTCCGAGGGTATTCTAGGTAATTCCTCTGGAAAGACATCCACAAATTCTCTTACGGTTCTAACTCCACTAACTCCCCCTTCCTTTGCATCCAACGCACTAACAATGGTCAAAAATACCTTGCACCCTTTCCGAATCATCTTATCAGCCTTTAAAGCAGAAACTATAACAAGTAGTTTCTTCTTTCTCCTATCATAATTATCACCTTATCCTCCAGTGTCCTTAACTCCATTCGCTTAGTCACAATCCAATACAAATTTCGATGTTCCCTAGCTACCCATGCCAAGGATGAGATCAAATTCTCAAAGGATAGCTCCATCAAATAGGCGTGAAATACCACTCCTCAAGCTCTAGAGGTATACTCCAAAATATCTTATTCACCACTACGCTTTGTCCTAATGGGCTCACTACACATCTCCCTATTAGACAATTCAGAGGCTATGCCTAGTGTTTCAACTACTCTACATGCAACATAAGAGTGGGTAGAGCCAACATCTATCAAAGCAATGTAAGGTTTGCCAAATATAAGGTACATACCGGTTATGACATCCGGTGCGTCTCCATCCTCCCTCCAGCGAACTGCATATACCAGACCCGACTATCTTGCCTCTGCATTATTACTACCTCTGCCCGGTGTTCCACGTCCTCTTCTAGCACCATTACCTCTACCAACCGGACCACGGCCCCGCTGAGGCTGCTGTCCACCTCTTCCAGTCAGATTATAGCCCTGACCTGATGGTCGACTCTCGTCTATCTTCATCGGACAGTCCTTAATCATGTGATCCTTAGACCCGCACTTAAAGCATCCTCCCGCTTTCTTCCAACACTCTCCTAGGTGCATTTTCCCACACCGAGCACAAGTACGACATCGCCTCCCACACACAATGACCTCGTGGCCCATCAACTCTAGGCCTCTTTGCACATTCCAGATGACCTGCGATCCAAAGCCTCTCTTACGCCTATTTCGATCCGTGTTCGCCTCACAGAGTCCTTAATTCCTTCACTACCTTAGCCTTATCTACCAACACAAAGAAATTCCGCTCTTGTTATGGGGCTATCAATAACCTCAGATCATCCTCACCGTCCTCAAATCGGACACACCGCCATGTTCGTCGACACAATACCTCGAGCATAATGACTCACTTAGAAATTACGCCCAGATTCATTGTGGACTTATTCCCTAAACCAAATTTCAAAACGCCTTCCTCTACGCATCCACATAACTAGTTCCAATGTACTTCTTCCGATATGCCGCCTTAAAATATTCCTGTAAGATCATCACGCAAAGACCATCCCGAATCGTGAGCCACCATTGATATGACTCATCACGAGTAGCGACACTACCCTTTCAATTTCTCCTCGGAGTCGTCCAAATCGTCCATAATCCGCTCGTCGCCTCTAACCAATACTCACCAGATTACGCCACACACGATACTCCACGTAAAACTCGGCTCCATTGGCTCAAGTCGCCAGTACCGACTTTCGAGCTCCCATGCCTCCACCGCTTCTAGCCACCCTTTCCAGACTCGCAAGATCGCTCGTGATATCGCATCATCCCCGTCTTGATCCTCGATATTTCACATCAGCGGCTAGTATGGTGGCATTTCATTTTTGGACCCTTGTCCGGACCTAACGGGCTCCGACACGGTCATTCGGCCTTTACCACCGCCACGCACGTTACGACCATGTCCCTAGAATTCATGCTTCAGAATCGCGTTTATCTGATTTAAGAATTTTATGAATTAGTTTTATTCCATCGATTTATCACGAATAGTCTTATGTGTAATAGTTCTAAGGAGTAGTTCTTTCAATTCGCATACACACAGCCTCAAATTCATTCACCAATCATGAACTTGCGCTCATTACGTAAAAGTGTTGTAGTTGTTATTTTGTTATTTTCCACTACCTAGGGGTATTTTTGAAATTTTTATCCTATAGGGGTATTTTGGTAATTTTTAAATTACGGTATTTGAAAATTTCACAAAGTAGAGATTTTTGGTATTTTTACAAAATTGAATTACTTGGTAAGAAAATTTCAAGGGTAAAATGGTAATTTTATAAACCGAGGGTATTTTCATAATTTTTTTCAAATCAGGGGCATTTTGATTATTTTTCACAAAATATGGTTCCTGGTGACTTTCAAAATAAGGGTATTTTAGAAATTTTAATTTTGAGGATACTTTGGTAACTTTCCACATTAAGGGTATTTTGGTCATTTGTACAGGTTAGGGGTAATTTGGTCAATTTGTGAATCAAGGGTATTTTGGTCATTTTTTTTAAAAATGAGGGTACTTTTGGAATTTTAAAATCACAATTTGTCTTTAGAATTTCACAAAACAAGGTGACGGGTCTTTTTCGGGTTTTAGTTATTGAGTTTAGCCTGCGACTGAGTCCTCTTGATTAGGGTGAACCGTCACTACGCACCAGGTAGGATTTGAGCGGTGAGGAGGTGAGTCACTAGGACTGATTAAATACCAAGCTCCCACTAAATCCAATCCTAGACATGCGCACAACGGTTGCCAAACCCTTAACTCGGTGACCCAGGAACAGGTTTGTTTGGTTAGACTTTAAGTTTTATGTAACTTGGTGTTGAAGTAGGCTAATCCTAGGGTTTAATTCCTAATTTACTAATCTACGTCCCTATAAGTGCCACATACAAATCACAAAAGAGTTAGGAGTACTTACCTGGTGGATTTCGGGCCGGAGACTTAGGTGCCATGCCAGAAAACCTGCTCATTTCACAAAAATTTTCACAAAATTCATTTGGGCTTGATTTTGAAAATGTTATAGGCTTTAAAACCTAAGGCCAAAAGTTTAAAACTGGGCTCTGATACCAAAACTGAAACACCCCAAACCCAGCCCACGAGCCTTGACTGGATCTGGTATGTTTCTTGAGTAAAAACTCTTCAAATCTTGTTTGTTGATTTGGAAAATTTGGATGGTTTTAAAGAACATTTGATTTGTGTTAGGTTCAGATTGGAAACGATGTTGTTTATGTGTCAAAACATTTAAATGTTTGTTTACATTTTTAAGAAAATTTATTTAGTCTTAATTTAATAATAACCTTATCATAATAAACCAATTTTAAATAATTAATTAAAACAGTTAATAATAATGGCCATAATTACATCAAAAACAAATCCCGAATAAATTCGAAATACTTAAGTATAGAAAGTCCAAAATAAAATAAACGCTAAGCTGAGCATGGCCACCACTAAGCTCCTGCTGACCCGGTCCATTACTGAGTGTCACCTGAAACATATCCCACAACGAGGTGAGTCAAACGGACTCAGTGTATAACCACCATCACTAAGTCCCAACAGTTTAGGCATACCAGTTCATACATGTACATATAGCAAAAATATAGATAATGATGCAATCCCGAACCCAAACCTATATAACCATCCGCTACACATCACCCGTACCAACCATCACACCGTGGGGACTACTAAGTCGACCCTCCATCTGCTACACATCATCGAAGGCGATCGATGCGCATTTACTTGCACATCGCCTTTATAAATTTGTGGCATAGCCACCAGATAATATTTTGTGATGTAAGTCACCACATTCGATTTCGTGACATGAGTCACCACATTCAGATATTGTGGTAATAACCACCAGATCACTTCCCTTTTCATATCACTCATATGCCCCATGTCATACAAATCATGCCAATAGCTTATCTTATGCCTTATTCACATTCACTAGCTTTCACATGTGTGCCATAATAGATATTCATAATATTATAACCACAAGAGTAGTAGGTTAACGTATTCGAGTACTTTGTACCATTGCATGGTACCCTTAGCCACATTTTACATATTCTTATTAACACATTTATTAAAACATTACCATAAATCTATTAAGACTTAGGGTTAGGGCTACACACCGATTTACTTAACGAGTTCATCGAAATCTCAAAAATCTCGATCTAATGCTTTAGATCCTTAGTTCCTACATTCTACCAATCACTTAGTGTTTTAGCAAAAGCCTTTCGCTAAATAATCAAATCTCAAGGATTATTGCAACCAAAATCCTTACCTTGCTGCCAATTTGATTACTAATCAAATCTCGAAACTTTGTGATAACTCTTGCAATCGGCTAGACACTAAATCGATACATCGCCTCGGGAGAGTCGAAATGTATGCTAATTGCCCAATCGCTCACGAGGAGGGATTCACCTTTGAAAATAATTGGAAAATATGGATGAGTTTGCAAAGCTTTAATTGAATAGTAGATGGTTCGATTTGATAGAAAGAGATAATAAAAAATAAATTAGATAAAAGGATAATTTGATGGAGTCGATGAAGGAACTTAAACAAAGAATCGATTCAACACTAAGAAGTGTCACCCCGGTTCTATGTTGTTTAAGGTGGAAAATGGAATCAAGGTGGACCACGACCCGTTATCTAGGTAGATAAGAACCGATGGTATAATGGGATGAAAAGAACAAGTCTAGACGCCACAAGCAACTTGATAAGTCTAGAAAACTTGCACGAAATTGAAAAGGAGACTAGCTCACTTGATGAACAAAAGTTCATATGTTTTAATTCAAGATTAACCTCCTTACAAATGAGAAATAACATAGTATTTATAGCCAACTAATAGCTAACCTAATGGTCATCTAAATACCTTAAAAGCTAAGTAAAATTAGACTAAATTAAGCTAGAAAAGTCTAGAATAAAGTCCTTTGGCTTGATTGGCTAGGTTGGCCTAATATGGCCCTTGGTATACTTGCAAGTTCTACTGAATGTGGGAGGGAAGAATCACCTTCTAGATGTATGGGCAGATCTTGTATGTGCATTGGTTGGCGAACATGGGCATTAGGAAGTTTAAAGAACATTACGTTCGGCTTTGGAAAGGAATAGCCATGCAAATGTCTTAAATGTCGTTTCCCATGCATGGAGAGACATTCCAAAGACATAATTAAATTCGCTCTCTCCCTTGTCTTTTGTTTTCATGAAGCATCTTGAAAATTGAAGCAGTTAGTCTCCTTTATTGTCGTTCACGCATGGAGGAGCAAGTAACCAAGAAGCCTTTAATGTCGCTTCCCTTTTGTCATTCACGAAGCAATTGTTCCTTTTAGTCATTGGTATGCGAAAATATCAACTTGAATGCATGTGTGTATTCAGCTCCTTTATGATTGGCGAATGGCCATTTTGGGCACTCCAAACGTCAAACCTTTTGTAGTTCACGAGATGCTCCTTAACTCCCTTTTCCAAGAAACTCAATAAATCTATGTGACTTCTTTTAAAGGTGTTTTGAAGAGTCTAAATGTCACCCCTTGTCCAAAGATGCCATTAAATGTCATTCAAACTTTGTACCCATCCTTTAATTTGGCCAAAAGTGCAGCACATTAATAATGCTTTTGTTGAACACTTAAAAGAAGCTTTGAAGTGAACAATCAGCCTTTAATTCGTCCATTCATGCTCCAACATCAAATAAATGATGTTCCAAGCATCGCAACTCATAATGGCGCCCCATGTATATTTCCAACATCTCCTTTAATGCTTTGGAGAATTTCGTTTGAACCTAAAAAGGAGATGAATTTGTATTAAATCACTTCAATTCAATTTGAAAACAATTAAATGCATGCTATGAACACATTAATGGACGTTGGGAATTGGAATCAACAAATTAAGGCATTTAAAAGTCATCCCATGCATGCACCAAAGACGTTATTAAATAAAGATTCACTTGTCAATGTTGTCCCCTCAATGGACGGTAGTAGACAAAGAGGCACGCTAGGGAGCACAAAAGGTAGCCACCCATGTCCCTTGCATGCTCCCAAGGCTCCTTTAGTGTGCTTGCCCCATGCTTTAAATGCATGTCCCAAAAACACCTACAAGTAATAAATTTCGGCACATTAAATCCCATGCACATTAAAACACCATTTAACACATGTTTTAAGTGAACACATTAATTAAAGGTTGGTCAAGGCTTATATTAAATTCAATGAGTTTTAACGCATATGAATATATTAATAGCACTCATTAATATAAAACTTATTTAATCTTTAATAATTAAATGACCAGATTTATTTAGTTAATTAACTTAAGCTAATTTTAACTAACTAAAACTACTTCAATTTATTTAAAGCATTAATTTAACGAATCAGCTCAAAGAGCTGGGGCGAGCTCAAGTGAGCTCAAATCGAGCCCAAATAGTCTGGCTCAATTTAAAAGTACATGCAGATGCACACAAGCTCCCTAAGACTTGGAACTTTGAATTTCAGAGGTGCCCAAGCGTGTCGTATCAAAATCACTTAACTAGTTAGTTTTTGGCTTTTTGAATAAATACGAAATAGATCTGAAACACCAAATATGGCCTTCGCCAAATATCATGTGTACTTACCTTGCGATTCTAAATCCCGAAAGTGGTTATTTGCTTTGGAGTTGTCGAAATCCCTACTTGTCAATTGTTAGAATCGGCTTTAATGCATGGAAACTATGAAGATGGCCCTTGGCCGAATATTCACTTACCTTGTTTCACTAGATCCAAAAATTAACCCTTGCTCTTGATGATGCCTAAATCCCTATAGATATATGTTAGATTCGGTTCTAACACTTAAACACAATAGAATGGCCTTTGGCCTAAAATCACACTCGCTTACCTTAGATCTTGAAATCTCGAAAACCTCCTCCCTTGTAGTCGACAATAGCAGAATCCCAAAACCCTCCTTCAGAGTTTTGGCCAAAGTACATTAATAGGATTAGTTCTTAAGTTTTGGCTAAAAGAAAAAAAAAGGAAATCGAATAGCATTTGATCTTACCCTTATTACCGAAATCGACAGCACTCCTTGCCTGACACCACTGAGATATTCGGCTATAGGCTAGATGTTTGATCAATCAGGTTTCGGCTTTTGGTGTTTGGTGAACAATCGGCTATGGCTAGGAAAAGACTTACTTTTGGCTTTTGATTAACGGGGAAGATTGTGAAAAAAGAAGGAATAGAATGGTATAGAGGCTTCAATAATGTTTCGGTTTGAGTGAGAGAGAAGAAAAAGAATGATCTTAGAAGAAGAAAAGAAAAGGAAAAGTGTGGGTGAGGCTAATGATGCATTCGGCCTAGAGGATTTTGGTGACCGAATTTTGTCACCCAAGGAGTCCCTTGGCCGGCCAACTCCCCCTCTCTCCATTCAATCTCCCTTTTCACTCTACCTTAGCTGAATCTTTAAGTTTTTAGCCTGATCTACACTTCATCTTTAAAGTGTCCTTGTGCCGTCCACTACCTCTCCTCCTTGCAGCAAAATAAAACTCCCATTTGCTTCCCTTGCTGCTCGAACTTAGGCCCTTTTACACAGCTTGTGGTTCACTTCCTAGGGCTTTTAGTGGCGCTTCCTTGCCACTTTGCCAAGCCCATTTCCATGTCCAAGTTCCCTTATAATTTTTCTTAAGGCCTCATTTGCCTAGCTCCCCCTTAAAGGCTTAAAATATAATATTTCTAAGGCATACATCTACACTCTAAAGTTCTCAAATTTCATAAAACACATTCACCACACACATAGGCATGCTACTTCATACAATTTAAGCAATAATGCACAAGCCTTAATTCCCGAATATTACAGAATAAGCCTCCGATTGACAAGATTCGTAAGTATGGGGCCAAAAAATTTTGGGCTACTAATGATGATAATGCTGAAAAGGCTAAGTTCTGGATTGAAAATACTATCCGGGTATTTGATGAAATGTCTCTGACTCTGGAAGAATGCATAAAGTGTGTTGTATCATTACTTTGAGAGGCAGCTTATCAATGGTGGAAAACCATAATTTCTATTATTTTGAAAGAACGAGTTACATGGGATTTCTTTTAGATTGAGTTTTGGAAGAAATATATCAGTGAAAGATTCATCGATCAGAAACGAAAGGAATTTCTAGAACTTAAACAGGGCCGAATATTATTTTTGAGTATGAACGAGAGTTTGTGCGATTAAGTCAGTATGCTCGAGAGTGTATATCATCTGAAGCTATAATGTGCAAAAGATTTGAAGATGATCTTAATGAATATATTCATTTATTAGTCGGGATCTTAAAAATAAAGGAGTTGTTGTACTCGTCAATCGAGCATGTAACTGAAGCACTCGGGAAAGATAAAAGAAAAGCTGAGTCTAAAGCTCAAGATATGAGAAAGAGATATCCAAGCAAGTCATTTCAGTCTGCTTCGAAGAGATTCAGAGATGACCAAAGTCATTCAAGAGACAATGTTGGACATTCAAATAGAAATCGAGCTAGATCGCAAATAAATTCCAAAACTCCAGCAACTTCAGTGGCAAGTGTTGGTAATGTCCAGACTGAGAGACCTGAATGTAAACATTGTGGAAAAAGGCATCCAGAAAGCTGTAGATTAAATGACAGAGCTTGCTTAGATGTGGATCACTTGATCATTTATCCGTGATTATCTTCAATTTGTCGAGCCAGAGATTGTTTAGAATCTGAGACCCGATAATGCACCTGTGAGAGGTAGACCTTCTAAGAATGTGAGAAATGTCAGTGGTAGTCAGAGAACTACGAGAGACACTATTGCAAGATCTAAAGCTAGAGCACCTGCCAGAGAGTATGCTATTTGAGCTCGTGAGGAAGCTTCATCACCTGATGTTATAACGGGTACTTTTACACTTTATGATACTTCTGTGATTGCATTAATAGACCCTGGTTCTACGCATTCGTATATATGCATGAATTTAGTATTCAGTAAGACTTTTCCTGTAGAGCCTACTGAGTTTGCCATAAAAGTATCGAACCCCTTAAGTAAAAGTGTTTTGGTTGATAAAGTATGTAAGAATTGTTCGTTAATGTTTCGAGATTTTGTTTCCCTGCTGATTTGATGCTTTTGCCATTTGATGAGTTTGATATTATTTTGGGTAAGGACTGGTTGTCTTTGCATGATGCTATTGTGAACTGCAAAAGAAAGACTATAGATTTAAGATGTCTGATTAATGAAATTGTGCTAGTTGAGTCTAATGATTTGAATGGATTGCCTGCTGTGATATCGGTATTGAAAGCTCAGAGTTATGTGAAAAAGGGATATGAGGCATATTTTTCTTATGTAATTGATTCGAAAATGTCTGAAAGGAAAATTGAGTCAAGACTCTATTGTCTCATGAAGTTTTCGATGTGTTTCCTGAAGAGTTACCGGGTTTACCTCCGATTTGGGAAGTTGAATTTAGTATTGAATTGTTGCCTGGTACTGCACCTATTTCGATAGCTCCGTATAGAATGGCACCAACTGAGTTGAAAGAGTTAAAGTCACAGTTGTAAGAATTGACCGATAGAGGGTTTGCTAGACCGAGTTTTTCACCTTGGGGTGCTTCTGTTCTGTTTGTGAAAAAGAAAGATGGTACGATAAGAATGTGCATCGATTATCGATAGTTGAATAAGGTGACCATAAAGAATAAATATCTGTTGCCCAGAATTGATGATTTATTTGATCAGTTAAAAGGAGCTACTGTATTTTCAAAGATTGACCTGAGATCAGGATACTATCAATTGAGAGTGAAAGATTCAGATATACCTAAAACTACTTTTATTATGAGGTACGAGCATTATGAGTTTTTAGTTATGCCATTTGGATACCAATGCTGTAACACCCCAAACCCGGTCTAGACGTTACGACCAGATCTGGAATGTCACAGGAAAAAGTTGTAAAAACGAATTTTAAAATCTTAAAAAAATACCGTAAGTTTGAAAATTTTCATCTAGGGTGATGTTTTGAAAACAGTGGTTTGTAGTTTAAGAAAAATTCCCGAATTGAGTTAAAATGATCATTTGTTATCTTTGTTGGCACTTGAGAGAAAACGGTTATTTTATGTTACTTATGTTTTGAAAATTTCATCTTAACTTTCATATTAAAATATAATAATGTCATATCTTAAATGAATAAGAAATAAGGAAACCAAATATTAACTTAGAAGGCCTTATTACATAACAAAATCCCTAATTAAAATAATTTGTAGAAAGGAAATGAGTTTACGAGAGGAAACATTTTATGGCCTCCATGAGTCCGCCTTGGCTCCCAAATCCACGATCTACTGATTACCTGCAAAATTAAGCAGAGGGGTGAGTCACCACGACTCAGTGTGTAAATCCTCTTATGACACATAAATGGCCTCAAGCCCATATTCGTACATTAGCCTTAGCCCACTCAACATAGCATACACAAATATGGATGTAATGTGTCCCAACCCAACCTAACTTTTCGTCCTCTACACACCACCCGTACCAGCCCATCACACTGTGGGGATTTCTACAATCAACCCTCCATCCACTACACACCTCATATGTGGCACCAAGCCACTCATGGTTCCAGACCACCGTGATACTAGATCACCGTGATAGAGTCACTATTAACATATGTGGGGCCAACCTACCGTGGTATCAAACCACCATGACAATCCCTGATGAATGTATGTGGGGCCAACCCACTGTGGTACCAAACCACTGGGACGAGTCACCGAATCATAGATATATATACGTGGTATTAAACCACCGTGGCACCAAGCCACCGAGACATGGTCATCGAATCGATATATGTGGGCCAACCCACTTGTGGTACCAAACCACCGTGATGCCTTTAACACTTCCCCTTTCGCATTATAACCCAACCCATGCAGAACATACAAATCAAATAAATGCACCTGCTCTCATCATAGTGATAGATTACAGCATACATTTTCATACCCATTAATAGAGCGTTATAGTCACTTACCTGGTATCCCCAACTTTACCCACAAGGTTATAACGACTTCCTATTCAGTCACTTTGGCTTTTCAGCCAAACAGTTAATAACACATATGAATAACAGAGTGTGAATATTTTACACACAATCACGCTAATCAACCCCTAAGGGTATTACGGTAATTTTACCCACTGAGGGTATTCTAGTAATTTACCTACCAATGGTAATTTGGTAGTTTCGCAACCCAGGGGTATTTCGATAATTTTGTAAACTGGGGGTATTTCAGTAATTTTGCAAACCAGAGGTATTCGATAATTTTACAAACCAGGGGTATTTCGATAATTTTGCAAACCAGGGGTATTTTGGTAATTTCACAAACCAGGGGTATTTTGGTAATTTTATAAACTAAGGGTATTTTAGTAATTTTTTAATTAGGGTATTTCAGTAATTTTACAAACCAAGGGTATTTTGATCATTGTACAAATTAGGGTATTAACGACCTAACAGAAGGTCCACTTTCGCCTCGAACGACTCAAGTATTCTAAATAGAGATAATGATGCGAATGGGCCTAAGGCCCATTCTCGACCCAAGTAGGCCCACACACTCGTGTGGCCTATTCAGCCCAAACCTAGCCACATATATGAGATTCACATAGTCTAGTTCACTATCTACTACTCAATCATACAATTTAAACATATGGGCCCCTGAGCCCATTGGGCCCACTTGGCCCCTTTCGGGCCATCATGGCCCAATAGCCCATACCCACAAGAATACTCATGGTGGCCTCGACTATAGCGTCGAAGCTTCCACACATGCACTCGCACGCTCGTGTGGTTACCATTGTCGTGTCACCTACATTTCGGCATTTGCCGCTCTATTGCTAGAGTAGAGAGAAGTACACACCTAATAGGAGTTTGAAGCTGCTAAATCGTGCTCCGAGCACTCCTATGCCCAACGCCAACCAGGTATGCTCCTTTTCGTCCTAGGCAGCTCATATATAGCTAGCTTCTCACCTTCCTTCTTTGTATCTTTTTGATGTGGGATCCCTCCGTCAGTAGAGTTTAAATCCAACTCAAACTCTTCCCGTCCAATTCACAAAATAAATACTTCCTTGGTTGTCATGAGATTCGAACCCAGGCTCCATTGTAGCATAATCCACGTGATCGTGTTAAACAGTCGAGCTTTAATATTTATAAAAAGAATGATCAAACCTGTAGACTAACTATGACAATGATAGAGGCAAGAGCACCTATCGAACAGTAGTATAGTTTAGGCAAGAATATCTTATCGAACCCAAGGGAACCTAAAAGTACTACTACTCACTTTCTTTCGATTATTTAGCCTGAAATACGGAGTGACTAGATTATTAAACTAATGAAATACTTAGACTAAATGCAAAGACAAAAGAATGAATTGGAGAAAGACTTTAGGAATACTCAGTTGATGAAGACGATACCCTCAGGAAGAATCCACTTATGACTTCACTTATTATTTATTCCCCAAACCATATGATTTCTTGATTTAGCTTGATCCGTGAGACTCCCTAACCTATGTTAAACCCTCTCTCGAGGCGAATAATGTCTAACCTTAGGTTAATTAGTGGAACTCTCGTTCTCTTATAATAACCCCCTAAGAAAGTAGTAAATCGATCAATGGATTCCTATATTAGGTTTCACCCTAATCCGAGAAAATCTCGTAACCCTATCTCTAGGTGCCTGATCAACTCTGCTTAATTATGCTAGATCTACTCTTAGGTAGGGTCTATTCCTCCACCTAAGCACATCGAATTAAATTAAGCAACATAATTAAAAACAAACTAAGTGCTTATCATATAATTTAGAAATCAAATAACAAAATCCATCATAGGTTTCATCCCCTTTTTGGTATCTGAAGGGTTTAGTTAATAACTAAATAAGAAAACATCTCAATAGTAAAGATAAAACAAAACATAAGAAATCCCTAAAACCCCCTGAAGGAATTGAAGGAGAGATCATCCGTCTTGAATAGAGCTCCAACTTCTTAAGATAGATCAACTGGCTATCTTCAAGTAACTCCCTAAAAGATGAAAACTTTGGCAAAAGCTTCTGCCAAAAACCCCTTTTAATGTCTGCCTTGAGTTGTTTATATAGGCTTTGGGATGCTATACTTGGCTCCTAAGTACCTCCTTCAAGTAGAATTACTATTAAGGTGTTGGAGTAGACTTAGGAGTATGTTTCTTTGGCTTCAAGCATCCAATTCTAAGTGAAATTACTCATTCCCGTGGTAGGGGCACAACCATGGCACACGCCCATGTAAATCGTGGTTGGGCCATGTCTCGATTCTGTCATTTTTGGCACGGCCGTGTAAGTCGAGATTCAGGCTGTGCTTCAGGTCTGTCGATTGGGACACGGACATGTAGATCGCCAGGCACGTCTGTAGGAATTGGGTGATGCATGGCCGTGTGTCACGGAGTTGAGGCCGTGCATAGGTAATCGGCGAGGCACGATCGTGTGGAATTTGGGCCAGGCCGTGTTGATTTCTTGCTAAGGCCAATTACTCCATTTTAAGCCTGTTTGTGTTCTTTTTATCCTCGGGTGCTTTCCTAAGTATAAACATGAAAAGAAAGGATTAAAAGCACCTTTTTACTTAAATCAAGGGCTAAATCATCCAAAAGCCTATTAAATATGGGGTTAAAATATGTTACTTTTACAGTTTATCAAATACCCCCACACTTAAGCTTTTGCTTGTCCTCAAGCAAAATTCTCAACTTATAATTAAAATGAACTTTCCATAATTCATAATTCCTATCGACAATGTCTCATCATAATTCATAGATAATTTATACATGGATAATTCAACTCAAAGAGTCCTAAAGATTCAATTACGATAAGTCATACCTTTGTAGTACGAAAACATAGGTGTCTCCCTTATCTAAATAATTACCCTTGATTCAAAATCGACAAGGACTGACATCCTTACTAAAGATTCACTCAAATCACTCAAAGTGTTTAAGGTTCAAGAATAAGCACTCATAAGTCGAACCTGAAAAGTTAATCTCATAGGCTTGCCTGAAAATTAAATCTCCACCACTGTATATGAGATGATACACAGATCAAAAGGTCTTTATCAGGGTTGTAACGGGGCTTGGGTTAAAAGGTGTGGATAAAGGCTGAATTAGAAGTTATAATCGAGATTGAATCGACTAATTACCTAATCTAAAAATAATGAACTAAATATGAATATTTACATCGAATGAAAAGTAATAATACCACTATTGATAATTACTCTATAATAAAGAGTATTTTCTTCACTTAAAATTTGATAATACTTTAATACGAGCTTTTTCTTCAACAATTGGAGTTTAATTGCTCTAAGCTCTTTTATACTACTAATATTGAATAAACTTGAATTTTTTTTAAGAACAAACTAAGAAAAACTTAATAGAAGGAACTTTGATAATTGAAATAACCTAATTCGGCAATTGATCAAATCAGTTCTCAATAGAGGGGTAGTCAAAAGAATGTTGATAACAAATACAAAGGGATTTTGGGTTAATATTAGTGGGTGAGTCAATAAGAAGGTTATTAGGATTCAACGGGGTTCACTAGGAGTTATTTATGTAGGTAGGCTTTTTAGTGGAGTGAACGGGTTAAAACCTAGGTGCCTTTATCATCTCAGTATATCAAATCATTAATGTGGTCTCGACATGTATAAACGAGGCAAGTTCTAGAATAACAGTTCAAAGTTGACACACTCATAATTAATAAAGTGAGCACGAAAAAGAATATATGCTCTATAAGGCTCAAAATCTCATAAAAATTATGGGTGTTTTGACATCAATCCTTATAAATTTTTAACTTCAGGATGATACTCAAATTTGGTTCAACAACCTATCAATTTTAATTTTTAGACAGTAGACTTATCATGTTCGATTCTCTAGTATCCTTCGAATTTAATCATCAATGCACAATTATCTATGACTTATTCTAAAACATATCAATAAAAATTATAAATCATTAGAAATTTCACCCTAATTAATAATATGAGAAAAATACTTAAGATCAAGACTAAATTTAGGGTTTTAAGAATTATGCAAAAAGTTAGGCACTATTACCCCCACACTTAAGATGTACCGTAACACTCCAAACCCGGTCAACACACCACGACCGAGTCCGGCGTATTACAGAGTAGAAACATTTGAAGTAAATGAGTCACTGTTTTTATCTTTAGTGAAAACCCTAGTGTTGCTTAGCGTTTTGGAAAACTTGTGCATGTGAAGTTGAAAATACTACCTTAACTTTAAAACTACCGAAAGTCCTTTTTACACTCACTTGTCAATCATTACTATGGAAAACATTTATGTCCATTAAAACCCGAGTAATTCTTTTAACTTGTTAAATTAGAAATCGTTTGAATTAAGTGTGGAAAACTTAGGTTTGAAAATAATTTGAGTTGTCATTATTGTCAAGCGATTTGTATTACCCGATGGTAAAGTTCTAAAACCGCTATGTGTTATAGTTTAGAAATCCTTGTGTTCAAATGGTTTAATCAAGTCAAATAATTTACTTTGACAGCTTTGAAATCAAATCTAAAGCATGCAAAATAATCCAAAAACATAATTTAAAGGCCTTATTACAAACCCAAATAACAACCAAATTTAAAAATAAATACCCAAATCAAAATCCATGTATAACCGCATGTATTTAAAGCATGGCCACCTCGAGTCCATCCGCTCCTCACCATGATCTACTGAATCACCGGAAAAATAAGGGAGAAGGTGAGTCACCAAGACTCAGTGCATAATTCCCCCTCCCGGCTAATGCAACAAACTTACACAAATCATAACCAAGCAATATATTATGCACCCAAACCTAGCCATCCATAACTCCGTTTCTACCCCGTGTGGTACCAAACCACTGGTGGTGCCAAACCACTGGTGACCCAAAGTCAAGATATCCAATAATAATGTGGTGCCAAACCACTGGTGACCCAAAGTCACGAAATATCAATAATCCAAGTGTGGGGCCAACCCACGTTGTGATACCAAATCACTGACGACAATCCGATTACATCAATTGTGGGGCCAACCCACTGTGGTACTAAGCCACTGGGACGAGTCGCTATGAGGTGCCAAACCTCTGGTGACCCAAAGTCATGAAATCAACTATGGTACCAAACCATTGGTGGTGCCAAACCACTGGTGTCCCAAAGGACACGGATATAAAATCTTCCCCCTCCTCTCATATCACCCATGACAATGCAATACATGTATAAATCATGCCAACATGCCTTAAAATTAAACATATATCAAATATATCGTAGATCATAGTGTCAAGCATCATATAGCAATATCTCATCAAAACGGACTTACCCGTAATCCTTGCTCATACCCATAAAGGTATCATATCAAGATCTACACAGTTTCCAGCTTTTAACAAATTTAGGTTATTAATATATTTACCAAGTTATAAAGTGTGTAAGCTACACACCTGTTACTAACGAAATCATCAAATCTCAAGACCCGATCTCGTGACTAGGTCCTTTGTCCTACATTCGGCCAAACCAAAACCATTAACAAGGCCATTCGGCCATACTAATAAATCCCAAAGGGTTAACGCATGGAACCCCAAACCTTACCTTAATGCTCTTTGAATACTAGCCACCACCCAAAGTATGTGAGATTGAACCTTCCCCTACAATCGGCAACCATTAACACTCACTTCAATAGCCTTCGACTTTTCAAACAACTAAAAGAGTGATTAAACTAACATGGATCCTTACCTCTTGACTTACCAAATTCGATTGTCAGAGAATAGAGGGCTTAGATCGACTGCTCCCAAAAACCCAAAGAACCTAGGAGAAATTGGTTCCTAAAAATGATTAGAAATAATATCAATAAATGCTGAAATTTGGCTTTTGCTCTCCTATGAGTCGAAAGAGAAAAGAGAAAGAAGTAGCATAAACTTGGCCAAGAACACTTACTCTCTTCCAAAACTGATTGAACAGAAACAAAAAGAGATCTGAGCTAGACTGATATTCGGCCAACAGTGAGGAAGGAAGAGCTTGAGAACTTTCAGCAATGGTGGACGGCAACAAAGGAGATTCGGCTAAAGTGAACAAAAGAGAAGAAGATTCGGCACAGGAGAGAATGAAGAGAAAAGAAAAAGATGGAAGGGAATAGGATTACTTTCGGCTTTGAGTAAGAATGAGAGAAAGAAAAAGATAGATGGGGAGGAAGAAGGTTCGGCCAAGCACCTTAATTGCCAAAACAAAAGAAGAGTAAAAAGATTTCAAGTGGGGTTTCGATTTTCAAAGTAGAAAAGAAAGTTTCCAAATGGTTCCTATGTGATTCGGTTAACTGCTTTAAAGGGGAAAACGACAAGAGCCTATGGTGGTTTCGGCTTGACACAAAACAAAGAATGAGAGCCTTCCAAGCTTACCGAAAATATCACCTAGCTAACTAAGGAATTTCGGCACCCCCTTACTCAGCTTCCCAATCGATTACTCCTCTTCAATCAAGAGTTCAAAACTCAGCAAACACCTTAAATTCCTCCTGACCATAAATTTGAATAAGTTTAAAACAGTCAATCCCCTAAATTCTCTCCTTGCCACCAATTCAAATTAATTTGACTAGTTCAATGCTTATCTGACAGAGTTTGTGCTGAGCACAACTCTTCCCCCCTTGGCGTCAAATTGGTAAGCAGAAAATGGAATTTCTGCTGCTCGAACCTGAGTTCTCCCTTCCCTGCATGTGGCGTCACCCTCAAGGTCCTAAGGGGCGCCTCCTTGCCACTCTACCAAGCCTATTCTTGTGCTGAAATTCCCCCACAAAATATACTTAACTTCTAGCTCCTTCAGCCCCCCTTAAATGAAACTTAAAAACAAAAATTTTCCTACAGCTCGGACCTACCTTTGGCTTATAACTAGCCTCTAGAACACCTCAAACAACAACACAACACCCACACACATGCAAAGAAGTTCAAACACAATAACCCCTATTTAAGGATGTTACGCTCTACCCCTTAAAATAATTTTGACCTCCTTCAAAAGAGTAATTTCGACTCATCACAAATTACCTCGGGAGAGTCAAAAGAGTTGAGGGAGGATTACCGCCTTTATCAATAGTAGATGGTTCATGGTGGATGATTGCTTGAAGGAGATCAAAGGACAAGTCCAAATTCAGCCTCTTGGAACGTCAAAAGCCATGCTTCATGAAGAAGAAATTCGTCCAAGTCCATGTGCAGCCTTTGGAACATCATTAACCATGTTTCTAGAAGAGAAAATGAATTTTGGGACACTTTGAAAATGCATGCAGCAGCTAGGTACGTCCCATGCAATAAGTGGCCTCTTAATTAGCCTTCTTGTGGCTGAAAAATAACCATCAATAATGATGAAGATGAATAGCTCTCTTGGATGTGTAAATTCAGCCATTTGGGACGTTTTGGAGGCATCTTAATGAAGAAGGAAATGGCCAAACGAATTTGGACAGCAAAGGAGCTGAAAAGGCTTGTCTAGGTTCGGCCAACATGGAGAATGAGCTGCACCTTTTGTTTGAAATATTTCTAGCAATTAAACATGTCTTTAAATGGCTTGCAAGTGTTTAATTCAGCCATTGAAATCCCTTGACCTTTGCATCGCATTTAACAGCCCCAAAGAAATTAAATAAGTCTGCTGTCTTGTTTTAATTTCACTTAAAAATCTTCATGAATTTAACCCATGCACTTAGTCTTCTTTCCAGCTGAATGGGGGCCTTGAATGGAAAAAGTTGGCTGTCATAATGCATGCTTCCAGCCGCTCCATGCACCTCTAGATTCATTGATGAATTGCCAAGTACATTGCACCAAGGTGCATGAACCTCATCAATGCTTCATGTAAGATTCTACTGTACCTACAAGAGCATGAATCACACATTAAATCCACTCCAAATCAGTTGAACATAAATTAAACACGTTCATGACATCTTAATAGACACTTAGGACAACTTAAATACACATTTAGCACACATACTAAATTTGGCAGCCCCTATTTAATAGAAAAAATCTGCACTTTAATTTTTTATTTAAAACAACTTTAGAACATGTAATAAAATGTAATAAAATTAATTTGAACTAAAACAAATTAAATTCAACCAATTTAAAATGCTTTGGATGCATTAAAATGCTTTAGGAAAAATAAATAAAATAAAATTCAATTTATTAAAAGTAATAAATTTAAGCAATCACTCGATGAAATTTGAAATGAGCTCGAGGAGCTCGAATTGAGTCGGCATGAGCTAATCCCTTAATTTGGAAGTGAAAAAATGCACACGAGCTCTACGCACTTGGTCTCAATAATTCAAGCTCATCACTTGCAACAAATTGGTGCCCCGTGTGCCCGCATCATCCCTCCCTCTTCAAGATGATTCGTCCTCGAATCGACCTATTGGTTTCGAATGAATATCTTTTGTCTTGATTTTCCTCGATCAAACGGGATGGATGATAATCGCAACATCCGCAAGAGGTATCCATAAGTTAGCAAAATCAATTTCAAATAAACTTGTAGCCCAAATATAAGCAAGACAAAACAAATAAATCGACGCAAAATGGGCATAAACACAACGTCATATAAAAGTAACAAAGCCTTATCAAATGTTTGAGACTTAAACAAATAGACTTCAAAACATGCATATGATTTAAACAGAGTCCTCAAAACAACATTATCATGCAAGTAACACATTAAATGATATATATGATCATTATAAGCAAATAGATGAAAAAGTGCATTTGATACTCGACATGAAACAACTAAATCTTGCATTGAGGGATATACGAAATCACTTGCACATGAATTATAACAATTGTCGAACTCAAGAATCTTTTCGTCAATGAACAAAATGGATAGATCATAAATAGGCAAAATAGATCGATTAAGTATGTAATGATCTAAATGTTTCACAACAACGAAATCGGCAATGCAAAGCTTTTCTTTATTCGAAGAGAGCAAAAATGTATCAACGATTTCAGAAGACTCGCCTTTATGCATGGATAGACAAAGGTCATTCTTACCTTTCTCGAACATTACAAACCTTCTCTCCTTAGGCACGTAATGTAGTCGAAGCTTCGCGTTCGATTTAATGATTTTCAAATGGTAGGTGAACAACCATAAGAATTGTTTAAGGAACGAATAAAAATTAAACAACAAGTTAACAAAATTCGTTACCTTAATTAAAAGACAAGTATCGAGATGATAGAATTCTTTCAAACATACCACATGATACTTGAATTTTCCATAAGACAAATCAGGACATATTCCTGCTTAAAAACATGTGTTTGATTACTTAAAACAGGATGTGGCATTGGTTTCAAAAATCAAATTTGTTAAACCAAAGGAAATATGTAAGTTCAAGATCGAACAATCAAAGCTCTTGACGTGCTTCAAAATAGATTTACGTGAAACTCAACGATTCCACGTTGGACAATGAACAATTCTCGTAAAACCACAATCAAACAAATGAGAATTAAGAGAAAAGTCATCGTCATACCTTGACGCGTCTTGCACTCGTTGATTATATCGCCTCACCACCGTCACAATTTGTAACGCAATGATTTTCTTGAAATAGACTCGCCTTACCATCGTTAAGTTGTCATAGTTAATCGAAAATGGCAATCAACGAAGCTATCCACATAATCACAATTTTAGAAGGATTTGGCGAGACGGATCATTTCAAAACACTTATCTTCCTTACCTTCCTGCGAAGGCTTCCATCTACCTTTTTCAACCAATTGGAAACGTCGTCATTCGGAAGATCGTGAAGTTGATAGTCATCGTTTGGTTCCTCAAAACCTGAAACAAAGAAATGTAAGAAGAAACAGATATTCAAGAGTTAGTCAAAAATCACTCTCTTTTCTTGCTTTTCTTGTTCATTCTTTTCTCTCGATTTTTTTCAACATCTTTTCTTTCTCACTTTCTTTCTCAATGTTTTTCTCAATTTCAATTTTCTTTTCTATTTTTTGTTCTCACATTCTTTTCAATGTTTCTTTCTTCATTTTCTTTTTCTCAATTTCTTTTCTCTCACAATCTCTTTTCCTTTTTCTTTTCTTTTATTTTCTTTTTTCTCGGTTTCTTTTTCTCTTGGGCTTTCTCTTACATTGTGAGTACAACAAGAAGATGATTCAAAAGATTCAAAAATACAAGGATTAGATTCTAAGATCAGGCGATGTTTTCATAAATATCACGATCTTTGCTTCGCTTTGATTCCTTAGTCAAATAGGAATCTCGATTTGAATCACTTCGAGAACAATATTTCGTGGGTGAGTACTCGTAGCTTTCTTCTCGATGTCTTAGGAGTCTTGACGAATACAAATCTCGATGATAATCCTTTCTCACATAATCAAATGGACTTCTTGATGAAGACAAATCTTGATAGAAGTCTCTTGATCTTGAAGTCGATGGTGAATGGGAGCCATGTCGAAATTCTTTTCTGGAATAATCATCGAAGGTAGGTCTCTGAGATGGTCGCCGATCCGTTTCTCGACTTGTTGTAGTGTGCTTTTGTCGAAATTTTTCCTCTGCTTTCGGTCCAAACGCCTTTGTATTGGACTTAACTTTTCTTGAGCATTCGATCCATTTCGTTCACCAAAATTGGAAGTCATCGGTGGAAAGTTCTTCTTGAAACATGTTTATTGTGAAAAGAAAGACGTTATAAAGAAAGAAAATAAATAGAAAGATTAAAGAACCTTACCACAAGAACCTCACAAATCACTCACAAAGAAAATCGCTCACACTTGTGTTTCACTCAGATAAGGCTTTTCTTTGATGATTTCACTCGTGCCTTTTACCGCTCTATCTCGCCTTACAATTTGTGACTTCGCTTTGAAAGACTCATCGTGGCTTGAGGGTCGGCTTCAAAGTGGCTAACAAGGGAAGATGTCGTATATAGGTAGGTTTGAACAAAAGAAAAAAATTTGGCTTCGGGTCCGTTGAACAAAGAAAAATTTTTTTTTGGGGGGGTGGAAGAAGAAGAACAAAGTAATACTTAAAAAAAAAAATTTCCACTAGCCTTTTTTTTTTTTTTCACCACACTTTTTTTTTAACTTGTATATTTTTTTTTAATTTTCGTTTTTTTTCCTTTTTTTTTCAATTTTTTTTTTCACTTCACATACAATATATTGAAATACAAGAACGAAAATTACAACTTACAATTTTTTTTGAATTTTTTTCACTTACACACCTATTTGACTTCTCATGACGTAGTCAAAATTCCTCGCTTTTATAGCTCGATACCAAATGATACTGATCCGCCTCCTTCTCGGGAGAGTCGAAATGTATGCGAGTTGCCCAATCGCTCACGAGGAGAGATTCACCTTTGAAAAATAATTGGAAAATATGGATGAGTTTGCGGAAGCTTTAATGGAATAGTAGATGGTTCGATTTGATAGAAAGAGATAATAAAAAAATAAATTAGATAAAAGAATAATTTGATGGAGCTGGATGAAGGAACTTAAACAAAGAATCGATTCAACACTAAGAAGTGTCACCCCGGGTTCTATGTTGTTTAAGGTGGAAAATGGAATCAAGGTGGACCACGACCCGTTATCTAGGTAGATAAGAACCGATGGTATAATGGGATGAAAAGAACAAGTCTAGACGCATACAAGCAACTTGATAAGTCTAGAAAACTTGCACGAAATTGAAGAGGAGACTAGCTCACTCGAAGAACAAAAGTTCATGTAACTTGATTAATGATAAAATTGTCTATATTGTCTATCACAAATGAAAACTAACAAGGTATTTATAGGCTAACATAGGCTAGCTGAATAGTCACTAGGAAGCCTTGATGGCTAAGCAAAATTAAAGACAAAATTCCAGAATTTTGGAGAAGGCTTCCTTGTAGTTTCCCATGCATTGAGGACGTCAATGGCCTCTTCTAGAAGGCTGAATTGAGCTGAAAAATCTGGAATAAACTCATCAAGTGGCTATGGGCAGATTCGCTGAATGGGAGTCAAGTGGACAGCTTCTAGATGGAGCAATTAACTTGGTGGATGATTGCTTGAAGGAGATCAAAGGACAAGTCCAAATTCAGCCTCTTGGAATGTCAAAAGCCATGCTTCATGAAGAAGAAATTCGTCCAAGTCCATGTGCAGCCTTTGGAACATCATTAATCATGTTTCTAGAAGAGAAATGAATTTTGGGACACTTTGAAAATGCATGCAGCAGCTAGGTACGTCCCATGCAATAATTGAGCTATTAATTTGGTCTTGTGGCTGTCAAATTGGTGAGCGAAAATGGAATTTCATCTTAATGAAGAAGGAAATGGCCAAACGAATCGAACTGAGTTCTCCTTCCCTGCATGTGGCGTCACCTCAAGGTCCTAAGGCGCCTCCTTGCCACTCTACCAAGCCTATTCTTGTGCTTGAAATTCCCCACAAAATATACTTAACTTCTAGCTCCTTCATTGATGAATTTCTTAAATGAAACTTAAAACAAAATTTTTCTACAAGAGCATGAATCACACATTAAATCCACTCCAAATCAGGACCTACCTTTGGCTTATAACTAGCCTCTTTAGAACACCTCAAACAACAACACAACACCCACACAGAACATGCAAAGAATGTTCAAACACAATAACCCCCAATTTAAGGATGTTAAAATGCTTTAGGAAAATTCTACCCCTTAAAAAGTAATAATTTCGACCTCGAAATTACTCGTCAAAAGAGTTGAGGGTATTACCGGTCTCATCACATCCTCTTAGGTTCCCATCGTAGCTTCTTCCTCGCCGTGATTCCGCCACAGCACCTTCACTAATGGAACTGACTTCTTACGCAAAACCTTCACATCTCAATCCAGGATCTGCACTGGCTCTTCTTCCATAGTCAAATCTGGACTCACCTCTATTTCTTCCACTGCTATGACATGCGTGGATCTGAACGATAACGTCTAAGCATGGAGACGTGGAACACATCGTGTATCTGACTCAGCTCTGCTGGCAATTTGAGCTGATAGGCTACTGGTCCCACTCGTCTCAACATCTTATATGGGCCAATAAACCTTGGGCTTAACTTGCCTTTCCTTCTAAACCTCAACACTTTCTTCCATGGCAAGACCTTCAAAAAGACCTTGTCACCCATGGCAAACTCTATATTCCTCCGTTTGAGATCAGCATATGACTTTTGCCTGTCCGAAGCTTCCTTCAGACGAGCCTGAATCAACTTAATCTTAGCCTCAGTCTCTGTAACCAACTCTGGTCCTAACATCTGACGCTCACCCAACTCCGTCCAGCATGTAGGTGTGTGACACTTCCTACCATACAACGCCTCATATGTGCCATTTTAATGCTTGTCTGATAACTATTGTTGTATACAAACTCAGCTAATGGTAGAAATTCTTCCCAGCTACCTCTGAAGTCCAAAACACAACCCCTCAGCATATCCTCTAAGATTTGTATAACCCTTTTCGACTGCCCGTCAAACTGCGGGTGAAAAGCTATGCTGAAATCCAACCTCATTCCCAAAGCCTGATGCAAAGCTCTCCAGAACCTCGACGTGAACCTCAGATCCCTATCTGAGATAATTGATACTGGCACACCATGCAACCTTACTAACTCGGCCACATACAACTTAGCTAACTTCTGAAGTGGATAATCAACCCTCACTGGTATGAAATGAGCTGATTTGGTCAAACAATCCACAATCACCTAGAGGCCACCAGAACTGCTTTCGCAAATCCTGGTACATCTTACTACCTCCAGGATGCATAGCGTATGGGCTGCTATGTGCATCCTGAAGAATCCTCTGCCTTAACTCGACATCCTTCGGCATACACGCTCTCCCTTGGAAACACAATACTCCATCACTGGACACACTATAACCCTCTACACCACCATTCTGAACTTGTAACCTCTGAGCATTCAAACCCTTATCCACTAACTGTTTCTCCTTAATCTGCTCTACCCAAGTCAGCTTAACCTGCAATTCTACCAAAAGACTCCCATCGTCATACAAGCTAAGACGAGCAAACATTGCTCTTAAGTTCGCTACTACCTTACGGCTCAACGCGTCTGCCACCACGTTAGCCTTGCCCAGATGATACTCAATCGAATAATTGTAGTCCTTTAACAGTTTAATCCATCTCCGTTGTCTCAATTTCAAATCCTTCTGAGTCAGAAGATACTTCAAACTCTTGTGATCGGTGTAGACTATCGACTTCTCTCCGTACAAATAGTGTCTCCAAATTTTCAGGGCGAAAACCACTGCAGCTAACTCCAAGTCATGTGTCGGATAGTTAACCTCATGCGGTCTCAGCTGTCGAGATGCATATGCCACTACTTTCCCTTCCTGCATCAGGACACATCCCAAGCCAGTATGTGATGAATCGCAATAGACCGTGAATACCTTTCTTGCCTCAGGCTGAACCAGAACTGGAGCTTCCGTCAAAATCTTCCTCAACTTGTCAAAACTTTCCTGCTGTTTCTCCGACCACACAAATGGAACTCCTCTCCGCAATAGCTTGGTCAATGGTGTCGCGATCAGAGAAAATCCTTCCACAAATCTCTGGTAATACCCTGCCAGACCTAGAAAACTCCAAATTTCAGCCACCGACCTAGGCGGTTTCCAATCCAACACTGCCTTAATCTTGCGAGGGTCCACTCTAATCCCTTCAGTGGACACTACGTGACCTAAGAAAGTCACTCCCTAAGCCAGAACTCATACTTACTAAACTTGACAAATAGCTGCTTCTCCCTCAGAATCTGCAAAACCACCCGCAGGTGCGTATCATGGTCCTCCTCAGTCCTTAAGTACACCAAGATGTCGTCTATAAATACTACAACAAACTAGTCCAAGTACTGCTGAAACACCGATTCATCAAGTCCATGAATGTTGCCGGCACATTCGTCAACCCAAATGGCATTACCAGAAACTCGTAGTGCCCATACCGAGTACGAATCATCGTCTTGTGGATATCAGCCTCCTTCACCTTAAGCTGATGATACCCAGACCTTAAATCAATCTTTGAGAAAATTAATGCCCCCTTAAGCTGATCGAACAAATCATCTATTCTCAGCAACGGATACTTGTTTTTGATCGTCAGCTTGTTCAACTGGCGGTAGTCTATACACATTCGCATTGTACCATCTTTCTTTTTGACAAAGAGTACCAGCGCTCCCCAAGGGGAAACACTTGGTCGGATAAAACCTCGGTCCAACAACTTCTGAATCTGAGCCTTCAGCTCTACCAATTCCTTCGGTGCCATTCTATACGAGGCAATAGACACTGGCACAGTTTCGGGTAACAGATCTATACCAAATTCAACTTCCCGATCTGGAGGCAGACCCAGAAGTTCCTCTGGAAATACGTTAGCAAAATCTTTTACTGTTCGTACATTCTCAACAGCAGACTCCTTAGCCTCCAAAGCACACACCCAAACCAGAAATGCCTCACAGCCCTTCCTGACCATTTTCTCCGCCTTCAGTGCAGAGACCACATTAGATAAGTAATCTCTCCTATTACCTATCATCACCACTTCTTCACCCTCAACTATTCTTAAAACCATGCACTTAGCCGCGCAATCCAAACTGGCCTGATACTTAACCAACCAGTCCATCCCAAGAATCAGATCTAACTCCCCAAATGGAAGTTCCATCAGGTCAGCTACAAACACTACCCCTTGAAGTTCTAGGGGTACATCCCTATACAGCTTATTTACTTCTACAGAGTGACCTAGAGGGCTAATTACTGTCATCTCTCTAGAAGTAGTTTCAAAGTCTAGGTTCATAGTCTCTACTATGCTACTAGCAACATACGAATGCGTCGAACCTACATCAATCAAAGCAGTATACCGTAATCCAAAGATTAAGAATGTATTGGTTATGACATCTGGTGCGTCGCCCTCCTCTCGACGTCTCACTGTATATACCAACCCAGGCTATCTTGCTTGATCTTGCTCGCACCTCACCTGCGGTGTTCATGTACGACGAAACCATTGCCTCCTCTACCAGTACCACGACCCCCATGCGGTGGTGGTCCCTCATTTCTGAACTGAGCACGACCCTGACCTTCAGACTGAATCCTAGCTAACTTATGTGGACAGTCTCTCACACAATGATCCAGTGAACCACACTCAAAACATCCCTTTCCACCAGTCCAACATCCTCCCCAATGAGATTTCCCACATCGATTACACTGCGCTGGTCCCTGATTAGTAGCAATAGGCCTTCCAGATTGATTCATCCCATTTTGTCTAGCCCTTTTCTACGGATTATCGGCCGACCCCAATGATCCAAAACCTCTCTTGTGTCTATTCCTATCCAGATTCTATCTCACAGACTCCTTTACCCCTTCAGCTACCTTAGTCTTTTCTACCAGCACAGCAAACTCTCGCTCCTGCTATGGAGCGATCAGCAATCTCAGCTCATCTCTCAATCCATCCTCAAACCTGACACATCGCTCATGTTCTGTAGCCATGATGCCCCTAGCATACTGGCTCAACCTTAAAAATTCTGCCTCGTACTCCGATACAAACTTACTCCCCTGAACCAGCCTCAGAAACGCCTTTCACTGCGCATCAATATAGCTAGACCCAACATATTTCTTCTGATAAGCTACCTTAAAATAGTCCCAAGTGAGATCATCCGCTGCTGCACTATCCCGAACCGTGAGCCACCACTGGTATGACTCATCCCGGAGAAGCGACACTATCCCTTTCAATTTTTCCTCAGCGGTCAGATCCAAGTCATCCATGATTTGCTCCGTCGCTTCTAACCAATACTCAGCCGTATTGGGAGCCACACCAAAAACACCTCAAAATACCTCAGCTCCATTGGCTCGGAGTTGCTCAGATACAGATTTTTGAGCTCCCGCACCTCCACCTGCTCCAGCCACTCTCTCAAGCACTCGCAGCATCGCCTGTGACACTGCATCATCCCCCGTCTGATCCTGATACTCTACACCAGTAGCTGGTGGTGGTATCTCATTCTCAGACCCTTGACCAGACCTGACCGATTCTGATACGGTCATTCTACCTCTATCGCGTCCTCGCACATTACGCCCACATCCCCTAGTACTTATGTCTATAATCGCGATTTATCTGCTTAAGAAATTTTATGAATTAGCTTCTGTTTCACTGATTACCCACGAATAAGTTTTATGTAGAGAAATTTGGTAGTGGTTCTTTCGATCATCACAAAGTTTTCATTTCAATTTCCTACCCTCATTCCACGTGTAGGGGTATTCTCGTCTTTTCACTACCTAGGTATATTTTTGTAATTTAACCTATTGGGGTATTTTAGTAATAAAATGGGGTTAATTCGAAAAACCTTTACAAATCGTAGATATTTTAGAAATTCTAGAAATCGAGGGTGTTTTGGTAATTTCATTAACCAGGGGTATTTTTGTAATTTTACAAAATAGGGTTCTAGGTGATTTTATGAAGTAAGGGTGTTTTGGGAATTTTCAATTTGGGGGTACTTAGGCAATTTTTCATACCGAGGGTATTTCGATAATTTTACAAGTCAGGGGCAATTTGGTCAATTTACAAATTGGGGGTATTTTGGTCATTTTGAAACCTTGGTTTAATTTTAGGGTTGTACAAAACAAGGTGGCTGGTCCCTTTCGGGTTTTAATTATTAAATTTAGCCTGTGATTAAGTCCTCTTTGTTAGGGTGAACCGTCACTACGCACCAGGTAGGACTCGAGTGAGGAGGAGGTGAGTCACTAGGACTGCTTAAATACCAAGCTCCCCCTGAATCCAATCCTAGACATGCGCACAACAGTTGCCACCCCCTTAACTTAGCGACATACTCACAGGTTTGTTTAGTGAATCATTAAGTCTTATGTAATTGCATTGGAGTAAGCTATTTCTAGGGTTCAAAAACTCCTAAACTACTAATCTATGATCCCAAAATACCCATTTCCCCACATATAATTCACACAATAGTTAGGAATACTTACCTGGGCGAATTGGTGCCAGAGACTCGGTGCCATGCTGTTCAAACCATGTACCTTTTCCAAAAACTTTTCAAAACCCAACTTTAAAACATTTTGGGCCCCAGGCCCACAGTCGAGCTTTTAAACTTGGCTCTGATACCAAAATTGTAACACCCCAAACCCAGTTAACACACCACGATCGAGTCCGGCATATTACAGAGTAGAAACGTTTGAAGTAAATGAGTCACTATTTTTATCTTCAGTGAAAACCCTAGTGTTGCTTAGCGTTTTGGAAAACTTGTGCATGTGAAATTGAAAATACTACCTTAACTTTAAAAACTACCGAAAGTCCTTTTTACACTCACTTGTCAATCATTACTATGGAAAACATTTATGTCCATTAAAACCCGAGTAATTCTTTTAACTTGTTTAATTAGAAATCGTTTGAATTAAGTGTGGAAAACTTAGGTTTGAAAATAATTTGAGTTGTCATTATTGTCAAGCGATTTGTATTGCCCGATGGTAAAGTTCTAAAAACCGTTGCGTGTTATAGTTTAGAAATCCTTGTGTTCAAATGGTTTAATCAAGTCAAATAATTTACTTTGACAGTTTGAAATCAAATCTAAAGCATGCAAAATAATCCAAAAACATAATTTAAAGGCCTTATTACAAACCCAAATAACAACCGAAATTTAAAAATAAATACCCAAATCAAAATCCATGTATAACCGCATGTATTTAAAGCATGGCCACCTCGAGTCCATCTGGCTCCTCACCCGCGATCTACGAATCACCTGGAAAAAATAAGGGAGAAGGTGAGTCACCAAGACTCAGTGCATAATTCCTCCTCCCGGCTAATGCAACAAACTTACACAAATCATAACCAAGCAATATGTCATGCACCCAAACCTAGCCATCCATAACTCTGTTTCTACCCCATGTGGTACCAAACCACTGGTGGTGTCAAACCACTGGTGACCCAAAGTCACGATATCCAATAATAATGTGGTGCCAAACCACTGGTGATCCAAAGTCACGAAATATCAATAATCCAAGTGTGGGGCCAACCCACATTGTGATACCAAATCACTGGCGACAATCCCATTACATCAACTGTGGGGCCAACCCACTGTGGTACTAAGCCACTGGGACGAGTCGCTATGAGGTGCCAAACCTCTGGTGACCCAAAGTCACGAAATCAACTGTGGTACCAAACCACTGGTGGTGCCAAACCACTGGTGTCCCAAAGACACGGATATCAAATCTTCCCCCTCCTCTCATATCACCCATGACAATGCAATACATGTATAAATCATGCCAACATGCCTTAAAATTAAACATTTATCAAATATATCGTAGAGCATAGTGTCAAGCATCATATAGCAATATCTCATCAAAACGGACTTACCCGTAATCCTTGCTCATACCCATAAAGGTATCATATCAAGATCTACACAGTTTCCGCTTTTAACAAATTTAGGTTATTAATATATTTACCAAGTTATAAAGTGTGTAAGCTACACACATGTTACTAACGAAATCACTGAATCCCGAAAACCCGATCTACTGCACTAGGTCCTTTGTCCAACATTCGGCCAAACCAAAACCATTAACAAGGCCATTTGGCCATACCAATAAATCCCGAAGGGTTAACGCATGGAACCCTAAACCTTACCTTAATGCTCTTTGAATACTAGCCACCACCCAAAGTATGTGGGATTGAACCTTCCCCTACAATCGGCAACCATTAACACTAACTTCAATAGCCTTTTGCTTTTCAAACAACTAAAAGAGTGATTAAACTAACATGGATCCTTACCTCTTGACTTAACAAATTTGATTGTCAGAGAATAGAGGGCTTAGATCGACTGCTCCCAAAAACTCGAAGAACCTAGGAGAAATCGGTTCCTAAAAATGATTAGAAATAATATCAACAAATGCTGAAATTCGGCTTTTGCTCTCCTATGAGTCGACAGAGAAAAGAGAAAGAAGTAGCATAAACTCGGCCAAGAACACTTACTCTCTTCCAAAACCGATTGAATAGAAACCAAAAGAGATCTGAGCTAGACTGATATTCGGCCAACAGTGAGGAAGGAAGAGCTTGAAAACTTTTGGCAATGGTGGAGGGCAACAAAGGAGATTCGGCTAAAGTGAACAGAAGAGAAGAAGATTCGGCACAGGAGAGAATGAAGAGAAAAGAAAAAGATGGAAGGGAATAGGGTTGCTTTCGGCTTTAAGTAAGAATGAGAGAAAGAAAAAGAGAGATGGGGAGGAAGAAGGTTCGGCCAAGCACCTTAATTGCCAAAACAAAAGAAGAGTAAAAAGATGTCAAGTGGGGTTTCGATTTTCAAAGGAGAAAAGAAAGTTTCCAAATGGTTCCTGTGTGATTCGGTTAATTGCTTTAGAGGGGAAAATACAAGAGCCTATGGTGGTTTCGGCTTGACACAAAACAAAGAATGAAAGCCTTCCAAGCTTGCCGAAAATATCACCTAGCTAACTAAGGAATTTCGGCACCCCCTTACTCAGCTTCCCAACCGATTACTCCTCTTCAATCAAGAGTTAAAACTCAGCAAACACCTCAAATTCCTCCTGACCATAAATCCAAATAAGTTTAAAATAGTCAAGCCCCTAAATTCTCTCCTTGCCACCAATTCAAATTAATTTGACTAGTTCAATGCTTATCTAATAGAGTTTGTGCTGAGCACAACTCCTCCCCCCTTGGCGTCAAAATGGTAAGCAGAAAATGGAATTTCTGCTGCTCAAACCTGAGTTCTCCCTTCCCCGCATGTGGCGTCACCTTCAAGGCCTTAAGTGGCGCCTCCTTGCCACTCTACCAAGCCCATCCTTGTGCTAAAATTCCGCCATGAAATATACTTAACTTCTAACTCCTTTAGCCCCCTTAAATAAAACTTAAAAACAAAAATTTTCCTGTAGCTCGGGCCTACCTTTGGCTTATAACTAGCCTCTAGAACACCTCAAACAACAACACAACACCCACACACATGCAAAGAAGTTCAAACACAATAACCCCTATTTAAGGATGTTACATGTACACTGCCCTCAACGTACAAAGATATATAATGATAATTAGATGCCAAATAAAAAAATAAGTAGGGAAAGTAATACTCCCTGAAATGTGGATGATCCCGAGTTTGTGTGTGTAAGGTGTGTAATTCTGCAAAGTCACTTTATTAACGATCTTGTAGTATATAATTGGTTAGGGATTCTTAAAAAATTAGATAGCCAATGGTAAATGAGAAGAAAGAGAAAAAATGTAATACTAGTAAAAGTTCAAATTTAAATGCAACATTAAATAAAAAGTTTTAAAATAAAGGAAGTAAATGAGAGATATATGAAAGTGAGGATTCAGATGTCCTCATCATCAATTGGATGCTGTGGAGGTGTTAGTGGGGATATATGAAAATGATGGCAAATTTACTGAAGGGTAGCCTCGATCCCATCAAAACGTCGAGTAGTGTTAGTAAACTGTTGGGTGCAGTACTGCTCGAACTATGATAGGTGTGCAGAGATATCTGCCATCAAAGCTGCTGGATAGATGGCTACTGGCTTGGGACTAGTCGGACATCATCAGTAATGTCCTCAGGCACCTCCTCTTTTGTGGCTAGTCTGTATTGGGGGGACGGTCCCTCGACGATGTTTAATCATCCCCATGTGTAGCATTGTCTGGATGCCTTGAGGTACCATGTTACCCATCAGTGTGAGGGAGGTTATCTGATCGTCTATGTTCAGCAGGTCGAAGTGTCGAGCCAGCCTAGTGATGAATGGCCCCATTGATAGAATCCCCTTTTCGTGTTGCTCTGTTTGGTGCTGGATAGCACAGGCGATGAAATATGCCAAATCGACCTGTGATAGTGTGGGCTAGGATGGCGTGGATATATCTCAAGGATGGGCCAATGGCTGTTGTCTTCGATTGACTGGGGTTGTAAGAATTCGTAGTGGGTGCTAGGTGGTGCCAACAATGAAGGGGGTCGCGAAGGAGTTCTCGGTCTAACTCAGAGAGGTTATTTTCCTCTCTAAATTCGTATGTATAAAGTCTGAGAGCTATGCCGAATTGGGGAATGCTTAATTGACGTAACATACCCCCTAATCGAAATTACACTGTTCCTGGCTCGTCAAACTGTGCCACCACTGTTTGCAAAGTAAAAGTTATGCAAAACTCTAGTGTTAGCTCTAGGTATGTGGGCTCGATGACTGAGAAGAACTGCTCCCATGGTTCGATTAAAATGAGGGCCCGGATGTCATTTGCTAGTTCTATTTGTTCAACAGTGTTCCATTTAATGCACCTTTCAGTGTCTAAGGGCCGTTCTCGGAATACCTTGTAACGCTCTTCTTGGGTAGCTTGAGGAAATAGAAGGAAGGGGTGTCGGAGTTCGGTGGAGGCAGTTCTGGATGATGATCCGGGCCCCTTCCTTTTCTTGCTCGGGATGGCTCGTTTAATACGTGATGATGACATAATACCTAAAAACACTTCCTTTATATAAGCAAGAATTTTCCTAAACATAATCAAAAATCAATAGCCAATATAAATATTTCTTCAAGAACAAATACTAAAATCAGCAAACCACAATCTCATTATTCATTAGAATAATTCCTAACTAAAATCATGGCTAATACTAAATAAAATAATAAAGCTATACAAAGGACTCATGGAACCAAACATGTTGCATAAAAATCATGATTTAAAGGCTAACTATGATTTGCATTAGAACATCAATTCTTCAATGAGGAGAGACAATAAAATCTAACATGTATTAATAGTAAAGAAGACAATGCATTAAATAATAGAAATCAACAAGAAAAATAGAGTAAAGCAACAACCAAGAAGAATAATAAAATAAAAAAAATCATGTTTTAATAAAGACTAGACAAGAATTAAAATAAACTAAACAATATGAATAATTTTTTTAAATCTAAAATCAAACAAAACTTTAAATAAAGACAAAATATGCAAAAATGTGAAGAAAAAGGAACCAGGAGCGGTGGTGGGTGTGGTGCATGGTCGAAGGGCACGGCAGTGGTGTTGGTTTCTTCAGTGTGGGCAAGGTCTGCTAAAGGCGTGGGGTTTTGAGCACAATGGTGCTGCGGGCGTGTGGATGGTTTTGGTTGGTATTTTGAGAAGAATGGTCGAAAGGAGGTGGATTGGAGGGAGAGGGATGATTTGGTGGCCAAATTGAAGAAGAGGGAAGGTTGGAATCTGATTTTAGGGTTTGGATTTGGGGGAGAGGACAGTTAGATTAATATATAGGATCTAAGGTGCATTAAATGGATTTGCCACGGTCGTGTTGACGTTGCCATGCCCGTGTGTTGATTCACATGGTTGGGTCGAATGGGCGTGTGTAGCCCGTGCTTGATAAGTCAGTATGTTCGCACGGTTGTGGGGCACGACCGTATTCTAACCATGCTTAATAAGTAGTAGCTTCACAAGGTCATGGGCACGGCCATGCAAATCCCGTGCTAGACGAGTCAGTAGCCTTGCACGGTCAAATGGCACGGGCATGTCTGGTATCGCAGCCCATGTTGTTGAAAAGAATTCTTCCCCTGTTTATGCATGGATTCGACCCCGACTGTGGTGTGTCCCCTGTCTTGTACACGGTCTTGGGCACGCCCGTGTTCAATGTCGTGTTAATAATCCTGCATTACTATTAGAGATTCTTTTTTTTTTAGAAAAATTTTAGAAAGATAAAGTAAATGTTAGTGAGTTAGCATTTGGGTTTCCTCCCAAGAAGTGCTTGTTTATAGTCTTAAACTAGACTTTCTCTATTTTTGGTTCTAAAAGAAGGTTCATGGAGCAGAAGCTCCTCTCTCATATCTCCAAAACCTGTACCATTATAACTTTTAAGTTGGTGACCATTTACCTTAAATGTGCCCTTAGTAGGGTGAGTTACCTCAATTGTGCCATATGAAAAAATTGTTTTAATCATGAATGGCCAGACTATCTTGATTTCAGCTTTCCTGGAAATAATTTAAGCCTTGAGTTATATAGTAGGACCAAGTCTCCTACCTCGAATTGTTTTGACCTTTTTAGAAGAGCATCGTGGCGTCACTTTGTTGCCTCTTTGTATAATTTTGAGTTCTCATAGGCTTCAGCTCTCCATTCATCTAGCTCATTTATTTGCATCATTCTTTTCTTTCTTGGATCATTAAGATCAAATTCAAAAATTTATTGCCCAAAAAGCTTTGTGTTCTAATTCGAATGGTAGATGACAACTTTTCCCATATACAAGTTTGTATAGGGATGTTCCTAGAGGTGTTTTGAAGGCTGTTCTGTAGGCCCATAAAACATCATCTACTTTAACTACCCAATCTTTTCTATTTGATTCAACTATTTTTTCTAGAATGCGCTTAAGCTCTCGGTTTGCTACCTCAACTTGCCCGCTAGTTTGGGGATGATATAGGGTGGCTGTTCTATGGCATACTCCATATTTCTTTAGAAATTTTTCAAATTGTGTATTACAAAAGTGAGTACCCCTATCACTAATGATGGCTCTCGGTGTCCTGAATCGGGAAAATAGTTTCTTGAGAAATTTAACTCCTACCCTAGCATCATTGGTAGGTAAGGCTTCTGCTTCTACCCATTTTGACATGTAATCGACCGGCACTAGGATGTATTTATTTCCAAATGAATTGAGGAATGGTCCCATGAAATCGATATCCCATATGTCGAATATCTCACATGATAACATATATGTTTGAGGCACTTCATCACGTTTAGAGATATTACCTATCCTCTGGCATTTATCACATGAGGTAACATACCTGTTAGCATCTTTGAATAGAGTGGGCCAATAAAAACCTGATTCAAGTATTTTGTGCACTGTCTTAATCCCACTGTAGTGTCCTCTTGATGGTCCAGAATGACAATGTTCCAGCATTTTGCTTGTGATGCGGGCACGCCCTAGGCACCCAATTTGTTGCAAGCTGATGAGCTCGAATCATCGAGACCAAGAGCCGTGGAGCTCATGTGCATCTTCATGCACTTCCAAATTGAGCCGGATTAGCTCATTCTAGCTCAATTTGAGCTCACTCAAGCTCACTTTAGCTCATTGAGCTGATTCTTTAATTTTAATGCATTAAATAAATGAGTCTTTAATTTATTTATTTTTTTCCTACAGCAATTTAATGCGTCTAAAACATTTTAAATAGGTTGAATTTAATTTTTTTAAGCTTAAATTAATTTTATCAACTTTTATTACAAGTTTTAAAGATGTTTTAAAACTAAATTTAATGTGCAGTTTTTTTTAGCTTAAATAGGGGCTGCCGAATTTTCAATGAAGTCAATGGTGTCTTTAAGTTGTCCAAAACGTCCCTAGATGTGTCCATAGCATGTTTTTAATGTTATTCATCTAATTTGGATTGAATTAATATGGATTCATGGTCTTTGTAGGTTCAACCAAACCTTTGGAGTGAATTAAAGAAGATACATGCACCTAGGTGCATTGTACCTAGCCGAATGTATCCATGAACCATGGAGGTGCATGGATGGTTGGAAGCATGCATGTTGCTGCTCATTTTTGGCCCCTCAAGATGCCTTTTCAGCCAAGAGTCACTAGCCCTTCAAGCTCCCCAAGGTACAGTCGAATGTACCAATGCATCAAAAAAAATGTTCATGCACATTAAGTGCATTGTATGTGGCCGAATGCTTCCATGTGCATTGGTAGATGCATGTTTGGTTGGACAAGGCTTAAATGCTGCTCATTATTCATCAAAAGACATCAATTAAAGAGCATAATTAAGGCAAGGGACGTACCTAGCTGCTGCATGGACCTTAGGGGCCTTCAAAATACATTTTCCCTTCTAGAAAGATGCCCCTTGACGTTCCCAAAGGCTGGCCATTAACTTGGACGAATTTTTGGACATTCATCCTTTTAGAAACCGTCCATTGGAGTGCCCTTGCTGTCCAAATATAAACAGCTCACTTCCTTCTCCATTAAGGTGGCTATTGGTGTTCCCAGAAGCTGAACATGGACATGTCTTCAAGCCTTCATCTTTCAAGTGAATTCACCCATCTAGAAGCTGTCCATTTGGATACCAATCAGCCGAATTTTGCCAAGGATTTCAATGGTTTTCTTTCTAGATTTTTCCAGCAATTTATGGCTGAAATTAAGCTTAGTTATTAAGTGTTCTATGACTATTCGACTAGCTCTCATTAGCCTATAAATACTTGTTACTTTTCATTTGTAAGGGTAGACAATTTTGTCATTAATAATATTACATGAACTTTGTTCATTTGAGTGAGTTATCTCCTTTCTATCTTTCTTACAAGTTTCATAGACTTATCGAGCTGTGCTTGTGGCGTCTATCACTTGTTCTTCCATTACATTATACCATTGGTTCTTATCTCCTTAGATAATGAGTCGTGGTCCATCTTCATTTCCATCTTTTCACCTTAAACCATTGTAGAAACCGGGGTGACACTAATATAGTGTTGAATCGTTTCTGTGTTTAAGTCCTATTTTTCATTTCCACCAATTATCACTATTCATCCTTAAACCAAAATTCTGACTTCTTTCTTTCCATCCTAAGCCGAACCTATCCATTTACCTTCTATCCATTTTCGTAACTATCCCTCTTTATAACTTAAATCCATTTTTAGAAACTTACTCATTTTCGAAGCTTCCACAAATCAATTCACTAAACTCCTATCTTTTTCCATACTTCTCCTATAATTTCTCGAAAGGCTTATAACCTCCTCGTAGACGATTGGGCAACTCGCATACATTTCGACTCTTTCTGAGGCAGATTGTATCATCTGGTATCAGAGTAATAAAACGAGGATTTTTTACGACGATCGTGAAGCCAGAATAAGTTCGTGAAAATAAAAATAAAAAAATAAAAAAACTAAAAAAGAAGAAGTTGTATTTCATTATTCTTGTATTTCCATTATATTTATTTGAATTAAAAAAAGGAGGAAAAAAAACAAAAATTTGAAAAAAAAGAAAAAAAATCAAAGAAAAAAAGTGGTAAAAAAGAGAGAGAGAGTGAAGTCCTGCAAGTTTGCAAGTTTTATTCATTTTCATCCACTCAGTTCCCAATCTCAAAACCATCATTTCACCCTCTTCCTCTTCTACCTGACCCCCAAATTTTTTTTCTTTTCTTACCTTCTGGCCTACCCAATACCCGAAGTTTTTTTCTTTTGTTAAGCCTACCTGAATACCTAACGTTTTCCCTTGTTACCCACTTTGAAGCCGACCCTCAAGCCACAATGAGTCTTTCGAAACAAAGTACAAAATTGTGAGGCAAGAGTGGCGCGTAAAAGGCACGAGTGTATTCATCAAAGAAAAAGCCTTATACGAGTGAAACACGAGTGTGAGCGATTTTCTTTGTGAGTGATTTGTGAGGTTTTTGTGGTAAGGTACTTTAATCTTTCTATTTATTTTCTTTCTTCATAACGTCTTTCTTTTCAGCAATAAACATGTTTCAAGAAGAACTCTCTGTCGATGACTTCCAATTTTTGGTGAATGAAATGGATTGAATGCTCGAGAAAAAGTTAAGTCCAATACAAAGGCATTTGGATCGAGTGGAGGAAAAATTTCGACGAAAGCACACTACAACGAGTTGAGAAACGGAGCGGCGACCATATTGGAGACCTACCTTCGATGATTATTCAAGAAAAGAATTGTAATATCTGGGATTTAGGGGTTATGCATTTTCACTTAAATGTATGTGGTAACATGCTTATGTGTGATTCGAATGTGTTTTGGGGGCTTCAAGAACCTTGGGTTGTAGGTAGAAGCCTTAGAAAAATATCTGATTTTAAGCCTAAAAAGGGGAACTAAGGGAGCTAGGCCTTAAGGAGTTTATTGTGTGGCTTAGGACACAAGAAAAGCCTTGGTAAAGTGGCAAGGAGGCGCCACTTAGGGCCTTACTAAGTGACGCCATAGTGACGGTTCACCCTAACCAAGAGGACTTAATCATAGGCCAAATTAAATAATTAAAACCCGAAAGGGACTAGCTACACTGTTTTATAAAAACCTTAGTTATAAAATCACTGAATTACCCCTTTGATTTGTAAAAACTATTTTAGGTTTTGAAAGAATTTTCTAAAATATCCCCGATTTACCAAAAAATATCAAAATACCCCTAGTTTGTAAATTATAAAAATACCCTCAGTTTATAAAATTGCCATACTGCCCTCAACTTTTATCAAAATATTCTTATTTTGTAAAAATACCAAAAACCCCTATTTTGCAAAATATCAAGATACCCTAATTTGGAAAATTACCAAAACACCCCGATAGGACAAATTATGAAAATACTCCTGGGTTGGAACAGACGGAAATGCTCAAATCAGTGAACGTATGTAGTAGATACTACTGAATAAATGTGATTCTCTGAATTAGGGTAGAAGATTTGAAACGAAAACCTTGAAATGATCGAAAGAACTATCATTAAACTCTTTTACATAAAACTTGTTCGTGGGTAATCAGTGGAACAAAAACTAATGCATAAAACTTTTTAAAGCAGGTTAAATTGTGATCGTAGGCATGAGTTCTAGGGGACATGGTCGTAATGTGCGAGGGCGTGGTAGAGGCAGAATGACCGTATCGGAACCCGTTAGGTCTAGTCAAGGGTTTGAGAATGAGATGCCACCACCACCATTCTTTGGTCTTGAATATCGAGATCGACGGGGATGATCAGATGTCAGCGACGATCTTTGCGAGTTCTTGAGAGGGTGGCTGGAGTAGGTGGAGGCATGGGAGCTCGAAAGTCCGTACCTGAGCGACTCCGAGCCAATGGAGCTAAGGTATTCCAAGGTGTATCTGGTGTGGCACCCAATACGGCTGAGTATTGGTTGGAGGCGATAGAGCGAATCATGGACGATTTGGATCTGAATGCTGAGGAGAAACTGAAAGGAGTGGTATCGCTTCTCCGCGATGAGTCATACCAGTGGTGGCTCACGGTTCGAGATGGTGCTGTCGTGGATGATCTTACTTGGGAGTATTTTAAGATGGCATATCAGAAGAAGTATATTGGGACTAGCTATATTGATCTTGCAGAGGAAGGCGTTTTGAAATTTGGTTTAGGGAGTAAGTCCGTAGCGAGTCTGAGGCAGTGATTTTTAAAATTTGGGCGGTATGCTTTAGGTATCGTGGCTACGGAGCATGAATGATGTGCCAGGTTTGAGGGCAGACTGAAGGATGACCTAAGATTGCTGATAGCTCCACAGCAGGAGCGAGAGTTTGTCGTGTTGGTAGAGAAGGCTAAGGTAGCCGAAGGGGTTAAGGAATCTATGAGACAGAATTTTGATAGGAATAGACAAAAGAGAGGTTTTGGATCATCAAGGTCATCCGGGAACGTTCAAAAGAGACCTAGAGTTGATGGGCCACGAGGTCAGCAGGTTGTCACGGGAGGACAATACCGTACTTATTCTCAGTGTGGAAAGATGCACCTAGGAGAGTGTTGGAAGAAGGCGGGGGGATGTTTTAAGTGTGGGTCCAAGGATCACATGATTAGGGACTGTCCTATGAAAATAGACGAGAGCCGACCAATAAGTCAGGGTCTTAATCAGGCTGGAAAAGGTGGACAGCAGCCACAGCAGGGTCGTGGTTTGGTTGGCAGAGGTAATGGTTCTGGAAGAGGTCGGAGAACACCGGGTAGAGGTGTTGGTAACACAGAGGTGAGACAGCCGGGTCTGGTGTATATAGTTCGTCGGAGGGAGGATGGTGGCCTTGCGGACGTCATAACCGATCGTTCCTTATAGTGACAAGCCTTACTTTGCTTTAATTGATGTTGGCTCGACCCACTCATATGTTGCATGTAGAGTAGTTGAAACACTAGGTGTAGTATCTAAACCTGTCGGTAGGGAGATGATCAGAGTGAGCCCGTTAGGTCAAGCGGTAGTGGTGAATAGGATATTCAGTGTGCCTCTAGAGATTCAGGGAGTGGTATTTCCTGCCGACTTGATGGAACTACCTTTTAGAGAATTTAATCTCATTCTAGGCATGGATTGGCTAGTGGAACATCGAGCTAAATTGGATTGCGCAGCCATGCGAATGGAGTTGAGGACTCCGGAGGATGAGGAGATAATTATGTTAGGAGAAAGAAGAAATTATTTGGCTAACGTAGTCTCCGCATTAAAGGCTGATAAGATGTTCGGAAAGGGTACAAGTCATTTTTGGCCTTCATGAGTACTTTGGATGCAAATGAAGAAGAAGTTAGTGGAGTGAGAACAGTAAGGGAATTCGTGGATGTCTTTCCAAAGGAGCTGCCTGTGTTACCCCCGGATAGGGAGGTGGAGTTTGGAATTGATTTACTACCGGGTACAGCTCCTGTGTCAATCGCTCCGTATCGAATGGCACCAAAGGAGTTAGTAGAGCTTAAAGCCCAGATCCAAGAGTTACTCGATCGTGGGTTTATCCGACCTAGTGTGTCTTTATGGGGAGCACCAGTCCTATTCGTGAAAAAGAAGGACGGGACTATGCGCATGTGCATAGATTACCGGCAGTTGAATAAGCTGACCATCAAGAACAAGTACCCATTACCGAGGATAGACGACTTGTTCGATCAGCTTAAGGGGGCCGTCGTATTTTCAAAGATAGATCTACGGTCTGGATATCATCAGCTTAAGGTGAAGGAAATAGATATCCATAAGACAGCTTTTTGGATAAGGTACGGGTATTATGAATTCTTAGTAATGCTATTCGGATTGACGAACGCCCCAGCTGCGTTCATGGATATGATGAACTAGGTTTTTCAACCCTACTTGGATCGGTTCTTCGTTGTGTTTATAGACGACATCCTAGTGTATTCCAAGTCTGAGGAAGAACATGATGAGCATCTCTGGGTTGTGTTGCAAGTGTTAAGGGAAAAGAAGCTATATGCCAAGTTCAGCAAGTGCGAATTTTGGCTGAAGGAAGTTACGTTCTTAAGGCATGTGGTGTCTGTGGAAGGAATAAGGTGGATCCTCGTAAGATTGAGGCGAGATAGATTGGAAACCACCTAAGTCTGTGGCGAGGTTCGTAGTTTCTTGGGGTTAGCAGGCTATTACAGGAGGTTTGTTGAAGGGTTCTCATCAATAGCAGCACCTCTGACGAAGTTGTTAAGGAAGGAGTTACCTTTCGTATGGGCGGATAAGCAGCAGAAGAGTTTTGAGGAGCCTAAGAGAGTATTGACTGAGGCTCCAATTTTGATTCAGCCAAAAGTAGGGAAAGACTTCGTGGTGTATTGTGATGCTTCCCATATAGGATTGGGATGTGTCCTTATGCAGAATGGGAAAGTGGTCGCTTATGCGTCTCGGCAGTTGAGGCCACACGAAGTTAACTATCCGACGCATGATCTGGAGTTGGCTGCAGTAGTGTTCACTCTAAAAGTGTGGAGGCACTACTTGTATGGAGAAAGGTCGGTGATTTACACGGACCACAAGAGTTTGAAGTATCTGTTGACTCAGAAGGAGCTAAATTTGAGACAGCGAAGGTGGGTGGAGTTGTTGAAAGACTATGATTGCTCAATAGAGTATCACCCGGGCAAGGCGAATGTTGTGGCAGATGCCCTAAGTCGAAAAGTGGTGTCGAATCTAAGGGCGATGTTTACACATCTTAGCCTCTATGATGATGGGAGTTTGTTAGCAAAGTTGCAAGTGAAGCCGATGTGGTTAAGTCAGGTAAAGGAGAAACAGATGGTAGATGACGAACTCAGTGCTAAGCTGCTACAAGTACAAAATGGGGAGTTGGAAGACTATGGTGTAAACAGCGATGGAGTGCTGTGTTTTTGAGGCAAGGTCTGTATCCAAAGGATGAGGAGTTAAGGCAGCAAATTCTTCGGGAATCGCATAGTAGCCCTTATGCTATGCATCCTGGAGGAAGTAAGTTATATAGGGATCTACGGGATCAATTTTGGTGGTCTGGTCTTAAGCGAGAAGTTACCAAAATTGTAGGGAAGTGCTTAACGTGTCAGCAAGTCAAGGCTGAACACCAGGTACCGTCAGGATTGCTTCAACCGATAAAGATTTCACAATAGAAGTGGGAGAGAATTACCATGGACTTCATTAGGGGGCTTCCCCTTACGCCTACTAAAAAGGACTCGGTATGGGTGATAGTAGATCGATTGACGAAGTCTGCACATTTCATACCAGTGCGGGTCGACTATTCCCTGCAGAGATTGGCAAAATTGTATGTAGCAGAAATCGTGAGGTTGCACGAAGTGTTGGTGTGATTATCTTAGATAGGGATCTGAGGTTTACATCCCGATTTTGGAAAGCACTACATCAAGCATTGGGCACCAGGTTGGACTTCAGTACGGCATTCCACCGCAGTCTGACAACCAATCTAAGCGGGTAATTCAAGTGCTAGAGGATATGTTGAGGGGTTGTGTGATAGATTTCAGAGGAAGTTGGGAGGAGTTCTTGCCTTTGGCGGAGTTTGCGTACAATAACAGCTATCAAGCAAGTATTTGGATGGCACTGTACGAAGTGCTATATGGAAGGAGGTGTCGCACTCCTACGTGTTGGATGTAATTGGGGAACGTCGGGTTTTGGGTCCGTAGATTGTGGCGAATCAAGAAAAGGTTAAGGTAATTGAGACACGGTTGAAGGAGGCATCGACGAGCAAAAGTCATATCACGATCTTAAGCGAAAGGAGATCTGATTTCTTGTGGGAATCGGTGTTTCTTAAAGTTTTGCCATGGAAGAAGGTGATGAGATTTGGTCACAAGGAAAGTTAAGTCCTAGGTTTATAGGACCTTATCGGGTTTTGAAGTGGGTTGGACCAGTAGCATATCAGTTAGAGTTGCCTTCGGAGTTAAAGCAGATGCACGATGTGTTTCACATTTCGATGATACGTCGTTACCGATCAGACCCATCTCATGTAATACCGGTTGAGGAGGAGGAGCTAAGACCAGATTTGTCCTATGAGGAAGAGCCGATTCAGATTTTGGAACGGGATGTGAAGGTGCTTCGGAGGAAATCAGTTCCTCTAGTCAAAGTGTTATGGCGTAACCATGGATCGGAAGAAGCTTCGTGGGAGCGAGAGGAAGCAATCTGACGAATCGCTCACTTATTTTAGCCAGGTAATTTTGAGGTCGAAATTATTTTAAGGGGGTAGAACTGTAATATTCAGGATTTAGGGGTTATGCATTTTCACTTAAATGTATGTGGTAACATGCTTGTGTGTGGTTTGAATGTGTTTTGAGGGCTTCAGGAACCTTGGGTTGTAGGTAGAAGCCTTAGAAAAATATTTGATTTTAAGCCTAAAAAGGAGAACTAAGGGAGCTAGGCCTTAAGGAGTTTATTGTGTGGCTTAGGACACAAGAAAAGCCTTGGTAAAGTGGCAAGGAGGCGCCACTTAGGGCCTTAGTAAGTGACGCCACAGGGAGTGTAAAGGGACCTAGGTTCGAGCAGTAAGGGAAGCGTTTTGAAGCTTTTATTTTTTTAGCAAGGAAGGGCAGTGATGGACGGCACAAGGACACTTCATGGATGAAGTGTAGATTAGGTCAAATAGCTTAAAGATTCGGCTAAGTAGGAGTGAAAAGGGGGATTTGGATGAGGGAAGGAGAGTTGGCCAGCCAAGGGACTTCTAGGATGACAATTTCGATCATGTAGGTAGGAAAGAGAAGTCAAAATTCATTTGGCATCTTTAAGCTTTTACTTTCTTTTCTTCTCTTTTATTTCTCAGCCGAAATTGAAGGTGACCATTTGGTGCATTTTCTTTCCTTTTTACTTCTTCTCTGAAGTCGAACCATACCTCTCTTTCTTCTCCTCTTTTCTTCCCGTGTTGGTAGTCTTAAACTTACCCTTCACTTTCAAAACCGAATAGCCCTTCTAGTCTTTGAAATCTTGGCCAGATCTACTATCCACAAATTCCTCTTCACTTTGCATTTATACCCTTCCTTTCTCTTCTTCCATCTTGATTTGTTCTTCAAGATTGATCACTAGGCCGAATCTGTCAGGATCTATTTCGATCGGATCTAATAGTTGGTAAGGGTTTCTCATTTCAATTTCTCTTCTTTTTCCTTTGGTTAGCCAAAATTTAGGGAACTAATTTCTCTTATTTTCTTTTGGGCGAACCATGAAGGAGATCTTTCGGGATCCACTTGTAGCCGACGGCAGAAGGAGATCTGTCGGGATCTGAGATCCAAGGTAAAGGGTTAGTATTCGGCCAAAGGCCATATCATTTTGAAGATGGCCGATTCTAACTATGTTTTCTTAGGAGGAATTCGACAGAGGTAAGGAGAAGTTTTGGGATTTGGCCAAGCGATCTAGGTAAGGGTTCTAGTGTTTCGGATCTATTTCTTATTCATTCAAAAAGCCGAAGGCTAATTGTTTGTGTGTATTAGTGCTTGGCCGATTGCAAGGAGGGATCATCATGTAGTTCAGGATTTGGTTGGAAACCAAATCGGCATAAGGTAAGATGATATCTCCATGCGACATATCCTTCGGGATTTTCAGTTGAGCCAAATAGGTTTTTGGTTACTAACAAGTGTTGGCCGATTGTAGGAAGGGGTAAGGCAAACGTTTCGGGATCTCGTTAGTTTCGCATAGTTCAGGATTTCGCTTAAACCTACGAATAGTCAGGTGTGTAACCCACCTTAAATTCCCGATTAATAATAATGTTATGTATATGTTAATAAGGCAATGAATGAATATGGCTAAGGGTACCATTCAATGGTACAAAGCATTCGTGTATGTTACCCTAACTTTCGCTTAATAAAGTTTATAAATATTGATATGAAAATATGAGAAATATCGTTATGCCATGGGGTAAGGTAAATTGCATGATATGTGTATGATTTGTATGTTGCATGGGCATATGGGTGATAATGATAAAGAGGAAGTGTTCTGGTGGTTTTTACCACATTATCTGGTGACCTATGTCACATATTATGAATCTGGTGACTCTGTCACATTATCCGGTGGCTATGCCACAACTATAAGGCGATGTGCGCTTATTGCAATGATCGCCTTCGATGATGTGTAGCGGATGGAGGGTCGATTTAGTAATCCCCACGGTGTGATTGGCAGGTACGGGTGATGTGTAGAGGTTGGATATCTAGGTGGGTTTGGGTTGCATCATTGCCTATGTTTATTATATGAGAAATAATATACTTTTATCGATTGGGAATCTGTGATGGCTGTTACACACTGAGTCTGTTGACTCACCCTTCGTTGGCTAACATTTTGCAGGTGATACTCAGTAGATGGACCGGGTCGGCGGGGACTTAGTGGTGGCCATGCTTAGCTCAGTGTTATCGATTTTTCTTATTAAGTTTTTTTGAGATTTATTTTGGGTTTTGTTTGGTTGTAATAAGGCCATTACTATTTAACTGTTTTATTTTTGCGGTTTAATTTTCATTATGATACGAACAACATCAAACAAATGATTAAACATTTTTCGTAAAATAACTTCAATTGTTTTGACACCTAAACACCTAAAATTCGACATTTCTTTTAACTTGAAATTTTTGAACACAGATAATAATGTTTCAATACAAACTTCAAAAACAACACGGTTTTCAAACTGATCACAACTCAAATCCAATTTCTTTAAAACCACCAATTTTTTTTAAAGTGACAGAATGAGGTTTAGCTACATTTTACTCAAGGAGCATGCTAGATCCGGTCAGGGCTTGTGGGTCGGGTTTAGGGTGTTTCAAGAATTCTGACGTGACTCTCATTCATCGTCGACTTCAAGATCAAGAGACTTCTATCAAGATTCGTCTTCATCAAGAAGTTCATTTGATTATGTGAGAAAGGATTATCATCGAGATTTGTATTCGTCAAGACTCCCGAGACATCAAGAAGAAAGCTACGAGTACTCACCCATGAAAGATTATTCTCAAAGTGGTACATATTATGATTCGTATTCAAGGCGAAACAAAGCGAGTAACGAGTGTGAAGCCTACTACGAAGATGAATACTCAAGAACAAGTTATTCGTCTTATGATTCCAAGATGACACGCTCCAAGAATCTGCCAAGGATCCATCGTGATATCTATAAGAACATTGCCTCAATCTTAGAGTCAAATCCTTCTATTGTCAATTCCTTTGAATCAACTTCTTGTTGTAATCCGAATAAACAAGAAAAATCCATTGAAAAAGAAAATCAAGAAAAAGAAAAAGAAAAAGAGAAAGAATTTGAAAAATGAGAGAAAAGAAAATAAAGAAAAAGAGCTTGAAAAAGAAGAACAAGAAAAAGAGAGCGTTGAAAAAGAAAAAGATGTTGAAAACACAAAAAAAGAAATTGAGATAGAAAAAAGTGAAAGAACAAGACATGCCAAAATAGTGAGCATTGATTTGCCTAAGAAAGAACAAGACATGCCAGAAATAGTGAGCATTGATTTGCCTAACTCTTCAGACTTTTGTTCTTCTTCTGTTTCTTCATTTCAGGTTTTCGACAAATTGCACAAAGACTGCCAACTTCAATACCTTTCCGAAGAACAAATTTTTGTTTGATTAAAACAGGTAAAGTGGAATTACATGAGATTGAAGGTAAGGAAGGTAAGAGTTTCGAAACGATTTTGTCTCCACCAAATTCTTCTAAAATTTGTAATTCTGTGGATAGCCTCGTTAACTGCCATTCTTTGATCAAGTGTGACGATTTAAAAGATGGTAAGACGAATATATTCCATAATAATAATTTTGATGCAAAGTGTGACGGTGGAATAACGAATAATCAACAAATGCAAGATTTGATCAGGTATGACGATGCCTTTTCTTTTAATCCCTATTTGTTTGATTGCGGGTTTTACGAGATTTGTTCATTGTCTAAATCTTTGAGTTTTCATAATTCTATTTTGAAGCACGTTAAGAGTTTTGATCGTTCGATATTGAACATACACAACTCATTTTGGTTTAACATGCTTGATTTTTTTAAACCATTGATACATTTTGATTTAAATAATCAAACGCATATTTTTAAATCAGGAATACGTTCTGATTTGATTTGTGGAAAACTCAAGTATCATCTAGATGGTTCTTCTTATTTGAAAGTTTCCTATCTTCTTGATATAAGGTTCCTGAATGAGGTAACGAATGTTGTCAACTTTGTTTTCCATCTTTATTCGTTCCTTAAACAATTCTTATGGTTGTTCACCCACCATTTGAAAATGGTTGAATCTAACGCGAAGCTTCGACTACACTATATGCGTACGAAGAGAAGGTTTGTAATGTTCGAGAAAGGTAAGAATGATCTTTGTCTATCTGTGCATAAAGGTGAGTCTTCTAAAACCATTGATACATTTTTGCTCTCTTCGAATGATGAAAAGCTTTGCGTTGCCTATTTCGTTGTTGTGAAACATTTAGATCATTACATGCTTAATCATCTATTTTGCCTATTTATGATCTATCTATTTTGTTCATTGACGATAAGATTCTTATGTTCGATAATTGTTATAATTCATGTGCAAGTGATTTCGTATATCCCTCAATGCAAGATTTGGTTGTTTCATGTTGAGTATCAAATGCACTTTTTCATCTATTTGCTTGTAATGATCATATATATCATTTAATGTGTTACTTGCATGATAATGTTGTTTTGAGGACTCTGTTTAAATCATATGCATGATAAGGCTTTGTTACTTTTATATGATGTTGTGTTTATGCCCGTTTGCGTACGATTTATTTGTTTTGTCTTGCTTATATTTGGGCTACAAGTTTATTTGAAACTGATTTTGCTAATTCATGGATACCTCTTGCAGGTGTTGCGATTATCATCCGTCCCATTTGATCGCGGAAAATTGAGTCAAAAGAAATTCTGTTCGGGAAACCAACAGGTCGATTCGAGGACGAATCGTCTTGAAGAGGGAAGGGATGATGTGGGTACGCCCGGGGCACCCAATTTGTTGCAAGCTGATGAGCTTGAATCATCTAGACCAAGAGCTGGGGAGCTCATGTGCATCTTCATGCACTTCCAAATTGAGCCAGATTAGCTCATTCTAGCTCAATTTGAGCTCACTCGAGCTCACTTCAGCTCATTGAGCTGATTCTTTAATTTTAATGCATTAAATAAATGAGTCTTTAATTTATTTATTTTTTTCCTACAGCAATTTAATGCGTCTAAAACATTTTAAATAGGTTGAATTTAATTTGTTTTAAGCTTAAATTAATTTTATCAACTTTTATTACAAGTTTTAAAGATGTTTTAAAACTAAATTTAATGTGCAGTTTTTTTTAGCTTAAATAGAGGCTGCCGAATTTTCAATGAAGTCAATGGTGTCTTTAAGTTGTCCAAAACGTCCCTAGATGTGTCCATAGCATGTTTTTAATGTTATTCATCTGATTTGGATTGAATTAATATGGATTCATGGTCTTTGTAGGTTCAGCCAAACCTTTGGAGTGAATTAAAGAAGATACATGCACCTAGGTGCATTGTACCTAGCCGAATGTATCCATGAACCATGGAGGTGCATGGACGGTTGGAAGCATGCATGTTGCTGCTCATTTTGGCCCTCAAGACACCTTTTGGCCAAGAGTCACTAGCCCTTCAAGCTCCCCAAGGTACAGCCGAATGTACCAATGCATTAAAGAAAGGTTCATGCACATTAAGTGCATTGTATGTGGCTGAATGCTTCCATGTGCATTGGTAGATGCATGTTCGGTTGGACAAAGCTTAAATGCTGCTCATTATTCATCAAAAGACATCAATTAAAGAGCATAATTAAGGCAAGGGAAGTACCTAGCTGCTGCATGGACCTTAGGGGCCTTCAAAATACATTTTTCCTTCTAGAAAGATGCCCATTGACGTTCCCAAAGGCTGCCCATTAACTTGGACGAATTTTTGGACATTCATCCTTTTAGAAACTGTCCATTGGAGTGCCCTTGCTGTCCAAATACAATCAGCTCACTTCCTTCTCCATTAAGGTGGCTATTGGTGTTCCCAGAAGCTGAACATGGACATGTCTTCAAGCCTTCATCTTTCAAGTGAATTCACCCATCTAGAAGCTGTCCATTTGGCTACCAATCAGCCGAATTTTGCCAAGGATTTCAATGGTTTTCTTTCTAGATTTTTCCACCAATTTATGGCTGAAATTAAGCTTAGTTATTAAGTGTTCTATGACTATTCGGCTAGCTCTCATTAGCCTATAAATACTTGTTACTTTTCATTTGTAAGGGTAGACAATTTTATCATTAATCATATTTCATAAGCTTTGTTCATTTGAGTGAGTTATCTCCTCTCTATCTTTCTTACAAGTTTCATAGACTTATCGAGCTGTGCTTGTGGCATCTATCACTTGTTCTTCCATTACGTTATACCATCAGTTCTTATCTCCTTAGACAACGGGTCGTGGTCCATCTTCATTTCCATCTTTTCACCTTAAACCATTATAGAAACCGGGGTGACACTAAAATAGTGTTGATTCGTTACTATGTTTAAGTCCTATTTTTCATTTCCACCAATTATCTCTAATCATCCTTAAACCAAAATTTTGACTTTCTTTCTTTCTATCCTAAGTCGAACCTATCCATTTACCTTCTATCCATTTTCGTAACTATCCCTCTCTATAACTTAAATCCATTTTTAGAAACTTACTCATTTTCGAAGCTTTCGCAAATCAATTCACTAAACTCCTATCTTTTTCCATACTTCTCTTATAATTTCCTGAAAGGCTTATAACCTCCTCGTAGACGATTGGTCAACTAGCATACATTTTGACTCTTCCCGAGGCAGACTGTATCAGCTTGCTTCTGTCTTTGTAATGCATCTTCGAATTACTTGATCTGCACATATACGAAAAAGAAAAGGATCTTCCCAAAAATAATTTTTCATATTAGTAAAGAATCGCTTCTTTTGGTGATGTGTTAATTTTCTTGGCAAGATGTTAGCTGCTAAATAATTCACAATATTTGCAAACCATGGTACTTTAGAATGCATTAAAGAAAAGAGTTGTTCTTTGGGAAACAAATCATTTATTTCATGTTCACCAAGCTTTTTAGTGTGTGGATTTTCGAGTCTTGAGAGGTGATCTGCCGCAAGATTTTCAGCTCCCTTCTTATCCTGTATTTCCAAGTCAAATTCCTGTAAGAGTAGAATCCATCGTATGAGTCTAGGTTTTGCATCAGGTTTGGTTAAAAGATAACGAAGAGCTAAATGATCAGTGTAAACGACAATTTTTGATAATATAAGATATTATCTAAATTTGTCAAAAGCAAAAACTACAACTAGCAATTCTTTCTCAGTCGTGGTGTAATTTTATTACGCAGGTGTTAATGTTCTGCTAGCGTAGTAAATTGGCTGAAAATGTTTGTCTTTTTGCTGCCCCAAAACTGCGCCTACTGTAAAGTCACTTGCATCACACATTAGTTCAAAGGGTAAATTCCAATCAGGTGCGATTATAATTGGTGCATTTATTAATTTATCTTTAAGGACATTGAATGCATCTAAACATTCCTGATTGAAATTAAAAGGAATATCTTTTTCTAGTAATTTTGTCAAAGGCTTACCTATTTTAGAAAAGTCTTTAATGAATCTTCTGTAAAAACCCACATGTCCTAAAAAACTTCTAATAGCCTTCACTGAACTAGGAGGAGGTAATTTTTCTATGGTTTCAACTTTTGCTTTATCTACCTCAATTCCTTTTCTAGAAATCTTATGTCCTAAAACAATCCCTTCTCTAAGCATAAAGTGGCATTTTTCCCAATTCAAAAACAAGGTTTGTTTCTTCACATCTAGTTAGAACTTGTTTTAAATTTTTAAGGCAAAGCTGGAAAGAATTACCGAATACTGAAAAGTCATCCATAAATACCTCGATGATGTCCTCCACGAGTTCGTCAAAAATAGCCAACATGCAACGCTGAAAAGTAATAGGAGCATTACATAATCCAAAAAGCATCCTACGATAAGCAAACGTACCGTATGGGCATATAAATGTCGTCTTCTCTTGGTCTTCAGGAGCTATGGGAATTTGGAAGTAGCTAGAGAGTCCATCCAAAAAGCAGTAGTACATATGCCCAGATAGTCTTTCTAACATTTGATCAATGAAGGGTAGAGGAAAGTGATCTTTTCTGGTGGTATCATTCAGCTTTCTATAGTCTATACAGACTCTCCAACCTATAACTATTCTTCTGGGAATTAACTCATTCTTTTTGTTGGGCACTACCGTTATTCCTCCTTTCTTTGGAACTACCTGCACAGGACTTACCCAAGTGCTGTCAGAAATAGGATAAATTATTCCTGCATCTAGAAGTTTAATTACCTCAGTTTTGACCACTTCTTTCATGTTCGGGTTTAATCGTCTCTGAGGTTGCACACATGGTTTATATTCTTCTTCCATTAAAATTTTGTGGGTGCAAAATGCAGAGCTTATTCCATTGATGTCAAAAATTTTCCAAGCTATGGCTTTCTTGTGTTCTCTTAGTACCTTTATTAGCTCCTCCCTTTCCTTGGGTTCTATTTCTAAAGAGATGATTACTAGTAACATAGAATTATCCCCAAGGAATGCGTATTCTAAATGTTTTGGCAAATATTTTAATTCCAATTTGGGTGGCTCTTCGATGGAAGGTTTCTGTTTTAATACATCATTTTCTTCAATATTTTCTTCTTCAATTTGTCTGAATGATGATGTATTTAAACTGATCTCATTATCTTCATCCTCTTCCCCCTCTCCTTGAGGCGGACACGGTACCATCGTGTCATCCTGCAAGATTTCCTGTAATGAATTTTTAATAATATGATCAGTAGTGTCAACAAAATAACAGGAATCATCTTGCTCTTTAGAATATCGCATGGCATCATAAATTTGAAAAATAATTTCTTCATCACCTATCCTTAGTGCTAGTTTGCCATGACCCACATCAATAATAGCTCTAGCAGTGACTAAAAAAGGACGCCCTAAGATTAAAGGAACATTGATGTCCTCATCCATGTCTAATACGACGAAATCAATAGGGAAAATAAATTTATCAATTTTTACCAATATATCTTCAATAACTCCTCTAGGATATTTAATAGATCTATCAGCTAATTGAATACTCATCCTAGTGGGTTTTGGTTCCCCAAGACCTAGCCGTTTAAACAATCGGTAAGGCATTAAGTTGATACTAGCGCCTAGGTCTGCTAATGCTTTCGTGATGTTTAAACTACCAATTAAGCAAGGAATAGTGAAACTCCCTAGATCTTTTAACTTCTGTGGTAGTCTATTTTGGAGAAGGGCTGAACACTCTTCATTAAGCTCCACCTTTGATACTTCCTCAAGCTTTCTTTTGTTTGTGAGAAGTTCCTTTAAGAATTTTGCATACTTTGGCATCTGGGAAATAGCTTCAACAAAAGGTAAGTTAATATGTATTTGTTTAAAGAGTTCAAGGAACTTACCGTATTGAGCATCCAATTTTTCTTTCTTAATTTTTTCTGGATATGGAATTTGTGTTCTATTCTCTTTAGGCAATGTATTGTCGTTCTCAACTTCTACACTTTTTTTTCTTTATAACATCATTTGGTGTCTTTCTTTGTGGTTCAACTAGCTTTTTGCCACTCCTTAGTGTGACTGCCCTTACTTGCTCTGTGTCTTTGGAAAAAATTCGTCCTTATTTCACATACTATTTCAGTAAGTATTCCAACTGACGTAATGAGCTCTCCCACCTGAGCTTGATTCCCTTGAGTGAGATTTGCCATTCATCAAGTGTTACTTCCATCAATTGGAGACGAGAATCTGTAGCTGCCATGAATTTTGTCAGCATCTCTTCAAGGTCTGATGTCTTTTCTTGCGGATAGGGCTGATTTTGGTAATTTGGAAGAGGTTGCTTACTTTGAATTCCTTGTCCTCCCCACGAAAAATTTGGGTGGTTCCTCCAACCTACATTATAAGTGTTACTATAAGGATTATTATTAGATCTGAAATTGTTACCTATATAGTTTGTTTGCTCACTTTCTATGCCCGGTTGGTAGGGTGAGTACTCAGAATTTGCCACATTTCCACTCGCTTCGCATTGCATGACTGGGTGTACCTGCGAAGAACATAAGTTATCAAGCTTTTTATTCATCAACTCCACCTGCATTGACAGCATTGTCACTGCGTCTATGTTAAAAACTCTGGCTGATTTTGTCGGTTTGACTCTTGTAATTTGCCATTGATAGGTGTTCAACGACATCTCTTCAATAAAATCGTAAGCCGCTTCAGGAGTTTTGTTATTTAAAGTTCCACCGGCTGACGAATCAATCATTTGCCTAGTTGGAGAATTCACACCATTGTAAAAAGTTTGGACTTGAAGCCAAAAAGGTAATCCATGGTGTGGGTATCTCCTTAAGAGATCCTTGTATCTTTCCCATGCATCATATAATGTTTCTGTGTCATTCTGCACAAAAGAAGATATGTCAGTCCTAACTTTAGCCGTTTTGGCTGGTGGAAAATATTTTAAAAAAAAATTTTGATCATTTGATCCCATGTGGTGATTGACCCTCGTGGTAACGAGTTCAACCACCGCTTTGCTTTATTCCTTAATGAAAAAGAAAATAACCAAAGACGAATGGCATCGTCAGAAATGCCATTTATTTTGAAGGTATCACGAATTCTAAAAAATTAGATATATGAGTATTTGGATCTTCATCCTGCAAACCATCAAATTGAACAAACTGTTGAATCATTTGTATTGTATTAGGCTTTAATTCAAAATTATTAGCAGCTATAGTGGGCCTAACAATACTAGATTCTGCTCTTGTCAAGTTAGGTTTAGCACACTCATACATAGTACGCGGAGCATTCTATTCTTGCACATTTGTTGGTGGATTGTTTTTGTCCATCCCTTCAGTAGAATTGAATCTTTCTTGTTGTTCTTCTCTTTGGTAGTCTAGAGCTCGTCTAATTTCTCTACGATTTCTGCGAGTGGTAGCTTCAATGTCACTTTCGTATGCTAAAGGTCCTCTCGGGTTCCTTCTAGTCATAACCTAGAGGTATTTGCTAGGAGAAGAAAGAAAGAAATTTTAGAAAAATAAAGATATATGTAGAAAAGTAAGAAAAATTTAAAGTAAAAATAATAGCCAAAGTAATAGAAATAGAGCTTTCTTAATATTTTAGTGTTCCCCGGCAACGGCGCCAAAAACTTGATCGTGTCAAACAGTCGAGTTTTAATATTTATAAAAAGAATGATTGAACCTATAGACTAACTGTGATAACGATAGAGGCAAGTGCACCTATCGAACAGTAGTATAGTTTAGGCAAGAATATCTTATCGAACCCAAGGGAACCTAAAAGTACTACTACTCACTTTCTTTCTATTATTTAGCCTGAAATACGGAGTGATTGGATTATTAAACTAATGAAATACTTAGACTAAATGCAAAGACAAAAGAATGAATTGGAGAAAGACTTTAGGAATACTCAGTTGATGAAGACGATACCCTCTAGAAGAATCCACCTATGACTTCACTTATTATTTATTCCCCAAACCATATGATTTCTTGATTTAGCTTGATCCGTGAGACTCCTTAACCTATATTAAACCCTCTCTCGAGGCGAATAACATTTAACCTTAGGTTAATTAGTGGAACTCTCGTTCTCTTATAATAACCCCCTAAGGAAGCAATAAATCGATCAATGGATTCCCATATTAGGTTTCACCCTAATCCGACGAAATCTCGTAATCTTATCTCTAGGCGCCCAATCAACTCCGCTTAATTATGCTAGATCTACTCTTAGGTAGGGTCTATTCCTCCTCCACCTAAGGACATCGGATTAAATTAAGCAACATAATTAAGAATAAACTAAGTGCTTATCATATAATTTAGAAATCAAATAACAAAATCCATCATAGGTTTCATCCCCTTTCTGGTATCTGAAGGGTCTAGTTCATAACTAAATAAGAAAACATCTCAAGAGTAAAGATAAAACAAAACATAAGAAATCCCTAAAACCCCCTGAAGGAATTGAAGGAGAGATCCTCCATCTTGAATAGAGCTCCGACTTCTTGAATAGAGCTTCGGTAAAAGCTTCTGCCAAAAACCCCCTTTTAATGTCTGCCTTGGGTTGTTTATTTAGGCTTTGGGATGCTATACTTGGCTCCTAAGTACCTCCTTCAAGTAGAGTTACTAAGGTGTTAGAGTAGACTTAGGAGTATGTTTCTTTGGCTTTAAGCATCCAATTCTGAGTGAAATTGCTTATTCCCGCGGTAGGGGCACGGTCATGGCACACGCTCGTGTAAATCGTAGTTGGGCCGTATCTCGACTCTGTTATTTTGGGCACGGTTGTGTAAGTCGAGATTCAGGCTGTGCAACAGGTCTATCGATTGGGACACGACCATGTAGATCGCCAGGCACGGACCGTGTGGGAATTGGGTGATGCACGGTCGTGTGTCACGAAGTTGAGTCGTGCATAGATAATCGACGAGGCACGATCGTGTGGAATTTGGGCCAGGCCATGTTGATTTTTGGCTAAGGCCCAATTACTCCGTTTTAAGCCCGTTTTGTGTTCTTTTTATCCTCGGGTGCTTTCCTAAGTATAAACATGAAAAGAAAGGATTAAAAGCATCTTTTTACATAAATCAAGGGCTAAATCATCCAAAAGCCTATTAAATATGGGGTTAAAATATGTTACTTTTACGGTTTATCACCACACCGCTAACCACTAGGCCACAAGCTCCTCTTGTGTCTAAAACCATCATAAATTCTAAAGTCCATATAAAAGAAAACCAAATGCAAGAGCTAAGACTTGAACCTTGGACCTCTTTCTCCCTTGTGGCGTCACCCCCTTGCCTCTTATGTGGCGTCACTTTGCCACTACACCACAAGCTCTTCTTGTGTCTTTTTCCTCCACATTTAAATTTTAAAGCCTACCTACTAACTCCCAGGGTTTTATTCACCTAAAACCAAAATTTTTCCTAAGCCCAAGTTTGATCTCAGGACTTCATAGAAGCCTCCTAACCTTCCAAAATCACTCACCTACTAGATCCAACTTGTATTTAAGCCGTTCTCTTATTCTCAAAATTTTAAATGTTTTTACGCCTAAGGCCCAAGGGGCCCAATCCTACTAGGCCCAACTTTGGGATGTTATAAATCTACCCTCCTTAAAGAAATTTCATCCTCGAAATTTCCAGCTATAGAAGCAGTCGCACATCCTAACCTACAACACTACACTCACGCTGTGCACTCTGATTCTAAAATAGTAATACACTTTCTAACTTAAGCTTGGAACCTCTTCACACAACCAAATATCTAATACAGAAGCAAACAAATATTTAACACTCATCTTAAAAAATTTTCATTCAAACATCACATCCAAAATATACACAGAATAAATACAGTCATTATAGCATATAATAATAAGTAAGGGGACTTACGAATTTGGTACCGAAGACTCGGGTGCCATACTTCCAATAAAGGTACTTTTTTTTAAAACCAAATTTCAAATAACTTTGAAAAACATTTTCAAACCCATTCCACATCCGAGTTTTGCAACCTAGGCTCTGATACCATAATTGTAACACCCCAAACTCGATCTAGATGTTACGACCAAATCTGGAATGTCATAGGAAAAAGTTGTAAAAATGAATTTTAAAATCTTAAGAAAATATCGTAAGTTTGAAAACTTTTCGTCTAGGGTGATGTTTTGAAAATAGTGGTTTGTAGTTTAATAAAAATTCTCGAATTAAGTTAAAACGATCATTTGTTATCTTTGTTGGCACTTAAGAGAAAATGGTTATTTTATGTTACTTATGTTTTGAAAATTTCATCTTAACTTTCATGTTAAAATATAATAATGTCATATCTTAAACGAATAACAAATAAGGAAACCAAATATTAACTTAAGAAGGCCTTATTACATATAACAATGTCATATCTTAAATTGTATGCAAAAAATCAAGAAATGTGAATTTTGGTTGCACGAGGTTAGTTTTTTGGGACATATTGTGTCAGCATCTGGGATTCAAGTTGATCTGAGTAAGATTTTTGCTATTTTGAATTGGAAACCTCCGAAGAACATGTTTAAAGTCCGTATTTTTTGGGTTTAGCTGGTTATTATCGTCGATTTGTGAAGGGATTTTCAGTGATAGCTACTCCGTTGACTAGATTACTTCAGAAATATGTTAGATTTGAATGGTCGGATAAATGTCAGAAAAGTTTCGATTAGTTGAAACTCTGTTAACAGAAGCTCAAGTGTTAGTACAACTAGAATCAGGCAAAAAATTTATGATTTATAGTGATGCTTCGTTAAATGGTCTGGGATGTGTTTTGATGCAGGAAGGAAAAGTTGTAGCTTATGCCTCGAGATAGTTAAAGCCTCATGAAAAGAATTCTCTGACTCACGACCTTGAATTAGTTGTGATTGTGTTTGCACTTAAGATCTGGCGTCATTATCTGTACGGTGAAAAATGTCATTTGTTTTCAGATCATAAAAGTCTAAAATACTTTATGACTCAGAAAGATTTGAACCTGCGTCAAAGACAATGGCTTGAGTTGTTGAAAGATTATGAGCTTATGATAGATTATCATTCGAGTAAAGCAAAAGTTATTACTGATGTTTTGAGTAGAAAATTATCATTTGCATTGAGAGCTTTGAATGCCCAGTTAGATTTGACTGATGACAGTTTTGTGATAATTGAATTAAAAGTGAAACCGTTGTTTGTACAGTAAATATGTGATGCTCAGAAAGTCGAGAATGAATTGTTATCAAAATGAGCTCAGTGTGAATTGAATTCTGAATCTGGATTTCAAATTGTTGATGATTGCTTGAGATTTCGAGATCGTATCTGTGTTCCGAGAAATCCAGAGTTGATTCAATTGATTTTGAGTGAAGCTCATAACAGTCATTTATCTATTCATCCGAAAAGTACTAAAATGTATCGTGATTTGAAGTAATACTATTGGTGGTCTGGTATGAAATGAGACATATCTGATTTTGTGTCAAAATATTTAGTTTGTCAGCAAGTAAAAGCTGAACATCAAGTTCCATCAGGTTTGTTACAACCAATTCTGATTCCTGAATGGAAGTGGGATAGAGTGACAATGAATTTTGTTTCTGGTTTACCTTTAACTCTGAGAAAGAAAGATGCGATATGGGTCGTAGTTGATAGATTAACGAAAACTGCCCATTTTATTCCGGTAAGATTTAATTATTCACTTGACAGATTAGCCGAGCTTTATATTTTTGAGATAGTGAGATGGCACGGAGTGCCACTATCCATTGTGTCAGATAGAGATCCGAGATTCACATCGCGATTCTGGAAGAAGTTGCAAGAAGCTTTAGGCACGAATTTGCATTTCAGTAGAGCTTTTCTTCTATAGATAGATGGTCAATCTGAGTAGATCATTCAAATTCTCGAAGATATGTTAAGATGTTGTATGCTTAAGTTTAATGGTTCGTGGGAACAGTATCTGCCATTGATCGAATTTGCATATAATAATAGTTTTTTAGTCAAGTATTAAAATGGCACCTTATGAAGCTTTGTACGGACGTAAACGTCGTACACCTATGTATTGGATCGAGCTCAGTGAAAAAAGCTACATGGGGTTAATTTGATAAAGGATTCAGAACAAAAAGTTAAATTGATTCGAGATTGTTTAAAAGTAGCATCTAATCGTCAAAAGTCTTATGTGGACTTGAAACGAAAAGATATAGAATTTGAAATCGGTGACAAAGTATTTCTGAAAGTGTCTCCGTGGAAGAAAGTGCTCGTTTCGAACGTAAAGGCAAATTGAGCCCGAGATTCATCAGATCGTATATGATCATTGAACGTGTTGGGACTGTTGCATATAGATTAAAGTTACCGTTTGAGTTAGAAAAGATACACAATGTATTTCATGTTTGATACGATCCCGGTCTCGAGTAGAAAATGAGATGTATGCTTGGAGTTCGATCGTAAACCAGAGAATCGAAGAAGAAAGAAATTTAGATGTGGTTGGGATATGTTTCGAAGTTAGGTAGGAATGGATGGCTCGGGTTTTAGTTTAAGAAAGAAAATTTAAAGTTTGGAACTTCGGTTTAAGGATGAAAGAAATGTTCGAGTTTCAATTTAGGGCTTTAGGAAACAAGTAAGAACCAATACCGAGAAAGGTATCGACCCGGTTACTTATACGTTTCTAAAGGCTTCGGTGTTTAGTAGTTTTAACGGACCTCGACCCACTATTGATGTACGATAGGAACCTTGGTATCGGGATAGAATAAAGGATGGTTGATGCCACTAGACTCCTAGATAAGCCAACAAATCCTAAGAACAAAATAGGAGAAATTGCTCTCGCAAATTCTGCATAATATCGATATAAAATTTTGGCAAAAAAAGTCCTTTACAAAGAAAATGTCCAAGTATTTATAAGCTAGTGAAGCTAGCCGAATGGTCATCCTTCAAGCCTTAGTGGCTAAGCAAAATTAATGCTAGAACTAGCTAGAAAAATCTAGAAAAGACTCCTCATGCTCCAAGTCCAAGTTCGGCTGAATGGGAGAGCAATGGGCAGCTTCTAGATTGACTAGGTGCAGCCGAATCTTCAAGGAAGAAAAGTGAGCTGCATGGCCCTTCAATGTTCGGTCAAGGGGGTTGTAATGCCTTTAATTTTCTCATTAATTCCAGCTTTGAATAGCCAGCTATTCAGCTGATGAATGCATCAAATACCAACAGCCATTGGTGTGAAATTTAAGGAGCTAAACAGCCCCAAGTGACGCCTCAAGCTGCTGCTGGTGGTTGGCCTCCTTGCATGAACTTAGGTGAGCTGAATGGACACTTTGGGGAGCTAAATCAGCAGCTAAGAAGGTCATTAAGCTAACTAAATTAACTCCTTAAATGAAAGAATGTGCAGCTCCATGAATCGACATGTAGTCCCCTCCATGCACCTACAAAACAAATTAAATTCATTTCAGCCACTTAATTTAGCTATTTAATTCCAGCAATTAAAATGATACATTAAGACATTAAATTGAGCTGAAACAAATTAAAAACTAAGCTATTAATAGTCTTTAAAATTTCGGCTGTAGCTTAGGACACATTACTAGCTAGTTTTGGCTAGACAAATTAAATGGCAGCAACTCAATTTAATTTGTCCTAAGTAAGACATGTCATAATAGCTATAAATATGTCCTAATTAAAACATCTTAATTACTACTTATTTAATAATAGCAAATAAATTTATATTGTCTCAAATTTATTTAAAGTAAAATTCCAGCCAAGTTTTTAGCTCAAGGCCGAATGGCCAATTGAGCTCATTGAGCTTAAACGAGCTCAACACGAGCTAGGGCCGAGCTCATCGAGGACTAATTGAGCTTGTAGGACGTTGCAAAACTGCTCCATTGAATGGCCTTCCATCGTCCAAGTGAATCACCTTGTCATCAATCCACACTTGTCGTACCATAGCTCCAATTGCATCTTTGAATAGCCTAGAACTAGCTCGAGTGATGGGGCCACGAGGTAGCACCAATGGATCATGGCTCGAGCTCGAGTTGACATGGGGCGTGCTCGCATCAATGTTTCAATGCTCCATAGATATCGATCCGATCCATCACATGTGATTGCCCCATCTAAAATTAAAATCTGATCTGATATGACATACAAAGAGGAATCGATCCGTATCTTAGCTCGTGAAGTGAAAGAGTTGAGAAACAAGAAAATTCCATTAGTAAAAGTACTGTGGAATTGACACGGAATAGAAGAAGCTAGTGCGAGCTTGAGGACTCAATAAGACAACAATATCTGACTCTGTTTAATGGTAAGATTTTCGGGGACAAAAATCCCTAAGGGGGAAAAATTGTAACAATTTGGTTTATACCCTAGTCAGAATAGTGGTTTTGAGACCACGAATCCAAGTTTGAATAATATTTTAATATTATTTTCTACGTCGTTGATATGTGACTAAGCATGTGGTAAATTTTCGTAAGCGAATTTGTCTGTTCGTGTGTTTAATTTGAACAAAGGATTGATTTACATTAAATGTGAAAGTTGTATGCTATTTGTTAAGTACCAAAGTGTTATGGCTTTTGAATCTTTGTGGCCTTGTGAGGCGAATATGCCAATATGTATATAGTGGACGGACAAAGGTCACATATGCCCTTGATAAATATATGTGTTTCTTATTATTATGAAAGGTTATTTTTGTACATTAATAATGTATTTCATGTTTAATAAAATTAATTGAAAGCCATGTTCATCTTTTGTTCTTATGATTGAAAATAAGAAAAAGAAAACAAGGGTTTGAGCTTTGCATATTTGGCTACTTACAAGCCAAATTCAAGGTATATTTTTAGTCGATTTTCGATAATTTCTATATTTTTGCAATCGTTGCTTAGTCTACTATCAAGCCCATGTCACAATTTTGTGTATTGATGATGTTTGTGAGATATGCCATTATAAGTTTGGTTGTTAAATGAAAGATTTGAGCTAGATGAACATACTTTGTTCTTGAATTTTTGATGAATTTAGCTAATTCGGGCTAAATTGAGAAAGTAGTAACTTGTGGGACTAAATTGCAAATTTGATGGAAAATATGGGCTTGTATGAGATGTAGGAACATTCGGCTAGGCATGAGTATGGGTTGATTTTTTGAATCTGATGTTTTGAGAAAAATGGACTAAATTGATAAATTGTGCAAGTATGAGGGTAATTTGCAAATAGCCCTAAATATATGTGTATGGATTGAAATGAATGAATTAGTGAATAAAAAGGGTTAATTCTGAAAATGTTTAGACCAAGAACCGAGGAAAACGGACTTAGATCTCGGGAAAGTGAAAGTAACTGAGTAGCCGTTTCCATTCCGATAGATCGAATTCGAGGTAAGTCACTATGCAAATAAATATACTTGTATGAAATTGTAAATGCTCATATGACTAATAATGATAATGAATGTTTATGAGAGGTTGTGCATATGAATTACGAGATAAGGTCGATATAGCGACAATGTCCGAGAAGTCACGTACGAACCTAGGAATAGATGGGATTAGCTATGTCATGACATAGGTATCTGTTCTGTTTTATCATGTAAGACCACGTCAGAGACATTGGCATTGATTTGAGATTTTGTGTAAGACCGCATCTGGGACGTTGGTATCGATATGAGATTTACGTGTAAGACCACGTCTGGGACGTTGGCATCAATATGAGCTTTACGTGTAAGACCATGTTTGGGACGTTGTCATCGATATGAGCTTTGTAAGACCATGTCTAGGACACCGGCATCGTATTGATTCATGTAAGACCCTGTCTGGGACAGTGGCATAGATATCTGGGTGTATGTAAGACCTTGTCTGGAACGTTGGCATTGTACGATTATTTCGAGCTTTCTGAGTATCTTACTAGATTCCTAATGGTTCAACGGGCAAATCTGTGATACGAATTACAAATCTAAGCTATGATAAATTAAGTGAATGAATATTCATTTCAGGTACGTTGTTTATACACTAATTGTGTATACAAGGTAAGTATCTATGTGATCATACTATGATGTTATGTATATGGAATTGATAATAAGATATGTAAAGATTTAACTAGATGAATTATGTGCATATATGGTATGTGAATTGGATATATGGTAAGTTATGCTAAGCAAATGAGCTTAAGAAAGAATGAGGTAATTTTTGTCATGAGAACCATATTGGTCATCTTATTAATTCGATTATGTACAATTCATGCTAAGTTTATTTGTATTATGACTTACTAAGCTTTTGGAAAGCTTACTCTGTGTGTGTTTTCTCTGTTTTATAGATCGTCTAAGCTACTGAAGGCTCGGGACCGTCAAGGATCGTCATCACACTGCTAAACTCATTTTGGAACACTTTGGAAATGTTTATAACTAGATATGGCATGTATAGGCTAGTTTTTTTATATAAGTTGATGTATAAACTTGGTCTTAAGATGTGGCTAGTTATTAGTTCATATTATTCCTTGATGAATGTCGTATGTGTAGCTGTTTTGGTTTGGTTTGATGCTCATGAAATGGTCAATTTTTTGGGTAAGTACATGAATGAAATAAGCTTTAGTTATATATATGTTTTGTCTTGAAAGTTAACATGAATGAAATGAGTATTGAATGTATAGATTGAATGATTATTTTGGTATGCTTTTGGTAGTCATATGTACATGAGATATCTTGGTAAATGTTGCTTATAGGTATGTCCTATTTTGGGTGGCATTTTGGTGTTGCAAATGACCTATAATGTCACACGGCCATGGCACACGGGCATGCCTAGAAGTCGTGTGAGAAAGTCAATATATGGCCTAGTAGTTCACAGCCTTAGCACACAGGGGTGCTAGATAGCCGTGTTGATTTTGGCATGATCGACCACGATCAAGGTACAAGGGCGTGCTTGGTGGCCATGGTGAGAAGTCAGGTTCGACCACGGGGAGGACACATGGGTATGTCTAGCAACCATGGAAGGCACACGGTTTGCTCCCACGGGCGTGTATCCCCTGTATTTTATAAAAGTTTTTAAGTTTCTGAGAACTTTTGTATGTGTTTTATTTTAGTCCTGACTCAGTTTATAAGTATGCTTAGAGTCTTGATGACTCACTTAAGGGACAATATGATTGTCATTGATGATGGATTGTTTGAATTTCTATAAATATTTTTGATCTATCTGATAATGCCTTTAACCCTATTTCAGTGACGATTATGGGTTAGGGGTGTTACAATTCAGCTATGAGATCCGAGGCCAGAGCATCTGCTAGAGCCAATGCTATTCGCGCTCGCGAAGAAGCGTCATCTCCAGATGTTATCACCTTTCACTCTCTATGATACTAATGTGATTGAATTGATAGATCTAGGATCAACTCATTCTTATATATGTATGAATTTAGTATCTAGTAAGACTTTGCCTGTAGATTCTACTGAATTTGTGATTAGAGTATCAAACACCTTAGGCAAATGTGTTTTGGTTGACAAAGTCTGCAAGAATTGTCCATTAATGGATCGGGATTTTTATTTTCGTCTAATCTGATGTTGTTGCCATTCGATGAATTTGATGTGATTTTGGGTAAGGATTGGCTAACGATGCATGATGCTATAGTGAATTGTAGAAGAAAGACTATTGAACTGAAATGTCAAAATAATGAGACTATTATAATTGAATCTGATGATCTAAATAGTTTTCTAGTTGTGATCTCATTTATGTTAGCTCAGAGATTTGTGAGAAAGGGGTGTGAAGCTTATATTGCTTATGTACTTGATACGAAAGTGATAGAAACAAACATTGAATTAGTACCAGTTGTGTGCAAGTATCTAGATTATTTCCTGAAGAGTTACTAGGTTTACCATCTATCAGAGAAGTTGAGTTTGGTATTGAAGTAGTACCGGGAACAACGCCAATATCGATAGCTCCTTATAGAATGGCTCCGACAGAGTTAAAAGAATTCAAAGCTCAGTTGCAAGATTTGACAGATAGAGGTTTTGCTACACCGAGTTTCTCTCCTTGGGGTGCACCGATGATTTGTGTATAGACTATCGACAGCTCAACAAAGTGACAATCAAGAATAAATACCCTTTACCATGAATAGATGATTTGTTTGATCAGTTAAAAGGGGTAATAGTATTTTCGAAAAATGATTTGAGATCAGGTTATTACCAGTTCTGAGTTAAAGACTCAGATGTCCCAAAGTCTGCATTTAGAACAAGGTACGGTCACTATGAATTTCCTGTTATGCCTTTTGGACTAAAAAATGTACCTGCTATTTTTATGGACTTGATGAACTGAATTTTCATGCCGTACTTATACCATTCGTAGTTGTGTTTATTGATGAAATTTTGATTTACTCTCATAATGAATCTGAGCATGCCGAGCATTTCAGAATAGTGTTACAAACTTTGAGAGATAAATAGTTGTTTGCAAAGTTTAGCAAATGTGAGTTTTGGCTAGGAGAAGTTGGTTTTCTGGGACCTATAGTTTCAGCCGCAGGTATCCGAGTTGACCCAAGCAAAATTTCTGTGCTTATAGATTGAAAGCCTCCGAGAAATGTATTCGAAGTCTGTAGTTTTCTGAGACTAGCCGACTATTATAGATGATTTGTGAAAGGCTTCTCAATGATTGCGACTCCGATGACACGATTACTTCAAAAAGATGTTAAATTTGAGTGGTCAAAAAAGTGTCAATAGAGCTTCGAGTAGTTGAAAGCATTATTGACAGAGGCACCAGTGTTAGTTCAGCCTGAGTCGGGTAAAAATTTGTAGTTTTCAGTGATGCATCGTTAAATGGCCTGGGTTGTGTTTTGATGCAGGAAGGCAAAGTTGTAGCTTATGCCTCAAGACAGTTGAAGCCGCACGAAAAGAATTATCCGACGTACGATCTAGAGTTAGCCGCTTATAGTGTTCGGATTGAAAATTTGGCGTCATTAGTTGTTTGGTGAGAAATACCATATTTATACTGACCACAAAAGCTTGAAATATTTGATGACTCAGAAAGATTTGAATTTGTGACAGCGGAGATGGCTAGAATTGCTGAAAGACTATGAATTAGTGATTGAGTATCATCCAAGGAAAGCGAACGTAGTTGCTAATGCTTTAAGCTAAAATTCCTTATTTGATTTACGTGCTTTGAACACACAATTAGCTTTTTCTAATGACGGCTTGATAGTAGCCGAGTTGAAAGCGAGACTATTATTTCTACAGTAGAGTTGGGATGACAGTTTTGTATAAGGCCTGATGACTGTTTGATGTTTCGTGATAGAATATGTATACCAAAAAATTTTGAGCTCTTTCAAAAGATTCTTAACGAAGCACACAGTAGTTGTTTATCAGTACATTCGGGGAGCACAAAAATCTATAACGATTTGAAATAGCTTTATTGGTGGCACGGTATGGAACGAGATATCTCAGAATTTATTTTGAAATTTTTGATTTATCAACAAGTCAATGCTGAGCATCAAGTGCCATCAAGTTTATTACAGCCTATTATGATTCCTGAGTAGAAGTGGGATAGAGTAACAATGGATTTCGTATCGGGTTTGCCATTATTTCCTAAAAAGAAAGATGCGATCTGGGTTGTTGTTGACAGATTCACAAAATCAGCTCATTTCATTCTAGTACGTACAAATTTCTCACTTGATAAGTTAGCTGAGTTGTATATTTCCAAAATTATGAGATTACATGGTGTTCCCTATCTATTGTTTCGGATAGAGATCCAAGATTTACTTCGCAATTTTGGAAGAAATTACAAGAAGCTTTGGGTTCAAAGTTGCATTTTAGCACTATGCTTCACCCACAAACGGATGGTCAATCTGAACAAGTTATTCAAATACTTGAGGATATGTTGCGTTGTTGCATTCTTTAGTTTGAAGGTTCCTGCGAGAAATATCTACCGCTGATTGAATTTGCTTACAATAATAGCTTCCCATTGAGTATAAAGATGGCATCGTACAAAGCTCTATACAGTCGTAAATGTAGAACATTGTTGTACTGGACTAAGCTTAGAGAAAATAAGATTCACGGGGTTGATCTGATCAGAGAGACTGAAGAAAAAGTGAAAGTAATTCGCGATAGTTTGAAAGCAGCTTTAGATCAACATAAATCGTACACAAACTTGAAATGGAAAGATATTAAGTTCTAGATCGGGGATAAAGTGTTTTTGAAAGTGTCACCGTGGAAAAAGATATTGCGATTTGGTCAGAAAGGGAAATTGAGTCTGCGGTTCATCGGACCATATGAGATTACTGAGCGAGTTGGGCCAGTGGCATATTGACTATCTTTATTGTAACAGTTTGATTTAGACCCTAGTTGGAATAGTGGTTTCGAGACCACAAATCTGAGTCAAAAAAATATTCTAATATTATTTTTCGTGTTTACAGTATGTGATTAAGCATGTGTGAAAATTTTGTGATTTAATTCGATTATTTGTGTGCTTATTTATGAAAAAGGACTAAATAGCAGAAAGAGTAAAAGTGGCATTCTATATGTTAATGTGCTAAATAGCTATGACTTGATTTGTCAGAAGTCCTTAAAAGGTTAATATACCATTATTAAATTAGTGGACAATTATGTCCATGATTTAAATATTTTCATTAATGTTTCATTAAGGTTAAAAGTGGAAATAGATAATTATTATGATTTATAATAAAACAAACATGAAAATGGTCATAATATGCTCATCCACTGCCGAAAACAACAAGAAAAAGAAAGACAAGAAACCAAGCTAGGTTCGGCCATGGTTTTTCTTTGATTAAGGTGTGTTTTTATTTGAATTTTTGATAATTTCTACGTTTTGTGATTGTTGCTAAGTAATCTATCAAGCACATGTTTTAATTTTTTGAATTTAATGAAGATTTTGAGATAGGCCATTGATGATTTTGTAAGCTTTGTGATGATAGTTGATGAAATATGAAAGATATGTGATAGATTAACATGTTTTGTCTTTGAATTTTTGATGAATTTGACTATTTTGGGCTTAATTGTAAAAATGAGAAATGGAAGGACTAAAATATGAAATAAATGAAATAAATGGACTTATATGAAGTGTAGTAATATTTGGCCTAGCATGGGTAAAATGAAATTATGTGTATTTGGTGATTTTATGAAATAGGGACTTAAATGTCAAAATGTCAAAATGTCAAAATGTAAAGGTTAATTTGTAAAATTCCCTAAATATGTGTTTTTGGATTTAATTGAATGATTTGGTGAATAAAAGAGTTAAATTTGAATGTGAATAGATCAAGAACTAAAGAAAACAAAATTAGATTGGGGAAAATCGAAAGTGGTCGAGTAGTCATTTTCATCCGTTCATATCCATACGAGGTAAGTCTATATACAAATAAATGTGTTTGAGTTGATTTATTCATGCTTATATGAAATTGAATTGTGATGAATGACTATGGAAGATGTATATGTGAAATCTAAGAAAGTTTCGATAATGTGTCAATGTCTGAAAAGCCCCGTACGAACCTTAGGAATAATAGGATACATATGTCATGACATAGGGTTTGATATGTTTTGTCGTGTAAGACCACGTCTGGGACATTGATATTGATTTGAGTTATACGTGTAAGACCATGTCTAGGACATCGACATCGTATATGATTTCGTGTAAGACCCTGTCTGGGACAGTGGCATCAATATTTGATTACATGTAAGACCATGTCTGGGCATTGTATGAGTTTTCAGAGATATCCGAGTATCCTTATGGATTCCGAATGGTTCAATAGGCATTCCAAGAAATGAATAATTATGTGAAATGTGCATCCGATGCAGGTACGTTTGAAATGTATGCAAAGTACGATTACGAAAAGTAAGTATATGTGAAAAATGTGGAATTGAGATACATGTACGAGAGCAATGAAATAAATTGTGCTATGATCAAATGAACTACATGGTTATGTGGTATGTGTGTAAGCAAATGGTTAGGAACAATTGAGCAAAGGAGAAATATGATTTTTCTATTTAGTTATGCTGCAGTTTTTGTGAATGAAATGATTTATAAATGTTCTACATGATAAGTTTATTTGTATATGGCTTACTAAGCTTTTGAAAGCTTACTTTGTATGTGTTTGCATTGTTTTATAGATTATCGAAGCTACTGGAAGCTCAGGGATCGTCGAGGATCATCACCACACTATCAAACTACACTTTGGTACCTTCTGAAAATGTATATATTGAAGTATGGCATGTATAGGCTAGATATGTTAAAATATGTTTTGGTACATGTTTATGTATATGAAGCCATGTGATATGGCTTGTTAATGAATGTGAATATGGTAAATTTAGTCTATGCTTTATGATGCAAAAGTTAGTATATTTTTTATGAAAGGTTGGCATATTGAGTTGGTAAGTTTTGAATGGATTTCTACATTGAAGTGAATGATGTAGTTATGAGTCAAATGGTGCATAATTTTGATATAATTTGGTTGTTTTTGAGTTACAAAATGAGGCTTGTTGGTGCTTGTAGGTATGATCCTTATTGGGTGACAAATTGGCCTTGCAAATGGCCTATAATTGACCACACGGTTGAGCACACGGGCGTGTGATCTGATCGTGTCCTTCACTATCATATTTTGAAGCAAATCAGTGTTGCACACGGGCCAGACACACGGGCGTGTGATAGGCCGTGTGGTTCTAGTCAGTTCTGTACACGAGTTGTGACACGGGCCAAGGCATGACCATGTGAGGCACACATCCTAGCCATTCGGGCATGTGCCCTATTTTGAAGAAAAAATTTTATGAGTTCTGCAAAGTTTTGTATGTGCTCAGTTTAATCTCGAACCCTTTCTAAAGCATGTTTAAGGTTTCATAGATCTTTTAAAGGGACAAAGTGATTATGAATGATGATGTTTTATCGATGTGAGATGTATGTTTGTAAAGTGTTCCAGTATGTCTAGTAATGCCTCATAACCTTAGTCCGGCGAAGGATACAGGTTAGGGGTGTTACATTTTATTAGTATCAGAGCTACGGTTAGTCGATTATAGGACTAACGTAGCTTGTGAGAGTCTAGCTATACATGCCATAGATAAGAACTATGATAGTGTGATGAATCCAGACTTATAAAATGTGTTTTACATATAGTAAATGGATCTCAAAAGAGCTGTAGCTGACGATGTTGAAAGTAATGCGTCTGCTCCCACTCAAGTGACAGCGCCGTTTGATTCTAGACCGGTTACTAGCGGTCAGGAAGGAGGGGCTAAACAAGCCTTCTTCCAAATGATGAATGAGTGGTTCACTTAGTACATTAGAACAAATTTGATTGTTTCTCAACCTCCACTCCCACCTAATCCCCCTCAGACTCCTATTGTACCTCCAGTTATGAATTTGAATCTGTTGAATAAGCCTCCAGTCGATAAAATCCATAAATATGGGGCTGAAGAGTTCAGGGCCACTAGTGATGATGATGCAGAAAACTAAATTTTGACTCGATAATACAATTCGAGTGCTTGATGAAATGTCATGTACCCCTGAAGAATGTGTAAAATGTGTTGTTCATTTGTTGAGAGATTCAGCTTATCAATGGTGAAAAACTTTGACTTCTGTCATTCCAAAAGAATGAATTACCTAGGATTTCTTTCAATAGAATTTTGGAAGAAATATATCAGTGAGAGATTTATTGATCAAAAGCGAAAAGATTTTCTTGAATTGAAACAAGGTCGTATGTCTGTTACAGAATATGAGCGAGAATTTGTAAGACTAAGTCAATATGCACGAGAATGTGTCTCGACCGAAGCAATAATGTGCATAAGGTTTGAAGACGGCCTGAATGAAGATATTCATTTGCTAGTTGGAATTCTGGAAATAAAAGAATTTGTTGTACTTGTTGATCATGCGTGTAAAGCTAAAAAACTCGGGAAAGAGAAAAGAAAAGCTGAGTCAGAAGCTAGAGATGTGAGAAAGAGATCCTCAAGTAAATCATTTAATTTGCATCAAAGAAATTTTGTGATGAGTATAGCCATTCAAAGGCTAATGCGGGACATTTGAGTAGAGATCGTGCTAGATTGCATTTGAATTTCAAAGCTTCAGCTACTTCGATAGCTAGTGTTGGAAATGTCATATCTGAGCGACCTGAATGTAGACATTATGGTAAAAGACATCTGGGTAATTGTAGATTGAATGGCCGAGCGTGCTTTAAATGTGGATCATTAGATCCGAGACTGTCCTGAGTCTGTTGAACAAGAGAATGTACAGAATTCGAAGTCGGATAATGATTAATCTAGGGGAAGAGCTTCTAGAAACATAAGAAATGTGAGTGGTAGCCAGAGAGCTACGAAAGATACGTTGCGAGATCTGAAGCAAGAGCACCTGCCAGAGCTTATGCTATTCAAACTCATGAAGAAGCTTCGTCTCCAAACATCATTACCGATACTTTTACTCTTTATGATACTTCTGTGATTGCATTGATAGACCCAGGGTCTACTCATTCATATATATGCATGAACTTAGTATCTAGCAAGACTTTGCTTATAGAGTCTACTGAATTTGTAATTAGAGTATCGAACCCCTTAGGCAAAAGTGTCCTAGTTGACAAAGTGTACAAGAATTGTCCGTTGATGTTTCGAGATAACTATTGTAACACCCCAAACTCAGCCTAGACGTTACGATCAGATCTGGCATGTCACATGAAAGGGTTATTTAAAAACTGCGTGTTCATTAAAAGGTTGTTCGTATTCTTTTTTAAAACTTTGAGCTTTGTTGTTATTATTGTTATTATTCCCAAAACTTATTTATAACAGAAATCAAATTCAGTGAATTGCAAAAATGCGATATTTTTGAAAACATTAGGTGTCGTTTTAAGAAAACTACGTATTCATAAATTTAGCAGTTATTAGGGAAAACTTAAAAAAATTATACCAACAGCCTTATTACAAAAATATTAACCCAAAATAGAATAAAACTAAAATAAAGAAAAAAATTTACTAAGTTCCCTAAAATTATTCCCGACGTATGGCCACCACAGATCCTCCGCAGCTTCAAATCCTCTAACGCTAGGGATCACCTGCAAGGTTAAAACGGAGGGGTGAGTTACGAGAACTCAGTGTGTAATCCCCTGGCTATCATTAATTGGGCCCGAGCCCATATAAAAATAAATTGGGTCGAAGCCCATATAGAAGCAAACTAGGCCGAAGCCCATACAGAAGCAGACTGGGTCGATGCCCTATTCCGTACAATCTGGGCCTTAGCCCTATTAACATGATAAAGCAGATAATGCATGCAACCCAACCTAGTAATCCATCCACTACACACCACCCGTGCCAGCCCAACACACCTGTGGGGATTTCTAAATCAACCCATCCATCCACTACACACCTCGATGGCAGTCAAGTTGCTCATCACAAAATTTGTGGCGAAGCCACCAAATATCAGAATATAAGTGGCATAGCCACCAGAAAGATTGTCGCAAAGCCACCAGAATATATGGTAGAGCCACCCGAATGTACTTCCTCCGATCATCAATATCCCAATGCCATGCATGATGTCTTGACATAAACAATTCGTGTATGCAGTATGTCATAATCATAATCAATCATATAAATATTTCATACATATCACTTAAACTACCACTAGGGGTATAACGGTCATTTTCCCTCTAGGAGTATTTTGGTAATTTACCCTTCTAAGATATTTTAGTAATTTTACATTTAACGACCTTTTCGAAGGCCATTGTTGCCTCGAGCGACACGAGGCCCCTTTCTGGTCCCTACGGAGCTATTGGGCCTAAAATCCATTTTAGGCCCAAACGGGCCCACACACTCGTGTGGCCCAAAACATAAGGTTTCGATCCTAGATTTGCAGATTTCTCGTTCAGATCTATCATTTGCAAGTTTCCCAACAGTTTGGCCCAAATTTGGATAGCCCATTGGGCCCACTTGGCCTGTTTTGGCCTGGTTAGGCCCATTTCAGCCTCAGTATTGTGAGAGTGCTCGTGACATTCATAGTGACTTAACGTCGTCATTTGTATCTCAATTTACCACCACGAGTGCTTGCACACTCGAGTGGTTACAGTTGCCAATTTTTTGGGTTTTCAACATTTGGCCGTTTCATAAAACATCTCACGCAACATTCAACGAGGTGTGAGATTACACACCTGATATGAGCGTTGCTTGAATTCCAGAAATCCCGTACCTATGATCCAATATATTCCAAATGGTTATTAAACACCCTGCAAAAACATATCTAAGTTGAATTCAGATAGCCACTAACACCACTTACCACCAAAATGATCTCCTTTAATAGTGTGACAAGATTCGGCTTTGCCTCTCTCTTGGCTAGAGCAACCGATTACCTACACTGGTTGATGTTCAAGGGGGTGTTAGCAACTATCACATTCGGCACTAGGGAGAGATTTAATAAAGATAAGTGTTACCTACCCTTAGATTCGACAACAGCAACCCCTTTGAAGAAGAGAAGTTTAACCATGCACAGCCTTCAGAGACGATAATTACTAGGAAGAAGAAGAAAGAGTTAGAAGTACGCAAAGAATAAAAGAACAAAATTCATCCTACTCCCAAAAGCTAGCTTAGTACTGTGAAGAGAGGAATATCACAACTCGAGAATTAGATGAGAAGAGATTCGGTAGTTGATTCCAGATGAAATTGACCTAGGCACAAAGAGATGGGATTAGGATTTTTAATTTTTAGGAGAGAACAAGAGAGAAATCCAAAACAAAGACACAAAGAAGATAGAGAAAGAACCCAAGAAAAGAAGCATTACCTTAACCACAGAAGATCCGGATAACAATGTAGATTCAGCTAATGGGGAAGAGACTAGAGAAGAAAAAGAAGTAGGGGTTTCGACTTTGGTGTAGAAGAAAATGCAAATAGGAGGAGATGGTGGGTGAGTTTCGACCAAGGTGATTAGCTAACAAACAAAAGCAACCAAAGTGTGAAAACCAAAAGTATGAAAGAAAAAGATGAACTCAAGAATTCAGCAAAAGCACCAAAAAGAGTAAAGAGAAAAAAAACCCGAAATGACACGGTCAGAAATGCGACACTACTCTCAAAAATGAATTGAACAAAATGGCACCCCACCCACACACACATGACCGATATGCTCCCTAAGCACTTCCCTAATTTCAGCCAAACACCTCCCCTTTCCATATCCCATGATCCTCTCCTTATTTTACTCCCCCATTCACTCTCCATCACCCATTCAAATAATTTGACCAAGTCTTCCCCCTCTCCTATAGAGTTTGGTCTCCACTCAGCTACCTCCCTTTCCTGAGCACAAAAATAAAACTCCCTTATGCAGCATGTGGGATTCGAACACTCTCCCTTTCCGCTTCCCTTGTGATGCCACACCACTAAGTCAAATGCTCATCTTGTGATAGCAAACATACTTAATTAACCTTAAGTCCTGCTTCCACTAGCTCACCCCACTAAAGTGCCCAAAAACCAAACTTTCACAAGGGCCTAGGCTCGAACCCGAGCCTTTCCAGGACCCCTAAACACACCTAAATAACAAGCTTATCAAGCACAACACATGCAATAATGCAATAATGCAATAATGCCAGACTCCTATTTTCAAGATGTTACAGCTGTTTTTCGACTGATATGATGTTATTACCTTTTGATGAATTTGATATAATTTTGGGTATGGATTGGCTAACTTTGCATGATGCTGTTGTGAATTGCAAATGAAAAACTATTGATTTGAGATGTCAGAATGATGAGATAATTTGGGTTGAATCTAATGATTTGAATGGGTTACCAACTGTGATATCAGTAATGAAAGCTCAGAGTTATGTGAAAAAGGGTTACGAAGCCTATTTTGCTTATTTTATTGATTCAAAAGTAATTGAAAAGAAAGTTGAATCTGTACCAGTTGTTTGTGAGTTTCCTGATGCGTTTCCTAAAAAACTACCGGGATTACCTCTGATACGAGAAGTTGAGTTTGGCAATGAGTTAGTCTTGGGAATGACCCCAATCTCAATAGCTCCATATAGAATGGCTCCAACAGAATTAAAAGAATTGAATTTTCAATTGCAAGAGTTGACCGATAAAGGATTTGCACGATCGAGTTTTTCACCTTGGGGTGCTCTTGTTTTGTTTGTTAAAAAGAAAGATTGTATGATGAGAATGTGTATTGATTATTGTCAGTTAAACAAAGTAACCATTAAGAATAAATATCCTCTGCCCAGAATTGATGATTTGTTTAATCAGTTGAAAGGAGCTTCTATGTTTTCAAAGATAGATCTGAGATCGGGATATTATCAGTTGCGAGTAATAGACATTTCAAAAACTACTTTCAGAACAAGGTACATGGATTATGAATTTTTAGTTATGCCTTTTGGACTAACAAATGCTCCTGCTGTTTTTATGGACTAGGTGAACAGAATTTTCAGACCGTATTTAGATCGATTTGTTGTTGTATTCATTAATGACATTTTGATTTATTCGCGTGATGAAATTGAGCATGCTGAACTTCTGAGAATTGTGCTACAAACACTACATGATAAGAAATTATATGTAAATTTTAGTAAATGTGAGTTCTGGTTGTGAGAAGTTGGCTTTTTGGGGCATATTGTGTCAGCATTCGGTATACGAGTTGATTCGAGCAAGATTTTAGCTATTTTAGAATGGAAGCCTCAGAAAAATGTATCTGAAGTCTACAGTTTTTTGGGACTTGCTGGTTATTACAGACGCTTTGTAAAAGGGTTTTTTGTGATTGCAACTCCATTGACGAGATTACTTCAGACAGATGTGAAATTCGAGTGGTCTAAAAAGTGTCAGAGAAGCTTCGATCAGTTGAAAGCCCTATTGACTGAAGCTCCAGTGCTAGTACAGCCAGAATCCAGTAAAGAATTTGTGATATATTGATCGTGTGTCAGAGTCTTAAATATTTATAAAAATAATGATCGAACTTGGAAACTAATTAAGAAAATGATGGAGGCTAGCGCACCTATTGAAACAGTAGTATAGTTTAATGGCAAGACCTATTGTCGAACCCAAAAGAACCAAAAGTACTAATACTAACTTTCTTCTTATTATCTAGCCTAAGAATTAAGGGATTTGTTTATCTAATCTAAAATTAAGTAACTACTAAGCTAAATATGCAAAGACGAAGAGATTGAATTGGGGAAATAGTTGTGGGAAAACCAATTAATTAAGACAATACCCGAGGAAGAATCCACCTAGATTTTACTTGTTATCTAACTCTAAAACAGATGATTTATTCACTTGACTTGATCCGTAGGATTCCCTAATTTATATTAATACCTCTTTTGAGGTTACTAACGTCTAACTCTAGGTTGATTAATTAAAATTTCTTTGTAACACCCCAAACCTAGCCTAGAAGTTAGGCCTGAATCTGGCGTATCACATGGAAGTGTTTTTTTTCTTTTCAAAATCATCTTTGCAATTGTTAAAAACTTGTTTGAGAATTACAGCCTCTTTGTTAAAACCCAAAACACTTAAGCAATTGTTATCTACTTGAAAACGTAATTATCTTTAAAAACCTTTATGGTTGCGGAAACATATTTGAAATAATAATTTATGAAAATATGACGTTTGGAAATAGAGTTGTAGAAGCATTTTGAAAACATTACGGAAACATAGATAAAATACAAGTATTTTTGAGAGGTTGGTTGATGAGTCGAAAATCGAAGTAGTGGACTTTAAAATCAGGACTTTTGAAAATGACGTTGAAATTTTGAAAGAGAATCCGAGTTAAATTATTTGTAAAAGTTTGCTATAAAATCTATTTATTAATCAATTTTAAAAACCATTAATTATATTTTTAGAAAATTCCTATTTAAACAATCTAAGAAGAATAATAAAAACATCCCAAACATAAAGCAAAATAAAAATAGTCCAGAGGCCTTATTACAACTTTAAAACCGAAACAATAAAAGTAATCAAATAAAATGGAAAGGTAGTTTACTAATATTCGAAAATGTTATTTCCGAAGCATGGCCTCCACCGAGTCATCCATGTCTCCAAGTCCTCGTCACTGAGCATTACCTACAAGGGTTAAGCGAAGGGGGTGAGTTACAAGAACTCAATGTATAATTCACTTACCATTGTTCACTGGGCCAAAATCCCATTAAGCAATTAATTGGGCCAAAGCCCGCTTACAATAATATAAATGTATCATATATAATATGCATATGATATGCAATTCCCAAACCAAATCCTAGTTTTCCATTCGCTACACACCACCCGTACCAACCAACACACCTGTGGGTGATCTTTAGTCAACCCACCCCGCCAACACACCAAACGTAGGCATTAAGCCATTTATATCAAATTTGTGGACAAGCCACCAGATTAACATAATTTACATGGCATTGCCATTTTTCATATTTGTGGCAGAGCCACCAGATTTATGTAGCATAGCTACCAGAACTTCTCTTCATCATTATCCCATCCCATGCAATCATGTATATAATGCATAACAAATTACAATAATTTATTCGGATATTTATTACAAAAGTACGGCTCATTATAACAAATTATCAATTAGGCCCATATAGCAAATATCAGATTAGCCCATTTAGCAAAATATCAGATTGGCCCATTTATCAAAATATCATATTGGCCCATTTATCAAAATAATAGATTGGCCCATTTATCAAAATATCATATCGGCCCATTTATCAAAATATCATATTGGCCCATTAACACTTTTGCAAATCGGCCCATTAGGGGGCATTTCCATATTTCAGCCCTTTAGAGGCATTTTCGTAATTCAGCAATTTACCCACTAAGGGTAATTCGGTAATTTCGCAATCCAGACTTAACTACTAATTTGGGCATAACAATTTAAACTATCCATCTGCGTCGTACTAACTAAATTGAATATAACTTGGGTTAGGAATCTCAAAATCTAAATCCGTAAATTTTTCTTGAAACTAAACTCATATATCTTCTTACTAAAATTTTTTCAGAATTTTTGTCTTAACCATTTAGTACAGTTTATTCCTTAAAGTTTCCCTTGTTTCACTGTCCAACGATTCTGACCTCTCTTACCTAAAATTCAAATATCTCACTGTACAGTTTTCATATGTTGTTCCCACTTGTTTCTATTGAAAATAGACTCACTAAGGAATCTTTACATATAAACTATAGCTCTTAATTCACTTCGTACAATTTTATACAATTTTTATAAGATAGATTAGGGAACTACAAAATCATTCAGAACCAGTCTCACTAAAATTAATATATCTCAAAATATAAAATTCCTTTTCCTTCTCCGTTTCTTCCTTATCAAAATAGACACAGTAAGATTTTATTCAATATCTCATTCACTTTCTAATTCCCTTTCTTTTATTTTTCGTGATTTTTCACAAACATGTCACTGCTTCTAACTGAAACTATTTTATTACAAAATACATTTACCACTACGATCATACGCATGCCCGAGTGATCACGAATGTCGGTTTTTAGTTTTCTTCAGTATTTAGACTGATTTACACAATATTTCATACAAACTTTTCGAGAAGTGTGAGATCACACACCATTTCAGATATGTATACGAAAGGTACGGGATTGCATACCTGATTTCGATTTCCTAACGAACCACTCGTCGTTGACCTAGAACAATACCAACCAAAAGATAGCCTCAAATTTCCAAAAGATTTCGTATCACTTACACTTGAATCACTTACCACTATGTCCGAAGGTAGAATATATCGAGTGATTTGTCCTTAAAACATGTAGTCGATTATTTCACATTATTACCCCATTAGCAACCAATCGAATATTGAATAATATCAATAATCCATAAGAACTCCTTAACTTATTAATATTGGATCTAATTTCTAGCGATTATACGATGACTTGGAAAAATCCAAGTTTAAGCCTTCCACTAAATCTCTACGAGGAAGAAAAATGATTTCAAATAAGGGAAAGTAAGGTGATGGTCTAGGTCAAAATGACCATCCAAAACCAAAGAAAATAAAATATTGAGAAGAATACTTATCGATTGATCAAGAAATGGATGTTAATATGGATGAGAAGAAGAAACAGAGAAAAGATGAAAGTTCAATTATGGAGGAAATTGTATGTTGATATTCAGCTATCAAGGAAGATGGAAAAAACATGAATATGAAACTAATCCAAAGAGAAGAAAAATGCACTATTGTGCTAGAAGATTTCGACAAAGAGAATAGCAAATTGGGAGAAGATGACACTAAAGTTGCAAGTGTGATTTTTGGCCGAAACAATACCAAGACCTTACCAAATGCCAAAGTAAAATTTTAGCTACCTATCTACCCCCAAAACCATCCACATGCATAGTCATAAGGGTCAAAATTTTGCCAACCATATGTAACACCCCAAACCCGGCCCAGAAGTTAGGCCCAAATCTGGCGTGTCACAATGAAGAAAACGTATAAAGGATTTGAAATTTGTACTAAAATAAGTTTTGTTAAAATCAAGAAAAACAAGTTTGATTTGAGACATTTGATAAAATACTACTAACCTCGAAGATTGATTGATAAATCGTTAGATTTGAACTAATAATCTTATAAAACGTGACTTTTGAAAATGACATTAAAAATTCAAAGAAGATTTCCGTATTAAAAATATTTGTAAAAATTTTATTATGAATTCCATTTGTTAATCGATTTTGGAAAACCTTTATTTTAGCTTTTAGAAAAATTCTCGTTTAAAACAATTTAAGCAAAATAATAAGTAAACCAACCATAAAACAAATAATAAAATAGTTCAGAGGCCTTATTACAACTTAAACCAAAATAATAAAATAACGGGAATAGAAATTTAAAATTTAATAACACTATTTCTGAAGAATGGCCTCCACCGAGTCATCCATGGCGCAAGTCCACCTCACGGAGCATTACCTACAGGGTTAAGAAAGAAGGGGGTGAGTTACGAGAACTCAGTATGAAATCCCCTTACCATCATCCACTGGGTTGGAACACACATAGCAATATTTTGGGCCTAAGCCCATTTACAATAACAATAATGTATCAATTTAAAAATAATGCATGTGATATGCAATTCCCAACCAAGCCTAATTTCCATCCGCTACACACCACTCGTACCAACCAACACACTTGTGGGGATCAAGTCAACCCACCCCGCCAACACACCAATAGCAGGCATTAAGCCAATTATAATATTTGTGGCAGAGCCACCTAACTAGATTTTTGGCAACAGGCCATTGTGATAGAGTCACCGAACTAGATTTTTGGCAACAGGCCATTGTGACAGAGTCACCGAACTAGATTTGTGGCAACAGGCCATTGTGACAGGGTCACCGAACTAGATTTGTGGCAACAGGCCATTCTTCTCTTTGTCAATTATCCCAACCCATGCAGTCATGTATATATAAATGCACAACAATATATTCATAAGGTAAATTTCAACAAAAAGCCCATATTACAAGTTATCAATTTGGCCCATTAGTCAAAATAGCAATTTTGGCCCATTTAACGATCTAGCAAACTTTGGCCCATTAAACATATTTTTGGCCCTCATAACAAAATATATTAGATTGGCCCATAAAGTAATATGTCAATTCAGTTCATTAAGCAATTTTGTATTTCGGCCCATTAGGGGTAATTCCGTAATTCGGCCCATAAGGGCGTTATCGTAATTCAACCCATAAGGGCATTTCATAATTTTACTCATCGAGGGTAATTTAGTAATCTCACAACCCAGGGATATTTCGATAATTTACCCTCTAAGGGTATTATGGTAATTTCACAACCTAGGCTTAACTACTAATTTGGAGCATAAAATCGAAACTGTCCATCTGCATCATACTGACTAAATTGACCATAACTCAAGTTAGAAAACTCAAAATCTAAATCCGTAAATTTTCCTTAAAAGTAGACACATTTATCTTTGTCCTATAATTTTTCTAGAATTTTTAGCTTAACCATTTAGTACAGTTTATTTCTTAAAGTTTTCCTTGTTTCACTATCCAATGATTCTAACCTCTTTTCCTTAATCACAAATATCTTACTGTACACTTTTCATCTACTGCTCCCACTTGTTTCCATTGAAAATAGGTTTAGTAAGGAATCCATACATATAATTTATGTCCCATAATTCACTTTGTACAATTTTATATGATTTTTCTAAAATAGAACAGAATACCCCAAAGTCATTCAGAACCAGTCTCACTAAAATTAACATATCTCAGAATATAGTATTCCCTTTACTTCTCCATTTCTTCCTTATTAAAGAAGGCACAGTAAGCTTTAATCTGATTTCCTACTCACTTTGTAATTCCTTTTATCCAATTTTTCATGATTTTTCAAATACACGACACTGTTTCTAACTGAAACTATTTTATTACAAAACATGATTACCACTACGATCATACGCACGTCCGAGTGATCACGGATGCTGGTTATCAGTTTTCTTTGGTATTTCTACCGAATTACAGAATATTTCATGTAAACTTTCAAAGAGATGTGAGACTTACTCACCATTTCAAACATATATTCGAAAGGGTACGGGATTACACACCTTATTTGGAATCCGTAACACGATATTCTCCGCGGCACCTAAAGATACAATCGGTCAACAATTAATCCAAAACTCAATTTACCACTTCAACCAATATTTCGATTGATTAAAAATCTATATCACTTACCAATAATCTGAGTCTTTTATTACGAGGGATAGATCGAGCGATTAAGTACCTAAAACATATAGTCGATTAATTATCCTTCAATCCTCTTAATACAATAACCAATGAAGTTATTGAAAAAGACTATGAGAGAGCTTCCTTACCTTGAACAATGAAATTCTCGTTTCACACGATCTTCCTATACCTAAGGTCGATTAAGCGATGTGGTAGAAAATTGGCACTCCTCTATACCACTACAAAGAAAGAAATGATCTTATTGGAGCGAATACAAAAATATAATGATTTGGTTCCTCCCAGATCAAAACTTATATTCGGTACCAAGAGAAAGAAAATGAGATAAATGTTGGAAGAACGCTTACCGATTGATCAAAGATTGAATGTAAGTACGGATGTGATACAGTCCGCCTCGGGGAGAGTCGAAATGTATGCTAATTGCCCAATCGTCTACGAGGAGGGATTCAGCCTTTGAAAAATAATTGGAAAATATGGATGAGTTTGCGGAAGCTTTAATTGAATAGTAGATGGTTCGATTTGATAGAAAGAGATAATAAAAAAATAAATTAGATAAAAGGATAATTTGATGGAGCTGGATGAAGGAACTTAAACAAAGAATCGATTCAACACTAAGAAGTGTCACCCCGGGTTCTATGTTGTTTAAGGTGGAAAATGGAATCGAAGGTGGACCACGACCCGTTATCTAGGTAGATAAGAACCGATGGTATAATGGGATGAAAAGAACAAGTCTAGACGCCACAAGCAACTTGATAAGTCTAGAAAACTTGCACGAAATTGAAAAGGAGACTAGCTCACTTGATGAACAAAAGTTCATATGTTTTAATTCAAGATTCACCTCCTACAAATGAGAAATAACATAGTATTTATAGCCAACTAATAGCTAACCGAATGGTCATCTAAATACCTTAATGACTAAGCTAGAATTATACTAGAAAATGCTAGAGAAATCTAGAAAAGTCTTTTGGCTTGCTTATCTAAGTTGGCGAACATGGCCCTTGGTACTTGGCTAAATTAATTTGCATGTGAAGGCAAAGAGTCACCTTCAAGATAGGTGGATGCACTTGTCAAATTTGGATGAATATAGCCTTCCTTGTGCTTGCAAAAATTCGGCCAATGTGGTTAGCTAAATGGGTGCATGGGAGAATGAAATGGCACCATAATAACTCCTTCTTGCTCACGATGTGTGTATGGGGAGAGAAACCAGCAGACTCATTGATGACCGTCCATGCATGTTGATAATCCCTTGAACATAACATTAAATTCATCCATTAACAAGTCATTAAATGATGTTCCTTGTTGAAAAATTCCATGACTCAATAAATAGCTTCCATGTATGTCCCAACATAGCCATAAATGATGTTCACGCATTAAGCAACTAGCGACCCATTAACTCCATGTGACTTCTCTTGAAAAGGTGTCTTGAAGAGTCTAAACGTCACCCCTTGTCCAGCATGCCATTAAATGCCGTCAAGCTTTGTACCCATCCTTTAATTCGCCACCAACGTTCATTTAAATGGATGTACACGCATGGGAAAGCAAAGACAATGTTTGTCCTTTGTATTCCGAAATGGCTAAAACAAGGTATTAAATTGACCAAAAGTGCAGCACATTAATAGTGCTTTTGCTGAACACGAAAAGAAGCTTTGGAAGTGAACAATCACCTTTAATTCGTCCATTCATGCTCCAACATCAAATAAATGATGTTCCAAGCATCGCACTCATAATGGCGTCCCATGTATATTTCTAACATCTCCTTTAATGCTTTGGAGAATTTCATTTGAACCTAAAAAGGAGATGAATTTGTATTAAATCACTTCAATTCAAATTGAAAATAATTAAATGCATGCTATGAACACATTAATGGACGTTGGGGAATTGGAATCAACAAATTAAGGCATTTAAAAGTCATCCCATGCATGCACCAAAGACGTCATTAAATAAAGATTCACTTGCTGAATGTTGTCCCCTCAATGGACGGTAGTAGACAAAGAGGCACGTTGTGGAGCACAAAAGGCAGCCACCCATGTCCCTTGCATGCTCCCAAGGCTCCTTTAGTGTGCTTGCCGCCCATGCTTTAAATGCATGTCCCAAAAACACCTACAAGTAATAAATTTCGGCACATTAAATCCCATGCACATTAAAACACCATTTAACACATGTTTTAAGCTGAACACATTAATTAAAGGTTGGTCAAGGCTTATATTAAATTCAGCTGGAGTTTTAAGGCATATGAATATATTAATAGCACTCATTAATATAAAACTTATTTAATCTTTAATAATTAAAATGACCAGATTTATTTAGTTAATTAACTTAAGCTAATTTTAACTAACTAAAACTACTTCAATTTATTTAAAGCATTAATTTAACGAATCAGCTCAAAGAGTCAAGCTCTCAAGTGAGCTCAAATCGAGCCCAAATAGTCTGGCTCAATTTAAAAGTACATGCAGATGCACACAAGCTCCCCGGCACTTGGAACTTTGAATTTCGTAGGTGCCCCGGGCGTGCCCGTATCATCCCTCCCCTCTTCAAGACGATTCGTCCTCGAATCGACCTGTTGATTTTCTGAACAAAATTCATTTTGACTCGATTTTCCTCGATCAAACGGGACGGATGATAATCTCAATACCTGAAAAAGATAATCATGAATTAGCATAATCATTTTCAAACAACAATAGAATTCAAATATGAACGTCACAGCACACGTAAACCACACGCAAACGGGCTTAATCACTTTATCGTATAATAGGAACAATGCCTTGTCAAACGTTTGCAACGAGAGTGAATAAGCTTCATGACATGCATTCGTGTCACATGGATCCCACAAATCAAAGATTTCATGCGAATAACATGTCAAATGATAGATATATTAAATGCAAGCAAGCAATCGAGAAAACGCATATGACACATGAAATTGATCAACCAATTCTTGCATTGAACGATATACTATATTACTCACACATGAATTACAAAATTTATCAAACACACGATGATACCAGATGATACAAATTCTTTTGTCAACCATTGAAATAGGTAGACCATCATTAAGCAGAATATTACATTCAAGAAATTCATGATCTAAATGATTTATCAAAATGAAATTGGTATCATGTGCTCTATTAACTTCCGAAGAGAACGAATACATCTCAAAGTAATGCAAGATGGATCCTTTCACAAGAAAACTATCAAAATTATCAAACGTAAGAATTCTCTCATCATTCATCGAGAAAACAAATAGATCATAAATGGGCAGAAAAGAATGAATAAGCATGTAATGATCTAAATGTTTCACTAAAATGAAATTACCAACGCGAAGCTTATCGTTATTTGAAGAAGGTAAAGATGCATCAACAAGTTCAATAGGCTTACCTTTATACTTAGAAAGACAAAAATCAACCTTACCTTGCTTGTCTTCACAAGCTGAAACTCGAAGATCGAATTTACCTTGCTCGATCAAGACGAACCTTTTCTTCGTAGGCATGTAATGTAGTCGAAGCCTTGCGTTTGAATCAACATCCAGTCTTGCATTTTTGGATTTGCGTCTCTCCACCTTCATACTTCGTATCACAATGATCATTATGGAATAAAGTCATCTTATCATCATTTAAAACATCACAATTATTCGAGGGATGGCCAATGACGAAATCATCCACATAATCACAATCTTTAGAAAGATTCAATGGAGATTGAATCGCTTCAAAATACTTACCTTCCTTACCTTCAATCTCGCGTGATTCAACTTTACCTTTTTCAATCATGTGAAAGCGTCGCTCGTTGGGAAGGTATTGTAGTTGAAGGTCATCGTGAAATTGGTCGAGAACCTAGAAAGAAGAAACAGAAGAAGGACAGATATCCGAAGAGTTAGTCGAAAAATCACTCTCTTTTTCTTGCTTTTCTCGTTCATTCTTTTCTCTCATTTCTTTTTCAATTTTACTTTCTTCTTTTTCAATCTCTTTTTCAATTTTTTTCTTGATTTCTTTTACTCTCATGATCTCTTTTTCTTTTTCTTTTCTTTTATTTTCTTTTTCCTCTTTTTCATTTGATCTTTCTTTTTCATTTTGAGTACAACAAGAAGATGATTCAAAAGAACTAAAAATAGAAGGATTTGATTCTAAAATCGAAGCGATGTTCTCATAGATGTCACGATCTTTGTTTCGCCTTGATTCCTTAGTCGAATAGGAATCTCGATTTGAATTACTTCGAGAATAATCTTTCGTGGGCGAGTACTCGTAGCTTTCTTCTCGATGTCTCAGGAGTCTTGACGAATACGAATCTCGATGATAATCCTTTCTCACATAGTCAAATGAACTTCTTGATGAAGATGAATCTTGATAGAAGTCTCTTGATCTTGAAGTCGACGATGAATGGGAGTCATGTCGAATTCTTTTACGGAATAATCATCGAAGGTAGGTCTCGAGATGGTCGCCGATCCGCTTTCGACTCGTTGTAGTGTGTTTTCCGAAATTTTTCCTCGCTCGGTCCAAACGCCTTTGTATTGGACTTAACTTTTCTCGAGCATTCGGTCCATTTCGTTCACCAAAATTGGAAGTCATCGGTGGAGAGTTCTTCTTGAAACATGTTTATTGCTAAAAGAAAGATGTTATAAAGAAAGAAAATAAATAGAAAGATTAAAGTACCTTACCACAAAAACCTCACGAGTCACTCAAGAAGAAAATCACTCACACTCGTGTTTAACTCGTATGATGCCTTTTTCTTTGATGATTACACTGCCTTTTTACCGCTCACTCTCGCCTCAAAATTTCGTACTTTGTTTTGAAAGACTCATCGTGGCTTGAGGGTCGGCTTCAAAGTGGGTAACAAGGGGAAATGTTAGGTATTCGGGTAGGCTTAACAGAAGAAAAAAAATTTGGTTATCGGGTAGGCTAAAGGGTAAGAAGAAAAAAAAAATTATGGGTCGGGTAGAAGAGTAAGAGGGTGGAAATGAAAGTCTTGAGATCGGAAACAGAAGAGATGAAGTTCAAAGCAAAACTTGAAAAATTTTTCCACAACTTTTTTTTTTCACCACTCTTTTTTTTTTTAACTTGTATTTTTTTCAATTTTCATTTTTTCTTTTTTTCAATTTTTTTCAATTTTTTTCACTTCACATATAATATATGGAAATACAAGAACGAAAATTACAACTTACAATTTTTTCGAATTTTTTAATTTTTTTCAACTTACGAACTTATTCCTACTTCTCGACGTCATCAAAAATCCTCGTTTTATAGCTCGATACCAAATGATACAATCCACCTCGGGAGAGTCGAAATGTATGCTAATTGCCCAATCGCTCACGAGGAGGATTCACCTTTGAAAAATAATTGGAAAATATGGATAAGTTTACGGAAGCTTTAATTGAATAGTAGATGGTTCGATTTGATAGAAAGAGATAATAAAAAATAAATTAGATAAAAGGATAATTTGATGGAGTGGATGAAGGAACTTAAACAAAGAATCGATTCAACACTAAGAAGTGTCACCCGGGTTCTATGTTGTTTAAGGTGGAAAATGGAATCGAAGGTGGACCACGACCGTTATCTAGGTAGATAAGAACCGATGGTATAATGGGATGAAAAGAACAAGTCTAGGCATACAAGCAACTTGATAAGTCTAGAAAACTTGCACGAAATTGAAAAGGAGACTAGCTCACTTGATGAACAAAAGTTCATATGTTTTAATTCAAGATTCACCTCCTACAAATGAGAAATAACATAGTATTTATAGCCAACTAATAGCTAACCGAATGGTCATCTAAATACCTTAATGACTAAGCTAGAATTATACTAGAAAATGCTAGAGAAATCTAGAAAAGTCTTTTGGCTTGCTTAGCTAAGTTGGCCTAACATGGCCCTTGGTACTTGGCTAAATTCTAATTTGCATGTGAAGGCAAAGAGTCACCTTCAAGATAGGTGGATGCACTTGTCAAATTTGGATGAATATAGCCTTCCTTGTGCTTGCAAAAATTCGCCAATGTGTGGTTAGCTAAATGGGTGCATGGGAGAATGAAATGGTAGCCATAATAACTCCTTCTTGTTCACGATGTGTGTATGGGGAGAGAAACCAGCAGACTCATTGATGACCGTCCATGCATGTTGATAATCCCTTGAACATAACATTAAATTCATCCATTAACAAGTCATTAAATGATGTTCCTTGTTGAAAAATTCCAGAGACTCAATAAATAGCTTCCATGTATGTCCCAACATAGCCATAAATGATGTTCACGCATTAAGCAACCAAAGACCCATTAACTCCATGTGACTTCTCTTGAAAAGGTGTCTTGAAGAGTCTAAACGTCACCCCTTGTCCAGATGCCATTAAATGCCGTCAAGCTTTGTACCCATCCTTTAATTCGCCACCAACGTTCATTTAAATGGATGTACACGCATGGGAAAGCAAAGACAATGTTTGTCCCTTTGTATTCCGAAATGGCTAAAACAAGGTATTAAATTCGGCCAAAAGTGCAGCACATTAATAGTGCTTTTCTTTGAACACGAAAAGAAGCTTTGGAAGTGAACAATCACCTTTAATTCGTCCATTCATGCTCCAACATCAAATAAATGATGTTCCAAGCATCAATGACTCATAATGGCGTCCCATGTATATTTCCAACATCTCCTTTAATGCTTTGGAGAATTTAATTTGAACCTAAAAAGGAGATGAATTTGTATTAAATCACTTCAATTCATTGAAAACAATTAAATGCATGCTATGAACACATTAATGGACGTTGGGAATTGGAATCAACAAATTAAGGCATTTAAAAGTCATTCCCATGCATGCACCAAGACGTCATTAAATAAAGATTCACTTTGCTGAATGTTGTCCCCTCAATGGACGGTAGTAGACAAAGAGGCACGTTAGGGAGCACAAAAGGCACCACCCATGTCCCTTGCATGCTCCCAAGGCTCCTTTAGTGTGCTTGCCGCCCATGCTTTAAATGCATGTCCCAAAAACACCTACAAGTAATAAATTTCGCACATTAAATCCCATGCACATTAAAACACCATTTAACACATGTTTTAAGTGAACACATTAATTAAAGGTTGGTCAAGGCTTATATTAGAAGAAAGGTAGAAAGGAAATGAGAGTTCGGTTTATAAAGAAAATGAAAATGAATATTCGGCTATCAAGAGGGAGATAAACAAGAGATGAAAATCTTGATCAAGCAAAAGAGTAAGAAAATGCACAAATGTGCTTGAAGAATTCGGCCAAAGTAAAATGAAAGGAGAAAATATGGTCACCAAGGCTAGGAATTTTGGCACAAAGCAAAAGAAAGGATTGAGAGAAAACACCAAATTAGTGCAAAAGTGATTTTTGGCCTAATCAACACCAAAATCCTACCAAAAGACTAAGCAATTTCGCTATCACTCTATAGCCCTAAAACCGCTCTACATACATGCTCTAAAGTTCAAAACTTTGCCAACCACCCTTTCCATAACCTTTCCCTTGAAATATGCCACATGTTCCCCTACATTCCGTTTTCTTTTGATTCCTTTCCCTAACTTCATCCTTGCCTTATTCTTTTAGCCACCTTACCAAAATAATGAAGTCCACCCTTGCCAAAATTACTCCTTGACCGACACAATAAAGAAGGAAGCAAAAATAAAAGTCAAATTGCACACAAAGTGATTTGAACCTCTTTCCTCAAGGTACTTCACTTGATGCCATAACCCCTTTACTAATTGCTCATTTATGCTAACCATTTATTCATTTATTTCCATATGCTTTAAGGTCACTTACTCCATCTCCTTAAAGTGCTAAAATACCAAATTTTTTCTAAGGCCCAATTAAACCCAAGACTTCATAGAAACCTTGTAACCTTCCAAATTCACTTAGCTAATAAGTCCAATTTGCAATAATGCCATTCTCTTATTCTTAGAATTTTAAACATTCTTATGTTTAAGGCCCATTGGGCCCAATCCTACTAAGCCCAATTTCAGGATGTTACACCATACTTTCCATAGCATTCTCCATGAAATAAGCCACTTGTTCCCCTTACTTGCCTTTTCCTTTTGATTCCTTTCCCCAACCTCAACCTTTCCTTAATTCTTTAGCCACCATACCAAAAATAAAGAAGTCAAACTTACCATAAATACCTCTTGGCCGACACTTAAGGAAAGAGTGCAAAAATATTAGTCAAAAATTGCACACAAAGGGATTTCAACCTCTTCCCTCAAGGTACTTCACTTGATGCCATAACCTCTTTACCAATAGCTCATTTATGCAAGCACATTACTTATTTATTTCTATAAGCTTTGAAGCTACTTACAATATCTCATTAAAGTGCTAAAATACCCAATTTTTCCTAAGGCCCAATTAAACCCGAGACTTCATAGAAACCTTGTAACCTTCCAAATTCACTTAACTTAATAAGTCTAATTTGCAATAATGACATTCTCTTGTTCTCAAAATTTTAAACATTTCTACGCCCAAGACCCATTGGGCCCCATCCTACTAAGCCCAATTTTGGGATGTTACATTCTTTTTAATTAAAACCCTTAGAATTGCATTAACTCAATCTATGGACTCCCATATTAGGTTTGACCCTAATTCGGTAGATTTGCGTCATCTTATTTCTAGGGTTGTGATCAACTCCGCTTAACTATGCTAGATCTACTGTTAGGCAGGGACTTTTGCTCCATCACCTAAGCACATCAGTACTTGAATCAATATCCTAGAATATCAAAACAAGAATTAAGAACACATAATTAAGAATAAATCAAGTATTTATCATACAGCTCAGAAAATAATAACAAGATTCGTCTTAGGTTTCATCCCCATCAGGTATCTGAGGGTTTAGTTTATAATTATAAAAGAATACATCTCAGAATAAAATATAAAACAAAACATAAAGAAAACCCTAAAACCCTTGAAGGAATTGAAGGAGAAATCCTCCATCTTGAGTATGATCCCGACTTCTTGAGATGAATCAACTGGCTTTCTTTGAGTTAATCCCACATTTCAGCCCCTCTGGCTTGGCTCTTTGGCCTAGCTAAATGCCCTGCTAAACGCTCCAAAAGCCTTGATAGACGGCTTCATCGAACTCCCCATTTAAGTTGCCTCCTAGGGTGTTTATATAGGCTTCGATATGCCTTTCTTGGCTTGAAAGTATCCTAATCTGAATGAAACTCTTCTTTGCTGTGTCAGGGACACGCCCATGGCACACGCCCGTGGGATTCGAGGCCAGGTCGTGGTTTATCCTGTGAAAGAGGCACGACCGTGTATTTCGGGGGCCAGGCCATGTTTGAGTTTTTTAATGAGGCATGACCATGTGGTCTTGGGCCCAGGCCATGTTGATTTCATAATCCGCCCATTTACTTTGTTTTCGGCCTGTTTTTTTGTTTTTTTCATCCCCTGGTGCTCTCTTGAGTATAAAACATGAAAACAAAGGATTAGGAGCACCGATTTCCATAATTAAAGGGATAAATCATCCAAAAACATGCTAAATGTGGGATTAAAATATGTTCATATTGTGGTTTATCAAATACCCCCACACTTAAGCTTTTGCTTGTCCTCAAGCAAAATTCTCAACTCACAATTAAAGTGAACTTCCTCAATTCATAATATTCATCGATAATGTTTCATCATAATTCATTGATAATTTATACATGGATAATTTTAACTCAAAGAGTTCTAAAGATTCAAACAATCAAAGTCATAATTTTTAGCACGAAAATATAGGTGTTTCCCCTTTATCTAGATAATTACCTTTGATTCAAAACTGACAAAGATTGACATCCTCACTAAAGATTCACTCAAATCACTCAAAGTGTTTAAAGTTCAAAATAAAGCACTCAACAGTCGAACATGAAAAGTTAATCCCATAGGCTTGCCTGAAAATTAAATCTCCACCACTATAAAATGAGATGATACACAAATCAAAAGGTCTTTAAAAAAGGTTGTAACGGGGCTTAGGTTAAAGGTGTGGATAAAGGCTAAATTAGAAGGGTTAATATCGAGATTGAATTGACAATTTTACCTAACTAAAAAAATAATGAACTAATCCTAAATAATTACATAAATTGAAAACTTGAAATACTAATAAAACAAGCTTCTTTTTTTTTTTCAAGATGTTGAATTTAAACATATAAACTCACTTAATTATAGAACTAACAATGAATATACTTCGTTTTTTTAAGAACAAATCATTAGATAAATACATAATATGAGAAAATTTCAACTACGGAAAATAAAATAATTAGGCAACTGATCAAATCAAGTCTCGATAGAAGGGTAGTCAAAAGGAATGGTGATAACAAATACAAGATGGGTTTTGGGTTAATATTAGTGGGTGAATCAATAAAAAAGGTTGTTAGGATCAACGAGGTTCACTTGGGGTTAATTGTGAACGTAGGCTTTTAGTGGAGTAAGTGGGTTAAATCCTAAGTGCCTTTACCATCTCAGTATATCAAATCAATGATGTGGTCTCGAAATGTATAATTGAAGCAAGTTCTAGAATAACAAACCAATGTTGACACACTCATGATCAATAAAGTGAGCATGAAAAGAATGTATGCTCTAAAAGGTTTAAAATCTCACAAAAATTATGGGTTTAAATTATGGGTTTTGATGACAACCTTATCAATTTCAAACTTCAAGGTAATAATTAAATTCAAGTAGACAACCTAACAAAATTTTAATTTTTGAAAATAGACTCATCATGTTTGATTCTCTAGTATCTTAAAGTTTAAATTATCAATGCATAATTGACTATGACTTAATCTAAAACATATCAATAAAAATCATAAATCAATAAGAACTTTATTCTAATTAGTGAATAAGAAGATTACTTAAGACAAGACATAATTCAGGGATTTGAGAATAATGCAAAAAGTTAGGCACTTTTTCTAAATAATTTTCACCCCCCACACTTAAGATGTACATTGCCCTCAATGTATAAAGATATATATGGAATCATAAGATATAGGGAGAAGTGAAACTTCCTGATTTTTGGATGGATTCCTTGAGTTGGTAGTGGTCGTGGTGTGGTGGCCGTCGACAATCTCTACGCTAGATGAAGAAATTGGGAATCTCATAAAGAGTTAGCCAGGAAATAATAATAATAATTCTAAATATACTAATTATATATTTAAAGAAAATAAAAAAAAAAGAAAGAGTGTAAAAAGTGAAATAAGCCTCAAAGAACCGATTAATGGACCGAAGGGTCCTTATTGTTGATGGTTTGTGAGGTGGGTGTGATTTCTAAGGCTATGGTGTGTGATTCCCAAGCAGCCTGAAGAACTTAAAACCAAGAAACTAAAATTGAATAAACCAAATTTAGTAAAAGAGAAATAAAGATGGGGAAATTAAAAGAGAAGAGAAAAGGAAAAGAGAAAAGAAACGGACTCAAAAGTCCTTTTCCTGTCGAGTTAATGAAGCGGCCGGCATGAACTTATGTAGATCGATCTCGCATAGGGAGACTGGGATAGTATCCTTCCGTTTATTTGACATGAATGTGGTGATGATCAAGGACTTTGAAAGATGAAGAAGGAAAGAAATGAAAGGGAAAAAACTTTAGAGGGTGTGGGAGAAGAGAATGGAGAGTGGGTGAGAAGGGAGGTGGGTTAAATAGAAATTCAGGTCTGGTACATCCTATTCTTGTGTACTGTGGGCAATATATCAATTCGGCCCATTAGGCAATATATCAATTCGGCCCATTAAGTAATTTATCAAATTGGCCCATTAAGCAATGTATCAAATCGGCCTATAAGCAATATATCAATTTGGCCCATTAAGGCAATTTCGTAATTCGACCCTTTAAGGGTATTTTCATTATCCAAGTCATGTAAATGCATCATACATAGCAAATCATGATATTTACAAATATATCAACAATAATTAATTCAGACAAAAATTCAGCCCATTAACACTTTGCAAATCGGCCCATTAAGTAATATATCAATTCAGCCCATTAGGCAATATATCAATCCGGCCTATTAAGCAATTTATCAAATCGGCCCATTAAGCAATGTATCAAATCGATCCATAAGCAATATATCAATTCAACCCATTAAGGCAATTTCGTAAATAGGCCCTTGAAGGGTATTTTTGTTATTCGCACAATGATATTATCGATTTTGTCAATTTTATCAAAATAGTGTATCTTAGGCCAATTTTTTTTGTTTACGCCCTATTACGTTTTTAGTCATAGCGATTTATTTCCAATATGATATCAATCTTAAAATCCACGGTGTGAGATTACACACCTGATTACGGTAAGCACTAAGCCTTCTTGCTCGTTGACACCTAAGATATCGTAACACTCAATTAATCGACATACATGATTTTAATAATCAAACTCTAAAATAAATGATCTAAAGTGTTTACCCTCAGAATCGTGAGCAACCACGATTTGACGATTCTCCTCGGATGATGGTCCACAACCCGGTGAAAAATCCCGAACTGCCGATATCGCCCTTCATTTGAATTTAGGAGTAGGGATTGTAAATCCGCTCCTTTTTCAATCTCCAATCACTACCCGCTTCGATTTGATATCGCTTGCCTCCATTGAATAAGATTTTAGTCAAAACGATATTTTGTTTAAAAAAAATATGGATTGTCTAATGACAAAGGATTCGGCTTACCACTATAATTGTATGATCAACAAGTTGATCGATCGAGCGATTTAGACCCTACCAACAATATCAATTAGCCAACCTTCAATCCGATTAACACAATAACCAAATGGAGATATCGAATGGACTATGAAGGAACTTCCTTACCTTAATCGATGATAATCTCGTTACTCACAATTGTCCTATGACTAGAGATGATTAGGTGATGTTGTGGTATTCAGCCTCCCTCTATGTCACTACGAAGAAAAATATTGATCACAACATGAGAGTGATGGGGAGAGATATTTTGATAGAGAAACAAAGTAGAATAACCGAATGATGATGAACTCATATATTCGGCTAGTAAGAAAATAACAATGAAATGAAAAGAGGGATAATAAGTCACTTACGAACTCGGTCAAAAAGAGATTATCCACAACAAAAAGAAAAGAAAAAGTGAAGAGATGGGATGATACTAGATTCGACTTTGGAGGAAAATCAAACAACAAAATGTTATCTTAAAGTGATGTCGATTTTTGAGAAGAGGAAGGATTGAAGAAGTGATTAAAAGAAAAGAATGGAATGATGGATGGATGCTAGATGATTCGGCTATTAAGGGAAAGTGAACAAGAGATGAACGCTTTGACCAAACAAAAGAAAAGAAATGCACAAATGTGCTAAGAGGTTTCGACAAAGAAGAAAGAAAAGAAGAAAATGATAAAACTCACTAATGGTTTTAGGATTCGGCAATGAGAGTAGCAATTTGGAGAAAATGACACAAAAGGTTACAAGTAGGAATTTTTGCCAAAACAAGCACCAAAGTTTTTACCAAAGAAAAACAAAGCAAATTCGGCTATGCCCTCTCTATGCCAAAATCGTCCATGCCTTGGCCAATAGGTCAAAATTTGCCAATCAAAACTTTCCAAAATATCACCCTTGAAAATGGCCAACATGTTCCCTATACTTGCCTTTTCTTTTGATTTCTTTTCCTACCCTCAATCTTTCCTTATTTCCTTAGCCACCTTGCTAAAATTAAAAAGTCCACCTTGCCTTATTTACTAGTTTGGCCGACACTTAGGGAAAGAATGCAAAAATAATAGTCAAAATTTGTACATTATGGGATTTGAACCTCCTCCCTCAAAGTCCATCATGTGGCACCATATCCTTTTTACCAATTGCTCATTTATGCAAGCACATTACTCATTTATTTCTATAAGCCTTGAAGCTACTTACCATCTCTCCTTAATAGACTTAAACACAAAATTTTTACTAGGGCCCAAATAAATCCCGAGCCTTCTCATAACCCCTAAACACGCACAATTAATATTTTTAACTAGCTTAACGCAAGAGATAATGCAACACATAAAATTCTAAATTTTAGGATGTTACAATTCTACCCCCGTAAAGAAAATTTCGTCCTTGAAATTTACCTGATTAAAAGAGGTGAGGATATTGCTGCCGAATCGCGTCCTCAGGCTCTCATGTAGCTTCCTCCGATCCGTGATTATGCCATAATACTTTGACTAATGGTACTGACTTCCTTCTCAGCACCTTAACGTCCCGATCTAAAGTCTGTACTCGCTCCTCTTCAAAAGACAAGTCAGGTCTTATCTCAAATTCCTCTACCGATACTATATGAGACGGATCTGATCGATAACGCCTTAACATTGAGACATGAAATACACTATGTATCTGACTCAGCTCTGGAGGTAGCTCAAGCTGATAAGCCACTAGCCCAACACGTTTCAATACAGGTACGGTCCGATGAACCTAGGGCTCAACTTGCCCTTTCGTCCAAATCTAAAGATCTTCTTCCAAGGTGAGACCTTTAGAAAGACCTGATCTCCCACCGCAAACTCAATATCCTTATGCTTCAGATCCGCGTATGATTTTTGTCTATTCGAAGCTTCCTTTAACCGTGCCCGAATTACCTTTACTTTTTCCTCCGTCTCTGATATCAGCTCAGGACGCAATAACTGATGCTCCCCCAACTCAGTCCAACAAGTAGGAGTACGACACCTACGACCATACAATGCCTCGTAGGGTGCCATCTGGATGCTGGATTGATAGCTGTTGTTGTATGCAAACTCTGCCAACGGTAGGAAATCCTCCCAACTACCCCTGAAGTCGATCACACAGTCCCTTAATATGTCTTCCAGAATTTGGATTACTCTCTTCGACTGACCATCTGTCTGAGGATAAAATGTCGTGTTGAAATTTAACTTTGTTCCCAAAGCTTCATGTAACACTTTCCAAAACCGTGATGTAAACCTAGGGTCCCTGTCTGATATAATAGACACTAGTATCCCATGTAACCTCACGATCTCTGCTACATACAACTTGGCCAACTTCTGCAACAGTAATTTGTACGAACAGGTAGGAAATGAGCAGTCTTCGTCAATCGATCCACTATTACCCAAACGAAATCTTTCTTAGTAGGCGTTAAGGGTAACCCACTAACAAAGTCCATGGTTATCCTTTCTCATTTCCATAATGGAATTTTCACCGATTGTAATAACCCTGACGACAATTGATGTTCCACCTTCACCTACTGACACGTTAAGCACCTACTCACGAAATCAGTAATCTCCCGTTTCAACCCTGGCCACCATTACTGCTCATGACGATCTGATACATTTTATTTCCCCCGGGGTGCATAGCATATGGGCTACTATGCGCCTCACGCAGAATCATTTGTTTCAATTCTGAATCTTTGGGCATACAAATTCTTCCGCGGAAACACAATACTCCATCACTATTCAATCCAACATCCCCTATCACACCACCTTCCACTTGCTGAAGTAAGGAACCCAACCTTTAGTCTAATACCTGCTTTTCCTTAATTTGGCTTACCCACACAGGTTTCACCTGAAGTTTGGCTAGCAGACTACCATCTTCATACAGGCTGAGATAAGCGAACATCGCTTTCAAATCCGATATCACCTTACGACTCAATGCATCTGCCACCACGTTAGCCTTTTCGGGATGATACTCGATATAATCTTTCAACAGTTCGATCCACCTCTACTATCTTAAGTTTAACTCTTTTTGGGTAAGGAGGTACTTTAGACTCTTATGATCCGTATAAATAATCGACTTCTCATCGTACAAATAGTGTCTCCAAATCTTCAAAGCAAATACCACTGCAGCTAACTCCAAATCATGAGTGGGATAGTTCACTTCGTGCGACCTTAGTTGACGAGACGCATAAGCCACCACTTTACCTCCTTGCATCAACACACACCCTAACCCCTGTGTGACACATCACAGTAAATAGTAAACTCTTTTCCAGCCTCACGTTGAATCAATACTGCGCTTTTGTCAGAATCTTTTCAATTTCTCAAAGCTCTCTTACTGCTAGTCTAACCAAATAATTTTAGAGGTTTTCCCTGACTTTGTCCGTGTCAACAAACAATTCAAAATGCCTCGACTCTTTTAGAACAGGTCCGGGTCAAATAGCACAAATGGTACTCCCTTGCGCAACAGCTTAGTTAGGGGTGCAGCAATCAACGAGAACCCCTCAACGAAATGCTTGTAAAAACCAGCCAACCCTAGGAAACTCTGAATTTTAGCCACTAACTTCAGTGGTTTCCAATCCAACACAGCCTCGACCTTCCGTGGATCAACTGTAATTCCTTCGACTGACACAACATGCCCCAAAAAGGTCATTTCCTTTAGCCAAAATTCACACTTACTGAATTTGGCATAAAGTTACTTCTCCCTTAATATTTGCAATACTACCCCCAGATGCGAGTCATGCTCTTCTTCATTCTTCGAGTACACCAAATGTCATCCATGAACACCACCATAAACAGATCTAAATAGGGTTGAAAGACTCGGTTCATCATGTCTATAAATGCAGCTGGTGCATTAGTCAACCCAAATGGCATCACTAAGAACTCGTAATGCCCACAGCGAGTTTGAAATGTAGTCTTATGAATATCCACCTCCTTGACCTTAAGTTGGTGATAACCCGATCTCAAATCTATCTTCGAGAAAATTGAAGCTCCTTACAGTTGATCGAATAGATCATCAATTCTCGGCAAGGGATACCTATTCTTGAATGTCAACTTATTCAACTATCTATAATCGATGGACATAGGCATTGACCCATCCTTCTTCTTGATGAACAAGACCGGCTCTCCCCACGGTGACACACTCGGTCAAATGAATCCCCGATCCAATAACTCTTGAATTTGAGCCTTAAGCTTCGTTAACTCCTTTGGCGCCATTCTATAAGGAGCAATGGACACCAGAGCCGTTCCTGGCAATAGCTCAATGCCAAACTCTACCTCCTGATCCGAAGGCAATCCTGAAAGTTCCTCGAGAAAGACGTCAAAAAACTCTTTCACCGTTCTAACACTTTCCACCGACAATTCCTTGGCATCCAAAGCACTAATGAAGGCTATGAATGCTCCACATCCCTTTCGTACCAACTTTTTTGCCTTTAAAGCAAATACCACATTAGACAGATAATTTCTTCTTTCACCTATCATCATCACTTCCTTATCCTCCGAAGTTCTTAGCACCATCTGCTTTGCAGCACAATCCAAGTTTGCACGGTGTTTCACCAACCAGTCCATGCCCAAAATAAGGTCAAACTCATCGAATGGCAGTTCCATCAAATCTGCCAAAAATATGTCCCCCTGAATTTCTAAGGGCACATCTCTAAACAATTTATTCAATAACGCTGACTATCCTAAAAGACTAATTACAGTTGTTTCTCTAGCAGTAATCTCAAATCTAATGCTCAGATTTCCAGATAGAGCACAAGCAACATACGAATGGGTGGATCAAATATCTATCAAAGTAGTAACAAGTACATTATATATGAAGAACGTATCGATTATTACATTAGGTGTATCGCCATCCTCTCTGCGTCTGACCGCATAGACTAACCCTGGCTGTCTCGCCTCCGCATTACCCCTATTACCAGTACCTCTATCCGGTGCACCCTGACCTCGTCCTACGCCATTACCACCTCGACCTGACCCACGGCCCCTCGGTGGCTGCTGAGCGCCTCTAGTTGGCTGTGCATCATAGTTACGAACATCTTAAGCTTGAGTAGTCTGTCGAGGGCAATCTCTGATACGAGCACGCCCCATGTCAACTCGAGCTCGAGCCATGATCCATTGGTGCTACCTCGTGGCCCCATCACTCGAGCTAGATCTAGGCTATTCAAAGATACAATTGGAGCTATGGTACAGCAAGTGTGGATTGATGACAAGGCTGATTCACTTGGACGTATGGAAGGCCATTCAATGGAGCAGTTTTGCAACGTCCTACAAGCTCAATTAGTCCTCGATGAGCTCGGCCCTAGCTCGTGTTGAGCTCGTTTAAGCTCAATGAGCTCAATTGGCCATTCGACCTTGAGCTAAAAACTTGGTGGAATTTTACTTTAAATAAATTTGAGACAATATAAATTTATTTGCTGTTATTAAATAAGTAGTAATTAAGATGTTTTAATTAGGACATATTTATAGCTATTATGACATGTCTTACTTAGGACAAATTAAATTGAGTTGTCGCCATTTAATTTGTCTAGCCAAAATTAGCTAGTAATGTGTCCTAAGCTACAGTAAAATTTTAAAGACTATTAATAGCTTAGTTTTTAATTTGTTTCACTCAATTTAATGTCTTAATGTATCCTTTTAATTGCTGGAATTAAATAGCTAAATTAAGTGGTGAAATGAATTTAATTTATTTTGTAGGTGCATGGAGGGGACGGCACAAGTGATTCATGGAGCTGCACATTGTTTCATTTAAGGAGTTAATTTAGTTAGCTTAATGACCTTCTTAGCTGCTGATTTAGCTCCCCAAAGTGCCCATTCAGCTCACCTAAATTCATGCAAGGAGGCCAACCACCAAGAGCGACTTGAGGCGTCACTTGGGGATGTTTAGCTCCTTATTTTCACACCAATGGCTGTTGGTATTTGATGCATTCATCAGCTGAATAGCTGGCTATTCAAAGCTGGAATTAATGAGAAAATTAAAGGCATTCCAACCCCTTGACCGAACATTGAAGGGCCATGCACTCACTTTTCTTCCTTGAAGATTCTATTTGCACCTAGACCATCTAGAAGTCGTCCATCAACCTTCCATTCACCAAATATGGACATGGAATTCAAGAGGATTTCTTCTAGATTTTTCAAGAATAGTCAAGCTTAAATTACTTAGCTATTAAGGATTACTAAGTGTCTATTCGGTTGGCATATGTTAGCTTATAAATACTTGGACATTTTCTTTGTAAAGGACTTTTGCCAAAATTTTATATCAATATTATGCAGAATTTGCGAGAGCAATTTCTCCTATTTCGTTCTTAGGATTTGTTGGCTTATCTAGGAGTCTAGTGGCGTCAACCATCCTTTATTCTATCCCGATACCAAGGTTCCTATCGTACATCAATAGTGGGTCGAGGTCCGTTAAAACTACTAAACACCGAAGCCTTTAGAAACGTATAAGTAACCGGGTCGATACCTTTCTCGGTATTGGTTCTTACTTGTTTCCTAAAGCCTTAAATCGAAACTCGACATTCTTTTATCCTTAAACCGAAGTTTTAAACTTTAATTTTCTTTCTTAAACCGAAAACTCGAACCATCCATTCCTACCTAACTTCGAAACATATCCCAACCACATCTAAATTTCTTTCTTCTTCGATTCTCTGGTTTACGATCGAACTCCAAGCATACATCTCGTTTTCTACTCGAGATCGGGATCGTATCATCTGGCATCAGAGCTAGTTAAACCGAGATCTACGAAGCCGAGAACAACCATCGAAGTCGTTGAAGCGAAGGCTCGAAGTAAGTTTTAAATTAAAAAAAAGAAGTTCGAAAAAAAAAAGAAATTCGAAATTGAAAAAAAAAGGTATTCAAAATTAAAAAAATTCAAAATTAAAAAAAAAATTTTGTGTTTTGATTGAATTGCTTTCGATCTCTTCATCTACATTTTCTAATTTCCTCTTCGACCTACTTGAAACATCGATTCCTTCTTCTTTCTTTAGCCTACCTACACCCACATCTTACATCCTTTGAACCCATTTTGAAATCGACCCCTAAGCCTAATAGGCCTTGGCAAATACGACTAACGAAACTGTGAGAAGTTCGAGAGGTAAAAGGCACGAGTGTGTGAGACTATTCGAGGGGAGGTAAAAGCCAATCGTGAGTGTTAAACACGAGCGGAGTGTCAATAATTTTTTTTCTTTTTGAGTGTACTGTGAGGATTTGTAGTGAGGTACTATAGTCCGCGCTATGTCTCTAGAACCTGAGCAAAATGTAAACAAGCCACCAGGAAGGCAACCCGTTCGACATGTTCCCGATCTGCCAATGCAAGCCTTGTTGCGGGAGATGGAACGGTTACTCGATCGTAGGCTCAACCCTCTGGAAGACCGACTATACCAAGTGGAAGCCCGAAGACAACGAGAGGTACGTGGGCGACCAAATAGAAGGCGTGAACAGCCGCAAGACGGTGAAGATTATGTCAATGATGCTTTCGATAGTGAGATTGAATCTATTGCAAGTATTGGAAGGCGAGGACCCTAAATCGAGGCAATAGAGATTGAGATCGAGTGGATGATGACTTGAAGAACATAAAGTTGTCTATTCCACCATTTCAAGGGAGATCCGATCCGGAAGTGTACCTTGAATGGGAAAAGAAGATTGAATTGGTCTTTGAATGTCACAACTATTCGGAATCAAAAAAAGTTAAATTGGCCGCTATCGAATTCACCGATTATGCCATGATATGGTGGGACCAAATAATCACCAGTCGAAGGAGAAATGGAGAACAACCCATCAGCACGTGGGCCAAAATGAAATCTATCATGCGCCGCCGATTTGTTCCCCAATTTTACCATCGAGAACTATATCAAAAACTCCAAAATCTTACTCAAGGATCGAGGAGTGTTGAAGATTACTTCAAAGAGATGGAAGTTGCCATGATTAGAGTAGATGTACAAGAGGAACGCGAGGCAACCATGGCCCGATTTTTGGCTAGTCTCAACCAAGACATAGCTAATATGGTGGAAATCCAGCATTATGTCGAACTTACAGACATGGTGCACATGGCGATTAAAGTGGAGAGGCAGTTGAAGCGCAAGGGTACTGTTCGAAACTATTCCCATTCCAACCCTACCAAATGGGGCCAAGGGACTAGTAAGGCCAATCCATTGACTCGAGCCAAGGAGACCACGCCATCTGCCAAACCAAGTAAGTCTTTCACTGAATCTAACAAAGGCAAGGCCATAGAAAACCCTTCCAACCGATCGCGAGACATCAAATGTTTTAAGTGTCTCGGAAGGGGACATATTGGAAGTCAGTGTCCAAATCGAAGTACGATGGTGATGCGTGCCAATGGAGAAATAGAGTCTGAAGAAGACGATGAAGAACGTGAAATTGAAACTACCACAATTTGAGGAAGAAGAAATTGAGCATGCCATAGATGGTGAACTCCTCGTTGTGAAGAGAAGTCTCAACCTTAAAGGAGTCGATGATGAGCGCCAATGAGAGAACATTTTCCATACTCGATGTCAAATACAAGGTAAAATTTGTAGTGTTATCATCGATGGTGGTAGTTGCACTAATGTTGCTAGTACGTTCATGGTGGAGAAGTTAGGCTTACCGACCACAAAGCATCCGAGCCCATATAAGCTGCACTGGCTTAATGATGGTGGTGAACTAAAGGTAACTAAACAAGTCCTAATTTCTTTCAACATTGGCAAATATGCGGATGAAATCCTTTGTGATGTAGTACCCATGCACGCGGGTCATTTGTTACTTGGACGTCCCTGGCGCTTTGATCGTAAAGTGATTCACGATGGTTACACCAATAGATACACGCTCAAACACATGGGAAGACTATCACTCTAGCACCATTGACCCAAACAAGTTCATGAAGATCAAGTAAAATTAAAGGATTCATTTGAAAAGATGAGAGAAAAGGAAAAAAATGAGAAAGCAAAAGAAAAGAAACTTGAAACAAAAAGAGAGCGAGCGAAAAAGAAAAATGAAAAGGAGAGATGAGTGGAAAACAAGAAAAGAAAAGAAAATGAAAAGTGAGTATCTTTGCGAAGGGAAGTGTAATACTGAAAAGCTTTATTGTTATGACAACCGGTTTTTGTACTCATGTACAAAGAAAATCTTTTTAACACTAACGATCTCCCCCAGAATCTCCCTTCTTCAATTTTGTCTCTTTTGCAGGATTTTGATGATCTATTTCCAGAAGACATCCCGAATGGATTACCACCACTTCGAGGGATAGAACATCAAATCGATTTCATACCTGGAGCTATTATTCCGAACCGACCTGCTTATCGAACCAACCCCAAAGAAACGAAAGAACTTCAACGGCAAATTGAAGAACTCATGGAAAAAGGCTACATACGAGAAAGCCTTAGTCCCTGTGCTGTGCCGGTCTTGTTGGTTCCAAAGAAAGATGGCACTTGGCGTATGTGCATCGATTGCCGAGCTGTGAATAAAATCACCATTAAGTATAGGCATCCGATTCCGCGACTTGATGATATGTTAGATGAATTGAGTGGTGCCAAACTATTCTCGAAAATCGATTTAAAGAGTGGCTATCACCAGATTCGGATGAGGGAAGGCGATGAATGGAAGACTACCTTCAAAACTAAGCATGGTTTGTATGAGTGGTCGGTCATGCCGCTTGGCTTAACCAATGCCCCTAGCACTTTCATGAGACTAATGAACTATGTTTTAAGAGCTTTTATCGGTAAGTTTTGTGTTGTATATTTTGATGATATCTTGGTGTATAGCAAATCATTGGAAGAACATGTAGTCCATCTTCGATCTGCTTTGGAAGTCTTACGTAAGGAAACTCTTTATGCTAACCTTAAGAAATGTTCCTTCATTACTCGATAAAGTTATTTTTCTTGGTTTTGTAGTTAGTGCTCAAGGTCTCGAAGTCGATCAAGAGAAGATCAAGGCTATCCAAGAGTGGCCGAGACCTACGAATATAAGCCAAGTAAGGAGTTTCCATGGGCTTGCGAGCTTCTATCGTAGATTTGTGCCAAACTTCAAAGACGTTAGCCGCACCTCTTACCAAAGTCATTAAGAAGAGCTCACCTTTCTCCGGGGAGATGAACAGGAAAACTCTTTTAATGTTATTAAGGATAGACTTACTAGAGCTCCTTTACTAGCATTGCCTGATTTCTCTAAGACTTTTGAGATTGAATGTGATGCATCAGGTGTAGGCATTGGAGCCGTATTGACACAAGACGGAAGACCTGTCGCATACTTTAGCGAGAAGTTGAACGGGGCATCCCTAAACTATCCTGTGTATGACAAAGAAATGTATGCTTTGATTCGTGCCCTTGAGACTTGGCAGCATTATCTTTGGCCAAAAGAATTTGTAATCCATTCAGACCATGAAGCGTTAAAACATATCAAAGGACAGCATAAGTTGAACAAGCGACACGCCAAATGGGTGGAATACCTCGAATCATTCCCATACATCATCAAGTACAAGAAAGGTAAGGATAACATCGTAGCTGATGCACTCTCAAGAAGGTATGCACTTATAACCCAATTAGAATCTAAACTGCTTGGGTTTACTTTCTTAAAAGAATTGTATTCCACTGATGAAGATTTTGGTGAAATTTTCCATCCGTGTGAGAAAATGGCTGTTGATAAGTATTACAGGTCTGATGGTTTCCTCTTCAAAGAAGGAAAACTATGTGTGCCCAAAGCTCTATTCGAGAAGTGTTAGTTAACGAGGCACATAGTGGAGGACTTATGGGACATTTTGGAGTGGGAAAGACCATGGCTACGCTCCGAGAACATTTTTATTGGCCGCGAATGAGGAGGGATGTCGAGCGAGTGTGTGCGCGCTGCCTATCATGCAAGAAGGCTAAATCGAGGGTCCAACCCCATGGCTTGTATTCACCACTTCCGATTCCTGATGCACCATGGCAAGATATTTCCATGGATTTTGTACTTGGTTTACCCAGAACCAAAACGGGAAAAGATTCAATTTTCGTTGTAGTGGATAGATTTTCAAAAATGTCACATTTTATCTCATGCACAAAACCGGCGATCTTGTCCACATTTCTAATCTTTTCTTTAGGGAGGTGGTACGCCTACATGGGTTACCGAGGACCATTGTTTCAGATCGCGACACTAAATTTCTAAGTCACTTTTGGCGATCACTTTGGGGAAAGCTTGGAACGAAGCTACTTTTCTCGACAACTAGTCATCCCCAAACCGATGGGCAAACCGAAGTAGTCAATCGGGTGTTATCCACTTTGTTGAGGGGCATCATTCAGAAAAACTTGAAGACATGGGAGGAATGTTTACCCCATGTGGAGTTCGCATATAATCGATCCGTGCATTCGGTGACTAAATTCTCACCATTTGAAGTCATTTACGGGTTTAATCCTTTAACTCCTTTAGACTTAATGCCTTTACCTAATGATCAACTTTGCATGCAGATGCTAAAAAGAAGGCCGAATATGTGAAGAATTTGCATAAGCAAGTTCGAGATAACATTGAGTCTAAAATCAAGAGTATGCTCGAAGGGCCAATAAAGGTCGTAAACGAGTCATTTTTGAACCCGGAGATTGGGTTTGGTTACATATGAGAAAGGAACGTTTTCCAGCCCAACAAAGGTCTAAATTACTACCGCGTGGAGATGGACCATTCCAAGTTCTCGAGAGAATTAACGAAAACTCCTATCGGCTCGATTTACCTGGTGAGTACAATGTTAGTGCTACCTTTAATGTGGCTGATTTAAGTCCTTTTGATGCAGGTTCTGACTTGAGGACAAGTCATCTTCAAGAGGGGGAGGATGATGCGAGCACGCCCCATGTCAACTCGAGCTCGAGCCATGATCCATTGGTGCTACCTCATGGCCCCATCACTCGAGCTAGATCTAGGCTATTCAAAGATGCAAATGGAGCTATGGTACAGCAAGTGTGGATTGATGACAAGGCTGATTCACTTGGACGTATGGAAGGCCATTCAATGGAGCAGTTTTGCAACATCCTACAAGCTCAATTCATCCTCGATGAGCTCGGCCCTAGCTCGTGTTGAGCTCGTTTAAGCTCAATGAGCTCAATTGGCCATTCGGCCTTGAGCTAAAAACTTGGCTGGAATTTTACTTTAAATAAATTTGAGACAATATAAATTTATTTGCTGTTATTAAATAAGTAGTAATTAAGATGTTTTAATTAGGACATATTTATAGCTATTATGACATGTCTTACTTAGGACAAATTAAATTGAGTTGCTGCCATTTAATTTGTCTAGCCAAAACTAGCTAGTAATGTGTCCTAAGCTACAGCCAAAATTTTAAAGACTATTAATAGCTTAGTTTTTAATTTGTTTCAGCTCAATTTAATGTCTTAATGTATCCTTTTAATTGCTGGAATTAAATAGCTAAATTAAGTGGCTGAAATGAATTTAATTTATTTTGTAGGTGCATGGAGGGGGACGGCACAAGCTGATTCATGGGAGCTGCACATTGTTTCATTTAAGGAGTTAATTTAGTTAGCTTAATGACCTTCTTAGCTGCTGATTTAGCTCCCCAAAGTGCCCATTCAGCTCACCTAAATTCATGCAAGGAGGCCAACCACCAGCAGCAGCTTGAGGCGTCACTTGGGGGATGTTTAGCTCCTTATTTTCACACCAATGGCTATTGGTATTTGATGCATTCATCAGCTAAATAGCTGGCTATTCAAAGTTGGAATTAATGAGAAAATTAAAGGCATTCCAACCCCCTTGACCGAACATTGAAGGGCCATGCAGCTCACTTTTCTTCCTTGAAGATTCGGCTGCACCTAGACCATCTAGAAGCTGTCCATCAACCTTCCATTCAGCCAAATATGGACATGGAATTCAAGAGGATTTCTTCTAGATTTTTCAAGAATAGTCAAGCTTAAATTACTTAGCTATTAAGGATTACTAAGTGTCTATTCGGTTGGCATATGTTAGCTTATAAATACTTGGACATTTTCTTTGTAAAGGACTTTTGCCAAAATTTTATATCGATATTATGCAGAATTTGCGAGAGCAATTTCTCCTATTTCGTTCTTAGGATTTGTTGGCTTATCTAGGAGTCTAGTGGCGTCAACCATCCTTTATTCTATCCCGATACCAAGGTTCCTATCGTACATCGATAGTGGGTCGAGGTCCGTTAAAACTACTAAACACCGAAGCCTTTAGAAACGTATAAGTAACCGGGTCGATACCTTTCTCGATATTGGTTCTTACTTGTTTCGTAAAGCCTTAAATCGAAACTCGACATTCTTTTATCCTTAAACCGAAGTTCCAAACTTTAATTTTCTTTCTTAAACTGAAAACCCGAACCATCCATTCCTACCTAACTTCGAAACATATCCCAACCACATCTAAATTTCTTTCTTCTTCGATTCTCTGGTTTACGATCGAACTCCAAGCATACATCTCGTTTTCTACTCGAGATCGGGATCGTATCATCTAGTATCAGAGCTAGTTAAACCGAGATCTACGAAGCCGGGAACAACCATCGAAGTCGTTGAAGCGAAGGCTCGAAGTAAGTTTTAAATTAAAAAAAAAGTTCGAAAAAAAATAAAAAGAAATTCAAAATTGAAAAAAAAAGGATTCGAAAATTAAAAAAAATTTGAAATTAAAAAAAATTTTGTGTTTTGATTGAATTGCTTTCGATCTCTTCATCTACATTTTCTAATTTCCTCTTCGACCTACTTGAAACACCGATTCCTTCTTCTTTCTTTAGCCTACCTACACCCACATCTTACATCCTTTGAACCCATTTTGAAGCCGACCCCTAAGCCTAATAGGCCTTGGCAAATCCGACTAACGAAACTGTGAGAAGTTCGAGAGGTAAAAGGCACGAGTGTGTGAGACTATTCGAGGGGAGGTAAAAGCCAATCGTGAGTGTTAAACACGAGCGGAGTGTCAATAATTTTTTTTTCTTTTTGAGTGTACTATGAGGATTTGTAGTGAGGTACTATAGTTCGCGCTATGTCTCTAGAACCTGAGCAAAATGTAAACGAGCCACCAGGAAGGCAACCCGTTCGACATGTTCCCGATCTGCCAATGCAAGCCTTGTTATGGAGATGGAATGGTTACTCGATCGTAGGCTCAACCCTCTGGAAGACCGACTATACCAAGTGGAAGCCCGAAGACAACGAGAGGTACGTGGGCGACCAAATAGAAGGCGTGAACAGCCGCAAGATGGTGAAGATTATGTCAATGATGCTTTCGATAGCGAGATTGAATCTATTGCAAGTATTGGAAGGTGAGGACCCCAAAATCGAGGCAATAGAGATCGAGACCGAGTGGATGATGACTTGAAGAACATAAAGTTGTCTATTCCACCATTTCAAGGGAGATCCGATCCAGAAGTGTACCTTGAATGGGAAAAGAAGATTGAATTGGTCTTTGAATGTCACAACTATTTGGAATCAAAAAAAGTTAAATTGGCCGCTATCGAATTCACCGATTATGCCATGATATGGTGGGACCAAATAATCACCAGTCGAAGGAGAAATGGAGAACAACCCATCAGCACGTGGGCCGAAATGAAATCTATCATGCGCCGCCGATTTGTTCCCCAATTTTACCATCGAGAACTATATCAAAAACTCCAAAATCTTACTCAAGGATCGAGGAGTGTTGAAGATTACTTCAAAGAGATGGAAGTTGCCATGATTAGAGTAGATGTACAAGAGGAACGCGAGGCAACCATGGCTCGATTTTTGGCTAGTCTCAACCAAGACATAGCTAATATGGTGGAAATCTAGCATTATGTCGAACTTACAGACATGGTGCACATGGCGATTAAAGTGGAGAGGCAGTTGAAGCGCAAGGGTACTGTTCGAAACTATTCCCATTCCAACCCTACCAAATGGGGCCAAGGGACTAGTAAGGCCAATCCATCAACTCGAGCCAAGGAGACCACGCCATCTACTAAACCAAGTAAGTCTTTCACTGAATCTAACAAAGGCAAGGCCATAGAAAACCCTTCCAACCGATCGCGAGACATCAAATGTTTTAAGTGTCTCGGAAGGGGACATATTGCAAGTCAGTGTCCAAATCGAAGTACGATGGTGATGCGTGCCAATGGAGAAATAGAGTCTGAAGAAGACGATGAAGAACGTGAAATTGAAACTACCACAGACGAGGAAGAAGAAATTGAGCATGCCATAGATGGTGAACTCCTCGTTGTGAAGAGAAGTCTCAACCTTAAAGGAGTCGATGATGAGCGTCAATGAGAGAACATTTTCCATACTCGATGTCAAATACAAGGTAAAATTTGTAGTGTTATCATCGATGGTGGTAGTTGCACTAATGTTGCTAGTACGTTCATGGTGGAGAAGTTAGGCTTACCGACCACAAAGCATCCGAGCCCATATAAGCTGCACTGGCTTAATGATGGTGGTGAACTAAAGGTAACTAAACAAGTCCAAGTGCAGCCTTTGGGAATGTCATTAGCCATGTTTCTAGAAGAAGAAATGAACTTCCTTTACTAGGGATTTCTCTAAGACTTTTGACTTGAAAAGGCATGCATCATCCCTAAACTATCCTGTATGACTAGGATTCGCGCCTTGACGTCCCATGCAATAATTGAGCTATTAATTTGGTCTCTTTCTCAAGAAGGTATGGAATCTGAAAAGTGTCCAGATGAAGATTTTGGTGAAATTTTCAATAAAGGAGAACGTGTCCGAGGTTTCCTCTTCAAAGAAGGAAAACTATGTGTGCCCAAAGCTCTATTCGAGAAGTGTTAGTTAACCAAGTGCAGCCTTTGGGAATGTCATTAGCCATGTTTCTAGAAGAAGAAATGAACTTTGGGCCACTTGAAAAGGCATGCATCAGCTAGGTACGTCCCATGCAATAATTGAGCTATTAATTTGGTCTCTTTTGGCTGAAAAGTGTCCAGCAATAAAGGAGAACGTGAGTAGCCCTCTTGGATATGTAAATTCAGCCATTTCGGACGTTTTAAAGTCTTCTTAATGAAGAAGGAAGTGGTTGAACGAATTTGAACAAAGAAAGGAGCTGAAAAGGCTTGTCTAGGTTCGCCAACTTTGGGAATGAGCTGCACCTTTTGGGTGAGAAGTTTCCAGCATTAAAACTCTTCTTTGAACAACTTTCATGTGGTTTAATTCAGCCCTTAAATCCCTTGACCTTTGCATTGCACTAACGGCCCTTGGAAGATGAATGAGTTGTCGCCCATTTTAATTGATGCTTAAAACATTCAATAAATTCATCCATGTACTTGTGCTTTCTCCCAACCGAATGGTGGTGGCCTTGAATGGCCAAAATTGGCAGCCATGGTGCATGCTTCCAGCCATCCATGTATCTCCAAGGTTCATTGAAGTATTCACCAAGTTCATTGCACCTAAGTGCATGTATCTCCTTTAATGCTTCATGTACATTCTACTGTACCTACAAAAGGGTATGAATGCATATTAAATCAAGTCAAATGAATTGAATAGCAATTAATCACGTCCAAGACACATCAATAGACACTTTGGACACATTAAACACACACTTAACACACATACTAAATTAAGCAGCCCTATTTAAGTAGAAAAAATCTGCACATTGATTTTAAAACCAAACATCTTAAAACATGTCATAAAATGTGATAAATTAATTTAGGCTTAGACAAATTAAGTCCAACACTAAATTAACTATTTGGACACATTTTAATTGCTGTAGAAAAATTAATAAATTAGCTACTCAATTTATTTAAAGTCTTAAAATTAACGAATCAGCTCAATGAGCTAGAGTGAGCTCGAGTGAGCTCAAATTGAGCTAGAATGAGCTAATCCGGCTCAATTTGGAAGTGCATGAAGATGCACATGAGCTCCACGGCTCTTGGTCTCAATGATTCGAGCTCGTCATGTTGAAAAATGTTGGATGCCCCGGGCGTGCTCGCATAATGGTCCTTGGAACCACATTTGAAACAACCACCGATTCTCTTCCAGCATTCACCCGGGTGTCATTTTTTGTAATTCACACATGGCTATAACTAATTAGTAGCAGCTGGTACTCTAGCTCGAGCTGGCTCCTCATTCTTGGGCCTCTTCTGAAACCCTCAAGCAGGACTTGAATACCTAAAGTCTCTCTTGCTCTTGCCCCTATCCTTGTCTTAATTTTCCCGCTCCGAGTGCTTAGCCTCTTCAGCTATCTTGACTTTCTCCACCAGTTTAGCAAAATTTTTCTCCTTTTGTGGGGCTACCAGTACCCGCAACTCATCACTCAACCTGTCCTCAAAACTCACACAGTGTTCGTAGTCAGTCAGTACTATTCCCTGGGCATAACGACTCAAACGCAGAAATTTTACCTCGTATGCTGCCACAGACTTTCCTCCTTGGACCAAATTTAGGAATTCCTTCCTTCGGGCATCCACATAGCTAGCCCCGACATACTTTCCTTTGAATGCCGTCTTAAAGAAATCCCAGGTGATACGATTGACCTGAGTGCCTTCGCGAACCATGAGCCACCATTGATACGCCTCGTCTTTCAACAATAACATACCTCCTTTCAGTTTTTGCTCAGTGGTGCAATCCAGATCGTCCATGATTCACTCAACAGCCTCAAGCCAGTACTCTGCTACATTTAGGGCCACACCCGAGATACCCCTAAAAACCTCAGCACCATTCAATCTAAGTCGTTTCGAAATTGAACCACAAGCTGCTGGCCCAGTTCTTGCCCCATCAACCCTTTCCAAGACTCGCAACATTGCTTGGGATAAAGCGTCGTCCTCCCTCATACAATCATGTGACCCGACTTGATCACAGTGACGAAAAGGCCCATTTCTGCATATGTCCCGATGCCTCAGACACAACTCGAGCACCTTAGCCTCTACCATGGCCACGTCTACCATGCTCACGTCCTCTAGCGATCATATTAACTAATTTGATTTAATCTGATTAAGAGTCTTATGAATCAGTATACTATTTCTATGTTTATTAAACAATATTTTGTGAAATATAAGAAGTAAAGTCATTTTTGCAATCGCATCCTATAGTCTCAATCTCTATAGTTTCAACACCTAAAACTAAAAGTTCTAGAGTGTTCCTACCGTCATTTCACAATTATCATAATTATACAATGGTAACATATACTTACTTGACTTGATGCCAGATACTCGTGATGCCATACTTCTTTTAAAAACATGTATTCTTAAAATTCAAACTGATTTGGAAAATATTTTTGAACCCAAATCACAGCTGAGTTTTGTAATCGGGCTCTGATACCATAAAATGTAACACCCCAAACCTGGGCCATACGTTAAGGCCGAATCTAACATGTCACATGAGAAAATATTTTTAAGCCCTTTTCGTTCGTACGTAAACAGATATTGATTTGTTAAAAATCAAGAAAAACAATTTATTTTAATTATTTGAAAAAATGTTACTAACTTCAAGATAGATTGACAAATTAACAAATTTGAACTAATGATTTTATAAACCGTAATTTTTGAAAACATTGATGAAAATTTGAGAAAATTTTCGAGTTAAAAATATTGATGTAAGTTTATTATGAAATTCATTTGTAAATCCATTTTAGAAAATCTTTATTTGAGTTTTAGAAAATCCCATTTAAAGTAATTTGAGTAAAATATAAATACGTCAAACATAAAGCAATATAAAATAAACCAGAGGCCTTATTACAACATTTAACCCAAAATAGTAAAGTAATAAAATAAACAAGGAAGAAGTCTAAAGTCCAAATAAACCATTTCTAAAGTATGGCCTCCACTGAGCCATCCATGGCCCAAGTTCACGTCACTGAGTATTACCTAAAAGGGATAAGGAAAACGGGGTGAGTTACTAGAACTCACTGCATAACCCCCTTACCGTTGTCCACTGGGCCTGAAACCTATTGAGCAATATCTTGGGCCTAAGCCCCTTTTTACAAAATAATGTATCAATTATATATCATATGAATGTAATGCAATCCCAAATCAAACTAATAATCCATCCGCTACACACCACCCATACCATCCATCACACATGTGGGGATCAAGTCAACCCACCCCGCCAAACACACCAATCGCAGGCATTTAGCCATTTATAATATATTCAAATTGTGAACAAGCCACCAAAATCATAGTGAATCAAATTATCAAACATATTTGTGGCAGTGCCACCAGAATCACTTCTCTTCAACATTTTCTCATCCCATGCAAAGTCATGTAAATGCATCATACATAGCAAATCATGATATTTACAAATATATCAACAATAATTAATTCAGACAAAAGTTTGGCCCGTTAAGGTAATTTATCAAATCGGCCCATTAAGCAATATATCAATTCGGCCCATTAGGCAATATATCAATTCGGCCCATTAAGTAATTTATCAAATTGGCCCATTAAGCAATGTATCAAATCGGCCTATAAGCAATATATCAATTCAGCCCATTAAGGCAATTTCGTAATTCGGCCCTTTAAGGGTATTTTCATTATTCGCACAATGATATTACCGATTTTGTCAATTTTATCAAAATAGTGTATCTTAGGCCAATTTTTCCGGTTTACGCCCTATTACGTTTTTAGTCATAGTGATTTATTTCTAATATGATATCAATCTTAAAATTCACGGATAACGGTGTGAGATTACACACCTGATTACGGTAAACACTAAGCCTTCTTACTCGTCGACACCTAAGATATTGTAACATTCGATTAATTGACATACGTAATTTTAATAATCAAACTCTAAAATAAACGATCTAAAGTGTTTACCCTCGAATCGTGAACAACCACGATTTGACGATTCTCCCCGGATGATGGTCCACAACCCGGTGAAAAATCTTGAACCGTCGATACCGCCCTTCGTTTGAATTTAGGAGTAGGGATTGTAAATTTACTCCTTTTTCGATATCCAATCGCTACCCTTTCGATTTGATATCGCTTGCCTCCATTGAATAAGATTTTAGTTAAAACGATATTTCGTTTAAAAAAATATGGATTGTCTAATGACAAAGGATTCGGCTTACCACTATAATTGTATGATCAACAAGTCGATCGATCGAGCGATTTAGACCCTACCAACAATATCAATTAGCCAACCTTCAATTCGATTAACACAATAACCAAATGGAGATATTGAATGGACTATGAAGGAACTTCCTTACCTTAATCGATGATAATCACGTTTTCACAATTGTCCTATGACTAGAGATGATTAGGCGATGTTGTGGTATTCGGCCTCCCTCTATATCACTACGAAGAAAAATATTGATCACAACATGAGAGGGATGGAGAGAGATATTTCGATAGAGAAACAAAGGAGAATAACTGAATGATGATGAACTCATATATTCGGCTAGTAAGAAAATAATAATGAAATGAAAAGAGGGATAATAAGTCACTTACCAACTCAGTCAAAAAGAGATTGTCCACAACAAAAAGAAAAGAAAAAGTGAAGAGATGGGATGATACTAGATTCAGCTTTGGAGGAAAATCAAACAAGAAAATGTGATCTTAAAGTGATGTCAATTTTTGAGAAGAGGAAGGATTGAATAAATGGTTAAAAGAAAAGAATGGAAGGATGGATGGATGCTAGATGATTCAGCTATCAAGGGAAAGTGAACAAGAGATGAACATTTTGACCAAACAAAAGAGAAGAAATGCACAAATGTGCTAGGAGGTTTCGGCAAAGAAGAAAGAAAAGAAGAAAATAATAAAACTCAGTAATGGTTTTAGGATTCGGCAATAGGAGTAGCAATTTGGAGAAAATGACACAAAAGGTTGCAAGTAGGAATTTTGGCTAAAACAAGCACCAAAGTTTTTACCAAAGAAACACAAAGCAAATTCGGCTATGCCCTCTCTATGACAAAACCGTCCATGCCTTGGTCAATAGGTCAAAATTTGCCAATCAAAACTTTCCAAAACATCACCCTTGAAAATGGCCAACATGTTCCCTATACTTGCCTTTTCTTTTGATTTCTTTCCCTGCCCTCAATCTTTCCTTATTTCCTTAGCCTCCTTGCCAAAATTAAAAAGTCCACCTTGCCTTATTTACTAGCTTGGTCGACACTTAGGGAAAGAATGCAAAAATAATAGTCAAAATTTGTACATTATGGGATTTGAATCTCCTCCCTCAAAGTCCATCATGTGGCACCATATCCTTTTTACCAATTGCTCATTTATGCAAGCACATTACTCATTTATTTCTATAAGCCTTGAAGCCACTTACCATCTCTCTTTAATAGACTTAAACACAAAATTTTTACTAGGGCCCAAATAAATCTCGAGCCTTCTCATAACCCCTAAACATGCACAATTAATATTTTTAACTAGCTTAACGCAAGAAATAATGCAACACATAAAATTCTAAATTTTAGGATGTTACATGACACGTCAGATTCGAGTATAACTTTTTGGTTGGGTTTGGGGTGTTACATTTAGTAGTATCAAAGCCCGAGTTGTAAAACTTGGCTGTGGCATGGGTTTTCAAAATTAAATTTTTGAAAGTATTGTTTCAAAAAGGCTTGAAAAGAATTAAAGTTCTAAAATTGTATTGACCATTTTTTAAAAGTGTGGTACACCGAGTCTCCGGCGTCGAATTCGTAAGTTTTCTGAATACTTTTGTCGTTTAGAAATTTAAATATAGTGAGTTAGAAATACAGTGATTTCTTTAGGTATTGGACTATATTTTTTGTATTTATTTTGTGTGTGTTTGGTTTGGATGTGATGTTTGGATATAGAAATTGGTTGCGTATGAGATATCTGTCTGCTTTAATGGTTAGGTGTTTTGTGTATATGTAGGGAGTTCCAAAATCTAGTTAAAATATGATAGGGATATTAGAATCAGAGTGCGCAATGAGAGCGTAGTGTACTAGGTTAGGATGTACGACTATTCCTATAGTTAGAAATTTCGAGGACGAAAAGGGGGTAGATTTGTAACACCCTAAATTTGGGCCTAGTAGAATTGGGCCTATTGAGCCTTGGGCGTAGAAGTTTTAAAATTTTGAGAACAAGAGAGCAGCACTAATGTAAGTTGGACCTATTCGATGAGTGATTTTGGAAGGTTACGGGGCTTTCATGAAGTCCCGGGTTCAAACTTTGGCTTTAGAAAAATTTTGATTTTAGGTGAATAAAACCCTAGGAGTAAGTAAGTAGGCTTTAAGAATAAATTGGGGTAAAATAAGATGCAAAAGGAGTTGTGGTCTAGTGGCAAATGACGCCATATGGGAGACAAGGAAGTGACGCCATTGAGGAAGCAAGTGGTCCAAGGTTCAAATCTTGGCACTTGCAATTCATTTTGTTTTCCTTTTAAATGAACTTAGACTTTGACCCATAGGTTTATATTTAGTTGCGCATGTTGTAAGTAACAAAAGGAGCCTGTGTTGTGGTGTCATGTAACATCTGAAGCATAGGAGAGGACAAGAGTTCAAATCCCATTGCAAGATGATACGATCCCGGTCTCGAGTAGAAAATGAGATGTATGCTTGGAGTTCGATCGTAAACCAGAGAATCGAAGAAGAAAGAAATTTAGATGTGGTTGGGATATGTTTCGAAGTTAGGTAGGAATGGATGGTTCGGGTTTTCGGTTTAAGAAAGAAAAATTAAAGTTTGGAACTTCGGTTTAAGGATAAAAGAATGTTGAGTTTCGATTTAAGGCTTTAGGAAACAAGTAAGAACCAATATCGAGAAAGGTATCGACCTTGCATTTATACGCTTCTAAAGGCTTTGCTTAGTAGTTTTAACGGACCTCGACCCACTATCGATGTACGATAGGAACCTTGGTATCGGGATAGAATAAAGGATGGTTGATGCCACTAGACTCCTAGATAAGCCAACAAATCCTAAGAACGAAATAGGAGAAATTGCTCGCAAATTCTCGCATAATATCGATATAAAATTTGGCAAAAGTCCTTTACAAAGAAAATGTCCAAGTATTTATAAGCTAACATATGCCAACCGAATAGACACTTAGTAATCCTTAATAGCTAAGTAATTTAAGCTTGACTATTCTTGAAAAATCTAGAAGAAATCCTCTTGAATTCCATGTCCATATTTGGCTGAATGGAAGGTTGATGGATAGCTTCTAGATGGTCTAGGTGCAGCCGAATCTTCAAGGAAGAAAAGTGAGCTGCATGCCCCTTCAATGTTCGGTCAAGGGGGTTGGAATGCCTTTAATTTTCTCATTAATTCCAGCTTTGAATAGCCAGCTATTCAGCTGATGAATGCATCAAATACCAACAGCCATTGGTGTGAAAATAAGGAGCTAAACATCCCCCAAGTGACGCCTCAAGTCTTTGGGTGGTTGACCTCCTTGCATGAATTTAGGTGAGCTGAATGGGCACTTTGGGGAGCTAAATTAGCAGCTAAAAAGGTCATTAAGCTAACTAAATTAACTCCTTAAATGAAAGAATGTGCAGCTCCCATGAATCACCTTGTGCCGTCCCCTCCATGCACCTACAAAACAAATTAAATTCATTTCACCACTTAATTTAGCTATTTAATTCCAGCAATTAAAATGATACATTAAGACATTAAATTGAGCTGAAACAAATTAAAAACTAAGCTATTAATAGTCTTTAAAATTTCTACTGTAGCTTAGGACACATTACTAGCTAGTTTTGGCTAGACAAATTAAATGGCAAAGAACTCAATTTAATTTGTCCTAAGTAAGACATGTCATAATAGCTATAAATATGTCCTAATTAAAACATCTTAATTACTACTTATTTAATAACAAAGAAATAAATTTATATTGTCTCAAATTTATTTAAAGTAAAATTCGACCAAGTTTTTAGCTCAAGGTCGAATGGCCAATTGAGCTCATTGAGCTTAAACGAGCTCAACACGAGCTAGGGCCGAGCTCATCGAGGACTAATTGAGCTTGTAGGACGTTGCAAAACTACTCCATTGAATGGCCTTCCATACGCCCAAGTGAATCAGCCTTGTCATCAATCCACACTTGCTTGCACCATAGCTCCAATTGCATCTTTGAATAGCCTAGATCTAGCTCGAGTGATGGGGCCACGAGGTAGCACCAATGGATCATGGCTCGAGCTCGAGTTGACATGGGGCGTGCTCGCATCATCCTCCCCCTCTTGAAGATGACTTATCCTCAAGTCAGAACCTGCATCAAAAGGACTTAAATCAGCCACATTAAAGGTAGCACTAACATTGTACTCACCAGGTAAATCAAGCCGATAGGAGTTTTCGTTAATTCTCTCGAGAACTTGGAATGGTCCATCTCCACGCGGTAGTAATTTAGACCTTCGTTGGGCTGAAAACGTTCCTTTCTCATATGTAACCAAACCCAATCTCCGGGTTCAAAATGACTCGTTATTTACCTTTATTAGCCTTTCGAGCATACTCTTCAGTTTTAGACTCAATGTTATCTCGAACTTGCTTATGCAAATTCTTCACATATTTGGCCTTCTTTTTAGCATCTGCATGCACAATTTGATCATTAGGTAAAGGCATTAAGTCTAAAGGAGTTAAAGGATTAAACCCGTAAACGACTTCAAATGGTGAGAATTTAGTCGCGAATGCACGGATCGATTATATGCGAACTCCACATGGGGTAAACATTCCTCCCATGTCTTCAAGTTTTTCCAATGATGCCCTCAACAAAGTGGATAACACCCGATTGACTACTTCAGTTTGCCCATCGGTTTGGGATGACTAGTTGTCGAGAAAAGTAGCTTCATTCCAAGCTTTCTCCAAAGTGATCGCCAAAAGTGACTTAGAAATTTAGTGTCGCGATCTGAAACAATGGTCCTCAGAACCCATGTAGGCGCACCACCTCCCTAAAGAAAAGATTAGAAATGTGGACAACATCGCCGCTTTTTGTGCATGAGATAAAATGTGACATTTTGAAAATCTATCCACTACAACGAAAATTGAATCTTTTCCTGCTTTTGGTTCGGGTAAACCAAGTACAAAATCCATGGAAATATCTTGCCATGGTGCATCAGGAATCGGAAGTGGTGAATACAAGCCATGGGGTTGGACCCTCGATTTAGCCTTCTTGCATGATAGGCAGCGCGCACACACTCGCCGACATCCCTCCTCATTCGCGCCAATAAAAATGTTCTCGAGCGTAGCCATGGTCTTTCCCACTCCAAAATGTCCCATAAGTCCTCCACTATGTGCCTCGTTAACTAACACTTCTAATAGAGCTTTTGGGCACACATAGTTTTCTTTCTTTGAAGAGGAAACCATCGACTGTAATACGATCAACACCATTTTCTCACACGCATGGAAAATTTCACCAAAATCTTCATCGGTGGAATACAATTCTTTTAAGAAAGCAAACCCAAGTAGTTTAGATTCTAATTGGGTTATAAGTGCATACCTTCTTGAGAGTGCATCAGCTACGATGTTATCCTTACCTTTCTTGTACTTGATGATGTATGGGAACGATTCGAGGTATTCCACCCATTTGGCGTGTCACTTGTTCAACTTATGCTGTCCTTTGATATGTTTTAACGCTTCATGGTTTGAATGGATTACAAATTCTTTTGGCCAAAGATAATGCTGCCAAGTCTCAAGGGCACGAATCAAAGCATACATTTCTTTGTCATACACAGGATAGTTTAGGGATGCCCCGTTCAACTTCTCGCTAAAGTATGCGATGTGTCTTCCGCCTTGCGTCAATACTGGCTCCAATGCCTACACCGATGCATCACATTCAATCTCAAAAGTCTTAGAGAAATCGGCAATGCTAGTAAAGGAGCTCTAGTAAGTCTATCCTTAATAACATTAAAAGAGTTTTCTGCTCATCTCCCAGGAGAAAGGCCGAGCTCTTCTTAATGACGCCGGTAAGAGGTGCGTTAACATAATCAAGTTTGGCACAAATCTACAATAAGCTCGCAAGCCCATGGAAACTCCTTACTTGGCTTATATTCGTAGGTCTCGCCACTCTTGGATAGCCTTGATCTTCTCTTGATCGACTTGAGACCTTGAGCACTAACTACAAAACCAAGAAAAATAACTTTATCGTAATGTATGAACATTTCTTAAGGTTAGCATAAAGAGTTTCCTTACGTAAGACTTCCAAAACAGATCGAAGATGGACTACATGTTCTTCCAATGATTTGCTATACACCAAGATATCATCAAAATATACAACACAAAACTTATCGATAAAAGCTCTTAAAACATAGTTCATTAGTCTCATGAAAGTGCTAGGGGCATTGGTTAAGCCAAACGGCATGACCAGCCACTCATACAAACCATGTTTAGTTTTGAAGGCAATCTTCCATTCATCGCCTTCCCTCATCCGAATCTGGTGATAGCCACTCTTTAAATCAATTTTCGAGAATAGTTTGGCACCACTTAATTCATCTAACATATCATCAAGTCGCGGAATCGGATGCCTATACTTAATGGTGATTTTATTCACAGCTCGGCAATCGACGCACATACGCCAAGTGCCATCTTTCTTTGGAACCAACAAGACCAAGACAAAGACAGGACTAAGGCTTTCTCGATGTAGCCTTTTTCCATGAGTTCTTCAATTTGCCGCTGAAGTTCTTTCGCTTTCTTGGGTTGGTTCGATAAGGTGTCGATTCGAATAACAGCCTGTGTATGAAATCGATTTGATGTTCTATCCTCAAGTGGTGGTAATCCATTCGGATGTCTTCGAAATAGATCATCAAAATCACGCAAAAGAGACAAATTTGAAGAAGGGAGATTCGGGGAGATCGTTAGTGTTAAAAGATTTTCTTTGTACATGAGTACAAAACCGGTTGTCGCAACAATAAAGCTTTTCAGATTACACTTCCTTCGCAAAGATACTCACTTTTCATTTTCTTTTTCTTTTCTTGTTTTCCACTCATCTCTCCTTTTTCATTTTTCTTTTTCGCCGCTTCTTTTTGTTTCAAGTTTCTTTTCTTTTGTTTTCTCATTTTTTCTTTTCTCTCATCTTTTCAAATGAATCCTTTAATTTTACTTGGTCTTCATGAACTTGTTTCGGGTCAATGGTGCTAGAGTGATAGTCTTCCCCATGTGTTTGAACGTGTATCTATTGGTGTAACCGCGTGAATCACTTTGCATCAAACCGCCAGGACGCCCAAGTAACAAATGACCCGCGTGCATGGGTACTACATCACAAAGGATTTCATCCGATATTTGCCAATGTTGAAAGAAATTAGGACTTGTTTAGTTACCTTTAGTTCACCACCATCATTAAGCCAAGTCAAATTATATGGGCTCGGATGCTTTGTGGTCTGTAGCCTAACTTCTCCACCATGAACGTATTAGCAACATTAGTGCAACTACCACCATCGATGATAACACTACAAATTTTACCTTGTATTTGACATCGAGTATGGAAAATGTTCTCTCGTTGACGCTCATCATCGACTCCTTTAAGGTTGAGACTTCTCTTCACAACGAGGAGTTTACCATCTATGGCATGCTCAATTTCTTCTTCCTCGTTTGTGGTAGTTTCAATTTCACGCTCTTCATCGCCTTCTTCGGACTCTATTTCTCCATTGGCACGCATCACCATCGTATTTCGATTTGGACACCGACTTGCAATATGTCCCTTCGAGACACTTAAAATATTTGATGTCTCGAATCGGTTGAGGGGTTTTCTATGGCCTTGCCTTTGTTAGATTCAGGAAAGACTTACTTGGTTTTGCGATGGCGTGGTCTCCTTGGCTCGAGTCGATGGGTTGGCCTTACTAGTCCCTTGGCCCCATTTGGTAGGGTTGGAATGGGAATAGTTTCAACAATACCTTTGCGCTTCAACCGCCTCTCCACTTTAATCGCCATGTGCACCATGTCCGTAAGTTCGACATAATGTTTGGAGTTCCACCATATTAGCTATGTCTCGGTTGAGACCAGCCAAAATTGGGCCATGGTTGCCTCGCTTCCTCTTGCACATCTGCTCTAATCATGGCAACTTCCATCTCTTTGAAGTAATCTTCAACACTCCTCGATCCTTGAGTAAGATTTTGGAGTTTTGATATAGTTCTCGATGGTAAAATTGGGGAACAAATCGGCACGCATGATAGATTTCATTTCACCCACGTCTTGATGGGTTGTTCTCCATTTCTCCTTCGATCGATGATTATTTGGTCCCACCATATCATGGCATAATCGGTGAATTCGATAGCGCCAATTTAACTTTTTTGATTCCAATAGTTGTGACATTCAAAGACCAATTCAATCTTCTTTTCCCATTCAAGGTACACTTCGGATCGGATCTCCTTGAAATGGTGGAATAGACAACTTTATGTTCTTCAAGTCATCATCCACTCGGTCTCGGTCTCGATCTCTATTGCCTCGATTTTGGGGTCCTCGCCCAATACTTGCAATAGATTCAATCTCGCTATCGAAAGCATCATTGACATAATCTTCACCGCTTTGCATACTGCTCACGCCTTCTATTTGGTCGTCCACATACCTCTCATTGTCTTCAGGCTTCCACTTGGTATAGTCGGTCTTCCAGAGGGTTGAGCCTACGATCGAGTAACCGTTCCATCTCCCGCAACAAGGCTTGCATTGGCAGATCGGGAACATGTCGAACGGGTTACCTTCCTGGTGGCTCGTTTACATTTTGCTCAGGTTCTAGAGACATAGCGCGAACTATAGTACCTCACTACAAATCCTCACAGTACCTCAAAAAGAAAAAAAAATTATTGACACTTTGCTCGTGTTTAACACTCACGATTGGCTTTTACCTCCCTCGAATAGTCTCACACACTGCCTTTTACCTCTCGAACTTCTCACGCCAGTTAGTCGATTTGCCAAGGCCTATTAGGCTTAGGGCTCGCTTTCAAAATGGGTTCAAAGGATGTAAGATGTGGGTGTAGGTAGGCTAAAGAAAGAAGAAGGAATCGGTGTTTCAAGTAGGTCGAAGAGGAAATTAGAAAATGTAGATGAAGAGATCGAAAACAATTCAATCGAAACACAAAAAAAAAAATTTAATTTCGAATTTTTTTTTAATTTTCGAATCCTTTTTTTTTCAATTTCGAATTTCCTTTTTTTTTTTTCACACTTCTCTTTTTTTTTTAATTTAAAACTTACTTCGAGCCTTCGCTTCAACGACTTCGATGGTTGTTCTCGGCTTCGTAGATCTCAGTTTAACTAGCTCGATACCAGATGATACGATCCCTGTCTCGAGTAGAAAACGAGATTATGCTTGGAGTTCGATCGTAAACCAGAGAATCGAAGAAGAAAGAAATTTAGATGTGGTTGGGATATGTTTTGAAGTTAGGTAGGAATGGATGGTTCGGGTTTTCGGTTTAAGAAAGAAAAATTAAAGTTTGGAACTTCGATTTAAGGATAAAAGAATGTCGAGTTTCGATTTAAGGCTTTAGGAAACAAGTAAGAACCAATACCGAGAAAGGTATCGACCCGGCTACTTATACGTTTTTGGTGCTTAGTAGTTTTAACAGACCTCGACCCACTATCGATGTACGATAGGAACCTTGGTATCGGGATAGAATAAAGGATGGTTGACGCCACTAGACTCCTAGATAAGCCAACAAATCCTAAGAATGAAATAGGAGAAATTGCTCTCGCAAATTCTGCATAATATCGATATAAAATTTGGCAAAAAGTCCTTTACAAAGAAAATGTCCAAGTATTTATAAGCTAACATATGCCAACCGAATAGACACTTAGTAATCCTTAATAGCTAAGTAATTTAAGCTTGACTATTCTTGAAAAATCTAGAAGAAATCCTCTTGAATTCCATGTCCATATTTGGCTGAATGGAAGGTTGATGGACAGCTTCTAGATGGTCTAGGTGCAAATTAATCTTCAAGGAAGAAAAGTGAGTTGCATGGCCCTTCAATGTTCGGTCAAAGGGGGTTGGAATGCCTTTAATTTTCTCATTAATTCTAGCTTTGAATAGCCAGCTATTCAGCTGATGAATGCATCAAATACCAACAGCCATTGGTGTGAAAATAAGGAGCTAAACATCCCCCAAGTGACGCCTCAAGCTGCTGCTGGTGGTTGGCCTCCTTGCATGAATTTAGGTGAGCTGAATGGGCACTTTGGGGAGCTAAATCAGCAGCTAAGAAGGTCATTAAGCTAACTAAATTAACTCCTTAAATGAAAGAATGTGCAGCTCCCATGAATCAGCTTGTGCCGTCCCCCTCCATGCACCTACAAAACAAATTAAATTCATTTCAGCCACTTAATTTAGCTATTTAATTCCAACAATTAAAATGATACATTAAGACATTAAATTGAGCTGAAACAAATTAAAAACTAAGCTATTAATAGTCTTTAAAATTTTGGCTGTAGCTTAGGACACATTACTAGCTAGTTTTGGCTAGACAAATTAAATGGCAGCAACTCAATTTAATTTGTCCTAAGTAAGACATGTCATAATAGCTATAAATATGTCCTAATTAAAATATCTTAATTACTACTTATTTAATAATAGCAAATAAATTTATATTGTCTCAAATTTATTTAAAGTAAAATTCACCAAGTTTTTAGCTCAAGGTAGAATGGCCAATTGATCTCATTGAGCTTAAACGAGCTCAACACGAGCTAGGGTCGAGCTCATCGAGGATTAATTGAGCTTGTAGGACGTTGCAAAACTGCTCCATTGAATGGCCTTCCATACGTCCAAGTGAATCAGCCTTGTCATCAATCCACACTTGCTGTACCATAGCTCCAATTGCATCTTTGAATAGCCTAGATCTAGCTCGAGTGATGGGGCCATGAGGTAGCACCAATGGATCATGGCTCGAGCTCGAGTTGACATGGGGCGTGCTCGCATCACAAGCAAAAAGGGATATTTATTTTGCTAAGTTGGGGCGACTGGTGGTTGTGATGGAATTAAACTCTGCTGAAGGAGGGATCCCATATCGGGAAGCTAGAATGAGGAAAGGTGAGAAGCTGGCTTTAAAATAGAGCAATCTATGAGGAGAGTAAGCATACCTTGGTTGGCGTTTGGGTATAGGAGTGCACGGAGCGCGGAATAGCTTTAAATTCCTATCAGGTGTGTATTTCACACTACTCTAGCTATAGAGCGGCAAATGCCAAAATGTCGGTCACACGAAGATGGTGGCCACACGAGCGTGCGAGCGCACGTGTGGGAGCTTTGACATGATAGTTGAGGCCATCATGAGTGTTCTTGTGGGTTTAGGTTGTTTAGGCTGTTTGGGCCGAAAAGGGCCATGTGGGCCAAATGGGCTCGTGGGCCCATATGAATAAGTTGTATGATTGTGTAGTAAATATTAGACTGGAATATGTGAATCTCATATCTGTGGCTAGATTTGGGCTAAATGGGCCACACGAGATGTAGGCCTATTTGGGCCAAGAATGGGCCCTAGGCCCATCGCATCATTACAAAATTACTAGAATACCTTTGTTTACAAAATTACTAAAATACCCTTTGGTTTATGAAATTATCGAAATACCCCCGATTTGTAAAATTATTGAAATACCCTCAATTTACAAAATTATTAAAATACCCCCAATTTGTGAAATTATCGAAATACCCTTAATTTTTAAAATTATCGAGATACCCCTAATTTTTGAAATTATCGAAATACCCCCAGTTTTCAAAATTATCACAATACCCACAGTTTGCAAAATTACTGAAATACCCACGATTTATGAAATTATCAAAATACCCCAATTTGTAAAATTATTGAAATACTCTCAATTTGTAAAATTACCAAAATACCCCCAATTTGAAAAATTACCGAAATATCGTCTATGGGTAAAGTTATCGAAATACCCTTTATGGGTAAAGTTATCGAAATACCCTCTATGGGTAAAGTTACCGAAATACCCCTGTAACATCCTAAATAGGGCCTATGCATTTTCAGTTTGATTGTATGAAATGACAAGTTTAAGCACTAAGAGTAAATTTTTGATATTTTTGGAAACCTGGAAATGCATGAAAATGGAAACCTAAACATTTTGGAAACCTGAACATTTTGGAAACCTAAACATTTTGGAAACTTGAATATTTTGGAAACCTGAACATTTTGGAAACTTGAACATTTTGGAAACCTGAACATTTTGGAAACTTGAAGATGTAAGAAAAATGGCAAGTTACAGAGCCGATCGAAAATTTTAAGAAACTTAGAAATGAGGCCGAAATGTCAAATTTTAAACCCCAAAATAAGAAATAAGGGTAAGAGGGCCTTAAAAGTAAAAGTTGGTGAAATTTGACACACAATCGGGCTTGGAAAAGTGGCCTGAAGGTGTCACTTAAGGCTTATGGAAATGGCGCCATGTGTAAGAGAAAAGGGCCTGAGTTCGAGTCACTTGGAAAGCAAATATTGAAGGTTTTATTTTGCTTCCAAGACTAAGGGTGGACGGCACCTACTTCTAGAAAAGGGAAGAGTTTTATTTCGGTTAAAACTTGATAAATTAAGTGTTAAGTAAAGGATTTTCTTTTAATAAGATAAATGAGGAGATAAAGGATGGATTAAATACTTTTAATTTAATACGGTGATAATTAAAGGATAATATTATCACTTATGGGGAGTAGTGGCTAAGTCAAGGACTCTTGGCATAGCAATTTCGATTAAAGAGGATAATTAAGGCTATTCTCTCATCTTTCCTAAGTGTGTGCAAAATTCTCATAGCTCTCTCCCCTCTCTGCCGAATTTTCTTTGAACAAAACCATCCTCTTTTCTTCTATTTTCTTCTCCGCTTCTCTTGTCAAAGTCGAATCTTGGTTGATTCTAAGTAAAGGAGCAATCAACTACAACATCAAAACGGTAAGATCATGGTCAATCAACTTCTATTCTTTTCTTTTACCAAAAATTCGGTACTAATCCTATTAGCAAATTTTGGCCAAATATACAAGGGTCTCTCAGCTTCCACAATAATCAATATAAGGATCAAGGATCCAAGGTAAGAACAATCAATTCTTGTTCTTCTAATTTGTTTAATCAAGATCTAAGGAAATAACCTCTTTTATGTCTCTTGGCCAATATCAAAGGAAGAGTTTGGGATTTGATTCAAGGAATTTAAGGTGAGACACATTTGGCCAAAGGCCAATTACTACTTATTAAAGTTAGATCAAATCTAACATATGAATTTTAGGGATTTCACGATATTCAAGACAAGGAAACTTTCGGGATTTGGAAACTATAAGGTAAGTACATAGATCCAATCGGCCAAGGTTTGATTTTGATATTCGAATTATTTTTCACTTATTCAAAAGTTAGAAACCCACATAATTACATGATTTAGTGGCTAATGATTTAAGGAAGGAATACTATTATTTTTTTGGCATTTGATTTACGCCTTTCAATTCGGCAACAAGGTAAGTAATACAAATCCTACTTGGATTTGGTTTTTAAGCCAAATAGGTTGTTAATATATTTTAATGGTTGGCCGACTATAGGATCTAAAGTTAGATCGGGATTTTCGAGATCTCAAGGAACCTATTAAGCAAATCAGGTGTGTACGCACACTAACTTTCGATATTTCATATGGCAATTATTTTTATTATTATGATTATACGTAAGTATATGAATATGGCTAAGTACCCTAAAGTGGTACAAGAGTACTCAGGTACGTTTCCTACTTTCGATAGGATTATGAAATATGTTATTTTATAACATGTGAATATATGAATACGAATATGAAATTAAGTATGTTATGCATGATATATATATTTTTGGGGCATTCGGGATTTATGTGAAAGGGGAAGAAGGTGTTGACTTCGGTCTCACCAACGTTATATGGTGACTACGGTCACAACATTTTGAATATGGTAACACATTATCATTTGAATATGGTGTCTAATGACACAAATTATATGGGCGATGAGCACGCCGATCGCAATGATCGCGCCTTAATGGTGTGTAGCGGATGGAGGGTTGACTTAGTAGTCCCACTTGTGACCGGCGAATGCACGGTGGTGTGTAGCGGATGGACCATTAGGCTTGGGTTTGGGTTGCATCATAATTTATTTTATATGAATTTGATGTTTGAACATGTATGTCTGATTTGTTGAATGTTAGTATTGTGTGCACATTGAGTCTGTTGGCTCACCCCGTTGTGGGAAATATTTTCAGGTGATGAACAGTGATGGACCGGGACGGTAGACCTCGAGGTGGCCATGTTCTATTTGAAGATTTTATTCGATTTGGACTTTGTTATTTGTTTTGGGTTTTTACTTGATGTAATAAGGCCATAAGGCCCAGTGGATTTTTCTCATTCTGCTTTACTTTAAATTGTTATGTTACTTAACTATTATGACTAAAGTTAAGTGATTTTTTAAAACCTTAAAATTATTTTGACACTTTAATAAAATTGGATTTACAAGATTACTTAAATGGGTTTCCAATCTAAGCCCAATCCACGACAACATTTTTTTTCAATATTCACAAATTTTCTCTAAGTAACAAAAATCTTTGAAACCGGTTTACTTTAGGAACATACCAGATCCGATTCAAGCTCGTGGGCCGGGTGTGGGGTGTTTCAATTTGGTATCGAGCCAGCTTTAAACTCTCGGCTCGTGGGCTAAGGCCCAAAACATTTTCAAAGCGAGCCAAATGATTTTCTTTGAAAATAAGCGGGCTTGCATGGCCCCTAAGTCTCCCACCGCCATGATCCACCGTAAGTACCCCTAACTCTATGTGTGATTACGTGAGTCAGATAAGGGTAGAAAAGGCATGGAACATAGACTAGAATGATAGGAACTTGAACCCTAGGACTAGACTACTCAAACACAAAACCACATAAGATTTAATACATTTGAACCAACCTATGGCTAAGTCACTGAGCTAGTGGTGTGGTAACCCCTGTACGCATGTCTAGGATTGGATCCGAAAGAGCTTGGTATTTAAGCAGTCCTAGTGACTCACCTCCTCTTCACAGGAATCCTACCTGGTGCGTAGCTTCGGTTCACCATAACTCAGAGGGCTCAGTGGTGTGGCAACCTCTGTACGCATGTCTAGGAATGGTTTCGGTGGGAGCTTGGTATTTAAGCAGTCCGCGTGACTCACCTCCTCTCCACACGAATCCTGCCCTGTGCGTAGCTTTGGTTCACCCTGACCAAGAGGGCTCGGTCATAGGCTAAACATAATGACTAAAACCCGAAAGGGAACTAGCCATGTTTTAAAAAAAAAAAAAAAAGAGAACAAAACAACAAACCCTAGTTCTTCAAAATTTTAAAACTTTCTTTTAATTCTGAGAAAATTATTTTTACAACATTTTTGAAAAACTCCTGATTTACGAAAATTACAAAAATGCCCTTAGGGGTGAAATTACCAAAATGCCCTTGGTTTATAAAATGTTCAACTACTCAACAGCTTTACCAAAATTTCATTATTTTATAAACCCTCAAAAACCCTAATTTGTAAAATATCAAAATATCTTGATTTTGGAAAAAATTACAAAATTACCCCTAACTTACAAAATTACCAAAATGACCCTGATTTCCAAAATTTTTGCAACATTTCCATTTTTGAAGGAACAATTCTCGAAAAGAACCCTCAAAGTTTTACAACTTTCAAAACACCCCTAAATTTATTAAAATTACAAATTTACCCTGATTTATGAAAAATTACCAAAATACCCCCGAGGTTAAAAATTACCAAAATACCCCTGTATCTCTAAATCTTTCCAAATTTCCCCGAGACTTCGAAATTTTCAAAATAATTTTTGACAAAAACACCAAGGAATGTTTTTCTTCTAAAAAATTTTGAAAATGCCCCTGTAGGACAAAATTACGAAAATACCCCTGGGTAGTGGAAAACAATAACAACAAAAACTACGACGTTTCTCTGAATGAACGAAAGTTCATACTTGTTTGATGGATGAATGAATGAATGGAAAAGACTGTGTGTTTGTATGTATACGAAAGAACCACTCTTAAATCCCTTTTCATAAAACTCCTTCGCTGGTAAATAAGTGGAACAATGACTAATTCATAAAATTTCTTAATCAGATCTCGACGTTAGAAAATGAGCTCTAGAGGACGTGGTCGTCGTGGTCGAGGTAGAGGAAGGATGATCGTGTCGGAACCCGTTAGATTGGGTCAAGGGTCCGACAATGAAATGCCACCGCCACCACCACCCCCAACTATTAATGTTGAGCAGCAGGCTTAGACGGGGGAAGATGCTGTGTCGCAGGTGGTGCTGCGAGTTTTGGAATTGGTGGCAGGTGCAGGAGGAAATTCAGGAAACTAAAAGTCTGTACCTGAACGGCTCTGAGCTAATGGAGCGAAAATGTTCCGAGGAGTATCTAATGTGGCACCCAAGATACCGAAATCTCGGTTGGAAGCAACGGAGCGTATCATGGATGAGCTCGATCTGACTCCAGAGGAAAAGTTGAAAGGGATGGTGGCATTGTTACGCGATGAAGCGTATTAGTGGTGGTTAACTGTTCGTGATGGTACCACGGCTAAAAATTTGACCTGGGAGTATGTTAAAGAGGCATTTCAGAAGAAGTATGTGGGAACCAGTATCTGAGATGAACAAAGGAAGGCTTTTCTAGGGTTGGTGCAAGGGAGTAAGTCATCACGAATATGAGGCGAATTCTCGAGGTTGAGCCGCTATGCTCGAGGGGTAGTGGCAATCGAGCATGAACGCCAGGTGTCCGCTTTGAGGACGGATCGAGGGACGATCTGAGATCGTTGATAGCACCGCATCGAGCGGGAATTCTCGGCTTTGGTGGAAAAGGCCAAGGTGGCGAGGGATTAAGGACGCTACTAAGCGCATCGTGGATAGGAATAAGGCCAAAAGAGGATTTGGGCCATCCGGAAAGGGTTACAAGAGGCCTAGGGTTGACGGGCCACGAAATCAATAGGTGGTATGCAGTGAGCAAGACGCCTTTGTGAGCATTGTGGGAAGAAGCACATGGGAGAGTGTTGGAGAAAGACGGGAGGATGTTTCAAGTGTGGGTCCAAGGACCATATGCTTAAGGATTGTCCCAAACAACCAGATGAGAGCCGATCGGCAGTTCAGAATGCTAGCTAGACCGGTAGAGGCAGACAGCAGCCTCAACGGGGTCGTGGTTTGGGTAATCGAGGTAGTGGTGCTGGTAGAGGCCGTGGAACACAGGGCCGAGGTACTACTAATGCCGATGCAAGACAGTCGGGTTTGGTTTATGCGGTTCACCGAAGGGAAGATGGAGACGCACCGGATGTTATAACCGGTACATTCTTTATTTTTGACAAACCCTATTTTGCTCTGATTGATGTGGGCTCGACCCATTCCTATGTTGCAAGTAGTGTAGTGGAAACACTAGGCCTAGACTCTAAACTTTCTGATAGACAGATGATTGTAGTAAGCCCATTAGGCCAAACTATAGTGGTAGACAAGATCTTTCGGAATGTACCCCTAGAAATTCAGGGAGTGAACTTTCGAGCAGATTTAATGGAGTTACCCTTCGGAGAATTTAAACTTATACTTGGAATGGATTGGCTAGTAGAACACTGAGCCGTGTTGGATTGTGCGGCTAAACGTATGGAACTAAGAACCCCGAAGGATGAAGTGGTAGTAATGATCGGAGAAAGGAGGAACTACTTGTCTAATGTAGTTTCAGCACTGAAGGCTGAGAAGATGGTTAAGAAAGGTTACGAGGCATTCCTAGCCTTCGTAAGTGCGATAAGTGAGAAGGAGGAAGGTATTAATGGAGTTAAGACGGTAAGGGACTTCGTGGATGTGTTTCCAGAGGAATTACCGGGAATACCCCCAGACAGGGAGGTGGAATTTGGGATAGATTTGCTACCCGGAACAGCTCCTGTGTCAATCGCTCCATACCGAATGGCACCAAAGGAGTTAGTGGAGCTCAAGGCTCAGATACAAGAACTATTGGATCGTGGGTTCATCCGACCCAGTGTGTCTCCGTGGGGAGCACCGGTCTTATTTGTGAAGAAGAAGGACGGAACTATGCGTATGTGCATAGATTACCGTCAGTTGAATAAGCTGACCATTAAGAACAAGTATCCCTTGCCAAGGATCGATGACTTGTTCGATCACCAAGGAACCGCAGATGTTTTCGAAGATCGATTCTGATCGGGATACCATCGATTGAAGGTGAAGGAGGCCGATATCCATAAGACCGCTTCGAGGACAAGATATGGTCACTTGAGTTTGTGGTGATGCTGCTGGGTTGATGAACGCCCAACCGCGCTCATGGACATGATGAATCGGGTTTTCCAACCCTACTTGGATAGGTTCGTCGTTGTGTTCATCGACGATATTTTGGTGTATTCAAAGTCAGAGGAGGAGCATGATGAGCATCTCCGAGTTGTGTTGGAAGTGTTAAGGGAGAAGAAGCTCTATGCCAAATTCAGCAAGTGCGAATTTTAGCTTAGGGAGGTGGCATTCCTAGGGCATATGGTATCCGCAGAAGGAATAAGAGTGGACCCTAGGAAGATCGAAGCAGTGTTGGATTGGAAACCACCTAGGTCCGTGGCTGAGATTCGAAGTTTCTTAGGCTTGGCAGGCTATTACAGAAGGTTCGTGGAAGGATTCTCGTCAATAGCCGCGCCTTTAACAAAGTTGCTAAGGAAGGAAGTACCTTTTGAATGGACCAATAAGCAGCAGGAAAGCTTTGAAAAGCTTAAGAAGGTCTTGTAAGCTCCAATGTTAATACAAATGAGGCGAGAAAAGATTTTGTGGTGTCTTGTGACGCTTATGACACGGGTTAGGATGTGTGCTAATGCAAGATGGCAAAGTAGTCACTTATGTGTCACGACAGTTAAGGCCGCATGAGGTTAACTACCCCACTCATGACTTAGAGCTAGCAGCGATGGTTTTGCCCTCAAGGTTTGGAGGCACTACCTTTATGGAGAAAGGTCTCATATCTACACGCACCACAAGAGCCTTAAGTATTTATTGACTCGTAAGGAGTTGAACTTGAGGCAACAAAGGTGGGTGGAATTGTTTGAAGGACTACGATTGCTCAATACAAGATCATCCCGCAAGGCGAATGTGGTAGCCGATGCCCTAAGTCAAGGTTGTATCAAATCTACGGGCTTTGTTCGCTCATTTAAGTCTGCTTTGATGACGAAAGTCCGCTTGGCGAAATTACAAGTCGTGCCCACATGGCTAAAGGAAGTGAAAGAGGGACGATTCTTGATAACGACTTAAGTACTAAGTTGCAACAAATACAAAGAAGGGGATTAAAGGATTATGGTGTCAATGATGAAGGAGTATTGTGCTACAAGGAAAAGTCCAGATGCCGAGGAATAAGGAGTTGAGACAAAGGATTCTTCGGAAGCGATGGTAGCCCTTATGCTATGCATCCCGGAGGCATCAAGTCAGATAGAGATCTAAGGAACAGCTTTTGGTGGTCTGATCCAAACGAGAGGTGACGAATTTGTGGGGAAATGTTTGACATGTCGACAAGTTAAGGTGAACACCAAGCCCATCAGATTACTTCAACCAATCAAGTTCCCCAATGGAAGTGGGAGAGAATTACCATGGACTTCGTTAGTGGGCTTCCTCACGCCTACTAAAAAGGACTCGGTATGGGTGATAGTGGACCGCTTGACCAAGTCCGCACACTTTATCCCAAAGAAGAATGGATTATTCTCTTGAAGTTGGCCAAGTTATATGTGGCAGAAATTGTGAGGTTACATGGAGTACCAATGTCGATCATCTTTTAGAGACCCAAGGTTTACGTCTCGATTTTGGAAGGCACTTCATCAAGCTTTAGGCACTAAGCTAGACTTCACTACGGCTTTTCATCCACAATCAGACGGGCAGTCTGAACGGGTTATACAAGTGTTGGAGGATATGTTGAGAGGCTGTGTAATGGATTTTCGAGGAAGTTGGGAAGATTACTTGCCTTTAGCCGAGTTCGCCTACAACAACAGCTATCAAGCTAGCATTCGGATGGCACCATACGAAGCATTGTATGGAAGGAAGTGTAGAACACCTACTTGTTGGACCGAGTTAGGAGAACGCCGAGTTTTGGGTCCAGAATTAGTGGCAGAAACTGAAGAGAAGGTTGAGTTAATTTGGGCACTGTTGAAGGAGGCCTCTGATAGGTAGAAGTCGTACGCAGACCTTAAACGAAAGGAAATAGAGTTTGAAGTGGGAGACCAAGTATTCCTAAAAGTCTCGCCTTAGAAGAAGGTAATGAGGTTCGGTCGAAAAGGGAAGTTAAGCCCAAGGTTTGTAGGGCCTTATCGAGTACTGAAACGAGTTGGGCCAGTGGCATACCAATTAGAGTTGCCACCAGAATTGCAGCAGATGCACGACGTATTTCATGTGTCCATGTTACGTCGCTATCGATCGGATCCGTCGCATGTGGTATCTGTTGAAGAAGTGGAGCTAAGGCCAGACTTATCCTACGAGGAAGAATCGATTCGGATCTTGGAACGTGATGTGAAAGTACTACGAAGGAAGACAGTTCCTCTAGTCAAAGTGCTATGGCGCAATCATGGAACGGAAGAAGCTTCGTGGGAGTCAGAGGAGACCATGCGACAGTAATACCCTCAATTATTTTAGTTAGGAAATTTCGGGGACAAAATTTTGTTTAAGGGGGTAGAACTGTAACATCCTGAATAGGGCCTATGCATTTTCAGTTTGATTGTATGAAATGACAAGTTTAAGCACTAAGAGTAAATTTTTGATATTTTTGGAAACCTGAAAATGCATGAAAATGGAAACCTAAACATTTTGGAAACCTAAACATTTTGGAAACTTGAACATTTTGGAAACCTAAACATTTTGGAAACTTGAACATTTTGGAAACCTGAACATTTTGGAAACTTGAACATTTTGGAAACCTGAACATTTTGGAAACTTGAAGATGTGAGAAAAATGGCAAGTTACAGAGCCGATCGAAAATTTTAGGAAACTTAGAAATGAGGCCTAAATGTCAAATTTTAAAGTCCAAAATAAGAAATAAGGGTAAGAGGGCCTTAAAAGTAAAAGTTGGTGAAATTTGACACACAATCGGGCTTGGAAAAGTGGCCTGAAGGTGTCACTTAAGGCTTATGGAAATGGCGCCATGTGTAAGAGAAAAGGGCCTGAGTTCGAGTCACTTGGAAAGCAAATATTAAGGTTTTATTTTGCTTCCAAGACTAGGGGTGGACGGCACCTACTTCTAGAAAAGGGAAGAGTTTTATTTCGGTTAAAACTTGATAAATTAAGTGTTAAGTAAAGGATTTTCTTTTAATAAGATAAATGAGGAGATAAAGGATGGATTAAATACTTTTAATTTAATAGGGTGATAATTAAAGGATAATATTATCACTTATGGGGGAGTAGTGGCCAAGTCAAGGACTCTTGGCATAGCAATTTCAGTTAAAAGAGGAGAATTAAGGCTATTCTCTCATCTTTCCTAAGTGTGTGCTGAAATTCTCATAAATTTTCAACAAAACCATCCTCTTTTCTTCTATTTTCTTCTTCGCTTCTCTCCAAAGCCAAATCTTGGTTGATTCTAAGTAATTTTCTTCTGAAACAAAACCATCCTCTTTTTTTGAAACTTCTTTAAGTTTTCTTGAAAACAACTTGTTTTGGTTATCGTTTTCTCTAAATTCAAAATTTTAATTAAGTCAAAGCCAAATCTTGGTTGATTCTAAGTAAAGGTAAAGTTTAATTAACTACAACCCATATCTCAAGTGGGGCCAACCCACTGGTGGTGTTAACCACGAGGACAAGTCGCTATTGAGGTACCAAACCTCCTGAGGTACCAAACCTCCGTGACATATAGTCACGGTGTGCTACCAAAGACCGGTGCCCGTCGGCACAATATCAACGCCTCCACTCATCAATCCCACAACAGATAAACATACATATATTTCATGCCATCACATTCTTAAATTTCATGTGTCAACACATCATGCTTACCAAAAGCATTAATAATAATAAATCACATTACAGGTACTTACCTGAATCACCACTTATACCGATTTGGTATTCATTCCAATGCTACATTCATAAAAGATGAGCATTCACAAAGTTAAGCATATTTAATATATTATATAGTGTGTATGTACACACCTGTTACCACGATAGTCTTAAATCCCGAAGATAATCAATCGGCCACACTCTAAGTCCTTGCCCTATATTCTACCAACTTTCAAGGTTAGTAATATGGCCATTCGGCCAAACCAAACTATTTAAAGGGGTCATATTTTGTACCCGAATCCTTACCTAGTCTCTTTGAGTACTAGCCTCGGTGCCCAAATCACGAATCTGATTTACAAACTACAATCGGTCAATATAAATAATCATAACCCTTTTTAAATGAACACCAATCTATATGTAACTCCTCATCAAGATTGATTGACTAACGTTACGCACTTACTTGCTTATCTCCAAATCCCGAAGATCCTACAGTGGATTAGATTAATCTGTGATTAGTATTCTTAATCAATAGTTGCCGAAACCCATACCTATCTTCCAAAGTCGACATAATGAGATACCAATAATATAGGCATTCGGCCTAGGATCCTTACCTTCTGAGATCGTCAACGAAAAGATGCCTACTTCTCATGCACACAATTCGCCAAGTAGAGCTTAAAGAAGAGGATTTGACACTATGATGGAAGTTAGATTCTATGGGGGTTTAAAACAAAATTTGGACTTTTGGTGAAAAGAAAGAAGAAAGTAGATAGGGATTAGATGTTTGACTAGCAAGAAATAAAAGAAGAAGAGATTTGAGGAGGGGAATTCGGCAATGGAAGATGCAAAGAAGGTTCGGCCAAGGTTTTGGAGAGGATGCAAAAGGAAAGAAGAATAGGATGAGAGGGTTTGGAGATTGACTATCAAACTTGGAAAAAGAAAATAAGGTGATCACTTAGGTGCTTATATAAGCATTCTAAGACCCCCAAGTGTCCTTGCCATCCACTTCTTCTAAGGAGCTCAAGATTCATCAACCTTCCTTGAATCACTCCAAGCCACTCATTCAAATTAATATGATTTAATTTCTAATAATACATAATAATCCCTTAATAATCCATGTAAAATCCCCTATTATCCTTAATTTAACTTATTATTTATCAACAATAAATAAATAATAATAAGAGTTTAAAGGGAGGAGAAACTCCCCCCCCCCATGTGCCGTCAAAATAAAGAACAAAAGGGGATTTCATGACTCAACACAAGCTCTCCCTTGCTCCTTGGTGGCGTCACATGTAGCTCTTAAGTGGGCTTACTTTGCCACTTAGTCTAGGCTTATTTTATGTCCAAATTATCCCCATTTATTCTTATAACACCCTCTTGCCAAGGCTCCCTACCTTAAAAGTTAAAACTAAAATTTCCTACCAAATCGAGCCAACACAAAGCTCTTAAATTGATCATTATTATTCCATAAATAATGACATAGCGCCTTACATAAGAAAGATAATTAAATTCCAAATAACCCCATTTTTGGATGTTACAGTTCTACCCCCTTAAAATAAATTTCATTCCAAATTACATAACTAAAATGATGAGGGTATTGCACCAGATCACATCCTCGTTCCCAATGTAGCTTCCTCAAAGACCATGATTCCGCCACAAAGACTTTCACTAAAGGCATCGACTTCCTACGTAGAACCTTTATATCTCTATCCAAGATCCGAAGGTTCTTCCTCAAAAGATAAGTCCGTGTTAACTTCGATTTACATCACGGGCACCACATGTGATGGATCCGACCGATACTGCCTCAAAGATTGATACGTGAAAGATGTCATGTATCCGACTTAATTCTCGCGGTAACTCTAACCGATAAGCTACTGGGTCCTATTCGCTTCAAAGATCAGATATGGGCCAATGAATCTTGGGCTTAGCTTCCTTTCCGCCCAAATCTTAGTACCTTCTTCCAAGGCGACACCTTCAGAAGACCTTATCTCCCACAAAGATACTCCATTTCCTTGCGTTTGAGATCGGCATAAGACTTACGCTTATCGATGCTTCCTTGAGACGAGACCGAATCACTTTAACTTTGTCTTCGCCTCGCTACCAATTCTGGGCCCAACACTTGTCGCTCACTCAACTCCGCCCAACACGCTCGGGGTTCGCATTTCATCCATACAATTGCTTCAGATGGTGCCATCTCAATACTTGCTTGGTAGCTATTGTTGTAGGCGAACTCAGCTAGAGGTAAGAATTCCTCCCAACTACCTCGAATTCCAAGACACAACCCTCAAAGATATCTTCTAAGATCAGATGACCTTTCTCGATCGCTTCGTCTCGTCTCGAGGATGGAAAGTCAGTCTTTGAAATCCAACCGCTGCACTCCAACGCTTGATGTAACGCTTCAAAACCTCGAAGTGAACCTTGGGTCCCTATCTCGAGATAATCGATCAGGTACACCATGTAATCGACTATCTCGCCACATACAACTTTGCTAGTTTACGAGTGAGTAGTCCATTCTCACCGTATGAAGTGAGTCGATTTAGTCGAGACGGTCACGATTACCCAAACCGCATCTTTCTTGCTTTGGTGTAAGGGTAGACCAACGACGAAATCCATAGTGATCCGCCCCACTTCCATTGAGGATCTTAACCGGTTGAAGTAACCCGATGGTAATCGTGTTCACCTTAACTCGCCGACACGCCAAACACTTCCCTACAATTCCGTTATCTCACGCTTTAACCCGCCACCGTAATCGCTTCAGAGATCTCCATACATCTTGCTTCCTCCCGGATGCATAGCGTATGGGCTGCTATGAGCATCCCGAGAATTTTCCGCCTCAACTCCATATCTTTTGGCATACAAGGCCGTCCCTCGAAAACATAGCACACCATCACCAAATACACTATACCCCTACACCACCATTCGAACTTGTATTCTCTTCGCTTTTAACCCTTCATCCACTAACTGCTTGTCCTTGATTTCCTCGATCCATGTTGGCTTAACTTGAAGCTCTGCCAAAAGGCTTCCATCGTCATACAGGCTCAACTGAGCAAACATTGCTCTTAAATCCGCCACAACCTTCCGGCTTAATGCGTCAGCCACCACGTTAGCTTTTCCTGATGATATTCGATGGAACAATCGAGTCCTTAATGACTCAATCCATCCATGTTGTCTCGATTCGATCCTTCATACGTCGAAGATACCTCAAACTCTTGTGGTCCGTGTAAATTACCGACTTCTCCCCATAAAGATAATGTCTCCATACTTTCGTATGAAGACAAGCTGCGCTAACTCTGTGTCGTGAGTTGGATAGTTAACCTCATGCGGTCTTAGGTGACGGACGATAGGCTACTACCTTCCCATCTCGCATCAACACACACCCCAAACCAAAGTGTGAGATGCATCACAATAGATCGTGAATAATTTCTCCGCTCGGGTTGTACTAGAACCGAAGCTCAGTCGAACCTTCCTCGACTTATCAAAGCTTTCTTCTTCTCCGCCCATACAAATGGAACACCTTTCCTTAGCAACTTAGTCAACGGTACGCCGCGATCGAGAGAACCCTTCCACAAATCTCCGTAATACCGCTAATCCCGTAAAACTTCAGATCTCCGCCAATCGACTTAGGCGGTTTCCACTCCAATACCGCTTCAATCTTATGGGATCCACTCTAATCCTTCCACGACACCACGTGACCTAAGAAAGCCACCTCACTTAGCCAAAATTCGCACTTATCGAATTTGGCATACAACCTTTTTTCCTCAACACTTGTAGGACTATCCGTAAATGCTTGTCGTGCTCCTCCTCCGTTTGAGTAGACCAATATGTCGCCTATGAATACTACGACAAATTGGTCCAAGCATCGTTGAAAAACTCTGTTCATTAGATCCATGAACACCGGCGGCATTGGTCAACCCGAATGGCATTACTAGAAACTCGTAATGCCCATACCGAGTTCAAACGCCGTCTTGTGAACATCGCCCCTTCACCTTAAGTTGATGGTAACCCGACCTAAGGTCTATCTTCAAAACACCGACGCTTTTCAATCGGTCAAACAAGTCATCGATCCGCAGAATGGGTACTTGTTTTTGATCGTTAACTTGTTTAACTCGACGGTAGTCGATGCACATTCGCATAGAACCGCCCTTCTTCTTGACAAACAACACAAAGCGCCCCCACGGAGATATACTAGGTCGAATAAACCCTTATCCAAGAGCTCACGATCGAGCCTTCACCCACCAATTCCTTTGGTGCCATCCGAAGGTGCTATGGACACAGTGCTGCTCCGTATCAAGTCTATACCAAATTCGACTTCCGATCCGAGGCGGAATCTTAAGTTCTTCAGGAACACATCAACAAATTCCCCAACCGTCGGACCTTCCAATCGCTAACTCCTTAGCTTCCAAAGCACAGATTTGAACCAAGAACGCCTTACAACCCTTCTTGACCATCTTCTTCGCTTTCAAGGCAGACACCACATTGATAGGTAATTCCTCTATCACCTATCATAACCACTTCACCACCTTCACCGTCTTAAGACCCATGCGCTTAGTCACAAATCCAAACTCACCGATACTTAACCACCAATCCATTCCAAGGATCAAATCGAACTCCCGAATGGTAGTTCCATCGATCGCGACCAATATCGACCCTTGAGTTCTAGGTACGCCCCAAAAAGTTTGTCTACCACTACAGAGTGACCTAAGGGACTCACTACACCATCTCCCTAGCGGCGCCTCAGAGTCTAGGTTCAAAGTCTCTACCACACCATCGGCTACGATGAGTGTGTAGACCCCACATCAATTAATGCATAATAAGGAAGACCAAAATCGAAACGTCATCTTATGACATCCGGCGTCACCTCCTCATGACGCCTTGCAGATAGACTAAGCCAGTCGCTTAGCCTCGTGTTGCTCTAACCTCGCCTCGAGTTCCTCGACCTCGGTTAGGACCATTGCTTCCTCGCCATTACCACGACCCCTCTCGGTCCCACATTTCGTCCTAAATGCGGTTCGCCTCTGGGCGATTTCGAGCTCGCTTAGGGACAATCTCGACCCGATGTTCTAAAGACCCACACTCAAAACATCCTCTATCACGGCCGAGCAACCTCCCAATGGGACTTCCCACAACGATTGCACCGAGCCCTCGATTATTAGCTACGGCCTTGCGGCTGATTTGGCCCATTCTCGCTTAGCCTTCTTCTCGATCATTACCATCGGATCCAAATGACCCAAATCCTCTCTTCGATTATTTCTACTATAATTCGCCTCACGACCTCCTTGATCCCCTGGCTACTTTAGCCTTTTCCACCGTAGATGAAAACTCACGAACTTGTCAGGGGCAATCAAGAACCTCAAGTCATCTCGAGTCCGTCCTCAAAGCGGACACGCTCATTGTTTCGAGAGCCATGATGCCTCTTGCATACCTACTCGGTCTTAAAACTCCGCTCATACTCGACCCACGGACTTAGTTCCTTGCACTAGACCTAAAAGCCTTCCTCTCACACAAGGTAGCTGGTGCCCACATACTTCTTCCGAAGGCGGTTTGAAGTAGTCCCACGAAGATCATCACCGTGGCTCCATCCCGAATCGTCACCACCACTGCACGCTTCATCCTTTAGAAGCGACACGCCTTTCACTTTTTCCTCCTCGGTTAGGTCAAGATCATCCATTATTCTTTCGAGATTCCACCAATACTCTACACTGGGTGCCACTCGACACACCCCGAACACCTCAACTCAGTTGGATCAATCCGCTCGGAATGATTTCCAGCTCCTAAATTTCCACTAGCCCCACCACCAATTCGAGTACTGCAATACCGCCATGAGCACGCCTCCTCCCGTCGATCCGCCTCCTCTGCTCCAAAAGTCGGAGGTGGTGGTGGCGATGGTACATCATTTTCGAACCTTGCCCCGACTGACGGGTTCGACACATCATCCTACCCCTACCAAGGCCCACCACGGCCCACGCCCTCTAGAACTCATTCTATCTATGCGCTTTTAATCGATTAAGAGAAATTTTATGTATTAGTGTTTGTTCCACTTCATTACTCAAGAAATTTTATGAAGAAATTTTAATTAGAGATTCTTTCGTGCAAACAAGGTTTCATTTTCTATCCTAGTTCACACAAAGAAGTTTTGCATCCATTCCTAATGCTTTCTATACCTATTCACTCTTCTGACATTTCGCCTTTTCTAACCTGGGGTATTTTCGCCATTTTCCTAGTGGTATTTTCGTAATAAAAGAAAATTTAAAACTTTAGTAGAGTATATTGTTTGAAGTTCCCAAAACTGGAGGGTATTATTGAAAATTGACAAGATTTGAAGTTATGGCATTATTTCAAAACCGTGGGTATTTTGGTAATTTGGTCCTCCAAGGTAATTTTGTAATTTTGGTAAATCAAGGATGTTTTAACCATTGTAAGACTCGAGGGTCCCTTTTGAGAATTTTTTTTTAAAACGGTGATGTTGCAAAAATTTTGTACTGGGGCATTTTGGTAATTTTATAAGTTGAGGCGTTTTGTAATTTTTCCAAAACCAAATATTTTGTTGATGATGTCCAAGGCTAAGTTGTTGAATAATTATAGAATAGTTAAAATTTTTGGACAAAATCATTGATTTGATATTTTATGGACCAAGGTATTTTAGTAATTTTACCGCTAAGTGGCATTTTCGTAATTTTTCCACAAATAGAACTTTTCGAGGAAAACGTTGTAAAAGAGTTGTTCTTACTTTTGAAGGGTGATTTGAAAAGTTTTAAAACCAAGTGTTGTTGTTTCATCATTTTTTCAAAATCAAGGCTAATTCCCTTCTAGGGTTTTAGTCATTATGTCCGCCTATGACCGAGCCCTCTTGGTCGTGGTGAACCCAAGCTACGCACTGTGCGTGTTTCGTGTGGAGAGGAGGTGAGTCACGCGGATCGCTTAAATACCAAGCTCCCACCGAACCTTTCTAGACATGCGCAGAGGTTACCGCACCATCGAGCCCTCCGAGTCGTGGTGAACCCAAGCTACGCACTGTAGGATACCCGAAGAGGTGGTGAGTCACTCTGACCGCTTAAATACTGTGCTCTTCCTGCCCAATCCTAGACATGCGTACAGGGTTACCACACCCTAGCTCAAATGACTAGGTCATAGATTGGTTTAGTTCTTTAAGTTTTATGTTTAGCTTGTGTGTTTGAGTAATCTAATCCTAGGTTCAAATTCCTATAAGTCTATCTACGCTCCATGCTTCCTACCCTTCTACGTAATAAAATTCACAAAGAGGTTTAGAGGTACTTACAGGCGGATCGGTCTTGAGACTCGGCCATGCCGCTTTAAAGCCCAAAATCAATTAATAAGGCCTACTAAAACATTTTTGGGCCTTGGGCCCCACAAATGAGGTTTTGAACTGGCTCGATACCAATTTGTAATAAATTTCAAACCCTACCAAACGTTAGGACCGAATATGAGTCGTTACGGAAAACTTTTTGAAACCCACTTGAAAAATCCAATTTAAGTTTTGTTGAAAACAACTTGTTTTGGTTATCTTGTTGAAAACCTTCTTGACTAAATTCAAAATTTTAATTAAGTCAAATTATTATACAAACTTGGTGTGCCTTGATGGCACGATAAAACATTTTTCGAGTTAATTTTTTTAAAAAAAAGCGTGATTCAAATTTATAGTAAAAATAAAATATCCAACATATAAGAAAATAACTAAAGTAAAGTTTAATGAGGCCTTATTACATCCAAAATAAAACAACCCAATAACCAAATTTAAAATAGCAAAAATCAAAGTCTATTTAAATTTAAATCCACCGCATGGCCTCCTCAAGTCCCTCCTACTCCATGTCCGCGATCTAAGCATCACCTGAAAAATTAATGGAGAAGGTGAGTCACCAAGACTCAGTATGTAACCCTTCCCGCTTTAAAAATAATTTTTCATACACAACATATAACAATAAATATGCGTAATATTTAATTCCGACCTAGCCATCCAAACGCCAATCGCTACCCTGCTGTGGTACCAAACCACCGGTGGTGCCAAACCACCGGTGACATATAGTCACAATGTGTTACCAAAACACCGTGTCCGTGAGACACAAATCGGGTGATGGGGCCAACCCATCGTGTGATACCAAATCACCGCGACGATCCCATATCTCAAGTGGGGCCAACCCACGGTGGTGTTAACCACGTGGACAAGTCGCTATTGAGGTACCAAACCTCTGGAGGTACCAAACCTCCGGTGACATATAGTCACGGTGTGCTACCAAAGCACCGGTGCCCGTCGGCACAATATCACCGCCTCCACTCATCAATCCCACAACAGATAAACATACATATATTTCATGCCATCACATTCTTAAATTTCATGTGTCAACACATCATGCTTACCAAAAGCATTAATAATAATAAATCACATTACGGTACTTACGAATCACCACTTATACCGATTTGGTATTCATTCCAATGCTACATTCATAAAAGATGAGCATTCACAAAGTTAAGCATATTTAATATATTATATAGTGTGTATGTACACACTGCTACCACGATAGTCTTAAATCCAAAGATAATCAATCGGCCACACTCTAAGTCCTTGCCCTATATTCTACCAACTTTCAAGGTTAGTAATATGGCCATTCTACCAAACCAAACTATTTAAAGGGTCATATTTTGTACCCGAATCCTTACCTAGTCTCTTTGAGTACTAGCCTCGGTGCCCAAATCACTTAACTGATTTACAAACTACAATCGGTCAATATAAATAATCATAACCCTTTTTAAATGAACACCAATCTATATGTAACTCCTTACCGAAGATTGATTGACTAACGTTGGCGCACTTACTTGCTTATCTCCAAATCCCGAAGATCCTACAGTGGATTAGATTAATCTGTGATTAGTATTCTTAATCAATAGTTGCCGAAACCCATACCTATCTTCCAAAGTCGACATAATGAGATACCAATAATATAGGCATTCGGCCTAGGATCCTTACCTTCTGAGATCGTCAACGAAAAGATGCCTACTTCTCATGCACACAATTCGGCCAAGTAGAGCTTAAAGAAGAGGGATTTCGGCACTATGATGGAAGTTAGATTCGGCTAGGGGGTTTAAAACAAGGCTGGACTTTTGGTGAAAAAGAAAGAAGAAAGTAGATAGGGATTAGATGTTTCGGCTAGCAAGAAATAAAAGAAGAAGAGATTTGAGGAGGGGAATTCGGCAATGGAAGATGCAAAGAAGGTTCGGCCAAGGTTTTGGAGAGGATGCAAAAAGGAAAGAAGAATAGGATGAGAGGGTTTGGAGATTCGGCTATCAAACTTGGAAAAAGAAAATAAGGTGATCACTTAGGTGCTTATATAAGCATTCGGCACCCCCCCCAAGTGTCCTTGCCGTCCACTTCTTCTAAGGAGTTCAAGATTCATCAACCTTCCTTGAATCACTCCAAGCCACTCATTCAAATTAATATGATTTAATTTCTAATAATACATAATAATCCCTTAATAATCCATGTAAAATCCCCTATTATCCTTAATTTAACTTATTATTTATCAACAATAAATAAATAATAATAAGAGTTTAAAGGGAGGAGAAACTCCCCCATGTGCCGTCAAAATAAAGAACAAAAAGGGGGATTTCCGCGACTCGAACACAAGCTCTCCCTTGCTCCTTGGTGGCGTCACATGTAGCTCTTAAGTGGGCTTACTTTGCCACTTAGTCTAGGCTTATTTTATGTCCAAATTATCCCCATTTATTCTTATAACACCCTCTTGCCAAGGCTCCCTACCTTAAAAGTTAAAAACTAAAATTTCCTACCAAATCGAGCCAACACAAAGCCTTAAATTGATCATTATTATTCCATAAATAATGACATAGCAGTTCTTACATAAGAAAGATAATTAAATTCCAAATAACCCCATTTTTGGGATGTTACAACATCAAAAGGGTAAGATCTGTGGTCAATCAACTTCTATTCTTTTCTTTTTACCAAAAATTCAGGTACTAATCCTATTAGCAAATTTTGGCCGAATATACAAGGGGTCTCTCAGGCTTCCACAATAACCGAATATAAGGATCAAGGATCTAACGTTAGAACAATCAATTCTTATTCTTCTAATTCGTTTAATCAAGATCTAAGGAAATAACCTCTTTTATGTCTCTTGGCCGAATATCAAAGGAAGAGTTTCGAGATTTCAGATTCAAGGAATTTAAGGTGAGACACATTCGGCCAAAGGCCAATTACTACTTATTAAAGTTAGATCAAATCTAACATATGAATTTTATGGATTTCGACAGATATTCAAGACAAGGAAACTTTGGGATTTGGAAACTATAAGGTAAGTACATAGATCCAATCGACCAAGGTTTGATTTTGATATTCGTAATTATTTTCCACTTATTCAAAAGTTAAAACTGACATAATTACATGGTTTAGTGGCTAGCCAATTTAAGGAAGGAATACTATCATTTTTTCGGCCATTTGATTTACGTTCTTTCAATTCGGCAACAAGGTAAGTAATACAAATCCTACTTGGATTTGGTTTTTAAGCCAAATAGGTTGTTAATATATTTTAATGGTTGGCCGGAGACCAGGCAGCCGGGTTTAGTGTATGCAGTTCATCGGAGGGAGGACGGAGACGCACCAGATGTCATAGCCGGTACGTTCCTTATATTTGGCAAGCCTTATGTTGCTTTGATTGATGTGGGCTCGACCCATTCTTATGTTACATGTATAGTAGTTGAAACTCTAGGAATAGCCTCCTAACTATCTAGTAGGAGATGATCGTAGTAAGCCCACTAGGTCAAACCGTAGTAGTGAACAAGATATTTCAGAGTGTGCCTTTGGAGCTTCAGGGAGCGGTATTTCTTGCCGACTTAATGGAATTACTCTTCGGGGAATTTGATCTTATACTTGGTATGGACTGGCTAGTGGAGCATCGGGCTATATTGGATTGTGCAGCCAAACGAATGGAGTTAAGGACCCTAGAGGATGAGGTGATAGTTATGATAGGAGAAAGAAGGAACTACTTGTCTAATGTAGTTTCTGCTTTGAAGGCCGATAAGATGGTACGGAAAGGGTGCAAGGCATTTTTGGCCTTCATTAGTGCGTTGGATGCGAAGGAAGGGGGAGTTAGTGGAGTTAGAACCTTAAGGGAGTTTGTGGATGTTTTTCTGAAAGAGTTACCTGGAATACCCCCGGATAGGGAAGTGGAGTTCGAAATTGACTTGCTGCCAGGTACAGCTCCTGTGTCAATTGCCCCGTACAGAATGGCACCAACGGAGTTGGTTGAGCTCAAGGTTCAGATCCAAGAATTACTAGACCGTGGGTTTATTCGACCTAGTGTGTCTCCATGGGGAGCACCGGTCTTGTTTGTGAAGAAGAAGGATGAAACTATGCGCATGTGCATAGATTATCGTCAGTTGAATAAGCTGACCATCAAGAACAAGTATCCGTTGCCAAGGATAGACGACTTGTTCGATCAGCTTAAGGGGGCCGCAGTATTCTCAAAGATAGATCTAAGGTTTGGATATCATCAGCTTAAGGTGAAGGAGGCTGATATCCAAAAGACGGCTTTCTGCACAAGGTACGGGCATTATGAGTTCTTGGTAATGCCGTTCAGATTGACAAATGCCCCAGCCGCATTTATGGACATGATGAACCGGGTTTTCCAACCCTATCTGGACTGGTTTGTTGTTATGTTCATAGACGATATCTTGGTGTATTCGAAGTCTGAGGAAGAAAACGATGAGCACCTCCGAGTTGTGTTGCAAGTGTTGAGGGAGAAGAAGATTTACGCCAAATTTAGCAAGTGTGAATTTTGTCTTAAGGAGGTTACGTTTTTAGGACATGTGGTATCTGCTGAAGGAATAAGGGTGGATCCTCAGAAGATTGAGGCAGTTTTGGATTGGAAACCCCCTAAGTCTGTGGCAGAAGTTTAGAGTTTCTTAGGATTAGTAGGCTATTATCGAAGGTTCGTGGAAGGGTTCTCGTCAATAGCCGCGCCTCGAAAAGTTATTGAGAAAGGAAGTGCATTTCGTGTGGACCGATAAGCAACAGGAGAGCTTTGAGAAGCTTAAGAGGGTCTTCACCGAAGCTCCAGTTTTGATTCAGCCTGAGGCAGGGAAGGATTTTGTAGTGTACTGTGATGCTTCCCATACAGGATTGGGAGGTGTCCTTATGCAAGATGGGAAAGTAGTCACTTATGCGTCTCGATAGCTAAGGCCACACGAGGTTAACTACTCGACGCATGACTTGGAATTGGCGGCAGTGGTCTTTGCTCTTAAAGTATGGAGGCACTATCTTTATGGAGAGAAGTCAGTGATCTACACAGACCACAAAAGCCTTAAGTATTTGCTGACTCAAAAGGAGTTGAACCTGAGACAGCGAAGGTGGGTGGAATTATTGAAGGACTACGACTGTTCTATAGAGTATCACCCGGGCAAGGCGAATGTGGTGGCAGATGCCCTAAGTCAAAAGGTAGTGACGGATCTGAGGGCGATGTTCGCACATCTAAGCTTATATGACGATGGAAGTCTGCTAGCAGAATTGCAAGTCAAACCAACATGGTTGAATGAGGTGAAGGAAAGTCAGTTAATGGATGAAGATCTAAGTGTTAAGTTGCGACAAGCACAGAATGGAGAGTTAGAGGTTATGGTGTTAATGACGAGGGAGTATTGTGCTTCAAGGGTAAGGTCTGTATGCCAAAGGACGAGGAGCTTAGGCAAAGAATTCTTCGGGAATCGCATAGTAGCCCTTATGCTATGCATCCCGGAGATAGTAAATTGTACAGAGATCTAAGGGAACAGTTTTGGTGGCCTGGTCTTAAGCGGGAAGTTATCGAATATGTTGGCAAGTGTTTGACGTGTCAGCAAGTTAAGGCTGAACATCAAGTTCCATCAGGATTGCTTCAGCCAATACAAATTTCGCAGTGGAAGTGGGAGAGAATTACCATGGACTTCGTTAGTGGGCTTCCCCTTACGCCTACTAAGAAGGACTCGGTATGGGTGATAGTGGATCGGCTGACGAAGTCTGCGCATTTTATTCCAGTGCGGGTTGACTATTCTCTACAAAAGCTAACAAGATTGTATGTAGCGGAGATTGTAAGGTTGCACGGAGTGCCGGTGTCGATTATCTTGGATAGGGATCCAAGGTTTACGTCTCAGTTTTGGAAAGCTCTACATCAGGCTTTAGGCACCAGATTGGACTTCAGTAGGACTTTTCATCCACAGTCAGACGGTCAATCTGAGCGAGTAATACAAGTGTTGGAGGATATACTAAGAGGCTGTGTGATAGACTTCAAAGGAAGTTGGGAAGAATATTTGCCTTTAGCAGAATTTCCTTACAACAATAGCTATCAGGCCAGTATTAAAATGGCACCGTATGAAGCGCTGTATGGACGGAAGTGTCGCACTCTTACGTGTTGGACGGAATTAGGGGAACGTCAGATTTTGGGTCCAGAAATTGTGGCAAAATCCGAGGAGAAGGTTAAGATAATTCGGGCACGGTTGAAGGAGGCGTCTGATAGGCAAAAGTCATATGCAAATCTCAAACGGAAGGAGATCAAATTTGCTATGGGAGATCAAGTGTTTCTCAAAGTTTTGCCTTGGAAGAAGGTGGTGAGATTTGGTCGTAAAGGGAAGCTAAGTCCAAGGTTCATGGGACCTTATCGGGTATTGAAGCAAATTGGACCGATGGCATGCCAGTTGGAGTTACCTCCGAAATTAAAGCAGATGCACGACGTATTTCATGTTTCCATGCTACGCAGATACCGATCGAATCCATCTCATGTAGTTTCGATTGTAGAGGTGGAGCTGAGACCAGATCTGTCTTATGAGGAAGAGCCAATTCAGATTCTGGAACAAGATGTGAAGGTGCTTCGGAGGAAGTCGGTCCCTTTGGTCAAGGTGTTGTGGCGTAACCATGGATCGGAGGAAGCTTCTTGGGAGCCAGAAGAAGCAATGCGACAGCAGTACCCCCACCTATTCTAGCCAGGTAATTTCGAGGTCGAAGTTATTTTAAGGGGGGTAGAACTGTAATATCCAGGATTTATGGCCTATGCATTTTTGCTTAAGTATGTGTGAAAGCATGTTTATGTGTTCCGAATTGTGTGGCATGAATTTTGAAAACTTTAAAGTGTAGTAAATGCCTTAGAAATTATTCAATTTTTTTTATTTAAAAGAGGAAGCTAAACCTAAAAGGCCTTAAGAAAATTAGTAGGGGAAATAAGACACTAAATTGGGCTTGTTTAAGTGGCATGGAGGCACCACTTAGGGCCTTAGTAAGTGATGCCACAAGCATGGGTGCAAGGCCTAGGTTCGAGTCACAAGGGAAGCAAATAAAAGTTTTTATTTTGCTACAAGGAGGAGAGGTGTTGGACGACAATGGGGCACTGAGTGGAGGTGTGTAGATTAAGTTAAATTTCCTTTTAAAATTCGGCCAAGATAAGGGATAAATGATGGATTAATTTTTTTTAATCTTAAATGAGGTGATAAGAAAAAAGGTGGAATTTGAGAGGAGGATGAGTGTTGGCCGGCCAAGGGATTCCTTGGTGACAAATTTCAGTCATAGTCGAATTATTAAAGGGAGGTTTAGAGGTTCTTTTCGGTTTATCTTTCTTTCTCTAGTAGTGGTGCCGAAATTGCCTTTGTAGGAGTGTCCATCTTTTTCTTTCTTCCTTAGTCTCTCTTGCCGAAATTTAGCCCCTCTCTTCACTCTTCTCTCAACTTTTCTTCCATTGTTAAAACTGAATATCCATCTCAAAGTCCTATGATTGTCGATTCTTCTTAAGCCTCACACTTCTTCTTTCTTTTCTTGTGATCCTTAAAGCTGAAATACTCTTTGATAGCCGAATCATCCTAGTGTTCATCAAAAGCTGAAACTTGTTGATTCCTATCTGAGTCCACATAGCCGAATCTCTGTGGGTTCAACAAGGAGCAGTCGACTACAGTATTAAGGGTAAGATCCATCATGATTTAATCTTCAATCTTTTTCTTCTAGCCGAAAGCTAAGGACTAATCCCATTAATATTTTAGTTTGTTTGCCGAAGTTGGAAGGTGAATTTTGGGATTTCCATAGTAGCCGACTTCTAAGGAAACCATTCGGGATTTTAGATCTAAGGTAAGCAAGGTATAAGATTAGGCTGAAGGCCATTTATTTGAATGTTAGAATTGGATCTAACATATATCCTGTAGGATTTTGACATCTTCTTAGCCAAGAGACTACTTTCGAGATCTAAAATCGCAAGGTGAGTGACTATGTATATTCGGCCAAGGTCATATTGGTGTTTTAGATCTATTTCTTACTTCATTTAAAAAGCCAAACTAACTAGTTCAGTGGTTCAGCATCTGGCCGATTGCAAGAAGAGTTATCACAAGGTTTTTGGGATTTAATTAGTAGTGAAATCGGCATCCAGGTAAGATTTTCCTTTGGGATTCGGCTAGATAGCCGAATGGCTCTTTGCTAACATGTGTAGGGTTGGCCTAATGTAGGAACTAAGGATCTAGGACGCTAGATCGGGTTTTTGAGATTTTCAGTAAACTTGGTAAGTAAATCAGGTGTGTACCCCACACTAAGCCTTAATTAATTTATGGCTATGTTTTGATAAATATGTTACTAAGAATATGTTAAGATGTGGCTAAGAGTATCTTGCAATGGTACAAAGTACTGTGCACGCTTACCCACCCTACTATGAGTATGATATGATCTATGATGACACATATGTCAATAGTGATAAGAATGTGAAATAAGGCATGATATTGCATGATTTGTTTGACATGGGGCATATGGGTGATATGTAAAGGGGAAGTGAATTGGTGGTTTTATACCCCAATATCTGAATGTGGTAACTTATGTCACATAATTTGAATGTGGTGACTTATGTCATGAAATCTGAATGTGGTGACTTATGTCATAAAATAATTATCTGGTGGCTATGCCACGAATTTTATAAGGCGATGAGCACGTCGATTATGTGATTGCCTTCGATGGTGTGTAGCGATGGAGGTCGACTTAGTAGTCCCCACGGTGTGATGGTTGGTACGGGTGATGTGTAGCGGATGGTTATCTAGGCTTGGGTTCGGGTTTGCATCATGGTTTATATGTGTTTATTATGTATGATTTGATATGCCTGAATTTAATTGAGACTTGTATTGGTTGTACACATTGAGTCTGTTTGACTCACCCCTTGTGGGATTATTTTTCAGGTGACACTCAGTAGATGGACCGGGTCGGCAGGAGCTCAGTGGTGGCCATGCATAACTCAGAGACTGTTTATTTTTATTAGTTTATTTTTTATTTATTTAAGTTTTGAATTATTTCGGGTTTTATTTGATGTAATAAGGCCATAAGTATTAAATTGTCTATGCATGCATTTAAACTACTTAGTATGATACGACATTTATCGATTTGAAGTTAAAGTTAATTTTTCTTAAATATAAATATTAATTGTTTTGACACCTAATCAACACGGGTTTTAATTTTGAACCCAACCCAAATCAACTGTTTTTAAAAACACACAAGTTTTTGGCGAAGCCCAAATAAGATTCGAATGGTTTTTCTCTAGAAGCATGCCAGATCCGGTCAGGGCTTGTGGGGCGGGTTTGGGGTGTTTCAATAAATTTAAGGGATTTATGATGTAATTAGCCCATTGTTAATATGAGTGGACATTCTTGGACATTATTTGAGTGATATTAATGGTTTATTAACAAGGTTAAAAAGGTAATTTAGTGAAATAATAAGTAAATTAATAAAATAACAAAAGCTATCATCTTGTTTTCTTCATTTTCAATGGAAAGTAGTAAGAAGGAAGACATTAAAATAGCTTCAAGGTTCAGCTAGCTATCATTTATGCATGTAAGTTCAATTTTGTCCCGTTTTTAATGATTTCTATGTTTTTGAGATCGTTGCAGCTTAGTCCAGCTAGCCTAGGGACTAATTTGTAAAAATGTTAAAGGTTTAGGGTTTTTCCATTGATGAATGTCGGTGTTTTTGATATTTGATGATAGAAAATGCATGCTTGTTGTTAGATAAACAACATTTGTTAGGTGATTTTTAGTAAAATGTCCAATTAGGGATTAAATTGTGAAATGTGTAATTGTGAAATAAATGAAAAATATGGACTGATAGGGACCTAATTGAAATTTGGCTAGCATGAGTTTTGGTTGAATTGCATAAATTTATAATTTTATGAAATAAGGACTAAATTGTAAAAAATGTTAAAATATTAGGGCAAAAGTGTAAATTTGCCTTAATGTGTATTTTGGACTAAATTGAGTAGAGAGATTATTAAATAAGTTAATTTTGATTATATTTAGATCAAGAAAAGTGAAATACGAATTTGGATCGGGGAAAGAACAAAGTTTCAAACTAATCGGCTCATTTCATTATTTTTGCATTCAAAGTAAGTTCGTACGTATTAAACATGAATATATTTGTGTTTTAAATGCTTCGATATTGCATAAATTGTGAATACAACACTACGAGCATATTCGACGACGATGCGGCAAGTGAAAAATCCCCGTTGAACCTTAGGAATAGATTAGGAAATGAATGACATGTGTTGGGTGTTGGTCTGTACATCCTACCGGTGGCTGAGTTATCTGACATGTGTTGTGGATACTTGTAGCTTGTGTGAGCAGCACTGTGTAGCTTCGCCATGACTGTCATCTTGTGTGAGCAGACTCGTGGATAGCTCTAGTGTGAACATTATATGTGATATGAGATTGAGATAGCTTCGGCTATATGTGTGGCACTTAGGTGCGAGATTCTCAAGTATCCGATAGTATTCCAAATGGTTCAACGAGTATATATGTCAGAGATGTGGTTGAGTATAAGTTTGATACGAGATCGTACAGGTATGTACATGAACCGTATGAGATTTGAATAGAAGAAAACTATGAAGTTTACATCAAATCTTATGGTTGAATATGTGAAAGGTTTGTTAGCTAATATGAGTTATATGTTGATATATTCATGTAACACCCCTAACCCCTATCCATCATCGGAATAGGGTTACAAGGTATTACCGATCACTCACTTCATAACATATACATATCTCATACATTTAGACATTCAAATACATATGTTATTCAAACACAATCATATTGTCCCTTACGAGGCTCTACGAAGCCTTAAAATATGCTTAGAAATGGTTCGAAACTAAACTGAACATATACAAAAAATTTTCGAATCTTAGAATAATTTTCACATTTTCAAACGTCACACGCCGTTTTACTGACTTGGTCACATAGCCGTGTCACAGACTGTGTACTGACTTGGTCACACAGCCACCAGACACACCCTGTGTGTCTAGGCCGTGTAACACACTGACTTGTTTTACTTAAGCAGCAGGGGTCACGCGGTTGAAACACATGCTCGTGTGCTTAGACCGTGTGGCACAAAATTAGGCTTGGTTTAAGCCATATTTCTCACCCTCATCATGCATACTTAAACCACATCATTTTTTACCATTTCAGGCAGCCAAAACATTTCCAAATACAGAAGCTATAATCATCTATATAACCTATTTCATTTATACAATATTTCCCAATTCAAACATCAATCCATATCTCAAAAATGAACCAATTCATCAACTCAATTTTATGCATTTCTTAAGAAAAAACTCATCATCTATCAAATGATCATATGAATAACTTAAACCTTTATTAAAACGGCCATATACACTTAGATCATTTCAAACAAATCTCATAATAATTCTAAGCTATTTAGCCAATATCAAGTTTATCAAAATATACTAAATTCCACAACCACATTCATAATCAACCATCTCAAATAACCAAATACACTCCAAACATAATATCACATACCATAGCCTATACATGCCATATAATCAAGTTATAAAGGGTATAAATACCGAAATCATTAACCAGATAGTGTGATGCAATCTCCACCAACTTCCAACCCGAGTAAATCTTCGAAAATCTATAACATAGGAAAAACACACAGAGTAAGCTTTTAAAGCATAGTAAACTCGTATCTTAATAAACTTAACAAAACAAATAATTTCATTACAATATTATAAATATGATATGCTATCTCAATTGTCAAAACACAACTTATCTCAAGTTTATAACATGTTTTCATATCAAATCAACACCATTCAATAATATACTTACTTACTTACTAACTTTAACTTTTACAAGTTTATTCAATACAATTTTCATATAACATTCAATTCTCGCTTTCATATAACTAAATGAACATATTTTTGGAAAATAACATATTTAATCCCATATCTTTCTCATATGAATCCCATATCATCACTTATACCAAAATTCACTTTTTATTCAAATAGTATCCGCAATTTCACATATGTCACTTTATAAATCATATCTTTTCATTTATTCATGTTTCAATTTGCACATTATTCACAATTCATTTACATACACATCACATAATATTCTTTGCACATATATATTTACCTTTCATTATCAAATATTGTATACATTTCAACGTACCTGAATCGGAATGTCATTCACTTATTCACTTATTTCTCGGAAATGCCTGTTGAACCGTTTGATATTAATAAGGATACACAGATAGTCAAAAATCTCGTACAATGCCAACGTCCCAAATGTGGTCTTACATGTAATCACATATCGATGACACTATCCGAGACAGGGTCTTACACGAATCAAATACGATGCCAATGTCCCAGACATGGTCTTACACGTAAACACAAGTCGATGCCAACGTCCTAGACGTGGTCTTACACGAAATCATATCTCAGAATCTTATGTCATGACATATGTATCCTCTACCATTCCTAGGGTTCATACGGGGCTTTTCAAACGTCGTCATGTTATCGAATCTTTCTCGTATTTATATATTCTGCTTCTCGAACAATTCAGTATCATAATATCATATATATAGCTTATTCAAAATACTTACATTTGCATTACCATTCGACATTGAATTCAATCATACAAATAATATGCATTTATAACATGATTTTGTAATGTCTATTAAAATATGAACTTACCTTGTTCGTAGTAATGACAAATTAAGCTGACTAATCCACTATTTTAACTCTCCCTCGATCTAGATATGATTCCGCTTTTGCCAATCTAATTAATATCAAAATTAACTTATTTAATCACTAATCACTCAATTTAACACATTTTGGCAAAAATTACTCTTTTGTCCGTAATGTTTTACATTTTTCACAATTTAGTCCTTATGTCATAAAATTGCAAATTCATGAAACTTAAGGACAACCCATACTAGCTAAATTTTGTATAACTTCATAACAGACCATATTTTCATTTTATTCAAACATTTAACCATAAAATTATACAATTTCACAAATAAATCCCTAATTGACAATTTTGCCAAAAATCACTTAACAAAACATATTAATCTATCAACAATTATTCATTTTCCATCATCAACACTCAAAAACATCAAGCTATCATCAATGGAAACTCACAAATTCATCAACAAATTTAGAAATTAGGATACGGGCTAGCTAGAACACGAAGCAACAACCATAAAAACATAAAAATCATAAAAAATCGAGCTCGAAACATACCTCAATTAAAAACAACAAGGGCCGAACCCTCTTATGCTTCCATGGCTATTTCTTTATCTATATTCGGTGGAAGATGAAGGAAAATAACATGATTTTGGCTTTTATTTTTATTTATTATTAACTTTAATTACCTATTTTCCTTTTTACCTTTAAAAACATTAATAATTACACCAAATGCCACTCCACTAACATCCACTAACTCATAAATGGGCTATTTGCCACATAAGGTCCTTCACTTTTAAGTTTTATAGCTATTTGACACCTTTAGCTTATAGAACCCAACTTTTACACTTTACGTGATTTAGTCTTTTTTACCGAATTAACCACTTAAACGATAAAATTTCTTTACGAAAATTTCACACAACTCTAATATCATGATGTAAATATTAAAATAATAATAAATTAAATTTTTTAATGTCAGATTGTGGTCTCGAAACTACTTTTTGGTTAACTCTCCCCCTTAGGAATTTTCGTCCCCGAAAATCTCACATAGTACTTTTACATTCTCACATAGTCTAGAGGTCGTGACTCATTAATCTTCCGAACCAAAACACTGATCTCAACTTTACTCTATAGCATTTTGGATTGTTTCTCAAACTTGTTCGAAGAAATTTCATGTGAAGAATTTGATCTTTATCGTCACAACATTGATAAATGTAGCATCTAATAACCTTCTCCAATTTTGACAGTAATTTAAGTTGAAGAAGTCACTAGTCTTACCTTTTCAATAGTTTCGTAGAGCCCGAATAATCACGAAATCAACTTCTCTTTTTAGCTGAGTTGAGGAATTTCATTTTCACTGCACTACTTTTACAAATAGTCAGTTCTCTAATTGAAATCCATTGCTTTTACGTATCAAGTCTGCACAAGTTTTTTGTCAATTTGAAACTGCTTTCAAACTATTACAAATTGCTTTTACTTTCTCTTAAATTTTCTCTAATCAAAACAACCTCATGAGTCTTTTTTGCAAAAAGTTCGATCCAGTACAATGAAGTTCACTAATTGTAACCATACAATACCTTATACAATGTCATTTTTATACTCACATGATGGCTCAACCAACAGTAATAATCTTTCTTAGTTGCTTTCAAACTCTAAAATATAGTGATAAAACAAAATTTCAAGAATTTAAATTGATTATTATACCCAAAGCTTACAGTAGTTTCTCCCAAAATCACAATATAAATTTCGGATCTCTATCTGAAACAATAAAAACTGGCACCCTGTGCAAACTGACAATTTTAGGAATGAATAACTTAGCTGGTCTACCAAAAGAGAAATCCATACGTACAGAGAGACTTCTTCAAATAGTTAACAATAATTCAGATAACATATATCTTTTTCGATGATAGGAAAAATCCCGATACAAAAATTCATCAAAACTCTATTTTGTTACTACACATTTATCACTGTAACACCACTAACTCGTATCCGTCACCAGATTAGGGTTAAAGGTATTATCGGACAGATCAAAACTTTTACATACATTTCATATAACCATTCATCAATCGCAATCAAAGTGCCCCTTTTATAGGTTAACGAGATCTTAATCATACTTTAGAATAGGGTCGGGACTAAACTGAACACATACTAAAATTCTCAGAAATTTAAAACTTTTCTAAGTTATAGAGGCCACATGCCTGTGTGGGCAGGCCGTGTGCCTCCCACGGCTACTAGACACACCAATGTGTCCTGACCGTGCCAAATCAGAGCATGTATATAGGCTTATCCACATGACCACCAGGCACGCCCGTGTGCCATGGCCTTGTAACATTAGGCTAGCTACTGACTTAACCACACGGCTACCAAACACGCCCGTGTACCATGGCCGTGTAAAGTTAGGCTAGCTATTGACTTAACCACACGGCTACTAGGCACGCCCGTGTAGGCAAAATAGGCCACTTGCAAGGCCAAAATACCACCACACAAGGGTCAAACCTACAAGCAAAATTACCAATTCATTTCATGCACACTTGACATCCAAAAACATGTCAAACAATCAGCATATCTTCATATTCAAACTCATTTCCAATCATACCACTTTGCCTAACTAAAAAAACACATATACATTCAAGCATGATTTATCTACATTTACCTTTCATATAATCATTCCCTTGCTCAAACATACACGCTCATAATGCTTTCATATGCTTACCAAAGTCTTATCCCTTTCATTAACTAACAAGTTATACCAAATCAAGCATCATATATCATAATCACTCATGCATATGATCAATATTTATCTAGCCACATCTCATGGCTATTTATACACATTTCAACCATAATCCAAAACAACTAGCCTATACATCCATATTTAGCTATATACACATTTCAAAAGCACCAAAACATGTTTGAGTAGTGTGATGATGATTCTTGACTGTCCCCGAGCCTTCAGTAGCTTTGACGATTTATAAAACAGAGCAGACACACACAGAGTAAGCTTTCAAAAGATTAGTAAGCCATATACAAATAAACTTAGCATAAAATGCACTTAACCATATTGATACAATAACACTAATGGTTCTCAAAGCAACTTCATCACATATATTCCTTGGCTCATTTTCTTAGCCATTCATCTTTTAATCTTGCATATCTCTACATACTTTATTAGCTCATAGCTTTTCCATTCATGTAACACACTTCCATTCTCATATTCAAATACATAATTCACCTAGGTAAGTTTAAGAAAATACTTACCTTCTTATACACACAATGTGTACTTATCAAACGTACCTGAAACAGATGTACAATTCACATATTCATTCATTTGTCAGACTTGCCTGTTGAACTTTTCAGAATTTAATAGGATACGTAGAGTGCTTGGAATATTCGTACAATGCCAACGTCCCAGACGTGGTCTTACATGTAATCAGATATTGATGCCATAGTCCCAGACATGGTCTTACACGAATCAATACGATGCCAATGTCCCGGACATGGTATTACACGTAAATCTCATATCGATGCCAACGTCCCAAATGTGGTCTTACACGAAATCTCGAATCAATGCCAACATCCCAGACGTGGTCTTACATTACATCACATAATAGACACCTATTTTATTGTAACATCCCTAACCCGTATCCTACGCCGGACTAGGGTTAAAGGCATTATCGGATAGATCAGAAATATTTACAGAATTAAACATACAACTATTCATCAATATCAATCATAATGTCCCTTAAGTAGGTCATCAAGACCTTAATCATGCTTATAAACCGAGTTGGGACTAAATCGAGACACATACAAAATTCCATAAAAAATTAAAAACTTTTCTAAATATTGGGGATACACGCCCATTGGGGTAGGCCGTGCCTCACCCACAGCTACTTGACACACCCGTGTGTCCTCCTTGTGGTCATATAATGCCAAAACCAACATGGCTACCAAGCACGCCCGTGTGCTAAGGTCGTGTCCTACTAAGTCATATACTGCCATTTCTCATACAGCCTTTAGGCACGCCTGTGTCATGACCGTGTTCTTCTTAAGCTAGCTACTAATTTACCCCATGGTTACTAGGCACGCCCATGTACCATGACCGTGTGACATAATAAGCCATTTGCAAAACCAATAAGCCACCCTGTAACACCCCTTACCCGTATTCAACGCCAGGATAGGGTACGAGGCGTTACCAGACTTAACTTTACTCGAACTTCTATTATCGGGCTATAAAAATTTCATTCCATCTTAAAAATTTCACTTTCTTAGTCAACACATACATTACAAGGGCCTACGAGGCCTTAAACTCGTGTCTGAAAACCTTCGAAACTAAATCAAATAATTTATTTTTTGAAGCAGGGTTCACACACCCGTGTGACTTGGAACACGCCCGTGTACCCTTAAGCACACCCATACCCTTAAACCGTGGGAAGCTATTGACTATTTTCGTATGGCTTAGACACACCCGTGTCTTCCAACCGTGGGAGGCTACTGACTAATTTCACACAGCCATGACACGCCCGTGGGCTTAGACTGTGTGCTAATCCTTGATATCTGACTAAATCAGCACGGTCTGGGCACACGCCCATGTCCAACCCTTGTGTATAACACGACCTATACACATGGCTGTAGAATTTACCCATGGCCTATTCTGATTAATAATACTAAGGTGCAGGGTTAACATGGCCTTGATGCACACCTGTGTGTCCAACCGTGTGGGCACTTATAGGCTATTTACCAAGCCGTTAGCCACCCTGAAATGAAGATCACATCCATACACAATTCAACAATGCAATAACAACCCAATTTTATGAATAATACTACATGCTTCATTGATCTCAATAAACATACATACTTAGTCAAATTTGGCCAATCACTTAGCCATATACAAAAGAATAATAAACTTGATAGCCTTTACAAAGGCCCTTCTAAAAATATGTCCACAAAATGAATGTTTCCTATACATGCCATACTTAGTAAAGTAACTTGGCTATACCAAAATAAGAGTTGATAGTGTGCTACGAGCTCTGACTCCAATGATCCACAAATTAGCTTGGCGAGACTACATAGAAAGAAACAATCAAATACGTAAGCATTTAGCTTAGTAAATTTGCATGTAAAACACATGTCAATAAGCTTGCTTAATAAAAACCATTTAGCATAACAATAGTATCGTGATACCTGTGTCACTTGATTCTTACATGTCTCATGATGCTCACTATGCTCATTTTTTTCTTGTAAAGTAAACATGATACTTGGGTCACTTGATCACATTGATCAGCGTACTTAAACAATAATCATTATGATATCTAATTCTTCATTCATAACATGAGTAATATTTTATTCATTTTGATGCTAGATTTTCTTTCTTAGCCCTTCTTGTTACCTCATTATTAACCTTACTTGTTTGCCCGATGAACTTCTACGAATACCGGAGGATACTAGATCTCTTCCCACTTAGTATGCCACCAAAGCCATATCTTAGGCATGGTCTTACATGGAATTTCTCATCTTGGTTTCAAGGCCATGTCTTGACATGGACTTACATGAAGTTTTGCCCTTTATAACTTACTCAATGCTAAGCTTGCCTTGGACTCATATGATATCTTGATCAATGCCAAGCTTGCCTTCGACTTACATGATATCTTGATCAATTCCAAGCTTACCTTGGGCTTACATGATATCTTGATCAATGCCAAGCTTGCCTTGGACTTACATGATATCTTGATCAATGCCAAGCTTGCCTTGGACGTACATGATATCTTGTGTGGTATATCGAGTATCCTGGAGAATTCATATTCAATCGGGGCTTGCTCATGTTTAATCTCTTTATTCACAAAAACGATAGGCAATTCAATGATAGTAATCATAAAGCTTAGAAATCATACAAACTTACCTCAATATACAAAATATAGGGAGATGTGCAATTTAGTCTTTGACCTTATTCTTGCCTCGATTTTGATCGGGGCTTCATTTTGCTTGATTTATAATCATGAAATTCATTCATTTAGATTTCCTATGATTACAATACATCAAATTATTCACTTGGGCAAAATGACCATTTTGCCCTTGTACATTAGAAAAATTACGATTTTGCCCCTAAGCTATTCAACACATTTCCTCAACAATTAAGTCTAGCTGAACTTTATTCCTCCTACAACAACCCACAAACCTATCTATTTCATGCATTTATTACCAAACTATAACATTTACATCTTAGTCCCATTTAGGTGTTTTACCAACAACACCTTTTACAAAAGTTGTTTCACATATCCCCAACATTTATTTTCTTCCATAAAAACTCAGTTAACAACATAAATACTCTCATGGCAAGTCCTTAGACTTTCAACCATATCACAAATTAGTCCCCTCATTAGCTAGATTAAGCTTTGGGGACTCCAATTACACAAAAATCACCAATTAAAACCATCTAAATCACTTACTTGAATGAGAGTTGAGTGGCTGAAAGTTTGAAGCTCCAAGAGCTCTATTTCCTCTTCAATTTTTGGTGAAAAGAGATGAGTGAATAGTGAAATATGATAACATCTTTTATTTCTTTTATTTTATTCATGCTATCACCTAATTTCCACCAAATTGACTATCATTTAATGCTCTTGTCCCCCTATTTTGCTTGTATGGCCGGCCAACTCATGAAAGATGGCTAATTTCATTCTAAAATCCTTCTAATTACAATCTATGGCTATTTGGTACCCTTACCTTAAAAAGTAGAACTTTTGCATCTCATGCGATTTAGTCATTTTTCTCAATTGGTCATGCTATTAGTAAAATTAAGGCACCAAAATTTCTATATAATCATATATTGACACCACAACACATAAAATAGTACTAAAATAATTCTCCTCAACCTCGGTTTAGTGGTCCTGAGACCACTGTTTTGACTAGCCCCAAATTCGGGCTGTTACACACCCATTTGGGTCACATTTACAAGCAAAATTTACCATTACAATTCATACACATATAACCACCAAAGGCTTACCAAAATAATCATTTAAAATATGTATTCAATACCAATTCCAACCATAACAATTTCAAAGGTTAAAACTCATATCATTACAAGCATAAATCATTCATTTGATCATTCAAAACTTAACCATTTAATATACCAACTAACCATGCCAAAATATGCATCATATAACTCATTCACTCAATCATATTACCAACTCAAAACTTGCCAAAACTCATGGCTAAGTTCACTTCATAAACATATACACATATCTAGCCTATACATGCCATAATTAGCTATATACATTTTCAAAAGGGTACCAAAATAAGTTTAGTAGTGTGATGACAGATCCTTGACGATCCCAAGCCTTCAGTAGCTTTGACGACCTATAAAATAGAGAAATCAAACACACAAAGTAAGCTTTACAAAAGCTTAGTAAGTCAATATACAAACAAACTTGGCATATAAAGCATATAAGCAATTTGCTACATTTGTACATCTCATTCACTTAACAATTTATCATGTATATACTTGATTCATACTTGTGACCACATTTGCCACTTTCATCAATTCAAAACTCATTTGAACGCATAGTTCCTTCATAATCATTTTTGCATCTCATACACATTATCATATTCAATCTTACTTTTCTTCAAATCTAAGTCATATAGGTACTTACCTTGTTATGCATACTTGATGCACATTCAACGTACCTGAAACGGATATTCGTTCACTTATCAGATCATATCTCGGATATATCATTCGTGTCACAGACTTGCCCGTTGAACCAATAGGAACCTAGTAGGATGCTCAGAAAGCTCGGATTGGTCGTACAATGCCAGCATCCCAGATGAGGTCTTACATGCACTCAGATATCGATGCCACTATCCCAGACAGGGTCTTATACGAATTAATACGATGTCGATGTCCCAAACATGGTCTTACATATAAGGTTCATATCAATGCCAACATCCCAGACATGGTCTTACACGTAAAGCTCATATCAATGCCAACGTCCTAGATGTGGTCTTACACGAAATCACAAATCAACGCCAACGTCCCGGATGTGGTCTTACATGATAAAATAGAACAGATACCTAAGTCATGACGTAGCTAATCCATCTATTCCTAGGTTTGAACGGGACTTCTCGGACTTTATCACTATATCAAACTTATCTAGGATTTCATGGACGTAACATCTCATACACATTCATCATCATTAGTAGTCATATGCATATAGCCAATTCAATACAACTATGTTTATTTGCATAGTGACTTACCTCAGATTCGATCTATCAGAATGAAAATTGCTACTCGATAACTTTTGCTTTCCCTCGATCTAAGTCCGTTTTCCTCGGTTCTTGATCTAAACATATTTAGAATTAACCCTTTTATTCACTAATTCATTCAATTCAATCCAAGAACACATATTTAGGGAAATTTACAAATTAGCCATCATACTTACACAATTATCAATTTAGTCTATTTTTTTCAAAACATCAAATTCACAAAATCAATACACAACCAAGCTTAGTCGAATGTATATAAACATCATACAAGCCCATACTTTTCATCAAATTCACAAGTTAGTCCCCTAAAATAACATTTTCTCAATTTAGCCCTATTTAGCTAAATTCATCAAAAATTCAAGAACATAACATGTTCATCTAGCTCAAATCTTTCATTTTTCATCATCAAACATCATATATCCCATGAATTCATCAATAGCATATTTCATATACATCATCAAAACACAAAATCAAGGCATGGATTTTGTAGCTCTCAAAGCAACAATTGCAAAAACGTAGAAATTATCAAAAATCGAAATCAAAACTTACCTTAATTTAGCTCAAACTTAGCCGAAACCTTGCTTAGGTTTTCTTCCTTTTTCTTTTCTCCAAATTCGGCACTAAGAAGATGATAACCATCATCTTTTCATTTGTTTTCTTTTGCTAACATAATATTAATCTATTTACCAAGTTAGCAATATTACTAAATATATAACTATCATATAATGTAAGGTTATTCTTGACCATAGCCATCCACTATCTCATTAATGGCTCAATTGCCATACAAGTCCTCCATCTTTTCAAAGTCACAACACATTGATACTTTAACAAATAGCATACAACTTTCACATTTAATGCAAATCAATCCTTTTGTCAAATTAAACACACAGACGGACAATTTAGCTTACGAAAATTTAACACATGCTAATTCACATATCAACGGCACAGAAAATAATATTAAAAATATTATACAGACTCAGATTTGTGGTCCCGAAACCACTGTTCCGACTAGGGTATAAACTGGATTGTTACAGTCATAACATAATTAATCCTATCTATTCCTAGGTTTGAACAGGACTTCTGGGATGTTAACACTATGTTGATCTTATCTCAGAATTCATATATACAACATCTCATATGCATTCATCATTATCAATAGTCATATGAACATACATAAATCAATACAACTACATTTATTTGTATATCAACTTACCTTGAATTCAAATATTTGTTTGGACTTGGTTATTCTACTACCTTCGCTTTCTCGTGATCTAAGTCTGTTTTCTTCGATTCTTGATCTATATGGCCCCACGATAATATATTATAGTGATTTTGTCATGAGTGACTAATGTCACGAGTGACTAATGTCACGAGTGACTAATGTCACGAGTGACTAATGTCACAAGTGGTCTAGGACCACGATGGTCAAAGAACCACAGTGGCATAATGCCACGGGTGTTTGGATGATTCAGGTGACCTAGAGGATGGAAAATTAGGTTGGGCTGGGTTTGCATCGCATTGCATACATTATCTACTGTGACATATGATATGGGTTAAGGCTCAACCGAGGCTATTTTGGGCTAAGGCCCAATTGCCACCGTTACTGTAATGGGCTTCAGCCCCGATTGTTGTTGTAACATCCTGAAATTGGGCTTAGTAGGATTGGGCCCAATGGGCCTTGGACATAAGAATGTTTAAAATTATGAGAATAAGAGAATGGCATTATTACAAATTGGACTTATTAGTTAAGTGAATTTGGAGTTTACAAGGTTACGAGGTTTCTATGAAGTCTCGGGTTTAATTGGGCCTTAGGAAAAAATTTGGTATTTTAGAACTTTAAGGAGATGGAGTAAGTGACCTTAAAGCATATGGAAATAATTGATTAAATAGCTAGCATAAGTGAGCAGTTAGTAAAGAGGCTATGGCACCATATGTATTACCTTGAAGGAAGGAGTTCGAATCACTTTGTATGCAATTTGACTTTTACTTTGGCTTCCCTTCCTTATGTGTCGGTCAAGGAATAAATATGGCAATGGTGGACTTCATTATTTTGGTAAGGTGGCTAAAAGAATAAGGCAAGGTTGAAGTTGGGGAAAGGAATCAAGAGAAATAGGAAAGAAAGGGGGACATGAGGCTAATTCCATGGATGATGTTTTGGAAAGCTTAGGAGGCCAAACTCTAATCCTAAGGGGGGATGCATGTGGACGATTTTGGAGTAGTTAGGTGGCTAAAATTTTATTTTGGCTTTTGGTAAAATCCTAGCTTTGTTTTGGCCAGAAATCCTTTTGGCAACTTTGTGCCATTTCTCTCAATTTTGCAACCCACCTTGCCGAAACATAGTAGAGCAATAGTGCATTGTTTTCCTCTCAAATTCTTTTCTTTTTCCTTTGCTTTGTGCTGAAATTACAAGCCTTGGTGACCATATGTTTCTTCTTTCTTTTTACTTTGGCCGAATTCCCCTAGCACATTTGTGTACTTTCTTTCTCTTTTGTTTGATCAAGATTTTCATCTCTTGTCTATCTCCCTTTTTGGATAGCCGAATCTTCCACCCTTCTATTGAACTCTCTTTTCCATTCGAGTGGTCATTTATGTACAATCGGTAAGTGAATTCTTTTCTATGATCATATTCTTTCCTTTTTAGCTGAATAAGTAATTATCACTATTTGGTTGTAAATCGTGATCGTAAACGAAAATGGTGTTGTCCTCAACTTCTTCATGTTTTATTCACTCTCTCCTTTCGTAGTGTTTTAAGTGGGAGACCATGTATTGTTCTAGCCGAAGTCAAACGGTGGTAATTGGATCCAATATCGATAAGGATCGATTCTTGGTGCATCGAGGGAGATCACCATTGTGGTGTTGAAATCGGTAGACAGCACAACTCGTAATCAATTTGTGTAATCCCGTACCTTTCCAAATATATATTTGAAATGGTGAGTAAATCTCACATCTCTTTGAAAGTTTACATGAAATATTCTGTGACTCGGTAGAAATACCAAAGAAAATTAGAAACCGGCATCCGTAATCACTCGGGTGTGCGTATGATCGTAGTGGTAATCATGTTTTGTAATAAAATAGTTTCGGTCAGAAACAGTTTCATGTATTTGAAAAATCATGAAAAATTGGATAAAAGGAATTACAAAGTGAGTAAGATATCAAATTAAATCTTACTGTGTCTACTTTAATATGGAAGAAATGGAGAAGGAAAATGAATATTATATTCTGATATATGTTAATTTTAGTGAGACTGGTTCTGAATGACTTCGGGGTATTCTATTCTGTCTTGTAAAAATCGTATAAAATTGTAAAAAGTGAATTATGAGATATAATTTATATGTATGGATTCCTTAGTGAGCCTATTATTAATAGAGACAAGTGGGAGTAGTATATGAAAACTGTACAGTGAGATATTTGTGATTAAGGAAAGAGAGGTCAGAATCATTGGACAGTGAAACAAGGAAAACTTTAAGGAATAAACTGTACTAAATTGTTAAGCTAAAAATTCTAGAAAAAAATTATAGAAGAAAGACATATGTGTCTACTTTTAAGGAAAATTTACGGATTTAGATTTTGAGTTTTCTAACTCGAGTTATGGTCAATTTAGTCAGTATGACGCAAATGGACAGTTTTGATTTTATGCTCCAAATTAGTAGTTAAGCCTAGGTTGTGAAATTACCATAATACCCTTAGAGTGTAAATTACCGAAATACCCCTGGGTTGCGAGATTACAGAATTACCCTCGACGAGTAAATTACGAAAATGCCCTTATAGGCTGAATTACGAAAATACCCTTATGGGCTGAATTACGAAAATGCCCTTATGGGTAGAATTACGGAATTGCCCCTAATGGGCCGAAATACGAAATTGCTTAATGAACTAAATTGACATATTACTTTATGGGCCAATCTGATATATTTTGTTATGAGGGCCAAAATATGTTTAATGGGCCAAATTTGCTAAATCGTTAAATGGGCCAAAATTTGCTAGATCGTTAAATGGGCCAAAATTGCTATTTTGGCTAATGGGCCAAATTGATAACTTGTAATATGGGCTTTTTGTTGAAATTTACCTTATGAATATATTGTTATGCATTATATATATACATGACTGCATGGGTTGGGATAATTGACGAAGAGAAGAAAGGCCTGTTGCCAAAATCTAGTTTGGTGGCTCTGCCACAAATATTTTAAATGGCCTGTTGCCAAAATCTAGTTCGGTGGCTCTGCCACAAATATTTTAAATGGCCTGTTGCGAAAATCTAGTTCGGTGGCTCTGCCACAAATATTTTAAATGGCCTGTTGCCAAAATCTAGTTCGGTGGCTCTGCCACAAATATTATAATTGGCTTAATGCCTGCTATTGGTGTGTTGGCGGGTGGGTTAAATTGATCCCCACAGGTGTGTTGGTTGGTACGGGTGGTGTGTAGCGGATGGAAATTAGACTTGGTTGGGAATTGCATATCACATGCATATTTTTTTTATATATTTGATATATATATATATATATTGTGCATTTGTAAATGGGCTCAAGCCCAACTAATTGCTTAAATGGTTTTGGCCTAGTGAACAACGGTGAGTGGGTTACACACTGAGTTCTAAGTAACTCACCCCCTTCTTTCTTAACCCTGTAGGTAATGCTCCGTGAGGTGGACTTGGGCCATGGATGACTCAGTGGAGGCCATACTTCAGAAATAGTGTTATTAAATTTTAAATTTCTATTCCCGTTATTTTATTATTTTGGTTTAAGTTGTAATAAGGCCTCTGAACTATTTTATTATTTGCTTTATGGTTGGTTTACTTATTATTTTGCTTAAATTGTTTTAAACGAGAATTTTTCTAAAAGCTAAAATAAATGTTCTCCAAAATCGATTAACAAATGGAATTCATAATAAAATTTTTACAAATATTTTTAATACGGAAATCTTCTTCGAATTTTCAATGTCATTTTCAAAAGTCACGTTTTATAAGATTATTAGTTCAAATCTAACGATTTATCAATCAATCTTCAAGGTTAGTAGTATTTTATCAAATGTCTCACATCAAACTTGTTTTTCTTGATTTTAACAAAACTTATTTTAGTACGAATTTCAAATCCTTTATACGTTTTCTTCATTGTGACACGCCAGATTCGGGCCTGACTTTTGGGCCGGGTTTGGGGTGTTACAGTTGTGATGCATGTTCTTACCGGTGAGGGTTGTACACACTATGTTTTCGTAAACTCACCTCCTCTTTTTATTAAATGTTTTAGGTAATTTCCAGCGATAGAGGATTGGGAGCCGTGGAGGACTCGGGGGTGGCTATACATCGGAGATACTACTCGTGAACTTTAGTAATTTCAATTTTTACCTTATTTTAAGATTACTTATTTTGGGTTAATATTTTGTAATAAGGCCATTGGTTTATTTTTTCTAAGTTTTCATTTATAACTATTAAACTTATAAATACGGGGTTTTCTTAAAACATTAGCAATTGGTTTTTAAAATATCATGTTTACGCAACGATGCAAGTTCAACTTTCATAACAAAATAGTTTTTCAAAATAATAACAACTTTTAAATGGTCATTTAGCAAATCGCGTTTTTTTCAAACAAACAACAAACTCGGAGTTCAAAAATCTGATAAAACTTTTCTAAACAATTGCTTAGCTTTTCAACTTCCTTTAATGTGACACGCCAGATTTGGGCCTAACTTCTAGGCCGGGTTTGGGGTGTTACACGACCGTGTGACGCTTGCAACTTTGAAAAAATTTAATGTTTTTGAAAAAATTCTTTAAGTTTTTGATTTGGTCCCTACTTGTTTTTAACACGTATTTAGGGCCTCGAAGGCTTGTATAAGGGACAATATGTATGTTTTGATTTGATATGGATATGGATATGTTATGACATGATTGAAAATTTTGTCTGTTTTCTTTGACATCTCTAGTAATGTTCGATGGATTCAGGTTAGGGGTGTTACAAAAGAGATGGAAGTGTAACGTCCCAATTTGGGGCCTAGTCGAAATAGTGGTGCTAAACCAAAAAATTGAAAAAAAATGAGTTTAAATGATTTTATACGGCTTATGAGGTATTTGCATGATTGTGTGAAAATTTCATGGGGGAATTTTATTAATTAGTGAATAAATTGATCATTAGGACTAAATTGCAAGGATTAGAAAATATGAGATTCTAGAAGGATTAAGTATGAAATAGAATTATAAAAATTACTAGAGGTCCTTATTTAGCAATTAGACCATTATATGTTAAGATGGACAAAAATGGACATGAGAAGGAAAAATCTCAAGAAAGGATCATTAAGGGCATTTTTGTCATTTGGTAAATAAAAGATTAAAAAGGGAAAAAGAAGTCAAAATTGTGTCCATCTTCTCCAAGCTTGGCCGAAAATCACAAGAGCACCATAGCTAGGGTTTCTTCAACTTCCAAACTTGATAGTAAGTGCATCCTAGCCCCGTTTATAATGTTCTTCGTATTTTTAAGACCCTCATAGCTTGGTTTAGTTATTTCTAGCCATATTTTGAGCTAGGGTTTATGTTCAAAAATTTACCCATGTATGAAATGCATGTATTTTGATGTTTTATGAAAGAATATGAAAGTTTGATGTATGATAAACAACTTTTTCAAGGTGATTTTCATAAAAAAAATAAAAAAAGGACCAAATTGTAAAGGTTGTAGAAATGGTCATACATGAGTAAAATAGTAGAAATTGAATGTTGTTATAGTTGAGAATAAGATTCGGCTAGGCTTGAAATGCAAGAAAGTTGAATGAAAATCATTTTACGAGCCTAGAGGCAAAAGTGTAATTTTGAGAAAGTTTAGGGGAAAAATTGTAAATTTTTTAAAGTATGAGTTATGAGTCAATTTAGTCAATGTAAGTATTAAACAAGTTAAATTGTTATTATAGATTAAGAAACACGAAGCCCAGACCGAAACTGAGGCAAAAATAAAGTTGTGGACTAAATTGTACTCTTACACTTTTGGAGTACCGAGGTAAGTTTGTGTGAAATTAAAGTTTCATGTATTATTATGTTTAAATTTCCTATTATATTATGAAATGCTTATTATTCTCATGAAATTGGTTAATAATGCTTTAATAATGAAGTCAATGAGAGCAAGTAAATGAAAAGCTCGTTCGAAGATTTGGAATAGCGAGGATACCTATGTCACAACATGAGACAAGGAAAACTCAGGTAAGACCATGTTTGGGACATGGCATCGGCATTAAGGAATGAAGGATATCATGTAAGTCCATGTCAAGACATGGCATTGATAAGTTATTATAAGGCAAGGATATCATATAAGTCCATGTCAAGACATGGCATTGATAAGTTACTATAAGGCAAGGATATCATGTAAGTCCATGTCAAGACATGGCATTGATAAGTTACTATAAGGCAAGGATATCATATAAGTCCATGTCAAGACATGGCATTGATAAGTTACTATAAGGCAAGGATATCATGTAAGTCCATGTCAAGACATGGCATTGATAAGTTACTATAAGGGAAGGATATCATGTAAGCCCATGTCAAGACATGGCATTGATAAGTTACTATAGGGAAAGGATATCATGTAAGTCCATGTCAAGACATGGCATTGATAAGTTACTAAAAGGCAAAGATATCATGTAAGTCCATGTCAAGACATGGCATTGATAAGTTACTATAAGGCAAGGATTGTAACACCCATAACCCTTATCCGTCGTCGGATTAGGGTTATAAGGCATTACCAAACATAGTACAGGTCTCAACAAATATTTACTGTTCATATAATCATATCTGAATGCATTATAATTAATAGTCTTTCATAGTATGTTTAAACAATATCATACATATCTTAAATCCATTTTCCAAATTCACATTTATAAGCATTTTACAACAAATAACAAAGGTTACTATTCACTTGAGTCATTTAAGATTCACTAACCGAATATGCACATGCTCATTATTAATCTGCTAAAGCAAATTATCAATTAACAAAAATAGACATACATATGTTTTTGCCAAAAACTTTGCTTAAGTGAATTCATGATATACTAATTGCACACATCCAAACAAAATACAGATCAAATCATCTAAAAGAACATAATCAAACCAAAAATACCAAATATGTCTACCATAGTTCGAAACATAAAAATTTAAACCTAATATATATGCACAAATGTAAACCATGTTCAAATATGCCAATTCAAGTACATATCATATGAATTCATCACATAGCTGAATATACCATATACAATACAAATAATCTCCAAAATTGATTCATGTTTCATTTTAATTTACCTTAGTAGTAAGTCTTTATCATTTCATATCTCGAACTTATTCAAACACACACATGTCTGCTTTCCTAAAAGCTCTAATTACAAATCATTAACGAATCATTCATACCAAAACATATATACATACATTTATACTTAGAATGGACTTATATCACAACCCTACATAATTCAAGCATGATATACACACATACTACGAATAATACTATTTAAACATTAGATCATTAGTATTAATATCAAGCCATTTTCGCATGGCTTATATTTACAACATCAAAACATCATCTAAGTATTAAACTAGCCTATACATGCCTTAAGTTCAAAATCCAAACTTTAAAGGTACCAAAATAAGTCGATAGTGTGGATGACTTTATTGACGATCCCCTGAGGTCGTAGCTTGAAACCAAAATCTATAAAACAGAATAACAAAACACACAGAGTAAGCTAACTTAGCTTAGTAAGTGTCAAGCAATATAACAAATCAATTAAACATTCAAACATTTTAAACTAATCACTTTAAGACATTGAAATAATAACTTAGCACAATTGGACTATCTTGGCCGAATGCTAATATCCTCATATAGCATAACTTTTCACAAAATCCTACTTCAAATATACAACTTACCAATTTAGTAAAAGGTTTAAAATATAAAAAAAAGGCCATCACTTAATAACAACTCACCTTATTATATACATATAGTTCAATATATTTTCATATACAATCGAATAAGTAGTTACCAAGTACATATTAATCACATATAACCTGAATATACATATATGTATATATATCCATTAAACATCACATAAGCATTTACCCATTTATGCTCACATCTATGCTCACATCCAAAAATCAAATTCTAATATGTCATACTCATTATTTATAAGACCGAATACACTTACTAGAATTTTACAAATATACCTCAACTGTATCACATACCGCTAGTATCAAATAGTAATATACCAACTTACCTTATATCTTAAAACCATTAGGATTATATGTACCTGAACATTTAGCTCATTCGCTGTATTTAAATTCCACATCGTTAATGAACCATTGAAGCATATACTTATAATAAATCACCAGCATAAAGCCTGCTAGGCATAAAGCCTGAAACACACATCGGCACTAGGCCTGCTAGACCCGAAGTCTGATATTCAGTCACCGGCATTAAGCCTACTAGGCACAGAGCCTGATTAAGTTGACCACCCAAGGCTTCTAGGCTCACGACCTGAATAACGATAATTTTAATGTAACACCCCAAACCCGGCCTAGATGTTAGGCCTGAATCTGGCGTGTCACATTGAAGGAAGTTAAAAAGCTAAGCAATTGTTTAGAAAAGTTTTATCAGATTTTTGAACTCTAAGTTCGTTGTTTGTTTGAGAAAAATGTGATTTGCTAAATGACCATTTAAAAGTTGTTATTATTTTGAAAAACTATTTTGTTATGAAAGTTGAACTTGCGTCGTTGCGTAAACATGATATTTTAGAAAATGATTGCTAATGTTTTAAGAAAACCCCGTATTTATAAGTTTAACAGTTATAAATGAAAACTTAGAAAAAATAAACCAATGGCCTTATTACAAAATATTAACCCAAAATAAATAATCTTAAAATAAGGTAAAAATCAAAATTACTAAAGTTTACGAGTAGTATCTCCGATGTATAGCCACCTCCGAGTCTCCACGGCTCCCAATCCTCTATCGCTGGGAATTACCTGAAACATTTAATAAAAAGAGGGGTGAGTTTACGAAAACTTAGTCTGTACAACCCTAATCGGTAAGAACATGCATCACAACAATCCAGGCCGAAGCCCATTACAGTAACGATGGCAATTGGGCCTTAGCCCAAAATAGCCTCGGTTGAGCCTTAACCCATATCATATGTCACATGCCATAAATATCTGGGCCTAAGCCCATATCAATGATGTAATCCATATATGCAATGCATTAATGCCCATACCAGCCCTGCACTTCGTCTCCTGTCCAACCGTGCACTCCTGTGGGGATTTAATCGACCCACCCATCTGTACACTCCTTATGTAGCACCAGTTGCGGCACTAACATTATCGATGCAGCATGGTTGCTCGGTGGCTAAAAAGCCTGCGGTGGATCCATACCATACGGCCATGCGATCCTTAAATCTTCCTCCGTACCATAATTCCTACCCATGCAATATGTCGTGTATGTCATACTCAATCATTACACGTGCATGCAAAATGGACATGCTCAGTAACGATTATTTAAACATGTAATAAAAGCATATCAGTCATACAACCACAGTCAAATTAGACAACTCATTGCACAAGTCGATCATTTACCTACAAGGGCAAATCAATCTTTTACCTTATAAGGGTATTTCGGTAATTCCACCTTATAGGGGTAGTTCGGTAATTCTACTCATAACCAATCCATTTAAGCAATGCATCTCAAACATAATCAATCATACAATTAACACATACAACGCTAGTACTACCACGAGGATACAACGATTATTTTATCGTGTAGGGGTAAAATGATAATTTTGCAAACCGTGGGTATTTCAGTAATTTCACAAACCAGGGGTGTTTTAGTAATTTTATAAACTAGGGGTATTTCGGTAGTTTTGCAAACCGGGGGTATTTCGGTAATTTTGCAAAGTAGGGGTATTTCAGTAATTTTGCAAACAAGGGGTATTTTGATAATTTTACAAATCAGGGGTATTCCGGTAATTTTGCAAACTGAGGGTATTTCGATAATTTCACAAACCAAGGGTGTTTTAGTAATTTTACAAACTAGGGGTATTTCGATAATTTTGTAAATTGGGGGTATTTCGGTAATTTTGCAACTGGGGGTATTTCGATAATTTCACAAACTATGGGTATTCTGGTAATTCTACAAACCAAGGGTATTTTGGCATTCTTGTAAATCGGGGGTATTTCGATAATTTCACAAACCAAGGGTATTTCGATAATTTTGCAAACTGGGGGTATTTCGGTAATTTCTCAAACTAGGGGTATTTCGATAATTTTACAAACCAGGGGTATTTCGGCAATTTTGCAAACTAGGGGTATTTCGATAATTTTGCACTTAATGGCCTTTTCGACGGCCTACTGTCACCTCGAGCGACACAGATACCTTTTTTTATCGAAACGGTGTAATTGAGCCTAGAGCCCATTCTCTGCCCAAATGGGCCCACACGCTCGTGTGGCCCATTTAGCCCAAATCTAGCCACAGATATTAGATTCACCTAGTCTAGTCCAATTTCTACTACACAGTCATACAGTTTATTCATATGGGCCCACGGGTCCATCATGGCCCAAGCAGCCTCAACCTACAAGAATATTCATGGTGGCCTCGACTATCGCGTCGAAGCTCCCACACGTGCGCTCGCACGCTCGTGTGGCTACCATCTCTGGGTGACCGGCTTTTCGACATTTGCCACTCTATAGCTAAAGTAGAGAGAAGTACACACCTGATAGGAATCTGGGGCTAATCCGCGCTCCGACCACTCCTACCCAAACGCCCACCAAAGTATCTTAACCCTCCTCATAGACTGCTCTATATATAGCTAGCTAGCTTTTCACCTTCCTTCTTATATCTTTCCGATGTAGGATCCCTCCGTTAGCAGAGTTTAAATCCAACTCAAACTCTTGCCGTCTAATCCGTAAAATAAATACTCCCTTGCTTTCTATGAGATTCGAACCCAAGCTCCCTTGTAGCATAATCCATGCTGCTAAGCACTTGGCCACAAGCTCCTCTTGTGTCTAAAATCATGCGCAACTAAATATAACCCTATGACAAAATTCTAGAGTCCATTAAAAAAAGAAACCAAAATGCAAAAGCCAAGACTTGAACCTTGGACCTCCTTCTTTCCTTGTGGCGTCACCCCATTGTGTCTTATGTGGCGTCACTTTGCCACTACACCACACAATCCACTTCTGTCATTTTTTCCACATTTTATTCTTAAGGCCTACTACTAACTCCCAGGGTTTTTTTTCACCTAAAACTAAAATTTCCCTCAAGCCAAAGTTTGAACCCGGGACTTCATAGAAGCCCCCTAACCTTCCAAAATCACTCACCTACTAGATCCAACTTGCATTAAAGCTGTTCTCTTATTCTCTAAAATTTTAACCGCTACTACGCCTAAGGCCCAATGGGCCCAATCCTACTAGGCCTATCTTTGGGATGTTACATATAAGTTGTCTCACACATATATTTCATATATCGAATCTCTCATATACTTCTTAGACTTTGTACGAGAACTCAATTATCATATCACAATCCATCAACTTAAACATATTAAATCTTAACTTTAATCACATTCGGCTCTTCCATACTATAGATACAAAATTTCCAAATCAACATATATTATGTTACATACATAATTTACAACGTTTTATTGCTTAAAGACTTACCTCGGATATCGTCGGACGACAAAAATCGGCTATTCGATTATTTTTGTTTTCCCCTATCCAAATCCATCTTCTTTGGTTCTTGATCTAAAAATGTTCAAATTAAGCTCATTCAAATATATTTTCATTCAATTTAGTCCAAAAACACATAAATGGGCAAATTACCATTTTGCCCCTAATATTTCACACTTTTTACAATTTAGTCCTATTTGCACAAAACACAAAATACACAAAATTTGAATAAACACCTTAAGGGCCAAATGTACCTAGTCCTCATACAAGTCCATACATTTTGTTTATTTCACATTTTAGTCCCTTAAAAATTTAGCTTTTGCAATTCAGTCCAATATACTCAATTTCATCAAAAATCAAAGACAAAACTTGTTAATCCAACACATATATATCATATTTCACCATTTAACAACAAAAAAACAAGATATCATTAATGGCTCAACTCAAAATATTCATCCAAATCAAAAATTAAAACATGGGTCTTGTACATCTCATAGCAACGATCTCAAAAACATAAAAATTATCAAAAACGGATCACAAACTAACCTTGAATTAGACCAAAACCATGGTCAAACTCTTGCTTGTGTTTTTCTTTCTTTTTCTTCTTTAGTTTTGATAAAGAAGAATGAAATAAAATAATGAAGAAACACATGTCTTTTATTTTAATATTATTAACATATATTATATCATTTTAACTTATAATTATATAATATATAAAAAAAACATATTAACATGAAATTATAACCATATGCCGCCCACTTACAAGCTAAAAGGCAAAATTTGCAACTTAAATACTCATACAAAAGAAGACAAATCAATTTAGCCACTTAATTTAATAAATGGCTACTTTTACCATTTACGCGATTAGTCCTTTTCTTTAAATTAAACACACAAACGGTCAAATTAATTCACGAAAATTTTTGCACATGCACACTCATAAATCATAGACACCAAATATAATATATAAATATTCTATCGATTGGATTTGTGGTCCCGAAACCACTATTTTTGATTAGGGTCAAAACCATACTGTTACAACTTTCCCCCCTTTAGGGATTTTCGTCCCTGAAAATCTTACTAGTGAATAGGCTTGGATAACGCTCTTTCATTGTATCCTCTGACTCCCAAGTTGCTTCTTCAACTTCGTGCTTCTGCCATAGTACTTTAACTAACTAAATTTTCTTATTTCTCAATTCTTTTATCTCTTGAGCCAGAATACAAATCGGTTCCTCCTTATATGCCAGGCTGTATTTCAACCTCTGTTGGGCAAATCACATTTGAAGGATCAGATCGATATCTATGAAGCATCGAAACATGAAAGACATTATGGATCTTTTCTAGCTCTGGTGGTAACTGCAGTCTATAAGCAACTAGCTCGATACGCTATGTGATTTCATACGGTCCAATGAATCTCAGACTCAACTTGCCTTTACGACTAAATCTGAGTACTTTCTTCCACGGTGAAACTTTTAAAAATACTCGATCTTCGATTTGAAACTCAATGTCTTTACGTTTCAAATCTGCGTGTGACTTTTGACGATCTAATGCAGCTTTCAAACTATCACAGATTACTGCCACTTTTTGTTTAGTTTCTTTAATCAGATCAACCCTGTGTATCTTGTTTTCACTGAGCTCGGTCCAGTATAATGGTGTACAACATTTACGACCGTACAAAGCTTCGTAGGGTGCCATTATGATACTAGATTGAAAACTATTATTATAAGCAAATTCAATCAGAGGTAAGTGCCGTTCCATGTACCTTCAAACTCAAGCATGCAACATCTCAACATATCCTCAAGTATCTGAATGATTCATTCGGATTGACCATCTGTCTGCGGATGAAAAGCTGTGCTAAAGTTTAGTCTGGTACCTAAAGCATCTTGCAATTTCTTCCAAAACTACAACGTGAATCTCAGGTCTCTGTTTGAAACAATAGAAATAGGCACACCATGTAATCTCACAATTTGAGATACATACAACTCAGCAAGCTTATCAAGCGAATAATCCGTACGAACTAGAACAAAGTGAGCTGATTTTGTCAATCTATCCACAATAACCCATATTGCATCTTTCTTGCTCGGTGTATAGGCAAGCCGGATATAAAATCCATAGTGACTCTGTCCCATTTCCATTCAAGTATCATGATCGGCTAAACTAACGCATAAGGTACCTAATGTTTGACCTTTACTTGTTGACAAACTAAGCACTTCGAGACAAATTTAGATATGTCTCGTTTCATACCAGGCCACCAATAGAACTGTTTCAAATCATTATACATTTTCATGCTACCCGGATGTACAGAAAATTGGCTACTGTGAGCTTCATTTAAAATCATCTGAATCAAATCTGAATTACTTGGAACACATATTCGTTCTTTGAACTTCAAGTAGTCATTCTCATCAATTTGAAACTCTGACTTAACATCACTTTCGCACTGAGCTCGTTTTGCCAACAAATCTTTATCAACTTTCTGGGCATCACCAATTTTTTGAATAAACAACGGTCTTACTTTTAATTCGACTACAATCAAACCATCATCAGACACAACCATATGTGCATTCATTGAACGTAGAGCAAATAATGACTTTCGACTTAAAGCATCTGTAACAACATTAGCTTTTCCCGGATGATAGTCAATCACTAGTTCATAATCTTTCAACAGCTCTAACCATCGGCGTTGTCTCAAATTTAAATCTTTCTGAGTCATCAAATACTTCAGGCTTTTGTGATTTGAATAAACATGACATTTCTCACTGAACAGGTAATGACGCCAAATCTTTGACGCAAACACAATGGCTGCTAGCTCCAAATCATGGGTCGAATAGTTTCTTTCGTGTGGCTTCAATTGTCTCGAAGCATAAGCTATGACTTTGCCTTCCTGCATCAAAACGCAACCCAAACCATTCAAAGATGCATTACTATAAATACAAATCCTTTACCCGGTTCAGGCTGGACTAACACTAGAACTTCGGTCAAAAGAGCTTTCAACTGATCGAAACTTTTCTGACACTTTTCTGACCATTCGAACTTAACATCTTTCTGTAATAGCTTTGTCAACGGTGTAGCTATCATAAAAAACCTTTCACAAATCTTCTGTAGTAACCAGGAAGCCCTAGAAAGCTTCGAACTTCAGAGACATTCTTTGGTGGTTTCCAGTCAAGTATAGCCGATATTTTATTCGGATCAACCCGAATACTTAATGCTGAAACAACATGACCCAGAAAACTAACTTCAGGCAACCAGAACTCACACTAGCTAAACTTTGCATACAACTGTTTATCTTGCAAAGTTTGTAGCACAAGTCTCAGATGCTCAGCATCTCAGTTTCATCTCTAGAGTAGATCAGAATATCATCTATAAACACTACCACAAACTGATCCAAATACTATCTAAAAATCTGATTCATCAGATCCATAAAAATAGTAGGTGTATTAGTAAGTCCGAAAGGCATAACCAAAAACTCATAGTGTCCATACCTCGTCTGGAAAGTAGTCTTTGGCACATCAGAATCTTTGACTCATGAATCGATAATAACCCGACCTCAAATCTATCTTTGAAAACCATCAAGCCCTTTCACCGATCAAACAAGTCATCAATCCGTCATAGCAATGTATTTATTCTTTATAGTCACCTTATTTAGCTATCGATAATCAATGCACATTTGCATAGTTCCATCTTTCTTTTTCACAAATAAAATTGGTGCACCCCAGGGAGAGAAACTCGGTCATGCAAAACCCCTATCTGTTAACTCTTGCAACTGTGCTTTCAACTCTTTTAATTCTGTAGGTGCCATCCGATACGGAGCTATCAAAATCAGAATCATCCCCAGTACTAACTTAATACCAAACTCTACCTCTCGAACAGGTGGCAAACCTGGTAATTCTTTAGGAAATATATTCGGATACTCGCACACAACTGGTACAGATTCAATCCTCTTTTCAGTCACTTTACTATCAATCACATAAGAAAAATAAGCTTCATAACCCTTTCTTACGTATTTTTGGGCTAACATCAAAGATATTACTGCTAGTAACCCATTCAGATCATTAGATTCAATTCGAATAATTTCACCGTTCTGACTTCTCAAATAAATGGTCTTTCTTTTGTAATTAACAACAGCATCGTGCAATGTAACACCCTAAAAATCTGAGTATTTAAATTTGCATGATTTTGGTGTTTAGATTTTAAAGGAAAAATCTTTTATTTTAATTTGGTGCTTATTGAAGTCTTTGAAAGGGTAAAGCATAATTTGGAGAAGAAATAAAATTTATTAATTGAGATTTATTGAAGTGAAACAAAGGTGATTAAGACTTAAGTTAAATTATGTGCTAAAAGTGTCATAAAATGAGCATATGGCATGGTGGAGTTGGCGCATGGGTTCAAGTAAGAGGAAGAGGTTCAATCCCTTGTATGGCACCTAAATGAATTTTTGCTTTTAATTTTCTCGCTCATGTCTAGGAAGTGTCGGCAAGGGACATATAAGGAAGGTGTTGACCATGTTATTTTGGTTAGTGTATCAATGGATTAAGGTAACAACTAACTTATGGCATGGAATCAAAGGTTTAAGGAAAGATAGGGGAACATAAGGCACTTATCAAGGGAAAATTTTGGAAAGAAATCATGGCCTTTTGACCATGTGTTTGGACGGCAATTTGGTATAGGAGGGAGCCTAAATTTTGAGTTAGTTTTGGTTGAGAAATTCTTTTCTCTTTTGGTTGTTCTTTGCACTTTGTGCGAATTTTATTCCTCTCCTTTCAACATTTTTCCGGCCGATTTTTGCATTTGGTAAAGCCAAAATTTTGTGACCATTTGGTCATTCCTTTTGCTTATCTTGCTAGCCAATTCTTTGTGCCTTTTCTTCTTGTGCGAAATCATCCATACCAAAAGAATCATCTTTTTCCTTTCTTTTGCCATGGCGAATATACCAGCACCTAAAGTTCATTTTTTCTTCTTTCTTTTCTCTTTGACATCAAGCAACAACATCACCATCATCCTTTCGTTTTATATTATTTCTTTCCAATCGAAAATTCTCTCCATCTTCACTCTCTTGGCCGAATGCTATTGTGCCTATAAACCCAATTATTTTTTCTCTTTCCTTGAACATACATAGCCGAATCCTTCATCATTTAGACACCATTCTCCATTCTTTCCTTTCAATCGTGGAAAATAGGTAAGGGTTCTTTTCCATTTTCGATTTATTAAGGTACTTTAGCCAATATCATTGGTTTAATTGAGGGTCTTTTGGATTGATATAGCATTCATACTAATAACGCTTTCTTCGTTATTATTTAGTGCAATAACGAGATTGGAATTCAAGTGATCGGAGAATCGTGGAAACGTTGAAAACGTTTCATTTTGGTAAGGAAATCCTACTCTTTAAAATCTCTAGTATTATTGATATTATTTTAGATCTAACTAAATTCCTTTGGATCTTGAAGACCGTCAAAATAGGGAAAAAAAGCGGTGTTTAGTTATCGTAAGAGGGTGGATCCAGTAAATCCCCATTCAAACGAAGAGCGGTTTAACGGTCGGGATTTTCCACCGGTTGCGGGCCATCTTCAAGGAAGTCCATTATTCGAAGTGGTACGAACCTCCGAGCCGTTATACGTTGGTGGATTCTCGGCGGCTAGTGAATCGATAAACGAGGCAAAACCGAAAATCGAAGTGATCCAAAATCAAGAGGGTAAGATTTTGGATCCATTATCGATTAAGATTATTTTTGCGAATTAGTTGTCTAACGAATCAAAATATATTTTAGGTGCCGAGGAGCGAGAAGGGTTAGTACTCACGGTATCGAGGTGTGTAATTTCACACTCATTATTTTTGGTTGGATGTTAAATTTCGGTATGGAAGCAAAATCATAAAAACGACTAGATCGGTAAAAGCGCAAAATTGGTATTTTGACGAAAATACGTAAAACGACTAAATCGTAAAAATTACGAAAACGCCCTCAAGAAATTAATTGTTATTATGAAAATTGGATATTTCGTGAAAATGGGCCGTAAATACTCTAGTTCGTGAAAATGGGCTGTAAATACTCTAGTTCGTGAAAATGGGCCGTAAATACTCTAGTTCGTGAAAATGGGTAAATACTCTAGTTCGTGAAAATGGTAGTAAATACTCTAGTTCGTGAAAATGGGCCGTAAATACTCTAGTTCGTGAAAATGGGCCAAAATACTCAAGTTCGTTAAAATTTAGCCAAAACACTCTAGTTTGGTAAATGGGCCAAAGCCTACTAAATTGCTAAATAGACAAATTGCTATAATTATGGGCCAAATGAAATGTTATTGTTAAACCCACCATGTTATGTATTGTTAATAAATTTTATATTTTAAAGTACATGTATAATTGCATGGGTGGGATATATGAAGAGAAGAATGGCCAGTTGCCACAATATCGGCTTATTGCCTCTAGTTCGGTGGCTCGCCACAATATCGACTTATTGCCTCTAGTTCGATGGCTTCACCACAATATCGGCTTATTGCCTCTAGTTCGGTGGCTATGCCACAATTATAAAAAGGCTTAATGCCTACGATTGGTGTGATGGCGGGGTGGGTTGACTTGATCCCCACAGGTGTGATGGTTGGTACGGGGGTGTTAGCGGATGGATATTAGGCATGGGTTGGGAATTACATTTTTACATGCATTATTAATTGTTTTAATTCATGATATATTGTTGAATTCTGAATTGGGCTCAAGCCCAAAGATAATAATATCTTGACAATCCGCCCAATAATGGTGGTAAGTGAGTTACACCTTCGAGTTCTATGTAACTCACCCTCTTTTTATTTTTCCATCTCGTAATGGAAATTGATGTGGACTTGGGCGAGGATGACTTCGTGGAGGCCATCTTGCTAAATATGGGTTATTAAACTCGAACTTTTAATAATTAATTTTTACTATTTTGGGATGTTGTAATAAATGGCCTCTATAAATAACTTATGGATTTTATGTGTGTTTGGAATTTAAACTTTATTTTGGACTTTTAAATCATGGGCTATGATTATATGATGCTTTATAAAAATAAATTTGGGTTTTCCAGTATATGAAATTCTTTTATAAATAATTCTTTTTATTGTTAACTCTTTAACAAATCTCCTATCGGTTTTTAATAATAATACAATGGTTTTCAACTAATGTTTCAAATATTTATCAAAATCAAATACTCTTCAAATTTTAAACCCTGTATATAAAATTGTAGTTTTTCAACTCATTAAAGATTTAAGAATAGCTCGAATCATGTAACAAACCAAATCTAGTCTCAACGCATAGACTGGGTTTGGGGTGTTACATTTAGTGGTATCAGAGCCCAGTTTCAAAAACTCGGCTGTGGTTTGGGTTCAAAAATAATTTCTGTATGAAATCATTCAAAAATTAGTATGGCACCACAAGCATCCGGCGACAAGTCAAGTAAGTATTATTGCTTAATGATTACTATGATATGATCATAGGAACACTCTAGAACTTCTAGTTTTAGACGTGAAAAACTGTAGAGATTGAGACTATAGGAAATGTTGCGAAAAACAACTCTATATCCCAAATCTCATAAAATATCGTTAATAAACACCGAAACAAAAATTTCTGATTCATAAAACTTGTAATCAGATAAACGAACAAGCAATCATGAGTACAAGAGGACGTGGTCGTGGGCGCGTAGACGTGGCGTGGTAGAGGCCGAGGTGCTACTACCAAGCACCAAATCATATGCGTAAGTAGACGACCTCGTCAATTGAAAGTGAGACCGGATCACGCGATCACATGGAAGAAGATCATGCATTGACTCAAGCAATGCTACGAGTCTTGGAAAGGGTCATTGGAACTAGAATTGGGCCAACAACTCGTGGGTCAATTTCAGAGCGACTTAAAGCAAATAATGCGAAGTTTTCGAGGAGTCTCGGTGTAGCCCGAATGTGGTCAATCTCGCTCGAAGCCATGGAACGGATCATGGATGATATGGAATGCAGGTGAGCAAAAATTGAGAGGAGTCAGATCCTTATTAAGAGATGAGGCGTGTCGGTGGTGGCTCATTGTTCGAGAAGGCACCTTGAAGCCACACCGATTAATCGGAATTCTTTAAAGCGCCTTCCAAGGAAAATACGTCGGAACAAGATATGTAGACGTCAAGGAAGGAATTTCGAATCTTGTCCAAGGAAGTAAGACCGTGGCGAGATATGAAGTCGAGTTTTTACGTCCGAGCCGTTATGCCCGACAATTGTAGCAACAGATCATGAACGTTGTACGCGTTTGAGGATGGACTTAATGATGAGCTAAGGGTTCGATTGCTCATGACAAGTTAGAAATTTTTCGACTCTTGTGGAGAAGGCCAAAATAGCCAAGAGGCTAAGAACTCGAAACAATGAACAGAAAGATCCCAAAACAAGAGAGACACAAGAATCTGGTTCTTCCAAGAGATTTCAAAAGAAACCGGAATGATGAATCGCCAAGCGTAACCCGGTAGCAAATAATCGAAGTTTAGATTGCAGTGTGGGAAGAGACATTTTGGGGAATGTTGGAGGAAAACGAGATGCTACAAATGCGGTTCAATGGAACATCAAGACAAAAGTTGTCCTCGACGAATGGATACGACTCAAGAAGTCCGTAATAATGATGCATACACGGTCGGGGTAATCGGCACCACCAAGAGGTCGTGGACCAGTCGTGGTGGTAATGGGGTTGGTCGTGGTCAAGGTGCACCGGTCGAGGAAATGGTAATAGAGGAAATGCGATGCAAGACGGCTGGACTAGTTTATGCGGTTAGGCATGAGGACGGCAATGCACGAGATGTGATAACCAGACGTTCTTCATTTTGATGTACTGTTATTGCCTTAATAGATATTGGCTCTACCCATTCATATGTATCTAGTGCCATATCTAGAAATCAATTTAGAATCGAAATTACCGAAAATGAGATGATGATGTCATCCCTTAGGATACTCAATAATCATAATAAAATATTTAAATGCGTGCCCTTAAAAATCCAAGAGGAAGTATTCTTAGCAAATTTGATGGAACTACCTTTAGTGAGTTCGATCTCATTACGGGCATGGATTGGTTGGTTAACCATCGGCGCAATTGGATTGTCTTTGAAAAATGAATGTCGATGGGACCTCGGATGATAAGGAAGTCATAATGATTGGTGAGCGAAAGAACTATCCGCAAATGTGGTATCTGCATTAAGAGTCGAGAAGTTGGTGCGGAAAGGATACGGAGCATTCCTAGCCTTTATCTGTGCTTTGGATGCCAAAGAATTATCCGTGAATGATGTGAGGACGGTGAAGGAATTTCCCGATGTATTTCCCGAAGAACTTCCCGGTATACCTCCGATCGGAAGTAGAATTTGGCATTGAGCTTTTGCTCGGGCGGCTCCGGTGTCCATTGCTCCTATAGAATGGCAAGAAGGAGTTGGCTGAGCTCAAAGCTCAAATTCAAGAATTGCTGGATCGGGGATTCATTCGACCAAGTGTGTCTCCGTGGGGAGCACCAGTTTTGTTCGTCAAGAAGAAGGATGGATCGATGCGTATGTGCATTGACTACAGACAGTTGAATAAATTGACGATCAAGAATCGGTATCCTCTGCCGAGAATTGACGACTGTTTGATCAATTAAAAGGAGCTTGAGCTTTTCTCAAGATTGATTTAAGGTCGGGTTATCACCAGCTTAAGGTGAAAGAAGCGGACATTTATAAGACGGCATTTCGGACACGTTACGGACACTATGAGTTTGTAGTGATGCCGTTTGGATTAACCAATGCACCAGCTGCATTTATGGACATGATGAACCGAGTCTTTCAACCATATTTAGACCGGTTTGTGGTAGTGTTCATAGATGATATATTGGTTTATTCGAGAAGTGAGGAGGAACATGACCAGCATTTGCGGATAGTATTACAATTACTTCGTGATAAGCAATTGTATGCCAAATTTGGTAAATGTGAATTTTGGCTAAAGGAGGTGACTTTCCTTGGTCATGTAGTATCAGCCGAAGGAATAAGGGTGGATCCTCGGAAAATTGAGGCCATTCTGGATTGGAAACCACCAACATCAGTAGCTGAAATTCGGAGTTTCTTAGGCTTGGCTGGATACTATAGACGTTTTGTAGAGGGGTTTTCATTGATTGCTGCACCCCTAACTAAACTGTTGCGAAAGGGAGCTCCGTATATCTGGACTGAAAAGCAGCAAGAGAGTTTTGAGAAATTGAAGAAGATTCTGACAGAAGCTCCAGTTTTAATTCAACCTGAGGCTGGAAAAGAATTCACTGTTTATTGCGATGCGTCTCACACGGGTTTGGGTTGTGTATTGATGCAAAATGGAAAAGTGGTGGCCTATGCTTCTCGTCAATTGAGACCACACGAAGTAAACTACCCTACTCATGATTTGGAGTTAGCTGCCGTTGTCTTTGCTCTAAAGATTTGGAGGCACTATCTCTATGGTGAGAAGTCCATAATCTACACGGATCACAAGAGTCTTAAATACCTCCTTACCGTAAGGAGTTGAATTTAAGACAAAAAGATGGGTAGAATTGTTAAAAGATTATGATTTTTCCATCGAGTACCATCCTGGAAAGGCTAACGGTAGCCGACGTTAAGTCGTAAGGCGGTATCTGAATTAAGAGCTCTGTTTGCCCATTTGAGTCTCAGACGAGGATGGCGCTTGTTAGCGAACTTGGTGAAGCCACCGAGGTGGAACAAATCAAGGAAAAACAGACATCAGATGAGAAGTTGGGACCTTTACTGCGACAAGTTGAAAATGGTGAAATTGAGGATTTTGGAATAAACACGGAGGGTGTGTTGTGCTTTCGAGGGAGAGTATGCATGCCTAAGGACTTAGATCTAAGGCAATTGATTCTACGGAGGCGATAGTAGCCTTATGCTATGCATCCCGGAGGAAATAAGATGTATCGAGATCTCCGTGAACAGTATTGGTGGCCAGGGTTAAAGCGTGAGATTACCGAGTTCGTGGGAAAATGTTTGACTTGTCAGCAAGTGAAGGCAGAACATCAATTACCGTCTGGATTGTTACAACCGATAAAGATTCCTCTTTGGAAATGGGAGCGGATAACTATGGATTTTGTTAGTGGGTTACCGCTTAACACCTACTAAGAAAAATTCATTTGGGTAATCGTTGATCGGTTGACGAAGACCGCCATTTCTTGCCGATTAGACGGATTATTCTTTGCGAAGTTGGCGAAACTTTACGATCCGAAATTGTGAGGTTGCATGGGGTACCAGATTCTATTATATCGGATAGGGACCCTAGGTTTACATCACGATTCGGAAAGCTCGCATGAAGCCTTGGGAACAAAGTTGAATTTCAAGACGGCTTTTCATCCTCAATCGATGGTCACGGAGAGAGTAATTCGAGATATTGGAAGATATGTTAAGAGGATGTGTAATCGACTTGAGGGTAGTTGGGAGGATTATCTATCATCGCGAAATTTATGTGATAACAACAACTATCTATCTAGCATTCAGATGGCACCTTATGAGGCATTGTATGGTCGTAAGTGTCGCTCTCCTATTTGTTGGACTGAGTTGGGCGAAAAGACGATGTTAGGTCCTGAGATGATATCTGAGACAGAGGATAAGGTAAAAGTTATTCGAGCACGGTTGAAAGAAGCCTCAGATAGACAGAAGTCGTACGCAGATCTGAAGCGAAGGGACATCGAGTATAGTGTGGGAGATCGGGTTTTCTTGAAGGTATCTCCTTGGAAAAAGATCTTTAGATTCGGAAGGAAGGGCAAGCTAAGTCCTAGATATATTGGACCTTATCGTGTGCTGAAGCGTGTTGGTCCATGGCATATCGATTGAGTTACCTCGGAGTTAGATCAAATTCACAATGTCTTTCATGTTTCCATGTTGAGGCGTTATAGATCGGATCCTTTGCACATTATACCGGTAGAAGAATTGGAGCTGAATTCAGATTTGTCCTTTGAAGAAGAACCAGTGGAAATCCTAGACCGAGATGTCAAGGTACTAAGGAAGAAAACTGTACCGTTGGTCAAAGTTCTATGGCGTAACCACGGAGTGGAAGAAGCTACGTGGGAGCCAGAGGATGCAATTCGGCAACAATACCCTCACCTTTTTCAACCAGGTAAATTTCGAGGACGAAATTTTCTTTAAGGAGGGTAGAGTTGTAACACCCTAAAAATCTGAGTATTTAAATTTGCATGATTTTGGTGTTTAGATTTTAAAGGAAAAATCTTTTATTTTAATTTGGTGCTTATTGAAGTCTTTGAGAGGGTAAAGCATAATTTGGAGAAGAAATAAAAATTTATTAATTGAGATTTATTGAAGTGAAACAAAGGTGATTAAGACTTAAGTTAAATTATGTGCTAAAAGTGTCATAAAATGAGCATATGGCATGGTGGAGTTGGCGCATGGGTTCAAGTAAGAGGGAAGAGGTTCGAATCCCTTGTATGGCACCTAAATGAATTTTTGCTTTTAATTTTCTGCTCATGTCTAGGAAGTGTCGGCAAGGGGACATATAAGGAAGGTGTTGACCATGTTATTTTTGGTTAGTGTATCAATGGATTAAGGTAACAACTAACTTATGGCATGGAATCAAAGGTTTAAGGAAAGATAGGGGGAACATAAGGCACTTATCAAGGGGAAAATTTTGGAAAGAAATCATGGCCTTTTGACCATGTGCTGGACGGCAATTTGGTATAGGAGGGAGCCTAAATTTTGAGTTAGTTTTGGTTGAGAAATTCTTTTCTCTCTTTGGTTGTTCTTTGCACTTTGTGCAGAATTTTATTTCCTCTCCTTTCAACATTTTTCCTGGCCGATTTTTGCATTTGGTAAAGCCAAAATTTTGTGACCATTTGGTCATTCCTTTTTGCTTATCTTGCTAGCCAATTCTTTGTGCCTTTTCTTCTTGTGCCGAAATCATCCATACCAAAAAGAATCATCTTTTTCCTTTCTTTTGCCATGGCCGAATATACCAGCACCTAAAGTTCATTTTTTTCTTCTCTTCTTTTCTCTTTGACATCAAGCAACAACATCACCATCATCCTTTCGTTCTTATATTATTTCTTTTCCAATCGAAAATTCTCTCCATCTTCACTCTCTTGGCCGAATGCTATTGTGCCTATAAACCCAATTATTTTTTCTCTTTTCCTTGAACATACATAGCCGAATCCTTCATCATTTAGACACCATTCTCCATTCTTTCCTTTCAATCGTGGAAAATAGGTAAGGGTTCTTTTCCATTTTCGATTTATTAAGGTACTTTGGCCGAATATCATTGGTTTAATTGAGGGTCTTTTTGGATTGATATAGCATTCATACTAATAACGTTTCTTCGTTATTATTTAGTGCAATAACGGAGATTGGAATTCAAGTGATCGGGAGAATCGTGGAAACGTTGAAAACGTTTCATTTTGGTAAGGAAATCCTACTCTTTAAAATCTCTAGTATTATTGATATTATTTTAGATCTAACTAAATTCCTTTGGATCTTGAAGACTGTCAAAATAGGGAAAAAAAGGGCGGTGTTTAGTTATCGTAAGAGGGTGGATCCAGTAAATCCCCATTCAAGCGAAGAGCGGTTTGGCGGTCAAGGATTTTCCACCGGTTGCGGGCCATCTTCGAAGGAAGTCCATTATTCGAAGTGGTACGAACCTCCGAGCCGTTATACGTTGGTGGATTCTCGGCGGCTAGTGAATCGATAAACGAGGCAAAACCGAAAATCGAAGTGATCCAAAATCAAGAGGGTAAGATTTTGGATCCATTATCGATTAAGATTATTTTTGCGAATTAGTTGTCTAACGAATCAAAATATATTTTAGGTGCCGAGGAGCGAGAAGGGTTAGTACTCACGGTATCGAGGTGTGTAATTTCACACTCATTATTTTTGGTTGGATGTTAAATTTCGGTATGGAAGCAAAATCGTAAAAACGACTAGATCGGTAAAAGCGCAAAAATTGGTATTTTGACGAAAATACGTAAAAACGACTAAATCGTGAAAATTACGAAAATGCCCTCAAGAAATTAATTGTTATTATGAAAATTGGATATTTCGTGAAAATGGGCCGTAAATACTCTAGTTCGTGAAAATGGGCTGTAAATACTCTAGTTCGTGAAAATGGGCCGTAAATACTCTAGTTCGTGAAAATGGGCTGTAAATACTCTAGTTCGTGAAAATGGGCCGTAAATACTCTAGTTCGTGAAAATGGGCCGTAAATACTCTAGTTCGTGAAAATGGGCCAAAATACTCAAGTTCGTTAAAATTTAGCCAAAACACTCTAGTTTGGTAAATGGGCCAAAGCCTACTAAATTGCTAAATAGACAAATTGCTATAATTATGGGCCAAATGAAATGTTATTGTTAAACCCACCATGTTATGTATTGTTAATAAATTTTATATTTTAAAGTACATGTATAATTGCATGGGTGGGATATATGAAGAGAAGAATGGCCGATTGCCACAATATCGACTTATTGCCTCTAGTTCGTTGGCTCTGCACACAATATCGACTTATTGCCTCTAGTTCGATGGCTTCTGCCACAATATCGACTTATTGCCTCTAGTTCGTGGCTATGCCACAATTATAAAAAGGCTTAATGCCTACGATTGGTGTGATGGCGGGGTGGGTTGACTTGATCCCCACAGGTGTGATGGTTGGTACGGGGGTGTTAGCGGATGGATATTAGGCATGGGTTGGGAATTACATTTTTACATGCATTATTAATTGTTTTAATTCATGATATATTGTTGAATTCTGAATTGGGCTCAAGCCCAGCATAATAATATCTTGACAATCTGGCCCAATAATGGTGGTAAGTGAGTTACACACTGAGTTCTATGTAACTCACCCTCTTTTTATTTTTCCATCTCAGGTAATGGAAATTGATGTGGACTTGGGCCGAGGATGACTTCGTGGAGGCCATACTGCTAAATATGGGTTATTAAACTCTGAACTTTTAATAATTAATTTTTACTATTTTGGGATGTTGTAATAAATGGCCTCTATAAATAACTTATGGATTTTATGTGTGTTTGGAATTTAAACTTTATTTTGGACTTTTAAATCATGGGCTATGATTATATGATGCTTTATAAAAATAAATTTGGGTTTTCCAAGATATGAAATTCTTTTATAAATAATTCTTTTATTGTTAACTCTTTAACAAATCTCCTATCGGTTTTAATAATAATACAATGGTTTTCAACTAATGTTTCAAATATTTATCAAAATCAAATACTCTTCAAATTTTAAACCTCAGATATAAAATTGTAGTTTTTCAACTCATTAAAGATTTAAGAATAGCTCGAATCATGTAACAAACCAAATCTAGTCTCAACGCATAGACTGGGTTTGGGGTGTTACATGCAAAGTCAACCAGTCCATGCCCAGAATTATATCGAATTCATCAAAAGGCAACAACATCAAATCGGTTGGGAAACATGAATCCCAAATCATCAACGGACAATTTTTACACACTTTATCAACCAATACACACCAGCCCAGGGGGTTTGATACTGGAATCACAATCTCAGTAGACTCAACAGGTAGAGTCTTACTGGATACTAATGTTTCACACACATAAGAATGAGTCAAACCAAGATCAATCAGTGCAATAACACTAGTATCATAAAGAGTGAAAGTACCGGTAATAACATTTGGGGAAGAATCATCCTCACGATCACGTATAGTATATGCTCTAGTAGGTGCACAAGCTTCTGATCGGACCATAGTATCCTTTGTTCCTCTTTGACTACCACCTATATTTCCCGAATGCCTGGGTGGTCTGCCTCATGCTAACAAGTTGCTCGATCTCACATTCTAAATAGTGTTTTGCTCGGCTAACATCGGGCACTCCCGGATAAAATGATCCATTGATCCACATTTAAAACAGGACCGATCATGTAATCTACAACTCCCAAAATGCCATTTCCCACAATGCTTGCACTCAACCCTATTCTGCTGAACATTACGACACTGGCAATTGATGTAGCTCGTGAACTCCCAAGAGGTCGACCTCGATCTCGTCTAGAGAAGTCTGAAGTAGCTTTATGTCGACTAGATTCATCTCTGAACTTCTTTGATACTGAATGAAAGGTCTTACTCAATGATCTTTTACGAAAGTCTCTGGCTTCAAATTCAACTTTTCTTTTCTCTTTTCCAAGCTCTTTGGCTTTACAGGCTCATTCAACAAGTACCAAAAACTCTTTAATCTCAAGTACGCCAACCAGCAACTTAATGTCTTCATTCAAACCATCTTCTAACCTTTTACTCATGATAGCTTTGGCTGAAACACATTCACGAGCATATCAGCTTATTCTCACAAAGTTCTATTCATACTCGATTACGGTCATACAACCCTATTTTAATTCTATAAATTCCTTGCATTTCTGATCGATGAATCTATGGCTGATGTATTTCTTATGAAAATTAGTTTGGAAAAATTCCCAGGTTACTTTCTCTTTCGAAACCACCGATACTAGTGTATTCCACCAGTGATATGTGGTGTTTCGTAGTAAGGATATAGCACATTTTAAGCATTCATCCAGTGTACATGATAGCTCGTCGAACACACAGATTATATTATCAAGCCACAGCTCAGCTCGTTCGGCATCATCATCATCATTAGCTTTAAACTCTTTTGCCCCATGTTTTTTTTGATTTTATCCACAGGAGGCCTGTTAAATCTCATTGGATCTATCATCGAGGGTACCATAGGTATCGAAGATGGATTATTCGGGGGTGGAGGTTGTTGTACAGTTGGATTAGTCCAGATATATTGAGTAAACCAATCGTTCATCATCTGAGGGAAGGCTTGTTTAGCCTTCATGGCTACTAGAGATAGGTCGAGATTCTACCAGCGCTGTCCCATGCGCAGGATTAGGCGCTACGCTCTCGACATCATCAGTTATGGCTCTATCAGGATCCATTTACTATAAAAAAACACAATTCAGATGTCAGAAGTCATCACACCATCGTATTATAAATTAAGACATGTATAGCTAGACCCACACGCGCTACGGTTGTCCTAAAATCAACTAAACTGTAAGCTCTTATACCAATCAAATGTAACACCTTTAACCCATTTTCGTCACGAATTAGGATTACAAGGCATTACCGAACATAGTACAGGTCACAACAAATATTTACTATTCATATAATCATATCTGAATGCATTATAATTAATAGTCTTTCATAGTATGTTTAAACAATATCATACATATCTTAAATCCATTTTCCAAATTCACATTTATAAGCATTTTCAACAAATAACAAAGGTTACTATTCACTTGAGTCATTTAAGATTCACTAATTGAATATGTACATGCTCATTATTTATCTACTAAAGCAAATTATCAATTAACAAAAAATAGACATACATATGTTTTTGCCAAAAACTTTGCTTAAGTGAATTCATGATATACTAATTGCACACATCCAAACAAAATATAGACTGAATCATCTAAAAAAACATAATCAAACCAAAAATACCAAATATGTCTACCATAGTCCGAAACATATAAATTTAAACCTAATATACATGCACAAATGTAAACCATGTTCAAATATGCCAATTCAAGTACATATCATATGAATTCATCACATAGCTGAATATACCATATACAATACAAATAATCTCCAAAATTGATTCATGTTTCATTTTAATTTACCTTAGTAGTAAGTCTTTATCATTTCATATCTCGAACTTATTCAAACACACACATGTCCATTTCCTAAAAGCTCTAATTACAAATCATTAACGAATCATTCATACCAAAACATATATGCATACATTTATACTTAGCATGGACTTATATCACATTGTACATAATTCAAGCATGATATACGCACATACTACGAATAATTCTATTTAAACATTAGATTATTAGTATTAATATCAAGCCATTTTTGCATGGCTTATATTTACAACATCAAAACATCATCTAAGTATTAAACTAGCCTATACATGCCTTAAGTTCAAAATCCAAACTTTACAGGTACCAAAATAAGTCGATAGTGTGGATGACTTTATTGACGATCCCCTAAGCTCGTAGCTTGAAGCCAAAATCTATAAAACAGAATAACAAAACACACAGAGTAAGCTAACTTAGCTTAGTAAGTGTCAAGCAAGTATAACAAATCAATTAAACATTCAAACATTTTAAACTAATCAGTTTAAGACATTGAAATAATAACTTAGCACAATTGGACTATCTTGGCCGAATGCTAATATCCTCATATAGCATAACTTTTCACAAAATCCTACTTCAAATATACAACTTACCAATTTAGCAAATGATTTAAAATATAAAAAATAGCCATCACTTAATAACCCACTCACCTTATCATATACATATAGTTCAATATATTTTCATATACAACCAAATAAGTAGTTACCAAGTACATATTAATCACATATAACCGAATATACATATATGTATATATACCCATTAAACATCACATAAGCATCTACCCATTTGGCCGAATCTAAATGACACATCTATGCTCACATCCAAAAATCAAATTCCAATATGTCATACTCATTATTTATAAGACCGAATACAGTTACTAGAATTTTATAAATATACCTCAGCTGTATCACATACCACTAGTATCAAATAGTAATATACCAACTTACCTTATCTCTTAGAACCATGAGGATTATATGTACCTGAACATTTAGCTCATTCACTATATTTAAATTCCACATCGTTAATGAACCATTGAAGCATATACTTCTAATAAATCACCGGCATAAAGCCTGCTAGGCATAAAGCCTGAAACACACATCGGCACTAGGCCTGCTAGACCCGAGGTTTGATATTCAGTCACCGGCATTAAGCCTACTAGGCACAGAGCCTGATTAAGTTACCAGCCAAAGGCTTGCTAGGGTCACGGCCTAAATAACGATACTTTTAAGCTGACTCACACATATATTTCATATATCGAATCTCTCATATACTTCTTAGACTTTGTACGAGCACTCAATTATCATATCAGAATCGATCAACTTAAACATATTAAATTTTAACTTTAATCACATTCGGCTCTTCCATACTATAGATACAAAATTTCCAAATCAACATATATTATGTTACATACATAATTTACAACGTTTTATTGCTTAAAGACTTACCTCGGATATCGTCGGACGACAAAAATTGACTATTCAATTATTTTCATTTTTCCCCTATCCAAATCTATCTTCTTTGGTTCTTGATCTAAACATGTTCAAATTAAGCTCATTCAAAAATATTTTCATTCAATTTAGTCCAAAAACACATAAATGGGCAAATTACCATTTTGCCCCTAATATTTCACACTTTTTACAATTTAGTCCTATTTGCACAAAACACAAAATACACAAAATTTGAATAAACACCTTAAGGGTCGAATGTACCTAGTCCTCATAAAGTCCATACATTTCGTTTATTTCACATTTTAGTCCCTTAAAATTTATTTTTTATAATTTTGTCCAATATACTCAATTTCATCAAAAATTCAAAGACAAAACTTGTTAATCTAACACATATATATCATATTTCACCATTTAACAACATAAAAAACAAGCTATCATTAATGGCTCAACTCAAAATATTCATCCAAATCAAAAATTAAAACATGGGTCTTGTACATCTTATAGCAACAATCTCAAAAATGTAAAAATTATCAGAAACAAATCATAAACTAACCTTGAATTAGACCAAAATCATGGCCGAACCCTTGCTTGTTTTTTTTATTTCTTTTTCTTCTTTAGTTTTGGTGAAGAAGAATGAAATAAAATAATGAAGAAACACATGTCTTTTATTTTAATATTATTAACATATATTATATCATTTTAACTTATAATTATATAATAAAAAAACATATTAACATGAAATTATAACCATATTCTACCCAATTACAAGCTAAAAGGTAAATTTGCAACTTAAATACTCATACAAAAGAAGAAAAATCAATTTAGCCACTTAATTTAATAAATGGCTACTTTTACCAGTTACGCGATTTAGTCCTTTTCTTTAAATTAAACACAAACGATCAAATTAATTCACGAAAATTTTTGCACATGCACACTCATAAATCATAGACACCAAATATAATATATAAATATTCTATTGACTCAAATTTGTGGTCTCAAAACCACTATTTTGATTAGGGTCAAAACCAGACTGTTACAAGGATACCATGTAAGACCATGCCAAGGGATGGCATTGGTGAGTTCATATGGCAAGGATACCATGTAAGACCATGTCAAGGCATGGAAGTGGTAAGTTTCAAAAGAAAACACCTAAGGAAGATCTCATGTAAGACCATATTTGGGATATGTCATTAGCATCAAGATACATGTTTGAAGAGATTGAGTATCCTCTGATATTCCGAGTAATTCAGCGGGTAAAAGAGTCAAGCATGAAAGAAGTAACAAGGAAGCTAAGTAAGTAAAATAGTATCAAGTTAAGATATTCAAGAATGATAAAGAGTTCTACCTAAGTTAAGGAAGATAAGGATTAGATGTTCATATTATATTAGCAAAAATGCTAATCTATGTAACGAGTGATACAGGTCCCATGAGTAAATACAAGTTAAGGTAACCTAATGTGATGGGTAAGTAAGAGTAAGTTGGAGTAAGTAAGCTTTGACACTTGAGATTTATGTATTCTTGTTTCATGATGAATGAGTTTATTTGAGCAATTACGTTGCTACCTAAGATTTCATGCAAATTTACTTAGCTATATGCTTACTTTTCTCTTTTCTTTCTTCCTTATAGTACCGCTAATCTAGCTCGGGGACCAAAGATGTTGGAGCTGGGATCACATTGTCAATCATTATTTTGGTATAGCCAAGTTTGTTTTATTTTAAGCATGGCATGTATAGGAATTATGTCATTTTGAGTTAAATCATATTGGGAGGCAAAGGGTTAGCTATTAAGATTATTATCCTTTTTGTATATGGTCAAAGAGATTGGCCAATATTTGTTAAGTTTTATATATATTAATGATAATAAGTTTTTATGAATTTTACTAGTGATGTTTTAGGAATTATTCATAATACAAGAATGCTACATTATGTATTGCTTGAGTCAGTATAAGTGAGATCTTATTTCAGGGTGGTAATTGGCTTGGAAAATAGCCTCTAAGTGTCCATACGGGCGTCTGTCTAGGCCATGTGTGACACACAGCTAGTCTCATGGGTGTGTTAATAGGTCGTATGTCCCCTGCACTAATTTGAGAGAATACGATTCATCATACGGGCCAGCACACGGGCGTGTGTCTTGGCCGTGTGCTAATTAGGGATTGATGATGTCATAAATAGAGAGTACCACGGGCAGGAAACACGGGCGTGTTTAGGCCGTGTGAGGGACACGAGTTATAGACACAGTCGTGTGCTCAGCCGTGTGGAATAAGTTAGTGTCGACCACGGGTGAAGAATACGGGCATGTCTCAGGGGCACACGGTTGTGTCCCTTTGATATCACGGGCGCGTGGGCCCTGTCTAGGAAAAAAATTTCAAAAAGAATAAAAGTTTCTGATTAAACTCTGGAATCTTCTGGAAGTAAGTTTAGGGCCTAGTAGGCCCAAGATATTTATGTTATGATTAAGAAGGAAAATTTTTTAAGTTGGAACGAAATTTTATAGCCCGAGATTACATGTTCAAGCAAGGTTAAGAATGGTAATGCCTCGTATCCAGTCCCAAAGTTAGAGACGGGTAAGGGGTGTACAGGAAGGAAGAGAGATAAAGGAGAAGGGAAATTTACGGTGGTGCACGGTAGTGGTTACAGTGACAATGGGCAACGACAAGAATAGAAAAAGGAGTAGGAGGATAAATGGTGGCTAAGAGGTGCGGTGATTGATGATGATAGGGTTGGTCACGGTGGAGGAAGGAAGCAAAATAAAGAAAGAAAAAGGTGGTGGCTAGCAAAAAGGGAGAAAAATGAATGAGAAAAGGAAAGAAAAAGAGAGAAAAATGAAGAGAGGAATGAGGGGACGACAATAGGAGGTAAGGAGAGGGGAAAGGGTGGTCAACCTATTCTAGGTTCAATGAATCACTTTTATGGAAATGGTGAAAAGAAATGGCAAGAGAGGGAGACATGAAGTGAAAAGGGAATCATGTTACCTCAACATATGGTAAGTTTGACTCCTAAAGAGGGAAAGGAATCCTCCTAAACAAGGTAGTAATGGGCTAGACGATAAGCACATTATGCACATGGGAATTTTTTTAAATTAAATAAAAAGTATGAGAATAAGGGAACTTGAACTTATGACCTCTAGGAGAGCTAATGAGCACTAAACCACTTGGCCACTTCACCTCCTTACTTCCATTTTTGCGCTACTAAAATAAAAATGTGGGATGTGACAATTGTTTCTTATTAAAAGGAACAATTAGCATACAATTATAATGATCATCATTATATATTCAGATCTGTGGTTGTTCTAATTAGATCCAATTGTGGGTGTTCGAAGGGGTATAGTGTTGTGTTGGATCTTGTATGTTAAGTGTGGGTTTAAATAAATATTATTATTGAATTGTGCATGTAACATCACGTTTTTAGTGAAATCAAAATAGTGATTTTTGGACCACAAATTTGACGTGAAAATATTTATTTTATTATTATTTTAATGTCTACAGAATGATAGTAGTGTCGTATAAAAAATTCAGTAAGAAATTTTATAGTTTGCATATTTAATTTGTTAAAAGGACTAAATTGCAAAATATGCAAAATTAGAGTTCTATAAGCTAATAGTACTAAATGGATATGACATTAAATGATTAGGGATTTATGTTGTAATTAAACCATTTATTTGTTGAGAGGACAAGTATGGACATTAAATATGAAATTTTAAAGGTTAATAATAAGGTTAATTTGGTAATTTAATAAATAAAAGTTAGTAAAATTAAAGAAAACAAAGATATCATCTTTTTTATTGTCTTCCTCCACTGGATTTGAGAAGAAAAAAACTCCATGAGAGCTTGTTAAGTTCAGCTAGACATTCCCCTTGCATGTAAGTGAATTTTGGTCTCGTTTTTAATGATTTTTATGTTTTCGGGATCGTTGTAGCTTAATCTAGCTAACCCAAGGACTAATTTGAAAAACTATTAAAAGGTTAGGGCTTTACCATGAGTGTGCGCATGTCATTCTTGATGTTTGATGGAAAAAAATGAATCCTTGTTGTTAGATAAATAACTTTTGTAAAGTGATTTTTGTTGAAAATGTCAATTAGAGATTTAATTGAAAAAAGTGTAATATTCATGGTGAAATTTGTGAAATATTGAATTTTATGATATGCTATGGAACCATATTAAATTCGGCTAGCTTGGATAGGGATGACATTACATGAATTTCAATTTACAAGCTCAATGACTAAATTGTAAAGAAATCAAAATAATAAGGGAAAAGTGTAATTTGCAAAAATATGATTTTTGAATTGAATTGAATTGAATGATTGTTGAATGGATTAAGTTTGATTATTTAGATTAAGTTAAGCCTCATACGATTTAGATCGAGGGAAAGATAAAGTGTTGGACTAGTCGATCATATTTCATCGTTTTGTGATCGATGTAAGTTTGTACATTTAAATAACATTATTAATGTATTGATTTAAATGCTATTATATTGTTTATCATATTATGTCCGAACAAAAATCCAACAATGTTACGATGACTATCAAGTCCAGTTTGAACCTTAGGAATATATAGGATACAAGGGACATGTCATTAGGGTTACCATGTTTCTGGTGCTGGTCCTGAATGTCTTATCGGTGGCTAAGTTTTGGCATTTGTTACAAACACTTGACAGCTTATGTGAGCAGCACCGTGTAGCTATTTTCTGACTGACAGCTTGTGTGAGCAGACCCATTTATGGCTTGAGAGAGAATCTATGTAAAGGAAAAGGAAAGGATTGGTTTCGACCATATGTTAGCACACATTGTGTGATATTCGTACGTATCTGATATTATTCTAAGTGTTTCAACGGACATGTAAAGGGAAGGAATGATAAGTGTTCCATTTAGCAATGTCATGAATTTATGGAAAGGTACGATTTGTTGATGACCAAGGTGTATATATAGTCATGTTTATGAAAAATATGAATGCTTATATGCTATATTAATGAAAGCTATCTTACCATGTGGTGATTTTTGCTTAGATATGTGATTAAGCACTAACTTGTGTTGTTGGTGATGTTTATGCATTGTGGCAAGTTTGTGTTGGATTGATTCATGTTTATTTTTAAGCTTATGCATTGAAATGGTAATCATAGTTCATGAGTTACGAACTTACTAAGAATTATATGCTTATGTTGTGTTTCTTTTCTATGTTTTATAGATTATCGGAAGCTCGACCGGTTTGAAAGCTCGTCGAAGACCTATCACACTATCCAACGACTATATCGGTAGATTTTAATGTTTTGAGTCATGGTTATAATTGCATGTATAGGTGAATTGTGTTTGATGAGATGGTCATTATGTTTGGCTTGTAAATGTGGTATTTTGGTTGATCATATTTTGGCATTTTAATGCTTTAATGGTTGGTGTTGTTATGGTCAAGTGAAATTGTGTTTTGAATGACCAATTTGGTATGTTTTGATATGGTTTGGCATATGGTCATTTGTGCTATGGCTTGGTAAGTAAATAGATTATAGATGTATGGTTGATGAATGGCTAATTTATGTTTATGTTTAAGTTAAATTGATGCTATGTGATTGAGGTGCTGTAACACCCCTCACCCGTATTCAATGTCAAAATAGGGTTATGGTGTATTACTTGAATAAATTATTCATCTTAGTTAATTGAGTTCATTGAGTTCATCTTAGTTAATAACTCATCTTAGATTAATAAATGAGTTATTATTGAACTTCATTTAATAAGAGACTTATTAATTAATCTAGTTACTAGGATGTTTTAATGAAGCATGAGTTTAAGTTAATTTATTTCTGCTTCTATAAATTAACTAGTTGCTGCATTAATTGAAGTCTTAACTTTTAGTTCATTTAATAAAGTCTAGTATTTAATGTATTTAAGTTAAAGTAGTGTTTAATAAGTGTTTAAATGTGATTAATTTGTTTGTTTAATGTGTTTGAATGTAGGAAACTTTTTAGCTGAAAACCGTTACACTCAAGGATGTTACAAAGAGTTAATGTGACTTTTCAAGTGAAAATGGTTACACACATGGGGAAGTATTATTTAACATTAAAGGGAGCTGTTATGATCATTGATGGAAGCATTAAATCTCCATTAATTTCGACAGTAGCCTATTCATCTTCCATAACCATTTGAGGCTTAAAAGATCACACAAGAGTTACAACTTCTCATTAAGTTGCTGATGACTTTTCGATTGATTATGGAGAACTCAAAGGATTTTGAAAAATAATTTAATTCAAGAGTTAGTCACATTGAAGATGGAAGTTACATGGCTAGAATTCCAAAGGTTGAGACTCTTCATTTGTTTGGTGACTTTTCAGTTGATCATGGATGAACTCAAGGGACACTTTTTAAGCATTCAAATACATTGAAATTAGCTCATTAGGAGTCATAAAATTACTGTTATTTGGCTGGAGGAATTCAAGAGTTTTTACCTATTGATTAGCCATTTAAATGCATAATAAAGCTGAATTCATATGACTCTTCAGCTAACCAAATGTAAACATTATATATACCTTGTTTTTAGTTTGTAGAGGACACTTTTTTGGATGCTTTATGAAATTTGTGAGTTATCTACTCTCTTTATTCTTCAAGGTTCAAATTAACTTATCTAGTAGCTAGTGGCATCAATCTGACTTGTTTCGAACTTATCATCCATTTGGGTGTGGCGTTCAAACCTTTATAGCGAGGTTCCTATCTTGCTAGATAGTGGGTTGAGGTTCTATCCAATTCATCCATTCCTTTGAAACCTATAAGATTCAGGTCCTTAATCCTCTATTAAGGGTTCTTTCTTATTTCAACTATAAAACCTTTTCATCTACCTAATTCTTCTTCAACCCAAGTTGCTGCCATTTTACCAAAACATAACCATTTTTACTTTCTTTTAAACACATCAAACAATACTCCTTCATAGATGATCGGGAAAACTCACATACGACTCGACTCACCCCGAGGCGGATACCTCTTAAACTTTCTCTCATAATTTCATAGTCGAACTCGCCAAGGCCTTATCGTAGGCTTAGAGGTCGGTTGCAAATGGTTTAACAAAGGATAAAAATATAAGGGGGTTAAGGGTTGGCTGAAAGAAAATTTAAAGTCGGTTTAAGGTGTGGCGTTGGGGTAGGAAGAGAATGATAGAAAGCCAAATGAACCTGATCGAGAATACAAAAAAGAGATCAACAATAGAACACAATCTTTCACACTTTTTTTTACAAATTTTTTTCACGAATTTTTTTTTTTTTGCGCGAAAATAACACAAGAACTTTGAGATTACAACTTGATTTTTTTTAATTTTTTTTGAAATTTTTTTATGAATGTCGATGCTCTTCATTTTTGTAGCTCTGATACCAAATGATACAAGCTGTCTCGGGATGAGTCGAAACGTATTTGAGTTGCTCGATCGTCTAGGAGGAGTAATTGAAAAGTTGTCGGGAAAAGAGTGAAATAAGGTTAAAGTTGCGGAAGCTTATCAAAAAGGTTAAGATTTGGATAGGAGATGGAGATAGGTTGGGTTTAACAAATGAGAACAAAGGATAAATTTTAGGTGATATTTTGGTTAAATGATAAGAGATATTTGATGGAGAGGGATAGAAAAACTTAAACAAAGAATCGATTCAACACTAGGAAAGTGTCACCCCGGGTTCTATATTTGTTTAAGGTGAAAAATGGGAGTAGAGAAACCTCGACCCACTACTTAGAAAAGTAGGAACCTTGGTATAAAGGTGAGCATACACTATATAATAGTGATAAGTTTGGATAGAAGAAAACGGGTTGACGCCACTAAAGACTAGATAAGCCAACGAGTCTTCAACGAAATACGAGAGAAAATAATCTCACAAATTGAGCAGCATAACATTAACAAATTCCATAAGTTTTTTCATCAATAGGTAGATTACATGTATTTATATTGTCATAGAAGCTAGCTAAATGGTCACTTCTAATTAAGCTAATAATGAGCTCAAATGAAAAGTCTCAACTTTTGAAATTCTTGCCCAAATAACTCCATCTTCAATGTGAATAATTTCTTCAATTAAGTGGCTGTCAAAGTCCTTTGAAGTCTCCATGACCAATTGAAAAGTCACCTAACTCCATCCTTCAATGTGAGTAATTTCTTTAATTAAGTTTCTTTGAAAACCTTTTGAAGTCTCCATGAGCAACCGAAAAGTCACCAACATCTTTGATGGAGAATTGAATGATGTGATTAATTGCTTTCAAAGTTTTTTGAAGTCTCCATATCCAACCAAAAAGTCACCAGCATCTTTGATGGAGAATTGATTGCATGAAGTGATTACTCATAAAGCAATCGGTTATAGATGTAGAAAACAAAGAGGCTGCCAAAATTAAAGAAGAATAATGCTCTTCTTTAATATAAAAATAACTTCTTAATGATGTATTAAGCCCATTTATATCACCCCCCTCTTGTGTAATCGAATTCACTTGAAAAGCCATCCTATTGAATTCATAACAGCCTTTTGAAATAATGGAAGTGAGTTGAAAAATCACCCGCAATTAACACGTGTAACCGACACATTAATGCAATTATTAAACTTAAAACAAATTAACAACTAACTTAATTAAATAAGCTAACACTTAACATCATTTATTCTAGCAACTAGCTTAATTAAATAAACTAACATTTAAACATCATTTATTCCAACAACTAGCTTAATTAAATAAAGCATCATTAAATGAACTTAACTCATGCATCAATAAATTAACCTAGTAACTAGATTAATTAAAGAAACAAACTATTAAATTAAATTCATTAAAAGAACTCAATTTAATTAAACTAAGTTGAGTTTAATTATTGACCAGCAACCATTTATTGAACTAAGATGCTTAAATGCATGGTTTAAAATGCAAACTAAATACACAAATGAGTTACTTAATGCATGACTTAATTAAATGCAGAACACATAATGCATGTCATAAATAAAATATGTTGATTAATAATGCATGACATTAACTAAAGATGCATTTAATTAAACAAGACATAATTAAAGACTAAAGTATTGAGCTGATTCAAGCTCAAATAAGCTAAATTTGAACTGGATAGAGCTCGTGGAGCTGGAAACGAGTTGGGATCAGCTTGCCAGTAGTGCAATGCTCAACTCGGGATACTTGTCTGATGAAGTTCGTGGGGCGTGCTTGCATCATTTATGATGCAAACCTAGTCGCACCATGGTTCGACTCCATCCGATGCCATCGAGAGTGGCCTAAGCTCGAGGGGCCAAAGTGCAAAATGAAACTGATTCCAACTATTTGAACCGATCCAACTAAATTGAGCTCTTTATTTAATTTTCAGCTTTGCATTTAGTTTGCATTTAAAATACTTGCATTTAAGCATCTTAGTTCAATAAATGGTTGCTAGTCATTAATTAAACTCAACTTAGTTTAATTAATTGAGTTCTTTTAGTGAATTTAATAGTTGTGTCTTTAATTAATCTAGTTGCTAGGTTAATTTATTGATGCATGAGTTAAGTTCATTTAATGATGCTTTATTTAATTAAGTTAGTTGCTGGAATAAATAAAGTTCAAGTGTTAGTTTATTTATTTAAGTCTAGTTGCTAGAATAAATGAAGTTTAAGTGTTAGTTCATTTATTTAAGTCTAGTTGCTAGAATAAATGAAGCTGAAGTGTTAGTTCATTTAATTAAGTTAGTTGTTAATTTGTTTTAAGTTTAATAATTGCATTAATTTGTCGGTTACATGTGATAATTGCAGGAGACTTTTCATCTTACAACCATTATTTCTAAAGGCTGTTATGCATACATTGAAGAGTTACTCACATTGAAGAAGGAAGTCACATGGATAGAATTTCAAAGGTTGAGACCCTTCATTTGATGAAAGTTACATGGCTAGAATTTCAAAGGTTGAGACTCTTCATTTGGTTGGTGACTTTTCAGTTGATCATGGAAGAACTCAAGGGACATATTTTAAAAGCATTCATGATGGACATTAAGCCTTTAAAAACACCATTAGTTGCTGGAGACTTTTCGGCTAGCGAAAGGCAACTCAAAGGACATTTTTAAAGCATTCAAATTCATTTAATCATCTCATTAGGAGTCATAAAGTTACTGTTATTTGGCTGGAGGAATTCAAGAGTTTTTAGATTTTATTTCAGCCATTTAATTGCATATAAAGTTGAATTCATTTGTCTCTTCAGCTAACCACATGTAAGCACTATATATACCTGTTATTACTTTGTAAAAAGGAAATTTTTTAAGACTTTAGAATTTTGAATATATTTTATGAACTTTGTTCATCGAGTCAGATTTTTCTCATCTCTATCTTTCGTACGAGTTTCGTTTTTGACTTATCAAGCTCGCTTGTGGCTTCAAACGTTTCTCTTCCATTCAATTATACCATTGGTTCTTACTTCACCAAGTAACGGGTCTTTGGTCCATCATCGAATACCATCTTCCACCTTAAACGTTATAGAAACTGGGGTGACACATACTTGTGTTGAATCGTTTCTAGTTTAAGTTTTTAATCCATTCCCACCAAAACATCATCTATCTTTTATCCATTTTTCTTTCATCATAAAACTGAGCCTATCCTTCTCTATATCTGAATCATTCTCACACTTAAACACCTCTATTTCTAACTTAACCCATCTTCTAAACAAATTCACTTAAGCTTCCTCGAACTCATCCATATTTTCCTATTATTTCCCGAAAGGCTTATCTCCTCCTCGTAGATGATTGGGCAACTCAAATACATTTTGACTCATCTCGAGATAGATTGTATCATCATTCGTATCACTATTTTTATAGAAGTTAGCAAAACTGTATGTGGCAGAGATTGTGAGACTGCATGGGGTACCAGTGTCGATCATATCAGATGGAGACCCTAGGTTTACGTCACATTTCTGGAGGGCATTGCATCAGGTATTGGGGACAAGGCTAGATTTTAGGATCACTTTTCATTCGCAGACTGACGGCCAGTCTGAAAGAGTAATCCAGATCTTGGAAGATATGTTAAGAGGTTGTGTTATTGACTTTAGGGGTAGTTGGGAAGAGTATTTACCTTTGGCAGAATTTGCATACAACAACAGCTACCAATCTAGCATTCAGATGGTGCCCTACAAAGCATTATATGGACGGAGGTGTCGTACTCCTACTTGTTGGATGGAGTTGGGTGAGCGTCAGATGTTGGGTCCAGAATTAGTTTCAGAAGCAGAGGAGAAAGTTAAGTTAATTTGGATTCGATTGAAGGAAGCGTCAGATAGACAAAAATCTTATGCGGATCTAAAGCGAAGGGAGATAGAGTTTGCAGAGGGTGACCAAGTTTTTTGAAAGTGTCACCGTGGAAGAAGGTACTGAGATTTGGTCGGAAGGGCAAACTAAGCCTTAGGTTTTTGGGCCTTATTGGGTATTAGAACGTGTGGGACCAGTGGCATATCGGCTAGAATTACCTCCAGAGTTGAAGCAGATACATGATGTGTTCCATGTTTCGATGCTAAGATGTTATCGTTCTGATCCATCACACATTGTGCTGGTGGAAGAGATTGAAGTAAGACTAGACTTGTCCTTTGAGGAGGAGCCAGTGCAGATTTTAAATCAGGATGTTAAGGTGTTGAGAAGGAAGGCAGTTCCTTTGGTCAAAGTTCTGTGGCGGAACCACGGTACGGAGGAAGTGACGTGGGAGCCAGAAGAGGTTATGCAATGGCAGTATCCTCATCTCTTTTGATCAGGTAATTTCGAGGTCAAAATTTTTTTAAGGGGGTAGAACTGTAACATCCGAGATTTAGGGGCTTTGCAGCTTTTGTGTTTTCTGCATATTGATGTGTTATGCTTGTTGTTTGGATATGATTGGGGGCCTCGGGAAGTTATGGGGTTAAGCTGAAGTTTTGGTGGAATTTTAGTTTTGGGCACTTTAGGAGGATAGCCAAATAGGAGTAGGACATTAGGGGTTGTTTGTTGCGTTTAGTGACACAAGGAATGCAGTGGAAGAGTGGCAAGGGAATGCTACTTAGCATGCATGGGGTGGCGTCACAAGGAGTGAGAGGGAGGAGGTTCGAAACTCTTAAGTAGCAAGGGAGTATTATTTTTGGCTCAAGCAGGGGAGGTGGTTGGATGGTAATCAAACTCTGGAGGAGAGAGGTATGATGATGCGATCCCGGTTGCATCATGTTTCCATACATCTCGATGACATCAAGATTGGCCTAAACTCGAAGGGCCCAAGTGCAAAATGAGATGTTTAATTTCAGCTTGTTAATAAATTGAGTTGTTGGACTTTATTTTAATTAAGTTACTTGAATAAATTACTCATCTTAGTTAATTGAGTTCATTGAGTTCATCTTAGTTAATAACTCATCTTAGATTAATAAATGAGTTATTATTGAACTTCATTTAATAAGAGACTTATTAATTAATCTAGTTACTAGGATGTTTTAATGAAGCATGAGTTTAGGTTAATGTATTTCGCTTCCATAAATTAACTAGTTGCTGCATTAATTGAAGTCTTAACTTTTAGTTCATTTAATAAAGTCTAGTATTTAATGTGTTTAAGTTAAAGTAGTGTTTAGTAAGTGTTTAAATGTGATTAATTTGTTTGTTTAATGTGTTTGAATGTAGGAAACTTTTCAGCTGAAAATCATTACACTCAAGGATGTTACAAAGAGTTAATGTGACTTTTCAAGTGAAAATGGTTACACACATGGAGAAGCATTATATAACATTAAAGGGAGCTGTTATGATCATTGATGGAAGCATTACATCTCCATTAATTTTGGCAGCAGCCTATTCATCTTCCATAACCATTTTAGGCTTAAAAGATCACACAAGAGTTACAACTTCTCATTAAGTTGCTGATGACTTTTCGGTTGATTATGGAGAACTCAAAGGATTTTGAAAAATAATTTAATTCAAGAGTTAATCACATTGAAGATGGAAGTTACATGGCTAGAATTATAAAGGTTGAGACTATTTATTTGTTTGGTGACTTTTCAGTTGATCATGGAAGAACTCAAGGGACACTTTTTAAGCATTCAAATACATTGAAATTAGCTCATTAGGAGTCATAAAATTGCTGTTATTTGGCTGGAGGAATTCAAGAGTTTTTACCTATTGATTAGCCATTTAAATGCGTAATAAAGCTGAAATCATATGACTCTTCAGCTAACCAAATGTAAACACTATATATACCTTATTTTTAGTTTGTAGAGGACACTTTTTTTTGGATGCTTTATGAAATTTGTGAGTTTTCTACTCTCTTTATTCTTCAAGGTTCAAATTGACTTATCTAGTAGCTAGTGGCGTCAATCTAACTTGTTTCAAACTTATCATCCATTTGGGTGTGGCGTTCAAACCTTTATACTGAGGTTCCTATCTTGCTAGATAGTGGGTCAAGGTTCTATCCAATTCATCCATTCCTTTGAAACCTATAAGATTCGGGTCCTTAATCCTCTATTAAGGGTTCTTTCTTGTTTCAACCATAAAACCTTTTCATCTACCTAATTCTTCTTCAACCCAAGTTGCTGCCATTTTACCAAAACATAACCATTTTTACTTTCTTTTAAACACATCAAACAATACTCCTTCATAGATGATCGGGCAAACTCACATACGACTCGACTCACCCCGAGGCGGATCGTATCATATGACTTGGTCAAACGTTTCAAATGATTGGTGGAGAGAAATTTAAGGAGATTGAATCATTCAAACTGGTTTGAATGAGTGGAAGAGAGGAAAAGTAGGAGTGATGGAAGGGACGGCATAGTGGGGGAGTCCTAGCCGAAACTTTGAGGAGTGTGGGAGGTGGTGAGCTTTCGGTTTTGGGCAAAGGGGGTGCCAAAATTTGGTATTAGTTATTCTCATACTACCTTTTGCCAAAATCACCTAGTCAATTTCCACTCTTTTACTCTTTTGTGACCTTTAGCCAAAATTAAAAAGACCATTTGGGACATAATTCTTTCAGTCTCTTTTCCATTCATTCTCTAGAAATCGAAACCTTGTTCTTCTCTTCCCCTTTCTATTTCCTTTTTTTCCTTTCATGAACTTCTCTCTTATCGAATTCTCTTGACTTTCCTCATCTTGTTCTTATTTCTTCTTCCATTCACTAAAAGCTGAAACCACACCTTCATTCTTCCTCTTAGTCGAAACCTCTAAGTCTCAGCATTACTTCTTTTGTTTTCTTTCCTTGAACTATTCACCATAGCCGAATTCTCATCTCAGAGTCTAGTAAGTTTTCATTTTTCTCTTTTCTCTTTTCTTTTCCCTCTAGGCTGAATCGATTCTTAACCTCTTTTTGGGCTTTATTTTTCACTCTTCTTCTCTGGTAGCCGAATCTTCTCTGTCCTGTCTGTTGGTGCCAAATCCTGAAGATAATTGAGGGTGAATAGATGAGGTTGGTTTTGGCTGAATGGTGAAAGGAGGGTTCAAGTTCCCTGTTTGGTTGAAAGGCTACCTCCTGTAACCCATTCTCTTTTAGCTGAATCTCATTTGGTTTTTGTGTAGGTGTGCAATCAACATTTTAATCCAAGTTTGCTAACTTCGGGATTCAATTAATTTGGGTAAGAAGATTCATCCTAGTCGTACTATCAATCGATTTATCTTCTATCTGTCACTTTAACTTTGTTGGGTGAATACTCAAATCATATCTCTCGTAGTGAGTTTTGACCGAAGCTTTTGATGGATGCAAGATATATACAAGTTGGTGAGGGAGGCAAACCTTCGGGTTTGATCCCTAGGTTCAAGAAGAGAGTAGTATCTACTGTTCGTGATTGGCCACTAGGTTGTGGGCCAGTTTCTGAGTAGAGTAGTAGACAGATAGTTGTGATCCCAGCCAGTGAGAGCGTTGACTTCAATAGTTTAGTGTTGTGCGTAATCAGGTGTGTAACTTCTCACACCATCTATAATGTTGTACTAGTGTAATATTATAATCTGTTAAATGCCAAACATCGGTATGGCTAGTGAGTTACCCTTGGAGGGTAAAGGTGAGACATCAGGTTAGTGCTTTCTATTACATCAAATAAATAGTTATGAGGAGATGACATGATATACGTTATGAGCATTCTATACATGCATGCCGAAACCTGTTGTATCTGTGCATTAAAGTTATTATGTTGCATGGGATTGGGATTATGTTACTAAAAGGGAAGTGTTGTAGTGGCTCTACCATGATCTGTTCTGGTGGCTATGTCACGGTTCTGACGATGAGCAGCTAACTGCACATGACTGCCATCGATGGTGTGTAGTGGTGAGGGTTGATTGTAGAAATTCCCATTGGTATGATTGGCAGGTACGGGTGGTGAGTAGCGGATGGAAATCTAGGATTGGGATGGGTTCTACATCATTCTGGCATATGTTGTTCTGTTACTCTGTTCTGTAGGGCTAAGGCCCAATCTGGTGGTGCTTGATGTTGCACACTGAGTCCTATGACTCACCCTATTGATTAACATCTTTTCAGGCAGCACATAGTGCAACGGACTGGGCTGAGAGGAGCACAAGATGGCCATGCATGGTTTTGTTTCGTTTTAGTAAAGAACTTTACTCATTTCCAATAACTGGTTTTGTTTTCACACTGTAATAAGGCCTCTATAAATCGGGTTTTAAGTTGTGAATTTATTTTAAGTTTTAGACACTAGTTGAAATAACAATATGTTTTAAAAAGGAAACACAAAGGCAACGTAATTTTCATGCGACTAAATTATTCAGTAAATTATTATCTTTTGCGATAAAACACTCGTAACATAAACGGATAACATGGGTTTTCAAAATTCACTTGATTTTGAAACTTGGCTAATTAAACAAGGCTATCATGTAACTACTAAGTTTTCTAAACATCTGACAAAATTTGAAAATGTAGCAGGAGGAGTAAACTAGAATTTTCCCTTAAGAATGCAATGTGTTTTATAAATTCTTCTTAGTGACATGCCAAGATCTGGTCGTGGTGTTTGGGCCGAGTTTGGGGTGTTACAAACTGTTAGAAATCTAATAGGATACTCCGAATAGTCTTACAATGCCAACATCCCAGACGTGGTCTTACATGTATCCAGATATCGATGCCATTGTCCCAAATAGGGTCTTACACGAATCAAATACGATGCCAATGTCTCAGACATGGTGATACGACCACGGCCCGGACGCCGACCATTGATGCTGAAGATCCCTTGGAACTTTTGAAGGGCCGATTACTCGTGCACAAGCTAAAAGATTCAAAGAAGATGTCTCGGCTCTCGTAGACAAGATTTGGGGCAACATCATGACTGGACCAGTTGAGAGCGTCGACTTCGACCAATCATGCAATATTCTGCAAGCTCGGCTATCTCAAGTTTCAACTCATGAAACTCTTCTCTAGTTCATATTGCTTGCGTTTATTTCTAGAATAAATAATTAGCTAAATTGAGGAACTTAATTAAAGAATTAGTAGTTAATTTAGTTACAGCCATTAAAAACTAATTTAATTAGTGTTATATTAAATATGTTGGGTTTATTTTAATTGATTAATATGTCCTAAACATTACAAGTATTTATTTGGTCTTGGATTTAATTTGTCCTAAATGAAAACATGCTTTAAATGAGTCAAATGGCTGCGAATTTAATGAGTTTAAGTTCTCATTTAGTGTGCTGAAATTACATTCTTATGAAGCTAATTAATTTGCTGCAGGTGCCTTCTATGTGGATGGCAAGGAGTCAATGAGGGGCATTAAGTAGGTAGCTTAACGTTGGAGTCTTCAAGAAGACTTTTGGCATCATTACTATGGGCGGCTGATGGTTGCATTGCCCATACGACTTTTGGTCTCACCAAGAACATTGTTGGAGTGCCGAATTAATGCATGTGACCAGCCCAAATTGATTCAAGGTGTTGGCCAAATTTATTAAGGCATGGGACAAGCAATGCACGGATTCATTAGACTCTTGGGCATGCATGAATCCCATTTATGATGCTGTGGAATTTGACATGAACAAGGAACATCATTTATTGAATTGCTAGTGGACAGAATTAATGCCTTTAATGCTTGTTTGTGGAGACTAAAAGACTTGGCATTAATTTGCCAAATTTTGCTGCTTCGTGAAGCTCAATGGTGCCTTTCCAAGGAGCATTTCATGAGATCTCATGAACACTCTTCAAGGCTATTCGGGTAGGCTAAAGGTCACGTCTAGAAGCCTTCCAAAGGGGGTCCAAGTTCAACTGAATATTGAAGAAGACTAAGGGAATTTTTTTTTAGATTTTTCTAAGCCAATTAATCATGAATTTTGCTTAGCTTCTAAGTTTATGCTTGACCATTCGGCTAGCCTTTGTTAGAGACTATAAATATATGTTATTTTTTGAATGTAGGGACTTTTTGAACCTTAATGAATTGCTGCCAAATTTTTGTGAGAAATCTTCTCTCAAATTTCGTCTAAAGATTCATTGACTTATCTATTTAATCTAGTGGCATCAACCGTTTCTTTGTTAACCCGAACTTATCACGTAACCTGTGTGGCGTTCGAAAATTCCTTATACCGAGGTTCCAATCTTTTTTTTAGATTGCGGGTCGAGGTCTCGAAATCTACATTCGTAATCCAACTTAAATCTTATAAGTCTTGGGTCAACCTTCATTCGAAGATTGGTTCATTCTTGACTTAAGTCTCGTTTTCCATCTAATCCCAAATCATCCCATTTCGTCTATTCCTGAACCATCTTATCCTTATTAACTGATAATCTCGAGTCAATCTATTCTTTCCTAAACTGAACCTACCTAACCGAAAACCTTCCATCGACTTAACCCTTCTTTACTATCCGCCCCTTTCTAAACCCAAACCTTCCAAACCTTTTTGTACTCGAACAAAACCTTCTTGTTTATCAATTGGGCAACTTACGACTTGAAATTAATCTATGTAATAGGGTTCGTATCATCTGGTATTAGAGCTAGTTAAACGAGAGGCTTAGAGTTCGAAAATAATCCTGAATTAGGTACATTTTAAAAAACAAAAAAAAGGTATCACGAACTTATAAAAAAAAGTATTACAAAAAAAAGTATTACAAAAAAAAGTTATTATAAAAAAATTAGTTTCCTTCATTGAACCAACTATTTGTTCTAACGTTCCCAACCATCGCCACACTTCTCCAAACTTCTTTTCTTTCAACCCACCCTTACCGAAAACACCTCCACCCCTTGTTAACCCTTTTGAATCTGACCTACAAGTCTAGTAGATTTGTTCACCTGAATCTTATACGAAATCACAAGAGAAGAAGCGAGTGGAAAAAGGCATGAGTGTGTGAGCACAGTAGAGCGGAGGTAAAAGTCAAATAGAGTGCAAACACGAGTGTGAGTGACATCTATTCTTTCCTTCTGAGTGGCTGAGAGGATTTGTAGTGAGGGTTAAAGTTCATTTATGTCTCGAAGCTTAGAACACAACATGGTCAAGCGAACGGATAGACAACCTGTACGCAATGTCCCAAATCTCAACTTACAAGCCTTGTTACGTGAAGTCGAATGATTATTTGACCGAAAACTTGAGCCTATTCAAGACAGGCTTGACCAAGTTGAAGGTCGTGCCCAACGAGGAAGAACACCTCCAAGCCCACCAAGGCGACGAGGAAGGCGTTAACGAGTACTCGAAGAAGAGTGGACGGAGCCTAGTGAGGTCGAAAGTGGTCATGGGTCCAATCAAAGCGTGCAACGGAGAGGCCAACAAAATTTTGGCCAGCAAGATAGTGTTCAAATAGATGATGATTTGAAGAATATTAAACTATCTATACCCCTATTTCAAGGCAAATCTGACCCGGAGGCATACTTAGAATGGGAAAAGAAGATCAAGTTGGTGTTCGAATGTCATAATTATTCGGAGGCCAAAAAGGTAAAGATATCAGCCATTAAATTTTTTGATTATGCAATGGTCTGGTGGGATCAGCTAACCGCTAGCCAGAGAAGGAACGGAGAGTGACCTGTTAACACTTGGGCCGAGATGAAAGCATTGATGCGAAGAGATTTATTCTAGCATACTACCACCGAGAGTTGAACCAGAAACTGCAACATTTGACCCAAGGTAGCCGGAGTGTGGCGACTATTATAAAGAAATGGAAATAACCATGATTCGAGCCAACATCGACGAAGATCGTGAGGCTACCATGGCAAGGTTCTTGGCGGGATTAAATAAAGACATAGCCAACGTAGTGGAACTCCAACACTACGTCGAGATCGAAGAGATGGTGCACATGGCTGTCAAAGTGGAGAAGCAGCTTAAAAGGAAAGGTCCTACTCGTGGTGCCTATCTAAACTCCACTCCTACGAAAAACCCCCTTTCGGGCACGAGAGAATATGTCCAACCCAAAGATCAACAAACCAAGTATGGAAACGAGCAAACCTCACAATGACGCCAGGCGTAATCCCACTCGAGACATCAAGTGCTTCAAATGTCTCGGTAGGGGCCATATAGCCAGTCACTGTCCAAATCAGCGGGTGATGATCATAAGGCCCAGCGGAGAGATCAAATCGAGGGATGAAGAAGAAGATGAACCTGACCCTCCTATCAAAGAAGAGAAGGAAGAAGAACTCGAGTATGCTATTGAAGGCGAGTTGTTTGTAGTAAAATGGAGCTTGAGTATTCAAAGCACCAATGATGAACTTCAACATGAAAACATCTTTCATTCGAGATGTTACATTCGTGATAAGATATGTAGTTTGATTATCAATGGAGGAAGTTGCACAAATGTCGTTAGCAGCATGCTCATTGAAAAGCTAGAGTGGCCAACAATAAAACATCATCAGCCCTACAAACTCCAATGGTTGAACGACGGGGGTGAATTTGAAAGTCACTAAACAAGCTATCATTCCCTTTTCTATCGGTAAGTATAGTGATGAGGTTGTTTGTGATGTGGTCCCAATGCATGCGAGCCATTTACTTTTGGGAAGACCATGGCAATTCAACTGGCGGGCCATCCATGATGGATATACAAATCGATATACCTTCCAACACCTTGGCAAGAACGTTACTCTAGCACCCATGACTCCCAGACAAGTGTACGAGGATCAAGTTCGTTTGAAAAGTTCTATTTAGCAAGTGAGAGTGAAAGATCAAATAAAAAGGGAGGAAAAAGAAAAAGAGCCAAAGAGTGGAAAGATGAAAGGAAAGAGTGAGGTAAAATTAAGAGGTAAAAATAAAGAAAAAGAGGTAAAAGTGAGTCAAGAACAAGAAAAACGAGATGAGGGAGAAATTGCAAAATTAAGTGTGTTTGCAAAAGAACGAGACATTCGCAAAATGTTGTTGCTTTAGCAACCAATGGTTGTTCTTATGTACAAAGAGAATTTTCTCAATACTAACAAATTGGATCTTCACTTCCATCTTCGATTGTGTCTTTGTTGCAGGATTTCGAAGACGTCTTTCCGGACGACATCCCTAGTGGCCTTCCGCCTATTCGAGGGATCGAGCATCAGATTGACTTTATTCCCAGAGCCACAATACCAAACCGTCCAGCATATCGAAGCAATCCTGAAGAAACAAAAGAATTACAATGACAAGTGTCTGAACTGATGTCAAAAGGTTATATTAGGGAAAGCTTAAGCCCATGTACTGTGCCTGTGCTTTTGGTGCCAAAGAAAGATGGTACTTGGCGTATGTGCGTGGATTGTCGTGCGGTCAATAAGATAACCATTAAGTATTGGCACCCTATTCCGCACCTCGATGACATGTTAGACGAACTCAGTGAGAGCACAACTCTTATCCAAAATAGACCTCAAGAGCGGATATCATCAAATCTGAATGCGGGAAGGAGATGAGTGGAAGACGGCATTTAAAACAAAGCAGGGTTTGTATGAGTGGTTGGTTATGCCTTTCGGCCTAACTAACGCACCTAGTACTTTTATGCGGTTAATGAATTACGTTCTGCGTGCTTTTATTGGAAAATTTTGCGTCGTATATTTTGATGATATCCTTGTTTATAGCAGATCATTGGAAGATCATGTTAACCATTTACGGGCCATACTAGAAGTCTTGCGAAAGGAGACATTATACGCTAATCTAAAGAAGTGTACTTTCTATTCTAACCAAGTTGTCTTTTTAGGTTTTGTCGTAAGTGAAAAAAGACTCGAAGTGGATCAAAAAGGTTAAGGCAATTCGTGAATGGCCGAGGCCTACTAGCATTAGCCAAGTTCGGAGCTTCCACGGCTTGGCGAGCTTCTACAGGCATTTCGTTCCAAACTTTAGCACCATTACCGCCCCTTTAACTAGTGTTTCAAGAAAAATACTACTTTCTTTTGGAATGATGAACAAGAGCGTGCTTTTAATTCTATTAAAGAACTTTTGACCAACGCTCCTTTACTTGTGTTGCCAGATTTCCAGAAAACCTTTGAAATTGAGTGTGATGCCTCGGGACTAAGCATTGGAGCCGTGTTGATGCAAGAAGGAAGGCCAGTATCGTACTTTAGTGAGAAATTGAACGGGGCGACACTTAATTACCCCACGTATGATAAAGAAATGTATGCACACTGATTCGGGCCTAAGAGACATGGCAGCACTACTTGTGGCCAAAGGAATTCGTCATCCATACGGATCATGAGGCATTGAAGCATCTAAAGGGCCAACATAAATTGAATCGACGGCATGCCAAATGGATTGAGTTTCTTGAATCATTTCCGTACGTTATCAAATACAAGCAAGGTAAAGAAAACATTGTGGAGGATGCACTGTCGCGAAGGTATGCTCTTTTTAATTTGTTAGAGTCTAAATTGATGGGTTTTGTGTATTTAAAAGAGTTATATGCTACTGACCTTGATTTTGCTGAGATATATAAAGCTTGTGAATCTAGTGCTTATGACAAGTTTTATCGAAGTGAAGATTACCTATCCTGGGAAGGCAAGCTTTGTATTCCTCAAGGGTCCATTCAGAATGTACTGGTGAATGAAGTGTATAGTGGAGGCCTCATGGGTCATTTTGGCATAGCAAAGACGTTGGCAACGTTACGCGAGCATTTCTACTGGCCTAAAATGAAGAGACGTTGAGCGAGTTTGTGATCAGTGTATCATCTACAAGAAGGCTAAATCGAAAGTTCAGCCTCATGGACTGTACCATCCGTTGCCTATTTCGGAGGGGCCTTGGATCGACATCTCGATGGATCTTATACTAGGTCTCCCTAGGACCAAGAATGGCAAGGACTCCATCTTCGTCGTTGCCGATAGATTTTCAAAAATAGCACATTTCATTGCATGTAATAAAATTGATGATGCCTTGCATGTAGCTAACTTGTTTTTTAGGGAGGTGGTATGCTTGCATGGAGTTTCGAGGAATATTATCTCTGATCAGACACAAAGTTCCTCAGTCATTTTTGGAGAACACTTTCGGGAAAGATTGACACGAGATTGTTATTCTCTACTACTTACCACCCCCAGACGGATAGACAAACAGAAGTTGTGAACTGAGTCTTGTCGACATTATTGCGTGCCATCATTTGGAAGAATCTTAGATCATGGGAAGAGTGTCTATCACACATTAAGTTTGCATATAACTGATCTACCCACTCGGCTACTCAACACTCTCCTTTTGAAATTGTTTATGGCTTCAATCCTTTAACACCCTTAGATCTCAATCCATTGCCTAACAAACAATTTGTGGTGAAAACGAAAGCCAATTTTGTGAAAAGTCTGCACGAGAAGGTGCGAAGGAATACTAAGGAGATGATACGATTCCGCCTCGGGAGAGTCAAAATGTATGCAAGTTGCTTGATCGTCTACGAGGAGGTTACAAGCCTTTCGAAAATTATGAGAAAATATGTAGCAATGCGGAAGCTTTGAATTGAATTTATATTTAAGAAATGGATAAGTTAGGAATGGAGGTTTAGAGAAATGAAAAGGAGTCAATTTAGGTGATAGGTTCGGTTTTAACAAAGAAAAAAATTAAGGGTAAAGATAGGTGGTGGAAAATGGAAGATAGGTCTTAAACAGAAACGATTCAACACAAAGATGTGTCACCCCGGTTTCTAATGCATTTAAGGTGGATGATGGAAATCGATATGGACCAAAGACCCGTTATCAAGAATGATAAGAACCTAAGGTATAGATTAATGGAAAAGAATCGATTGACGCCACAAGCAAGCTTGATAAGTTGGGATCGAAACTCGTACGAAAGATAGAGAGGAGATAATCTCACTCGATGAACAAAAGTTCATAAATTTTATAAAGGTTCATAAAACTGTCTCTTCCATGAATGTGTCTTCAATTGAACTCTCTTTCCAACCAAATAGGCACCTTAATAAGTCAAAAATTAGCAGCATTTAATCTTGGTTCATCCATCCATGCATCTACCAAAGTTCATTGGTGCATTCGGCCACATACAATGTATTTAAGGTGCATGCATCTCACTTTAATGCTAGGTACATTCGGCTGCACCTTGGGGAACTTGAAGGGCCTTTGATTCATGGCTGAACATGGTGTCTTGAAGGGCCAAAATGAGCAGCAACATGCATGCTTCCAGCCGTCCCATGTATGTACAAGATTCATGATACATTCGGCTAGGTACATTGCACCTAGGTGCATGTATCTTCATTAATTCCTCTCCAAAGGTTTGGCTGAACCTACAAAGTGAATGAACCCATATTAAAACACTCCAAATCAAGTGAATAACATAAATTCATACATTGGAATTTCGGCAACCCTTAATTAAGCATAAAAATCTGCACATTAAATTTATGTTTTAATCAACTTAAAAACATATAATAAAATGTGATAAAATTACTTTTAGCTAAAACAAATTAAATTCAACTCATTTAAGATGTTTTAGATGCATTAAATAGCTGTAGAAAAAATTAAATAAATTAAAATTCAATTTATTAAAAAGCATTAAAATTAAAGAATCAGCTCAATGAGCTGAAGTGAGCTCGAGTGAGCTCAAATTGAGCTAGAATGAGCTAATCTGGCTCAATTTGGAAGTGCATAAAGATGCACACGAGCTCCACAACACTTGGTCTTGACGATTCGAGCTTGTCATGTTGAAAAATGTTGGATGCCCCGGGCGTGCTCGCATCATCCCTCCCCTCTTCAAGATGATTCGTCCTCGAATCGACCTGTTGGTTTCCCAAACAGAATTTCTTTTGACTCAATTTTCCTCGATCAAACGGAATGGATGATAATCGCAAACATCTACAAGAGGTATCCATGAATTAGCAAAATCAATTTCAAATAAACTTGCAGCCCAAATATAAGCAAGACAAAACAAATAAATCGTACGCAAACGGGCATAAACACAATGTCATATAAATGTAACAAAGCCTTATCAAATGTTTGAGACTTAAACATATAGACTTCAAAATATGCATATGATTTAAACAGAGTCCTCAAAACAACATTATCATGCAAGAAACACATTAACTGATATATATGATCATTATAAGCAAATAGATGAAAAAGTGCATTTGATACTCAACATGAAACAACCAAATCTGGCATTGAGAGATATACGAAATCACTTGCACATGAATTATAACAATTATCAAACACAAGAATCTTTTCGTCAATGAACAAAACAGATAGATCATAAATAGGCAAAATAGATCGATTAAGCATGTAATGATCTAAATGTTTCACAACAACGAAATCAGCAACGCAAAGCTTTTCATCATTCGAAGAGAGCACAAATGTATCAACGGTTTCAGAAGACTCACCTTTATGCATGGATAGACAAAGATCATTCTTACCTTTCTCGAACATTACAAACCTTCTCTCCATAGGCATGTAACGTAGTCGAAGCTTCACGTTCGATTCAACCATTTTCAAATGGTAGGTGAACAACCATAAGAATTGTTTAAGAAATGAATAAAGATGGAAAACAAAATTGACAACATTCGTTACCTCATTCAGGAACCTTATATCAAGAAGATGGGAAACTTTCAAATAAGAAGAACCATCTAGATGATACTTGAGTTTTCCACAAATCAAATCAGAACATATTCCTGGTTTAAAAATCAATGGTTTCGAAAAATCAAACAGGTTAAACCAATAAGAATTGTGCAAACTCAAAATCGAACGATCAAAACTCTTGACTTGTTTTAAAACTGTTTTGCAAAAACTCAAAGTTTTCGTATTGGAAAATGAACTAATCTCGTAATATCCACAATCAAACAGGTTGGAATTAAGAGAAAAATCATCGTTATACTTACTCGAGCCTTGCATTTGTTGGATTTGCGGCTCTCCACCTTTATAATTCGTATCACAATGATCATTATGGAATAAAGTCGTCTTATCATCATTTAAAACATCACAATTATTCGAGGGATGGCTAATGACGAAATCATCCACATAATCACAATCTTTAGAAAGATTCAATGGAGATTGAATCGCTTCAAAATACTTACCTTCCTTACCTTCAATCTCGCGTGATTCAACTTTACCTTTTTCAATCATGTGAAAGCGTCGCTCGTTGGGAAGGTATTATAGTTGAAGGTCATCGTGAAATTGGTCGAGAACCTGGAAAGAAGAAAAAGAAGAAGAACAAACTTCAAGATGATTAGTTAAAAAGTCATTCTCCTTTTCTTGCTCATTCTTTTCTCTCGTTTCTTTTTCAACATCTTTTTCTTTCTCACTTTCTTTCTCAATGTTTCTTTCTTCATTTTCTTTTTCTCTCACGATTTCTTTTTCCTCCTTTTCAATTTCCTTTTCTTGATTTTTTTTTATACACTCTTTTTCACTTGGATTACAACAAGGAGATGTTTCATAGGAATTAAAAATAGAAGGATTTGACTCTAAGATCGAGGCAATGTTCTCATATATATCACAATTAATTCTTGGCAGATTCTTGGAGCGTGTCATCTTGGAATCATAAGACGAATAACTCATGCTTGAGTATTCATCTTCATAGTAGGCTTCACACTCGTTACTCGCTTTGTTTTGCCTTGAATACGAATCATAATATGTACCACTTCAAGAATAATCGTTCGTGGGTGAGTACTCGTCGCTTTCTTCTCGATGTCTCAGGAGTCTTGATGAATACGAATCTCGATGATAATCCTGATGAAGATGAATCTTGATAGAAGTCTCTTGATCTTGAAGTCGACGATGAATGGGAGTCATGTTGGAATTCTTTTCTTGAATAATCATCGAAGGTGGATCTCTGAGATGGTCGTCGATCCGTTTCTTGACTCATTGTAGTGTGCTTTCGTCGAAATTTTTCCTCCGCTTGGTCCAAACGCCTTTGTATTGGACTTAACTTTTTCTCGAGCATTCGGTCCATTTCGTTCACCAAAAATTGGAAGTCATCAGCGGAGAGTTCTTCTTGAAACATGTTTATTAACTCGTGTTTAACTCGTATGATGGCTTTTTCTTTGATGATTTCACCCATGCCTTTTACCGCTCTATCTCGTCTCACAAATTCGTACTTCATTTCGGAAGACTCATCACGGCTTGAGGGTCAGCTTCAAAGGGGTTTCAAGGGATTGATGTCGGGTATAGGGGAGGCTAAACAAAAGAAAAATTTGGTTATCGGGTAGGCTAAAGGGTAAGAAAAAAAAATTTGGGAGGTCGAGGTAGAAGATGAAGAGGGTAGAAAAGAAAGTCTTGAGATCGAAAACAGAAGAGATGAAGTTCAAAGCAAAACTTCAAAATTTTACACAACTTTTTTTACCACTTTTTTAACTTGTATTTTTTTCAATTTTCGTTTTTTCTTTTTTTTCAATTTTTTTCACTTCACATACAATATATTGAAATACAAGAATGAAAATTACAACTTACAATTTTTTTTGAATTTTTTTCACTTACGAACTGGCTTCTCGTACGTAGTTAAAATTCCTCATTTTTATAGCTCTGATACCAAATGATGTGATTCCGCCTCGGGAGAGTCAAAATGTATGCGAGTTGCCCGATCGTCTACGAGGAGGTTACAAGCCTTTCGAAAATTATGAGAAAATATGTAGCAATGCGGAAGCTTTGAATTGAATTTATATTTAAGAAATGGATAAGTTAGGAATGGAGGTTTAGAGAAATGAAAAGGAGTCGATTTAGGTGATAGGTTCGGTTTTAACAAAGAAAAAAAATAAAGGGTAAAGATAGATGGTGGAAAATGGAAGATAGGTCTTAAACAATTCAACACAAAGATGTGTCACCCCGGTTTCTAATGTGTTTAAGGTGGATGATGGATATCGATATGGACCAAAGACCCGTTATCAAGAATGATAAGAACCTAAGGTATAGATTAATGGAAAAGAATTGATTGACGCCACAAGCAAGCTTGATAAGTCGGGATTGAAACTCGTACGAAAGATAGAGAGGAGATAATCTCACTCGATGAACAAAAGTTCATAAATTTTATAAAGGTTCATAAAACTGTCTCTTCCATGAATGTGTCTTCAATTGAACTCTCTTTCCAACCGAATAGGCACCTTAATAAGTCAAAAATTAGCAGCATTTAATCTTGGTTCATCCATCCATGCATCTACCAAAGTTCATTGGTGCATTCAGCCACATACAATGTATTTAAGGTGCATGCATCTCACTTTAATGCTAGGTACATTCGGCTGCACCTTGGGGAACTTGAAGGGCCTTTGATTCATGGCTGAATATGGTGTCTTGAAGGGCCAAATGAGCAGCAACATGCATGCTTCCAGCCGTCCCATGTATCTACAAGATTCATGATACATTCGGCTAGGTACATTGCACCTAGGTGCATGTATCTTCATTAATTCCTCTCCAAAGGTTAATTTGAACCTACAAAGTGAATGAACCCATATTAAAACACTCCAAATCAAGTGAATAACATAAATTCATACATTGGAATTTTGGCAACCCTTAATTAAGCATAAAAATCTGCACATTAAATTTATGTTTTAATCAACTTAAAAACATATAATAAAATGTGATAAAATTACTTTGAGCTAAAACAAATTAAATTCAACCCATTTAAGATGTTTTAGATGCATTAAATAGCTGTAGAAAAAATTAAATAAATTAAAATTCAATTTATTAAAAAGCATTAAAATTAAAGAATCAGCTCAATGAGCTGAAGTGAGCTCGAGTGAGCTCAAATTGAGCTAGAATGAGCTAATCTGGCTCAATTTGGAAGTGCACGAAGATGCACACGAGCTCCACAACAGTTGGTCTCGACGATTCGAGCTTGTCATGTTGAAAAATGTTGGATGCCCTGGGCGTGCTCGCATCATCCCTCCCCTCTTCAAGATGATTCATCCTCGAATCGACCTGTTGGTTTCCCGAACAGAATTTCTTTTGACTCAATTTTCCTCGATCAAACGGAATGGATGATAATCACAACATCTGCAAGAGGTATCCATGAATTAGCAAAATCAATTTCAAATAAACTTGCAGCCCAAATATAAGCAAGACAAAACAAATAAATCATACGCAAACGGGCATAAACACAACGTCATATAAAAGTAACAAAGCCTTATCAAATGTTTGAGACTTAAACAAATAGACTTCAAAATATGCATATGATTTAAACAGAGTCCTCAAAACAACATTATCATGCAAGTAACACATTAACTGATATATATGATCATTATAAGCAAATAGATGAAACAGTGCATTTGATACCCGACATGAAACAACCAAATCTGGCATTGAGAGATATACAACATCACTTGCACATGAATTATAACAATTATCGAACACAAGAATCTTTTCGTCAATGAACAAAACAGATAGATCATAAATAGGCAAAATAGATCGATTAAGCATGTAATGATCTAAATGTTTCACAACAATGAAATCGGCAACGCAAAGCTTTTCATCATTCGAAGAGAGCACAAATGTATCAACGGTTTCAGAAGACTCACCTTTATGCATGGATAGACAAAGATCATTCTTACCTTTCTCGAACATTACAAACCTTCTCTCCGTAGGCATGTAGCGTAGTCGAAGCTTCACGTTCGATTCAACCATTTTCAAATGGTAGGTGAACAACCATAAGAATTGTTTAAGGAACGAATAAAGATGGAAAACAAAATTGACAACATTCGTTACCTCATTCAGGAACCTTATATCAAGAAGATGGGAAACTTTCAAATAAGAAGAACCATCTAGATGATACTTGAGTTTTTCACAAATCAAATCAGAACGTATTCCTGGTTTAAAAACATGCGTTTGATTATTTAAATCAAAATGTATCAATGGTTTCGAAAAATCAAACAGGTTAAACCAATAAGAATTGTGCAAACTCAAAATTGAACGATCAAAACTCTTGACTTGTTTTAAAACTGTTTTGCAAAATCTCAAAGTTTTCGTATTGGAAAATGAACTAATCTCGTAATATCCACAATCAAACATGTTGGAATTAAGAGAAAAATCATCGTTATACTTACTCGAGTCTTGCATTTGTTGGATTTGCGTCTCTCCACCTTCATAATTCGTATCACAATGATCATTATGGAATAAAGTCATCTTATCATCATTTAAAACATCACAATTATTCGAGGGATGGCTAATGACAAAATCATCCACATAATCACAATCTTTAGAAAGATTCAATGGAGATTGAATCGCTTCAAAATACTTACCTTCCTTACCTTCAATCTCGCGTGATTCAACTTTACCTTTTTCAATCATGTGAAAGCGTCGCTCGTTGGGAAGGTATTGTAGTTGAAGGTCATCGTGAAATTGGTCGAGAACCTAGAAAGAAGAAACAGAAGAAGAACAAACTTCAAGATGATTAGTTAAAAAGTCAATCTCCTTTTCTTGCTCGATCTTTTCTCTCGTTTCTTTTTCAACATCTTTTTCTTTCTCACTTTCTTTCTTCATTTTCTTTTTCTCTCACGATTTCTTTTTCCTCCTTTTCAATTTCCTTTTCTTGATTTTCTTTTGTACACTCTTTTTCACTTGGATTACAACAAGGAGATGTTTCATAGGAAGTGAAAATAGAAGGATTTGACTCTTAGATCGAGGTAATGTTCTCATATATATCACAATCAATTCTTGGTAGATTCTTGGAGCGTGTCATCTTGGAATCATAAGACGAATAACTCATGCTTGAGTATTCATCTTCATAGTAGGCTTCACACTCGTTACTCGCTTTGTTTTGCCTTTAATACGAATCATAATATGTACTACTTCGAGAATAATCATTCGTGGGTGAGCACTCGTCGCTTTCTTCTCGATGTCTCAGGAGTCTTGACGAATACGAATCTCGATGATAATCCTTTCTCACATAATCAAATGAACTTCTTGATGAAGACGAATCTTAATAGAAGTCTCTTGATCTTGAAGTCGACGATGAATGAGAGTCATGTCGGAATTTTTTTCTTAAATAATCATCGAAGGTGGATCTCTGAGATGGTCGTCGATCCGTTTCTCGACTCGTTGTAGTGTGCTTTCGTCAAAATTTTTCCTCCGCTTGGTCCAAACGCCTTTGTATTGGACTTAACTTTTTCTCGAGCATTTGGTCCATTTCATTCACCAAAAATTGGAAGTCATCAGCGGAGAGTTCTTCTTGAAACATGTTTATTGACTCGTGTTTAACTCGTATGATGGCTTTTTCTTTGATGATTTCACCCATGCCTTTTACCGCTCTATCTCGTCTCACAAATTCGTACTTCGTTTCGGAAGACTCATCACGGCTTGAGGGTCAGCTTCAAAGGGGTTTCAAGGGATTGATGTCGGGTATAGGGGAGGCTAAACAAAAGAAAAATTTGGTTATCGGGTAGGCTAAAGGGTAAGAAAAAAAATTTGGGAGGTCGAGGTAGAAGATGAAGAGGGTAGAAATAAAAGTCTTGAGATCGAAAACACAAGAGATGAAGTTCAAAGCAAAACTTCAAAAATTTTCCACAACTTTTTTTTTACCACTTTTTTTTAACTTGTATATTTTTTTTTCAATTTTCGTTTTTTTTTTTTTTCAATTTTTTCACTTCACATACAATATATTGAAATACAAGAATGAAAATTACAACTTACAATTTTTTTTTGAATTTTTTTCACTTACGAACCTATTTTGGCTTCTCGTACGTAGTCAAAATTCCTCGTTTTTATAGCTCTGATACCAAATTATGCGATTCTACCTCGGAGAGTCAAAATGTATCGAGTTGCCGATCGTCTCACGAGGAGGTTACAAGCCTTCGAAAATTATGAGAAAATATGTAGCAATGCGGAAGCTTTGAATTGAATTTATATTTAAGAAATGGATAAGTTAGGAATGGAGGTTTAGAGAAATGAAAAGGGCTTAACCAAGTGCAAAAATTCGCCAAATAGGGATATTGAAAGGAGAGGAATAAAATTTCGCACAAAGTGCAAAGGTTAACCAAAGAGAAAAGAATGAGATTTTGCCAACTAACAAAATTTTGGCTCTCCCCCCTACCAATATTGCCGTCCAGCCTATGGTCAATTGGCCATTATTTCTTTCCAAATTTTCCCCTAGATAAGTGCCTTATGTCCCCCTATCTTTCCTTAAACTTTTGATTCCATACCATATGTTAGTTGTTACCTTAATCTCTTGATACACTAACCAAAAATACATGGTCAACACCTTCCTTATATGTCCCTTGCTTACACTTCATAGCCATGAGCGTAAAATTAAAACAAAAATTTTATCTAGGTGCTATACAAGGATTCAACCTCTCCCTCTTACTTGAACCCATGCGCCAATCTCCACCATGCCATATGCTCATTTTATGACACTTTTAGCACATAATTTAGCTTAAGTCTTAATCACCTTTGTTTCACTTCAATAAATTCCCAATAATAAATTTTATTCTTCCAATTTATGCTTTACCTCTCTAGGACTTTAATAAACACTAAAATAAAAGAAAAAAAAAAAAAAAATTTTCCTTTAACATCTAAACACCAAAATCATGCCAATTTAAATACTCGATTTTAGGTGTTACAACTCTACCTTCCTTAAAGAAAATTTCGTCCTCGAAATTTACTCTGTTGAAAAAGGTGAGGGTATTGTTGCTTAATTGCATCCTCCGGCTCCCACGTAGCTTCTTCAACTCCGGGTTACGCCATAGAACTTTAACTAACTGCACGGTTTTCTTCCTTAGTACTTGACATCTCGGTCTAGGATTTCCACCGGTTCTTCTTCAAAGGACAAATCAATTCACTCCAATTCTTCTACCGGTATAATGTGCAAAGGATCCGACCTATAACGCCTCAACATGGAAACATGAAAGACATTGTGAATTTGATTTAACTCCGGAGGTAACTCAACTGATATGCCATCGACCAACACGCTTCAAAGACACGATAAGGTCCAATATATCTAGGACTTAGCTTGTCCCTTCCTTCCTAATCAAGATCTTTTTCCAAGGAGATACCTTCAAGAAAACCCGATCTCCACACTATACTCGATGTCCTCCGCTCAGATCTCGCATGCACTTCGACTTCTCTCTATCCGAGGCTTCTTTCAACCGTTTCGAATAACTTTTACCTTATCCTCTCTCTCGGATATCATCTCGTGACCTAACATCTGCCTTTCGCCAACTCAAATCCAACAAATAGGAGAGCGACACTTACGACCATACAATGCCTCGTAAGGTGCCATCCGAATGCTAGACCGATAGTGTTGTTATACGCAAATTTCGCCATGGTAGATAATCCTCCCAACTACCCTCAAGTCGATTACATCCTCTTAACATATCTTCCAATATCTGAATTACTTTTCCGATCGACCATCGACCGAGGATGAAAAGCCGATCAAATTCAACTTTGTTCCCAAGGCTTCATGCGAGCTTTCGAATCGTGATAAACCTAGGGTCCCTATCCGATATAATAGATACAGGTACCCATGTAACCTCACAATTTGGACACGTAAAGTTTCGCTAACTTCGCAAAGAATAATCCGCACGAATCGGCAAGAAATGAGCGGTCTTCGTCAACCGATCAACAATTACCCAAACGGAATTTTTCTTAGTAGGTGTTAACGGTAACCCACTAACAAAATCCATAGTTATCCTCTCCCATTTCCAAAGAGGAATCTTTATTTGGTTGTAACAATCAGACGGTAATTGGTGTTCGCCTTCACTTGTCGACAAGTCAAACATTTTCCCACAAACTCAGAATCTCACGCTTCAACCCCGCCACCAATACTGCTCACGGAGATCTCGATACATCTTATTTCCTCCGGATGCATAGCATAAGGGCTACTATGCGCCCCGTAGAATCAGCTGCCTCAAATCTAGATCCTTAGGCATGCATACTCTCCTCGAAAGCACAACACACCTCGTTGTTTATTCCAAAATCTTCAATTTCACCATTTTCAACTTGTCAAGTAAGGGTCCCAACTTCTCATCTCGATGTCCTGTTTTTCCTTGATTTGTTCCACCACAGAGGCTTCAATTGTAGTTCGCTAACAAACCGCCATCCTCGCATGCACTCAAATGGGCAATAGAGCTCTTAATTCAGATACCGCTTCGACTTAACGCGGCCGCCTACCACGTTAGCCTTTCCAGATGGTATTCGATGGAGAAATCATAATCTTTAACAATTCTACCCATCTTCTTTGTCTTAAATTCAACTCCTTCGGGTAAGGAGGTATTTAAGACTCTTGTGATCCGTGTAGATTATGGACTTCTCACCATAGAGATAGTGCCTCCAAATCTTTAGAGCAAAGACAACGGCAGCTAACTCCAAATCATGAGTAGGGTAGTTTACTGTGTGGCCTCAATTGACTAAGCCACCACCTTTCCATTTTGCATCAACACACAACCTGCACCTGTGAGAGGGTAAGAAAAAAATTTGGGAGGTCGAGGTAGAAGATGAAGAGGTAGAAATAAAAGTCTTGAGATCGAAAACACAAGAGATGAAGTTCAAAGCAAAACTTCAAAAATTTTCCACAACTTTTTTTTACCACTTTTTTAACTTGTATATTTTTTTTCAATTTTCGTTTTTTATTTTTTCAATTTTTTTCAGTTACACCTTCAAAATTATGAGAAAATATGTAGCAATGCGGAAGCTTTGAATTGAATTTATATTTAAGAAATGGATAAGTTAGGAATGGAGGTTTAGAGAAATGAAAAGGAGTCGGTTTAGGTGATAGGTTCGGTTTTAACAAAGAAAAAAATAAAGGGTAAAGATAGATGGTGGAAAATGAAAGATAGGTCTTAAATAGAAACAATTCAACACAAAGATGTGTCACCCCGGTTTCTAATGTGTTTAAGGTGGATGATGGAAATCGATATGGACCAAAGACCCGTTATCAAGAATGATAAGAACCTAAGGTATAGATTAATGGAAAAGAATCGATTGACGCCACAAGCAAGCTTGATAAGTCGGGATCGAAACTCGTACGAAAGATAGAGAGGAGATAATCTCACTCGATGAACAAAAGTTCATAAATTTTATAAAGGTTCATAAAACTGTCTCTTCCATGAATGTGTCTTCAATTGAACTCTCTTTCCAACCGAATAGGCACCTTAATAAGTCAAAAATTAGCAGCATTTAATCTTGGTATCCATGCATCTACCAAAGTTCATTGGTGCATTCGGCCACATACAATGTATTTAAGGTGCATGCATCTCACTTTAATGCTAGGTACATTCAGCTGCACATTGGGGAACTTGAAGGGCCTTTGATTCATGGCTGGACATGGTGTCTTGAAGGGCCAAAATGAGCAGCAACATGCATGCTTCCAGTAGTCCCATGTATCTACAAGATTCATGATACATTCACTAGGTACATTGCACCTAGGTGCATGTATCTTCATTAATTCTCTCCAAAGGTTCTACTGAACCTACAAAGTGAATGAACCCATATTAAAACACTCCAAATCAAGTGAATAACATAAATTCATACATTGGAATTTCGCAACCCTTAATTAAGCATAAAAATCTACACATTAAATTTATGTTTTAATCAACTTAAAACATATAATAAAATGTGATAAAATTACTTTGAGCTAAAACAAATTAAATTCAACCCATTTAAGATGTTTTAGATGCATTAAATAGTTGTAGAAAAATTAAATAAATTAAAATTCAATTTATTAAAAGTATTAAAATTAAAGAATCACTCAATGAGTGAAGTGAGCTCGAGTGAGCTCAAATTGAGCTAGAATGAGCTAATCTGGCTCAATTTGGAAGTGCACGAAGATGCACACGAGCTCCACAACACTTGGTCTCGACGATTCAAGCTTGTCATGTTGAAAAATGTTGGATGCCCCGGGCATGCTCGCATCATCCCTCCCCTCTTCAAGATGATTCGTCCTCGAATCGACCTGTTGGTTTCCCGAACAGAATTTCTTTTGACTCAATTTTCCTCGATCAAACGGAATGGATGATAATCGCAACATATGCAAGAGGTATCCATGAATTAGCAAAATCAATTTCAAATAAACTTGCAGCCCAAATATAAGCAAGACAAAACAAATAAATCGTACGCAAACGGGCATAAAAACAACGTCATATAAAAGTAACAAAGCCTTATCAAATGTTTGAGACTTAAACAAATAGACTTCAAAATATGCATATGATTTAAACAGAGTCCTCAAAACAACATTATCATGCAAGTAACACATTAACTGATATATATGATAATTATAAGAAAATAGATGAAAAAAATGCATTTGATACTCGACATGAAACAACCAAATCTAGCATTGAGAGATATACGAAATCACTTGCACATGAATTATAACAATTATCGAACACAAGAATCTTTTCGTCAATGAACAAAACAGATAGATCATAAATAGGCAAAATAGATCGATTAAGCATGTAATGATCTAAATGTTTCACAACAACGAAATCGGCAACGCAAAGCTTTTCATCATTCGAAGAGAGCACAAATGTATCAACGATTTCAGAAGACTCACCTTTATGCATGGATAGACAAAGATCATTCTTACCTTTCTCGAACATTACAAACCTTCTCTCCGTAGGCATGTAACGTAGTCGAAGCTTCGCGTTCGATTCAACCATTTTCAAATGGTAGGTGAACAACCATAAGAATTGTTTAAGGAATGAATAAAGATGGAAAACAAAATTGACAACATTCGTTACCTCATTCAGGAACCTTATATCAAGAAGATGGGAAACTTTCAAATAAGAAGAACCATCTAGATGATACTTGAGTTTTCCACAAATCAAATCAGAACGTATTCCTGGTTTAAAAACATGCGTTTGATTATTTAAATCAAAATGTATCAATGGTTTCGAAAAATCAAACAGGTTAAACCAATAAGAATTGTGCAAACTCAAAATCGAACGATCAAAACTCTTGACTTATTTTAAAACTGTTTTGCAAAAACTCAAAGTTTTCGTATTGGAAAATGAACTAATCTCGTAATATCCACAATCAAACAGGTTGGAATTAAGAGAAAAATCATTGTTATACTTACTCGAGTCTTGCATTTGTTGGATTTGCGTCTCTCCACCTTCATAATTCGTATCACAATGATCATTATGGAATAAAGTCGTCTTATCATCATTTAAAACATCATAATTATTCGAGGGATGGCTAATGACGAAATCATCCACATAATCACAATCTTTAGAAAGATTCAATGGAGATTGAATCGCTTTAAAATACTTACCTTCCTTACCTTCAATCTCGCGTGATTCAACTTTACCTTTTTCAATCATGTGAAAGCGTCGCTCGTTGGGAAGGTATTGTAGTTGAAGGTCATCGTGAAATTGGTCGAGAACCTGGAAAGAAGAAACAGAAGAAGAACAAACTTCAAGATGATTAGTTAAAAAGTCATTCTCCTTTTCTTGCTCGTTCTTTTCTCTCGTTTCTTTTTCAACATCGTTTTCTTTCTCACTTTCTTTCTCAATGTTTCTTTCTTCATTTTCTTTTTCTCTCACGATTTCTTTTTCCTCCTTTTCAATTTCCTTTTCTTGATTTTCTTTTGTACACTCTTTTTCACTTGGATTACAACAAGGAGATGTTTCATAGGAATTGAAAATAGAAGGATTTGACTCTAAGATCAAGGCAATGTTCTCATATATATCACAATCAATTCTTGCCAGATTCTTGGAGCGTGTCATCTTGGAATCATAAGACGAATTACTCATGCTTGAGTATTCATCTTCATAGTAGGCTTCACACTCGTTACTCGCTTTGTTTTGCCTTGAATACGAATCATAATATGTACCACTTCGAGAATAATCGTTCGTGGGTGAGTACTCGTTGCTTTCTTCTCGATGTCTCAGGAGTCTTGATGAATACGAATCTCGATGATAATCCTTTCTCACATAATCAAATGAACTTATTGATGAAGACGATCTTGAAGTTGACGATGAATGGGAGTCATGTTGGAATTCTTTTCTTGAATAATCATCGAAGGTGGATCTCTGAGATGGTCGTCGATCCGTTTCTCGACTCGTTGTAGTGTGCTTTCGTCGAAATTTTTCCTCCGCTTGGTCCAAACGCCTTTGTATTGGACTTAACTTTTTCTCGAGCATTCGGTCCATTTCGTTCACCAAAAATTGGAAGTCATCAGCGGAGAGTTCTTCTTGAAACATGTTTATTGACTCGTGTTTAACTCGTATGATGGCTTTTTCTTTGATGATTTCACCCATGCCTTTTACCGCTCTATCTCGTCTCACAAATTCGTACTTCATTTTGGAAGACTCATCACGACTTGAGGGTCAGCTTCAAAGGGGTTTCAAGGGATTGATGTCAGGTATAGGGGAGGCTAAACAAAAGAAAAATTTGGTTATCGGGTAGGCTAAAGGGTAAGAAAAAAATTTGGGAGGTCGAGGTAGAAGATGAAGAGGTAAAATGAAAGTCTTGAGATCGAGGATCGAAGAGATGAAGTTCAAAGCAAAACTTCAAAATTTTCCACAACTTTTTTTACCACTTTTTTTAACTTGTATATATTTTTTCAATTTTCATTTTTTCTTTTTTTTCAATTTTTTTCACTTCACATACAATATATTGAAATACAAGAATGAAAATTACAACTTACAATTTTTTTTGAATTTTTTTTCACTTATGAACCTATTTTGGCTTCTCGTACGTAGTCAAAATTTCTCGTTTTTATAGCTCTGATGCCAAATGATGTGATTCTGCCTCGAGAGAGTCGAAATGTATGCGAGTTGCCTGATCGTCTACGAGGAGGTTACAAGCCTTTCGAAAATTATGAGAAAATATGTAGCAATGCGGAAGCTTTGAATTGAATTTATATTTAAGAAATGGATAAGTTAGGAATGGAGGTTTAGAGAAATGAAAAGGAGTCGGTTTAGGTGATAGGTTCGGTTTTAACAAAGAAAAAAATAAAGGGTAAAGATAGATGGGGGAAAATGGAAGATAGGTCTTAAACAGAAACGATTCAACACAAAGATGTGTCACCCCGGTTTCTAATGTGTTTAAGATGGATGATGGAAATTGATATGGACCAAAGACCCGTTATCAAGAATGATAAGAACCTAAGGTATAGATTAATGGAAAAGAATCGATTGACGCCACAAGCAAGCTTGATAAGTCGGGATTGAAACTCGTACGAAAGATAGAGAGGAGATAATCTCACTCGATGAACAAAAGTTCATAAATTTTATAAAGGTTCATAAAACTGTCTCTTCCACGAATGTGTCTTCAATTGAACTCTCTTTCCAACCGAATAGGCACCTTAATAAGTCAAAAATTAGCAGCATTTAATCTTGGTTCATCCATCCATGCATCTACCAAAGTTCATTGGTGCATTCGGCCACATACAATGTATTTAAGGTGCATGCATCTCACTTTAATGCTAGGTACATTCGGCTGCACCTTGGGGAACTTGAAGGGCCTTTGATTCATGGCTGAACATGGTGTCTTGAAGGGCCAAAATGAGCAGCAACATGCATGCTTCCAGCCTTCCCATGTATGTACAAGATTCATGATACATTTGGCTAGGTACATTGCACCTAGGTGCATGTATCTTCATTAATTCCTCTCCAAAGGTTCGGCTGAACCTACAAAGTGAATGAACCCATATTAAAACACTCCAAATCAAGTGAATAACATAAATTCATACATTGGAATTTCAGCAACCCTTAATTAAGCATAAAAATCTGCACATTAAATTTATGTTTTAATCAACTTAAAAACATATAATAAAATGTGATAAAATTACTTTGAGCTAAAACAAATTAAATTCAACCCATTTAAGATGTTTTAGATGCATTAAATAACTGTAGAAAAATTAAATAAATTAAAATTCAATTTATTAAAAGCATTAAAATTAAAGAATCACTCAATGAGTGAAGTGAGCTCGAGTGAGCTCAAATTGAGCTAGAATGAGCTAATCTGGCTCAATTTGGAAGTGCACGAAGATGCACACGAGCTCCACAACACTTGGTCTCGACGATTCGAGCATGTCATGTTGAAAAATATTGGATGCCCCGGGCGTGCTCGCATCATCCCTCCCCTCTTCAAGATGATTCATCCTCTATCGACCTGTTGGTTTCCCGAACAGAATTTCTTTTGACTCAATTTTCCTCGATCAAACGGAATGGATGATAATCGCAACATCTGCAAGAGGTATCCATGAATTAGCAAAATCAATTTCAAATAGACTTGCAGCCCAAATATAAGCAAGACAAAACAAATAAATTGTACGCAAACGGGCATAAACACAACGTCATATAAAAGTAACAAAGCCTTATCAAATGTTTGAGACTTAAACAAATAGACTTCAAAATATGCATATGATTTAAACAGAGTCCTCAAAACAACATTATCATGCAAGTAACACATTAACTGATATATATGATCATTATAAGCAAATAGATGAAAAAGTGCATTTGATACTCGACATGAAACAACCAAATCTGGCATTGAGAGATATACAAAATCACTTGCACATGAATTATAACAATTATCGAACACAAGAATCTTTTCGTCAATGAACAAAACAGATAGATCATAAATAGGCAAAATAGATCGATTAAGCATGTAATGATCTAAATGTTTCACAACAACGAAATCGGCAACGCAAAGCTTTTCATCATTCGAAGAGAGCACAAATGTATCAACGGTTTCAGAAGACTCACCTTTATGCATGGATAGACAAAGATCATTCTTACCTTTCTCGAACATTACAAACCTTCTCTCCGTAGGCATGTAGCGTAGTCGAAGCTTCGCGTTCGATTCAACCATTTTCAAATGGTAGGTGAACAACCATAAGAATTGTTTAAGGAATGAATAAAGATGGAAAACAAAATTGACAACATTCGTTACCTCATTCAGGAACCTTATATCAAGAAGATGGGAAACTTTCAAATAAGAAGAACCATCTAGATGATACTTGAGTTTTCCACAAATCAAATTAGAACGTATTCCCGGTTTAAAAACATGCGTTTGATTATTTAAATCAAAATGTATCAATGGTTTTGAAAAATCAAACAGGTTATACCAATAAGAATTGTGCAAACTCAAAATCGAACGATCAAAACTCTTGACTTGTTTTAAAACTGTTTTGCAAAAACTCAAAGTTTTCGTATTGGAAAATGAACTAATCTCGTAATATCCACAATCAAACAGGTTGGAATTATGAGAAAAGTCATCGTTATACTTACTCGAGTCTTGCATTTGTTGGATTTGCATCTCTCCACCTTCATAATTCGTATCTTAATGATCATTATGGAATAAAGTCGTCTTATCATCATTTAAAACATCACAATTATTCGAGGGATGGCTAATGACGAAATCATCCACATAATCACAATCTTTAGAAAGATTCAATAGAGATTGAATCGCTTCAAAATACTTACCTTCCTTACCTTCAATCTCACGTGATTCAACTTTACCTTTTTCAATCATGTGAAAGCGTCGCTCGTTGGGAAGGTATTGTAGTTGAAGGTCATTGTGAAATTGGTCGAGAACACGGAAAGAAGAAATGTAAGAAGAACAAATTTCAAGATGATTAGTTAAAAGTCATTCTCCTTTTCTTGCTCGTTCTTTTCTCTCGTTTCTTTTCAACATCTTTTCTTTCTCACTTTCTTTCTCAATGTTTCTTTCTTCATTTTCTTTTCTCTCACGATTTCTTTTCCTCCTTTTCAATTTCCTTTTCTTGATTTTCTTTTGTACAATCTTTTTCACTTGGATTACAACAAGGAGATGTTTCATAGGAATTGAAAATAGAAGGATTTGACTCTAAGATCGAGGCAATGTTCTCATATATATCACAATTAATTCTTGGCAGATTCTTGGAGCGTGTCATCTTGGAATCATAAGACGAATAACTCATGCTTGAGTATTCATCTTCATAGTAGGCTTCACACTCGTTACTCGCTTTGTTTTGCCTTGAATACGAATCATAATATGTACCACTTCGAGAATAATCGTTCGTGGGTGAGTACTCGTCGCTTTCTTCTCGATGTCTCAGGAGTCTTGACGAATATGAATCTCGATGATAATCCTTTCTCACATAATCAAATGAACTTCTTGATGAAGACGAATCTTGATAGAAGTCTCTTGATCTTGAAGTCGACGATGAATGGGAGTCATGTCAGAATTCTTTTCTTGAATAGTCATCGAAGGTGGATCTCTGAGATGGTCGTCGATCCGTTTCTCGACTCGTTGTAGTGTGCTTTCGTCGAAATTTTTCCTCCGCTTGGTCCAAATGCCTTTGTATTGGACTTAACTTTTTCTCGAGCATTCGGTCCATTTCGTTCACCAAAAATTGGAAGTCATCAGCGGAGAGCTCTTCTTGAAACATGTTTATTGACTCGTGTTTAACTCGTATGATGGCTTTTTCTTTGATGATTTCACCCGTGCCTTTTACCGCTCAATCTCGTCTCACAAATTCGTACTTTGTTTCGGAAGACTCATCGCGGCTTGAGGGTCAGCTTCAAAGGGGTTTCAAGGGATTGATGTCGGGTATAGGGGAGGCTAAACAAAAGAAAAATTTGGTTATCGGGTAGGCTAAAGGGTAAGAAAAAAATTTGGGAGGTCGAGGTAGAAGATGAAGAGGGTAGAAATGAAAGTCTTGAGATCGGAAACAGAAGAGATGAAGTTCAAAGCAAAACTTCAAAAATTTTCCACAACTTTTTTTTTACCACTTTTTTTTAACTTGTATATTTTTTTTTCAATTTTCGTTTTTTTTTTTTTTTTCAATTTTTTTTTCACTTCACATACAATATATTGAAATACAAGAATGAAAATTACAACTTACAATTTTTTTTTGAATTTTTTTCACTTACGAACCTATTTTGGCTTCTCGTACGTAGTCAAAATTCCTCTCCAAAGGTTCGGCTGAACCTACAAAGTGAATGAACCCATATTAAAACACTCCAAATCAAGTGAATAACATAAATTCATACATTGGAATTTTGGCAACCCTTAATTAAGCATAAAAATCTGCACATTAAATTTATGTTTTAATCAACTTAAAAACATATAATAAAATGTGATAAAATTACTTTGAGCTAAAACAAATTAAATTCAACCCGTTTAAGATGTTTTAGATGCATTAAATAGCTGTAGAAAGAATTAAATAAATTAAAATTAATTTATTAAAAAGCATTAAAATTAAAGAATCAGCTCAATGAGCTGAAGTGAGCTCGAGTGAGCTCAAATTGAGCTAGAATGAGCTAATCTGGCTCAATTTGGAAGTGCACAAAGATGCACACGAGCTCCACATCACTTGGTCTCAACGATTCGAGCTTGTCATGTTGAAAAATGTTGGATACCCCGGGCGTGCTCGCATCAGGAGAGGACCAAACAATATGAACGAAAGGATAATAAAGGACGTAAGAGAGTCACCTTTGAGCCCAGAGATTGGGTTTGGGTGCACATGAGAAAGGAATGATTGTCAGCCCAACGAAGATCTAAATTGATGCCGAGAGGAGATGGGCCTTTTCAAGTTCTGGAGAAGATCAATGATAATTCATACAAAATCGATCTTCCAGGTGAGTATAACATCAGTGTAAGTTTTAATGTGGCTGACTTATCCCATTATGATGTAGGCGACGACTTGAGGACAAGTCGTTTCAAAGGGGAAACGGCCGGACACCGACCATTGATGCTGAAGATCCCTTGGAACTTTCGAAGGGGTTGATTACTCATGCACGAGCTAAAAGATTCAAGGAAGATGTCTCGACTCTCGTAGACAAGATTTGCGGCAACCTCATGACTGGACCACTTGAGAGCGTCGACTTCGACCAATCATGCAATATTCTGCAAGCTCGGCTATCTCAAGTTTTAGCTCACAAAACTCTTCTCTAGTTCATATTGCTTGCATTTATTTCTAGAGTAAAGAATTAGCTAAATTGATGAACTTAATGATACGACCATGATTTGGGTCACACCAAGTTCCAACAAAGAGCCATTGGAGTTGCCACAAGGACCCATCATCCAAGCACGTGCAAAACATTTCAAGGAGGCTATTACGGCCTTAGTTGAGCAACAGTGGAGCAAGTTAATGGCTGGACAAAATGAGGAGAATCGGGATAACTTAATAAGCCCAATGCGCATGCTTTTGCAAGTTGAAATAAGCTCATATTCGGCTCATTCAGCTTGTGTTTAGCTTGATTTAATTATGCATTTTTTTTAAAAAAAAAAAGAGAAAACTTTTAAATTAGCTTTAAATAAAGGGTTTAGTTCAATTAAATAAGTAGTGTTTAATAAGAGGCTTATTAATTAATCTAGTTACTAGGATGTTTTAATGAAGTCTAAGTTTAAGTTAATTTAATAAGAGGCTTATTAATTAATCTAGTTACTAGGATGTTTTAATGAAGCATGAGTTTAAGTTAATTTAATTCTGCTTCCATAAATTAACTAGTTGCTG